>OY735228.1:41855720-41890720 GCA_963457665.1 Thysanoteuthis rhombus | reverse complement strand
AACTAAAAGATGTTCTTTGTTGGCATAATAAAGAGTAATGTCAAAAATACAGCCGTCTAGCTTCATCCACGTGGCTTTCCCACGTGATACATGCAAAACCCTCAAGCCAGCCAGCCATTCAGCCATCTGGACCATGGTTGACGGTTCCTAATAGCTGTGCTCAAATGATGATACATCTTGCAATTAATTCACCTTTAGATGTTATTTTTTAATCAAAAAAGGTCGTGATATTGAAAATCAATACTAATAAATGTTTTTTCTCAAAATTACATAATACAAAAAATGATGCAAGGAACTTTCAAATCATAATCATCATCATCAGTCTTTCATAGTCCGTCATTGAACATAAACCTTCCCCAGGATTTGCCACACTTCTCTATCATGGGACTTTCAAATAACTGTTTCTTATTACACATACATAAGGGAAATAACTGTTTTTTTAGTCATACTATACTATAAATTGACTAATCCTTCATGTAATTGAAATTACCCTGTTGAAAGTCTTTATATGTGTCCATACTTCTTTTATGACGCTTCTCGGTCGGCTTGTCGGTCGATCCTAGTTCAAACAGAGTTAAAAAAGAAGATGCGTGATGTCATGAAAGATATGCCATTATTATGAAATAGCCATGGCTTCATAATAGAATGTACTAATTTGGCATTTTTGTATTTAGAAAAAACCTAAGCCAAAAATGGCTATTTACGATTTTTATTCAAAATAATTATTCTGAGATATTTCTACGTCACAACATTATACAAGTTCGAAATTCAAATGACTCAAGGCATGACTACTCACTACTACTACTACTACTACTGATGATGATGGCTACATCGATGGACTTGCTTTCATAAAAAAGCATTAGAATAAAAGAATGTGCTTTTAGAGATATGATTGTTTGAACTGAAATAGGAAAAAACTCGTTCTATTTTCTCAAGCTAACTTCAATCACAATTTTTATAACCATTCCTGTTTAAATTTGGCAGACTACGTTGCAAAAATTTCAGACAAGCGGTGGACATCACGACTCACAACATGGATCCCCAGGGAGATCAAATGAAAAATTGAGGCCCGCAAAAAAAAAAAGCTGACTTGAAGTTTTAGACATGTTTAGAAAATCTTGGCGCCCCGAGGAAGGATAAATGTTGAAAAGCTGTTGCTGATGATGTTATTCATGCATTCCTTCCAACGAATGTTACAATCTACTTTTCATAAACGATGTCATTGGGAGAGAATTCTCTGTCACTCAATAGAAACTGTCACATGATATTGCAAATCTCTGAGAAGTTGCATGCTGGGAAAAGGGTGTCACATGACCTTGTTATTCCAATGGAAGTGTAGCTCTAGTTGGAGTAAAATTTTCAAAATATCCAAACAATTTTGTTTCAACTTTAAATGAGTAAGATCTAAACTGAAAAAAAAATGGCTCTTGGAACTCCTGACCCTTCCTGGGGTTGGAGCTTGATGCACAAATTGATACGTGTATCTCTTCTTGTTTCCCCTTCCTGCCTGTAAAGACATCTCTGCATTTCCACTCGGGTTTCGTCCGTAGATTCCAGTGATTGTAACCGATGGACAAGTGGACTGAAATCTTTCTCCCTCTCTTACAGTTGCTGTTATACTCTTCTCAACCCCCTTTCTCTCTCTGCACTGACAGCAGTAGTGTGTTTGAATGTTAAGCTACTTTGTTTAGATTTTGTCAAACGTGTTTGTGGCGTGTGCATCATTGCTGCCCCTCTTTCAAAGGTAATAAAAAAGAATTCTTCATCACCATCATCATCAGCAGCAGCAGCTGCCTTTGAGCGTACGTTGTAGGACATAAACCCTCCCAGAGATTTGCCAGACCTTTCTATCATGGGCATCACAGAGCCAGTACTTACTCAATTTATTTAGCTCATCGCGCTATCTTACTTTCTGTCGGCCACAATCTTGCATATGATCCCTGGGGATCCACATTATGAGTCATGATGTTCAACAGTTGTCTGACATTCTTGCAACTTGCCCAGCCGAATGCCATTTGAGCTTTCTAACAATCTCTATGATATATCAGACTCCTGCCTTCCTCTGAAATACTGTGCAGTCTTCTGTTCTCTCCATGTGAAGTCGAACATGATTCTCTTTGGTGCACGTTGCATGGTCCTCAGTTTGAAGGTCTATCTTTTGGTTAGGTTTCATGTTCAAGCTCCATAGGTGATTATCGCTATGATACATTAGTTTTATACGCCTTGCGCAACATATGCACATATGGCCATTCAGGCAATAGTCTTACATTCTATTGATTACTGAAGTATCTCAATTTTCGAAAAAAAAGTCTGGTAGAAAATAAGGGCGAATTCAGCATAACCTCAAATTGCAAATTGAACACACACACACACACACACACACACACACAACCCAAATTATTGCAGGAATTTTCATAAAACGTTTGTTTGTTTGTTTTTTTTTTGGGGGGGGGAGGGTGTAAACATAACATGGAATGAATGTTCATATTTTCAGCATTTCAGTTTTATTGTTGCGGCTCATACGTGTGATATATGCATGCATGCATGCATGCATACATACGTAGCCAGCTGGACCACCTTGAAAACTGAAGAAACCTACGTGGACAGTTTTGCTAACAGTTGTGCTTGACAGTCTTTAATAACTAAAGATGGTTCATTTTCAATACGAAATTAGGTAGGTAATCGTTGATTGGAAGTAGATCCCGCTACACAGTCTTCCAAATTGACGCCACAGTGTTCGAGTACAACTTTTGAATGTGTGGAGAAGAACTCCTACGTTGAACATCATATGACACCAAAAAACACTCAGAACAAGATACACCAATGGAGCTAGAGGGCTGAAAATTTCAACTTTCACCCCTTTATTATGTCAATAATAGAAAAATTTCTTTAGTTATGCTCCTAAATATGTGTTTAATGGGGACTCCAGTTCGCAATGTAAGTTTATGCTGAATCGGTCCCCTGTTTGTGTCTGTTTGTTTTTGGAGGGATTAGTGATCACTGACCAACGAAATGCAAGAGAGATAACTTATTCATCGATTCCAATGTTTTAATTGATCATCCACATTCTGCCAAAAGATGTTGGTCAGACCTATGATGTTTGTTAAGTCGACTGCCAGGTCTAATCGGGAAAGAATGTACGAAAGATCAATCACGTTGCACTAATCTTCCGAATATTGAGAGAGCTTGACTTGAAAATCAGCATTGGAAAACTTAGATTTTTGTCTCTGTGCGAACACCGACCACTGGCACAGTATAGCAATCCCACTCTGTATCAGCCATTAAACGAGTTCAAAACCAAATTTTATAGATATTTACTAACCTCAACATAGTTGGGCTCAAGGCCTGATTCGGGGAGATTATCAAGGGTTGTATTTTAGTTTCTACAACGGGAAAGTGTGCCAAAAGTCAGTAATTTAGTGCAAGGATCTGCATCTCTAACTAATACACGGTTTTGCTATGCTTTTCTAACGTGATATACAAGAAATTGCCCAGATTTTCGAGACTCTGCCGAAGCCAGGAGGGTGTAACTCTTAAACTATTCAGCAATGTCGAGGAGCTATTCAGGGTTCAAATACTCAGTCAGTGGACCATGATTGTTTATCGAACTATTCTGCAAAAATAATTGCTGTTTATTTCAGCTTAGACCAAAAGTTATTAATCGAAATAAGATCCTTCAGGATCAACGCATTTTGGCGATTAGAAACGAACCCATTTATTCTAGAAGCAGTGAACTCTGGTGTCCTGACACCAAATATTTCTCTATGGCATTTTGATTTGCTGCCCAGCTATTGGAGAGAAACATTTACAGGAAGTGGTCGAAAACATTAAAAAAAGTAGTAGTTAGAAGGAGAAAGGTCTGACGCGTGAGAAGAGGTAGAATTTGAGGTCGAATTTCGTAGACCAATTTGTTCAATTTCTGCAACGTCATTTAGCACGACATGTTGAGCTTTTTACCATTCAAGTTTGGTAAAAATGTCGAGCAACTCTTGAATGATCAAGGTTTAGTTCCTCTCCAGTTGGTCTGCGTGGCTTCGCCCAAATAACGACCCACAATCGGATGTCCTCGATCACAAAATAATGTCTACATCTTCAAAGCTCTCGTTTCCGTTTCGAAATATTTGGAATCAATGTTGTGCTGTAGGTTCGCTGACGACCTCCTGGCCAAATACTTCGTTGGTATTGCGAGCAATTTCCGCTTCCTCACATTCAATTTTGAATTCATAGAACACAATTGCTCCAATTTGCCCTTTTCTATCTCAGCCTCAAATCAACCAGAATAGATAGCGCGTAAAAAGCGTTAAGCTCAAATAAAAACAGCGAATTCCTGATTTAAAATGGTATATAATATGAACATGATTGAAAAATAATTCATTCAAAAATGAACATCGGCTCAGAGTAATGAAAGAAGCACAATTATTCCTGCAATAACCTGATATTCAGAAGCAAGGGGAACGGCTCCCACGGGAACTTCTGAAAATCAACATCGGTTAGTTCTTGAACAATTGTTTTTTCTTTCTTGTTCGACATAGAGAACTGTCATTTTTTGACGAGATGGTTACTAGCAATGAAAATCAGATTTATCACCAGAAACCGAGAGGATGAAGATTGTAGCTAGATGGGGAACAGGCTTCAACTTATCTCAACCTAAATAGATTCTACTGTGGAAATAACGCTACTCGCTGGAAGAGACGTCTTTATGAATTGCTGGTACTTCCCGTCCCGGTTCGCTGAAGGGGTGATCAATCAAAATCCAATGGTATTGAGGAATGTCATCCGGTTGGCAGCGGAATGACGTTTGAATTATCTCTCAGGAAACTTCATATTCTGTCAAATTGTCACTAACGTAACCAAAATACAAGGGTTGGACAATAGTAAGCGCATACATACACCATACCCGTTACAACAAAGAAGCAGGTATCAACCTGAATGTGTAAGAAAGAGAAAATAGTCTTATTTCTATAAGCACTTCATGAAAAAGTAATAGGACACGAAAATAAACGTTAATGTAAATATCTTATTTGAATTTTTAATGTAGGGTTTAATCGAAGGGAAAATAGCCTCAAGTCGTAAGAAAGAATGGAAATTGCAGTAGTGCAATTAAAGCACGTTTTCGACCATTGTTTGAAAAATAGTCATTCATTTCTTTTTGAAAATTATACAGCACGTAATTAGATACATTGAAAATTGAATAAGTTCCAAAATGTTTTCATTTGAATACTATAATTTTTAAATCTTTGGTACAATTCCAAATCTATGAATTTTGCATATTTTTCTATATGCTAATCATTATGTCCCATTATCTACGCTGAGTAAATAACTTTGGAAAACACATGATTTTTAAATTAGAAAAAAACAATAAAACTTTCCATTCATTCTTCTCACCAACAGAATAAAATATTTCTTCAACGTTCCTCAATCTCCTACAAAGTTTGAAATATCGAAAGGCTAAAAGTAGCAATGAGACAAACCTTGACTATATGGGGGACTGGCCAACCTGGATGAGGCAATGTTTTGCGAAAGAAAACCTCTTCTATTGAAAATATGACCGTCACAGAATACACGAGCTCCATCAATGTTGTCTTACTGCTGGCCAATTTTTATAAAGTAGGGTGATTTCAGGTTTAAAAAGCGTTCAATTATATTCATCCGTATTGTAATGAGATTTCGATTGTGTACATATTTGTATGTACGTTACAAAGCAAAAGCTGCACATTTCAACTATTACATTACGTTTTAGGAGGGGAGTTCTATTTACGATATAACCATAATACTCGACTAGACCTTTATTTTATGCTAAACAGCTGTGACGTCATGAGGGTACGCTTATCTTCATCAAACCTATTTTGGAAGTTAGAAGTTTGTTTCATGTATCTATTTGCAAATAATACTGATATACATTCGTTACGAAAATATGACTTGACATTTAGCCTGGTGATGGGTGAAGAAAGCATTCAAGTGTGCATAATCAAAAGACGACGATGATAAATACGCTCTCAATTTTGGAACATTGCAGCGTGAGAATCTATATATCTTTTACAAACGGTTGCTGTCTTACGATTTACTTTGCAAAAATGATATTTATATAACCGTTGAATCCAGGACCCAGACAAGAATCATCATTACCCTCCTGCTCATCAGAAGCAGCCTTTTAACGTTCGTTGTTGGACATGAACCTTCCTCAAGATAGGCTGGACCTCAGTATCATGGGCGCTGCTGGGCCAATGCTTTCGGTATTTATCGAATTCGTTGTTTATTTCCTGCTAGTTGAAGTATAGCATGTAATCTCCGTTGTTTGTATTGATGTCCAGCGGTTGTCTGACATTCTTACAACTTGACAAGCCTAATGGCTACTTAAGATTTCAAATCAATTCTATTATGTCTTCTGTTTCTTTCTCTGATACACTGTGCTATCACGTGATTTCTGTACGTGACGATGAGCATGATTCTCTCCGGTGAACGTAGCATCGCCCTCTATTTGAGGGTCAGTTTTTTGGTTATCTATAAAACTCGTTAATTTTTATTCCTAACAGGGATATAGCATACAACTTACGAACCTATTTGAAAAAATACCAACCATGAACCAGGGGAAGAAATCAGCACTTATGCTACATTTCCACGAACATACGTTTAATTCTACAGACACTTTGCTTCTACAGTCAATTTTTGACGAGTTCATATGAACTGTTACTTTCACTTGAACTTCTTCCTATGATTTTATGTGTACATTTTGACCATATTTGTGAGAGGATACTAGTATACACACATGCGTGCGCGCACACACACATACATATGCACACACACATACACATGCACACACACACAAACACACACATATATATATATATAAATATATATATATATAGATGTATATATATATATATATACATATATATATATATATATATATATATATATATATATATATATATATATATAAATTCTATTGAGTAATGAATTATTGATTTCGGAATTTTGAACAACGTTTATCTCAGTATGACCTATTAAAATTTTTCCTGATTGAGTGATCTGTCAACTTTTGAACGTTCAAGGTTGCAGACAAAACCATGCATACACACAATTCCATTTATGTATTAACACAGTCATGATAAAATCATTACGTTTCTTTCTTACGTTGACACAATGTATTTGTAACTTTTAGTGCGATGTATTTTTTAGCGCTAAATACTTTGATGTCTCAATCTAGAAAAATTATTCTTGGGGCGACAGGAAGTTTATTATGGAATAAGTTGCTATATTTATTCAATTTGAAAATATAACCAGAAGTGAGGCTAAAATTAGAGATGCTTTTATTCCCAAGACTGCAATGAAATATTGTTTTACAATAATATTTTTCCAATTTAAAAATGCATCGGTGATTTTTAGAAGAGTTAGACGCAGACTAAAATAGCAGAAATAAATAAAACTCTTTGGAAATATTCAATGCTTTTATCAGTGAAATATAATTTATTTCAACTGATGCGAGGTTTCTTATTATATTTATCATGCATTTGATAATATATTTAGAGATAAGATTGTTTGTCGACGACGCTGTGGACTACAAATTCATAATATTTCTCTTTCAATATTCTATGTTTACGGCTACTTTGCTGATGTTGAAATGCAAGAATCGAATCTGAGAAGGCATGAAATGAGAGAAATCTTACCTTCGCCAATCATCCTACCTAGACTTAGAAACAGAGGTCTGGTATGTCACCCAATAAAAACCATCACATGACCGACGTCTTTGGGCAGCATGCCATGTTGGGGGTGATCAATGAAAAAGAAATTGGAAAGACAAGTGACCGATTAATTCATAAGTCTTTTTGTAGGGCACTGATCTCTGAAAGAGTCTAGGTTAAACCCAGGAAAATATTTTCTTTTAAAAAAAAGTGAATGCTACCGGACAAGCTAAAGAACTGATTTAACATGTAATTACATTGCAAATTGAACTCCAACCACCACTGAAGATCTATCAATGGAAGAATTTTATGAGTGTGCAGGTCATTGGTATGTTTCTGTATGTGTCATACATTGTAAGAGTCATTTCTTGATAGAAGGTGGCCATTTCCACAGAGATGCCTGCACATACAATAGGTGATATATGCTTGTGCTATATATGTACCACCCTCTATTGAGTGACCAGTGACAAGCAGGAGCAAGATGACTGGAAGCCATATCCACTTCAGGTTTAATTGTTTTGGTGTTCCTCGAGCCTTCAGGATGTGACACAAGGTCGGTTCAATGTAAAGATACCACATACGCAAACGTGAGGGTGGAAACTGCTCGAAAGTCCCCTTTGATACTCGCTATTACTGTCTCAAAGATATAAGGGCATTGGTCTTTAGGCCTTGGGACAAATCCTGAGCCTCTTGAACTTAACAGTACCACACCTCATGGGGTGAAACCCCATTGGCCATGGCGTCACAATTGGGTATGTGTGTGCCTAAATGCTCAGAGCTCTGCAAGACGTTAACAGTCTCATAACACATACAGTACCAGGTATTCACAGACGGTCACCCACCCGGGTAATGAGCAGATTTCATGTTGCCCAACTTCAGTGATCCTACGAGAACTTCCCATGCAACAAGTATCTAAAACAATTTGGCTGTGGCTTCTCACATGCACAGATAGCCAGCCAGACCAACTTCAATGCTGAAGAAACTATCATTTTAATGAAAGAATTGTCAGTTTGAATCACACAATAGTAGGATATTTTCACGCGATAGTGATTAACAATGATTAAATAATAACTATTCCTCCCGATTTTATCTTGACTATATTAGAAATTGTCAACCAATACTGTCATCAAAACCACCAAAGTAGCTTCCTTCATTTCGGTCTGCTGGCTACATATGTATGTATGTATGTATGTATGTATGTATCGATTTATCACGAGTACAGGCCACACCAATGGAGCTAGAGGCCTGGGATTTCCAACATTTATATATTGTTTAGGAAAAACCGTTTTAACTACAATAACAATTTTTACATCATAACAGGTAGGTGTGATTTTATGACTTACATGGTAAGATATGAATGATTTTTGACTGGATAGATTGTGTTATGTTTGATATATGGCAACTTCTACATAGTATTGCGGCTACTCTAGATTTTTTGGTCGAGTTGATCCCCTCTGCTAAATCGGAAGAAAGGGTCCCTAATTCTCAAATCCTATTCCCAACGGATGCAGGTGTAGGTATTTATGTCTTTGGAAGATTTATGTGGCATGTTTCGTCTTTTAGCTTCTGGAGAAAAGAGATAGAATACAGTTGGAAAGGAGATATCAAAAATAGTATTCAGCTTAATTTTGCAGCAAGGCGTTATGGCTAAAGCGGGTATTACTGGTATACATATGTTATGTCATTTTTTAAATTTTAAAAATCGCGTTTATTACGCATAAAGGCAGACCTGGATTATCCATTGAGTAAAATAAGCATTTGCTTCGAGCGTCAAGTGAAAAGATGTAACACTACAAAGATTTTCAAGTACCGGATTTACCATGGACCCAGGTGCATATGATATATTTATGTATTTGCTTTCTTCCCTCAAACCTCAAGAGATCAAAATAAAAGTCTATGCATTATGAAGATCTTCTATAATAAGCTGCTTTTTGTTCATTGGTATGCAATTCCCATATCATTCCCCATGTAGTAATATTGAATGGCTTCCCCTTCAGTTGTCTATGCATTCTCGATTAAATGTCACATTTACTATGCAATGTGATGATTGTGCAATAGTGTTCACTGTAAATAAATTTTACAGTAAGTTCTTTTTAACAGTTTAGCGTCGCTTTTGTTTGTCTTTTGTTCCTTGCTTTTTGTTTTTTTTGTTGGTTTTATTTGCATAAACATAAGAGTACCATGATCTTTCCAGTGATTAGACCCCTTGAAAGTCTCAATCGTTCCTGGTATAACCGCCTCAATTAGAACCAAAGATATATATATATATATATATATATATATATATATATATATATATATATATATATATATGTGTGTGTGTGTGTGTGTGTGTGTGTGTGTGTGTGTGTGTGTTATATTTATATACAAACGTATAAGTTGACTTTTTTCAAGGATAAAGTATTATCTCAAATGGATCCTATCAGTCTGTTCAAATCTTAAGAACTTGACGGTCTGAACAGTGCTGTCTTATAGGGGAGAGCAAGATAAGACACACGCACAAGCACACATGTGCAAACACATACACACTCACACGCACGTACACACTCAATATATTCAATACTGATGATTTTAATAAAAGAAATGTAATCTTATGGGTCTTTCTAATTGCCAGAAGCACTGTGTGTATTGCATGGACTCTAGAACCAAATCTCTGAGCCACAGCAATATGTTTACGAATTATTCCATCCCAGGAGCTCTTTACAACCAACACATAAAGACGAAATACAACAAACGCTAGGAATGCAAAACGTGGAACTCAACTAGAATCATCGATGTTCCCGGAAAGACACTGTTTCCCCCAATCAGCTCGACCCAAAGGGAGATAACTCCATCCCCCCACAAAAAAATATTTAGGTATTGAAATCATGCGAAATGTGAGTATTATGACATTTAGGAAATTTCATTTTATATTTTTCTCCATTGCGTCATCGAGATTCCAACACTATTTCTGATCAAGTTGTGACAGTGAAGCATGTGAAATAAATATTCCTAAATGTCACAATGCCTTATCTTTCATTATATATATGTATATTTGTGTGTATGAGTGTGTGTGTGTGTGTATAAATATGTATGTATATATATATATATACATATATATATATATATGTATATATATATATGTATAAATATTCATATATATATATATATATATATATATATATATATATATATATATATATATATTATATATATATATTTATATATATATATATATCAATTTATATATGTGCATTTATATATATATATGTATGTATATATCTATTTATATGTATATATATATATATGTATATCATCATATATATATACATGTATTTATAAATATATTTTTATATGCATGTATATGAATTCATATATATGTATGTATGTATGTATATATATATATATATACATATATATATATAATGTATTTATATATCTGTATATTTACATGTATATGTAATCATATATATATATGTATATATATATATATATATATATATACATATACATATATATATATATATATATATATATATATATATATATATATATATATATATATATATATATATATATATATATATATATATATATATATACCCCTGGACGTTTGATTGTATGAGCTAAGTTCTTTATCAGATTAATATCTTTTGGCCATCCGTCTTCCCACTGATCCAGTTTCTTTCCAACCCGCAATGCGCACATGCAAGTTAGAAGCTCTCTGGAGATTTTGGAAGATTATAAACCGGTATCCTGGATCAATGCTAAGGAGATTAAGAATTAAAAGAGGGCACAGTCAAAGCAAATACTGGTCCCTGGGGCCCCCCAAAAAAATTAGATTATTCAATTCCTGAGAAATAAAGCAATTTCTATGGACTGACCACTGGAAAGGCAAAGTCTTTGCGCTATCTCCTTATACTTCTGACGGAAGACGGGAAACTTTGCACACACATACACATGAACCTGGTTCTCCCTATGTCAGTTATCATCATCATCATCATCATCATCATGAGTCTTTTATCGTCTGTCATTTGACATAGACCTTCTCCAGGATCTGCCACATTTATCTATCATGAGCGTTGCAGAGCCAGTATTTTCTCAATTTGGCCAGCTCATTTCTCCACCTTGTCTTTTGTCGGCCTCGGTTTTGCATGTGGTCTCTGGGGATCCACGTTGTGAGTCGCAACGTCCACTGGTTGTCTTTCATTCTCACAATATGACCAGCCCATTTCCATTTGAGTTCTCTAATGGATTCCATGATGTCTCTAACCCCCGTTTTCCTTTCTGATGTATTGATGTCACTTATAGCTACTTTATAATTCATTAATTGTTCACATATTTTGATACTGACTACATTAGCGTTTGTGTTCGTGCATGCACTGGTTCAGATGCATCCTATTAGGCTGACTGTTGATACTGGCGTCCATCTGATGGATCCACGTTGTGGTTGCCAATGTTTTGCAAGCAGTTTCTCGATGCTCTATGGTCAGCAGATAAGATACCATTCAGAGATTGGTTTGGTCACGTGCTCATCCATCCACTCTTTTCTCAGTCAAATATTACTACTTGCCAATTTGCATTGCTTAGTGAGACACAGAGAGGAAGAAAGAGAGAGTAAGTTAGGAGAATGTTTAACTTCATCAATGTGGATTGAATACAGGTAACTTCAAACAACATTCGAGCACTGTTAGCTAAATTCTTTTTCTAAATATATATATATATATATGTGTGTGTGTGTGTGTGTGTGTGTTTATGTCTGATATTTTCCCTGTGCATTTACTGTTCCATGGTCACATTGATGAACACATTTACAAAAGATGGATGATGAAGCTAGAGAAAGACCATGAAAGTGATATGGAACGATGCATAGTGATTGGCTAAAAATCATTTGGTATGAGTATAGACGTATTGAAAACTACCCTGCCAACGTTCTCAGAGTGTAAAGTATATAATGAATACACAATACCAGTGTGGGCGTATGGATCCAACATCTGCATTATAACCAAACGAACTGAAAACCAACTACCCACGAATAACCATGGACGAGAAATGCAAGGGGTAAATCTGTGATAGCAAGAGATCAACATGGACCAAGAGAGAAAAATCAGAGTGAAGGATACTATACAGATAATTGAGTATAAGGATATGGCAGGATGCTTGACAAGAAGGGATGACAGCAGAGTTCATATATATAAAGTGCGTGTGAGAGAGGGTGTGTATGTGTGTGTATGTGTGTGTATGTGCATAGTCTAGACAGCCTTACAGCTTCAAACAGTAAACATCAAGAAACTTTTATAATCTTTTGTGTTACTCCAGTGACTTATATCCCAATATCTCTCAATGCAATTCATGTAATTTTCTTCAGTGCTTTTCTCACTGTTTGGTTATTATGGTAAAATGTATAAATTTTCCTTTGTTGCAATCGTCAGTTCCTTACTATATATATGTGTGTGTGTGCGTGTGTGTGTACGCACGCGCACGTGAGTGTGTGTGTATGGCTAAATTAATATACATGTAGCCTAACAATGGAACAAAAAGCTCTATTCCAAACAATAAATATCTATTTTGTTACATACCATTCCTTGCAATTAATCCAGTCGTTAATATTGATCATATTGATAGAATGTTATGAAGAGAACATTTTAGATTTCAAAAATATCAGCTAATAGTTACGTCTCAGTTAGCGAACTTTTGATGCACTTTTGCAAGTTTTGTTTCGAAGTGACCATAATTTTGTTTTATTCACAGACACCATTAACAGCCATTAATCGTGGCCATTGCCAGAACTGTTACCTAAGATATTTTCAGTTTTCAAGTTGGTGTAGGTGGTTGGCTAGCTTACTGGCTAACTTAATGGCTGGCTGGCTTGCATCACCAAAACTGTGAATATCTGTGCATCTATGTATCGCACCAATGCAATGGAAAGTTGAAATTTCCAGCATGTAATACTATTTATGTCTTTTTAGGGTGTATTTAATTCAGTGTAATTCCATGCTGAATTGGCCCCTTCTTTTTTGCCCTGCAGCATTTAAGTTTTTTTGTTTTTTTTAAAATCATTTTGTAGTAATCACTGCCCAACAAAAGGCAGGGGAAGTAACTTTTTTTTCGATCACACTTATTTTTCAACTTATCACTCCCAACACGACATGCTGCCAAGAGACATCGGTCGCACGTCGAATTCTACTGAGTGACTAACTACAGCTTCTTTTGCGAGTGTTTTTGTTTATTTCCATATTCTGTCAACTCAATTAAATGTTTCTATACCAAATGTGATGGAGCCCTTGACCTTTCTAGCATTTATGTAACTTCTATGCCAAATCTCGAAATACCTTCTCCATCTTCCGCTTCCTGATATCTGCTAAGATAAATCTATTTGGGCTTGGAAGAGAGTATTTATGTAATTACATACTAGAAACCCTACAACGATCTGATCCTCAGAATAGGACCCTTTTTTAATCATTCGATACGCTTTTATAAGATATGTGAACTCTATGTGTCAAGGGTTATATGATTGTAATAATATTGCAACATTTTAATGATACACATGAGTTATACAAGCAGATAATACCAACATTTTCAATGACGAAAAAAAAAATATACTTTGCAACCAAAAACGTCGGACTGTGTATGCAAGCGTGTATTTATCGCTCGTATAGGCCACACCAATATAGCTAACGGACATTTTCTTTTATACCCTCATCTTCAAAAGTTTTTATGTGGGACTTTCAATTCCCATTTTATCCTACAGATTTCACACTGTTTTTTTTTTCTGTTTGTTCGTTTTTGCTTTCGGACTTTTCTTCTAGTGATCTTTGCCAAAGAAAGTGAGTTTAACATTTATCAACCTTTTTTTTTTTCAACTTTGATTGATCTCCACTAACACAGCAAGCTGCCAGAAGCATTTACCACGTGACAGTTTCCTTTGTGTGAATATCCAGACCTATTTCTAAAACCTCTGAGGTCGTAATGGAATAGTGTCTAGATATTCTTTTTATTCTAGATAATCATTAAGATTGAATTTGATACTCACTGGTAACTCCCCAATCATAATTATTTTCCACGCTTGGCTTACTCATAATAATTTCTAACTTATCGAGAACGAGTGAGCATTCTGTGGGCACATACCTCAGCCAAAGCCACTGCAACTAGAGGCTAAATGAAAATCAATCAGTTGATAGATACAATGCAGGGGAGGTAACTGCACAAGGTTGATTTTTCGGGGAGTTAACTGGAAGTTTTTCATATTTCGGAATATCATCTGAATATATGGAAATATATCTCACTATCAGAAAAAACCCTGGGTCCACCCGATAACTCGATCGATTCTTGTCTAGCCCACAGCCCACCCCTCTGCAAAACTACATTGAAATTGACTGAAAACTTCCAGTGATATTCTGTCGACAATCAGAAAAAGAATATATATATACATGTGTATGTGTGTGTGTGTGTGTGTATGTGTGTGTGTGTGTGTGTGTGTCCCAATTTTGTTTGAATGTAAAAAGAAAATTCGGCAAATTTGATATCTTTTTTTAAAGATATTTTTGTGATCAAGAATCATTATCTTCCATCCATAAATCATGACGGCCAACATTTCAGTAACTTTGGGAATAATTATTTCCTATTCAGAATAATATTTCATCGATAAAGTTCTGATTGAAAGTAAATGTCACCAATAAAACTGGCTAATCAGTCCAGTAATTACATTGATTTTTAATATACGGTTTTAATGGCTCAATAAGGCATTGTAATAAAAAATAGCATCTTCATCTACAAGTTATGACTACGGTAAATTTATGATAGATTATTTCTGACTTAAGGCACTTACCTACACACACTTTCCTCAACTTGAGACTAATTTATGCGCGTAGGTTTCTTTCTTAGCGGACTTGTACACACGTTTGCCATAGCTCACATGAGGGCATGACTGATCGTTCACAGGTTAGGGGATTTTGGCTGTCGTAAAAATTTGAGTTTCCTGTCTTATATTTTGAATTTAATATCTACTCATCTAGGAGTATATATAAAAATGCACTTGAAGTTTCGTTGCTAATATTCCTTGAAATGGAAAAAGATTTAATGAATGAAAATGATAACATGGAGAAAAATAGATCACGCACGTTGTCTCTCAAAGGTCATACTGGCGAAACCACCTACATATACATAAACACTCATCAATACACACACCCAGGCAAATGAATGGAAATAAAGCAGTACTTCGTCTCTTGGGTGGTGTTCAGGCGAATTAAGATACACATATACGCATAAATATGAACAGAAAGGCAGACAAAGATATTTACGCATATATAAACACGCCTGTGTGTCAATATAAACAAGTGATTTGTTCTTAAAATGTATCAAACTACATCAAACATTTCAACGTCTTAATACAAAGGTTTCTGAACAGTTTGCTATGCAAATACACTTTTTTAAATCAAAGATCTTTGCAACACATCACTCAAGTTTTGATTGGCCTGTTAAATATATAATGTCTACCAAGCAGTTCAATTTAGGAAAAAAGTTCTTTTTGCAAAATATGCGAAAATTCTGCAACACAAATAACGATTATCGGCGATACAGGAAGGTGTTATGACACACAGTATGCAAATCCCTGATTGATTAGATATTCAGAATACCATGAGGAATAGATCATGGAATTATGCGTGGCAACCCTCATGAAATTACGCAGAACGAGATGGTCACTGGGTGTTGCACTTTAACTTTACAAGTAATATGTGACAGGCTGTATTGGGCTATACATCAGCAACATCAAATAATAGTCCATATTGGAAGAGTTAGATTCTTTCCTTGCCAAGGCAATATGAAATGAATACAGATAATCTCATCCAGAATATATATACACACACACACACACATATATATATATATATATATATATATATATATATATATATATATATATATATATATATATATATATATATATATATGAACAATGTTGAAAAATGATTAACTCTGTCTATATGATTTTTCTGTTTTTTCTAATTTGCAAAAAAACTTTTCAAGAACATTCAAAAGTTTACAAAAATTCTATCAAATTAGTAAAAGGTTCTTATTCGAAATTAGAAAGTCTGTTATTGTTAGCACTGTACTTTAAAATCAGGGATTGCCGCCCTGTTACACTCTTCAAACTTGACATATATATACTCTTTTGAATCATTGCATAAATATATGTATGTATATATATATATATATATATATATATATATATATATATATATATATATATATATATATATATATATATTAAATACAAACTTGAATTCATCCATTGTTGAACTTCAATCTGTTTCAACTTAAATGCTCATTCAGGCCAGTAGAGAGTAGTATCGGATTGTTTGCATTTGTGATTTTAACGGTAAAGTATTCGTAAATCGGACGTATTGGAATTTCAACGCTAAACCTTTCGATCCTCGAATAGATTTATATTTACAATGTTGAAAAATAACTAACACTATCTATCTATCTATCTATCTATCTATCTATATATATATATATATATATATATATATATATATATATATATATATATATAAGACAACTTCTTAAGACGTAGTAGTTTTTTGTTTATCTCATCTGTTTATTCCATTTCTCCCGGAGGACGTCCAAACTCAGCTAAAACGAGTGGGAATTATGTCTGCGTTTTTTTTTTAGATGTACCAAAACAAACTTCAGTCTCTTCATTACTATATTGTCCATTATTATTATCATGTATGAAATCAATTAGTCTGCACCTTAAGACGTAGTTAGCTGGATTCGATTCGAGTTTCACTGTACGATGTTGGAACTACGTGATTGATATTCTGAATTCAGAACATTGGCGAGGAAGATTATGTTGAAGACTTAACAGTTGAGTAAAATAGTTTTCTATCATTGAGCTATGGATTTATTAATGTGACTATGTAGACAATGTGTACGAGTGAGTGTGTGGGTGTTGGTGTGAGTGTCTGTGATATCATCTATGTATGTAAGTGTGTGTGCTCTATAAAAATATCATAATTATCGGTTCATGAGAAACAGGAATCTTTAGAAATGTGTGCATACATAAATCCATGTAAATATACACGCATGAACAAATATATATATATATATGTATATATATATATATATATATATATATATATATATACTCACATATGTATATATATATATGTGTGTGTGTATGAATGTATATACATATATATACATATGTGGATGGATGCATGCATGTTGCATGCTGGCAATGAAATTTCAAGCTTCATGTTTGGTATATTTGCATACTTCATTCCTACATATATATACACATCACACACGCACACACGCACACACACACACACACACACACACACACATATATATATATATATATATATATATATGTATGTATGTATGAACTGAATTTACTTGAAAATGCAAAATGGAACTATGCATAAGTATGAGTCTATTGAAATTTGAATACTTGTACACACATACACACATATGTATATAGTGATTTTAAAAAAAACTCCTCAAGTTACAAATCATATCGAGTAATATAATTCATTGGTCCATCATCTTGAAGGAAGTGCAATGCATTTATTAAAATTGGTCGACAATTCCCAGAAGCAGAACTGGAAGTCTTCATCAGCGCTTTTAGTCGTCTTGATACGTGACGTCTTAAGATGTTCTTTTTTTTTTTTCATTTCAAAGATATCTATATGAGATGGAATTTTGCTTCGGGTGCTGAAAAATAAAGAATGATAAAAACTCACATGTGTGGATTGTCAAAAACAAATATATATATATATATATATATATATATATATATATATATATATATATATATATATATATATTATATATATATATATATCGAGTGAGTGAGATGGAGAGAAAGAGAGAGAATGAGGCTGAGTTTAAAAGCAGAAAAATCGAAACATATTCGATATATATATATGTATATATATATGTATATATATAACAACTGACGATCGTAACAAGGAATATTCACACGAAGTATCATAATATCAAATTTTGTATAATTAAATAATTTACATTAAGAAATATTGGGAAATAAGTGACTGAAATGACAAAATATTTCGAAAAGTTCTATTTATGCATCTATATGTATATACTTATTAAAGCTGTAGAACATTCTAGACTTTCTCTCTCTCTCTCTCTCTCTCACTATATATATATATATATATATATATATATATATATATATAAGTTAGCACAGTATGTACTTTTGACTTATACCTCTCAGTCCTGCACTCTCTGATGAATATACTACTCATATATCACAAAATCTTCTCTGATAACACTCAAACTGTCCATCAGAATTATCAATTCTATTCTCATAATTCTCAATATATTGCTAGAATACCTCAAGTTTTTCGTATAAAATATCAACCTCCAGTTAGAATTAATGTTTATATATATGCCTTTTCAACGTTTTCTTGTTAGTACATTATTTTACCTGTTATTTATATATATCTTGCAAAGACACAACGCACAAATTTACATACACACATATATGTGTGTGTGTATGTGTGTGTGTGCTTTAGAGATTTGGATGAAGAATCCAACATAATCAAAGTATGACATTTACGAAAATTTTTTTACATGTTTTGCCTATCCGTTTCAATCAAAATCGAAAAAGCAAACATGTAAAATAAATATCACTGTATGTATCTAAGAGTGAAATGAATAACGAGCTGCCTCAGTTGTTAAGTTTACAGATCCCTCATCATCAAATACGTTTTAGGTGTAAACTACGTAAATAAGCCCTGTTTCAGGAAAATTATATGGCGTAAACATTAACTATGTATGAAAATCATAGTTGAACGGGAAGTTGTGTTCGATCAATACAGCTTGGATGCCATGTTTATTCAATTGTTTTTTTTGTTGTTGTTTTGTTTTTTCGATCCTCGAAAAACTTACTTGGTAAGCAACTGATGACCCGAACTGGAGCAGGAGTTAACGACATCATAGAAACTATTAAAGAACTCAAATGGCAATGGGCAAGCCATGTAACAAGAATGAAAGACAACTGATGGATATCACAACTCACAACATGGATCCCCAGAGATCACATGAGAAACTAAGGCCGGCAGAGCACAAGGTGGAGAGATGAACTAGACAAATTCAGGAAATAATGGTTCCACGACACCCATGATAGAGAAATGTGGTGAATCCTGGGAAAGGTCTCTGTCCACTAATGGACGTTAAAAGACTGATGATGATGATGATGATGATGATGATGATGATGGTGGTGGTGGTGGTGACTCTAATAATGAATTATAAATAAAACAAGGAAAAAAGCTCCGAAGAGAATTGTACGAATGACATTAACAGAGATCGGAAAATGAATACTGAAGTGACACAAATTCTTTTTGGTGGGGAGAAAGTGTTTTAATGTGTTTAGAGTTGGAAACTGCAAAGCATATAAATATACATGTGTGTGTGTGTGTGTGTGTGTGTGTGGATTGATGGATCGATAGATAAATACAGGAGAGAAATAAACAAAAATTTTAGCCTTTACATACACCTTTAGATCCTTCCCATCCCAAGAGACTGATAGATAGATAGATAGATAGATTGATAGATAGATAGATAGATAGATAGATAGATAGATAGATAGATAGAATACCATTTATTTTTTGGCTTTTTCTTTCTCACTACTTACTTCCCTTTTGGTATCATTAATGACGCATCATATCCATATAAATGAGACTATCTGTCAACCATGTTCTGATCCAAAGAGCATTTTCGGTTCAAAAAGCCGTATAACGGAAATTCACCTTCTCTCCCTTGTAAGCACGAAGCTGCTCGCCTTTTTCTTTTCTCTCCATATCATCCTCCCATTTCTTTCGGACACCCTGGGACAAAATGCACGTTGTTCGGCTGATACGAGTGGCTATTTCCTCCTCAATCCTTGAGAAATGTCCATAAAGATGGCTTGCGCTGACACTGCCCATGACAGGACCTGACATATGAGGAGTGCTCTCTCCAGGCCAACGATGGACGAAGGACAAAGAACCTACACTGGTCAGCTCTGATCCGTCCTTACAGCTTGGCCCATTTCAACCGACCTAGCATTTACTCTACAACTTTCTTAGGAATTTTCCTGCGGTTTCATTCTTTCGCTCATCATTTGTATTTTGTTTATATTTTTAATTTTTTTTTGTATTTTCACTGTACTTTTATCTATACCGCGTTCAGAGTTTATATATTTGCTTATATCTACTTTACTACAGAAGCCAAGTGTTATTCTCTTACTTTTTTTCTATTTCCCCAATTACCTGCACAAACATATCGGGAAACTATCAACCAAAACTGTCAACATAAGTTTCTTTCAGGTTTTAAGCTCAGTCTAACTGTGTATGTGACGTATGTACCAGCTACACCAATGCTAAAAATTCAAACATTTACTCGTTATTAGGTATTAGAAAGACAAATGGTGGATGTTGCTATTAGACAAGCTCATACTTTCTTTCGGGTGGGGGGAGCATTAATTTACAATCTAATTTCATACAAAATTGGTCTTGTAGTTTCTGTCCAACAGCGTTCATGCTTGTTTTTTTTGTGTAAATTTTGGAATTTTGGCTCAACAAAAAGCCGAAAAAATTATTCATTGATCACCCCTTATTTTTTTTTTTTTACAAGTTTTCAAAAAATCACCTACAAAGCATGCAGCCAAAAACGTTGGTCCCGAGACGGTTTTTCTTGAGTCACTAACCTGACCTGTCATTTTCAATTTTTTTCTCCCCATGTATATTCTTGCCTCATGCAAAAGAGGAGTATTTCCAAGCGAATAAACTCACGCATATTTATCTTTGAGTACGAACTATGCGTGAGTATGTAGATGTGCAAGATGATCCAATCAATCTGTTTGGTTCTTTTATTTTACTATGTACTCCATGATTTTATTTACATTTTATTTACCTCTTGTTGTAATTGTTGATGTGGCCGATGCAATGCAGTGCAAGTCCTTTGTACTTAGAGTTTCAAGATAAAAGTCTAAAGAGTACGTTATTTGGAATCATAAGTTGTAACTATTTTTCAGTTCGAAAAATGCAATTAGCCCGAAACAAAATATTTTTGTCACTGACTTTGAATTATATATGATATTGAGCACTATAAATTATATTTAGAACCGTGAATCTATAGTCCTTTACACACACACACACACACACACACACACACACACACACATATATATATATATATATATATATATATATATATATATATATATATATATATATATATATGTATGTGTGTGTGCGTGTGTATGTGTGTGTGAGTGTGTACAGTACAAATCAGGAATACAGTATAATGTAGTATAATGCAATATCTGATGTGTGATGACTTTGGAATTTGCTACATCATCACGTTTATGTTTCTGTCCCGTTCGGGCTTCTGCATGCAAATGATTCAATTTATCTTCGATCCCTATTTATAACGTTTTTTTTTTTGGGGGGGGGTCTATTTTCCTAGGGAGGGAGAACCTTCTTAGCCTTCCGTTTATAAATCTTCTCTTTTTCTTTTTTATTTTCCTCGTTAAGTTGTTCGTCAATGCTTGTCCTGTTAATTTTGTTTTACAACGTGTACAATGTTTTCTTTCTTGTAGTTATGAATCATAAATTAGCCGGGGTACTTTTGGTACTTTTATCATCAGTATTTTGTTAAAACAACAGCTGTCTGTGACATTTTTCCTCTCTGAGAGTATTTTATTCTTACTTAAATAAGATCGCCAGTGTCGTGGATCTCTTTTACATGACCTTATTCAATAGTTTGATCATTCTAGGTTTGAAATGCTTCTATATATCTAAGATAATGATGAAAAGGTGGATAGGTTATTCTTAAAATTGCTGGGGGTATGAAAAAATAATAATAATGTTACTGGCATAATATATATACATATATGTATGGAAAGAGAGACAGAGACAGAGACACAGAGACAGAGAGAGAGAGAGAGAGAGAGAGAGAGAGAGAGACTTATATTATATTGTAACTCAGTCTACCGTAGTTACATGGTGAATATATCATTTGGTCTAAACAGCTTGATTAGCATAGAGTATGACAAAATCAAACCTGCGATCGATAGGGTCCCAGTTCAACATGGAGCTGCTCTTACCATTGAGCTAAATAACCGCTTGAAATACAAGGGTCCAAATAGCTGCGTTTACTCCAAAGACACATTTTGTTTATTCACGGCCAATATCTACGCTATTAGTCTCTTTCAATGCTGACAATTTTGTTATTAATGGCCTAATAACATACTCACACACACACACACACATATATATATATATATATATATATATATATATATATATAATGTGTACTTTAGAGAGTGAGACAGACTCGGGAGTGAAGTTTTTGGTGGTAAGGTTTATTATTCCTTATATGTCAATAGTCCATACATGTTTCGGGATTTCTCCCATCATCAGTATATATATTTACAGTCAAGCAATTTTTTCATCTTGTAATTTTGAAGAAAAGAAAATAGTCAGTTCCTTATATAGTCCAAAAGTATCCATGACTATTCGTCATACAAACCATTTTTAATCAAACAATTTTTATTTCAATGTGTTTTCTTACAGCCATTCTATCATATAATATTGTTTTTATGCATGTTATTTAGTTTTATTCGAATGTGAATTTTCAATTTCATCCTTTATTTTGAAGGTCATCAGCTGTGATTATTAATAATGGTTCATATAAGTCAGGATGGGTTTTTATATATATATATATACATTCATATTGTGTGTTTAAAAGAATTTATGCTTGCGTTTATGTAATTTATTTTATATCTGCATACATCTGCATGTCTGTGTGTGATCTAACTTTTGATCCTATAAAAGCCACAACAAAACTGTTTTTAATAGTAAATTACTGATTTATTCAGGGATGTCACTTCAAAGTTAAATGGTGTCACATAGCACAGTATGAACGGAAAGACATCTCTAAAGGGACACAGAATCGAGTAGAGGAATTTAAATTATTAGCCGGCAACAAAATAAAATCCTGGCAGCTTTTTTTGACGAAGTGAAGATTTACCATGTCGATAACGCCAAGTCTTTTATTCGTATGTAAAGCTGGTATGTGGGACTTGTTAACCGTAATATGCCAAGAAGGAAACTGATTTCAAAGCCACAGAGGCTTAAGTGGGAGATGAGACTGTTAATACTTTGGAAGAGTTTACAAAAAAAGCTTCTTGGATCCTATTATGAGCATTATCGTTGTGTTGTAGATTTATCGAATTAATTACAATATAGCTGGATTATAGCATATTATATGAGTAGAGAACGGATCCAGGTATAAGAATAGCACACGCTTTTGCGTTGCTAACTCGCTGGCAACCTTTCGGCCATATTTAGCACCTGTTTTCTACCCTCTGACACTTCTGTTGATATTTGCTAATGATCGACCAATCTGTGCTGCTGGTCTGGAATGCGCTGGCTGAAGAGGATTCAGCTGTTGTTGGCCCCTGGAGGAGTTATCAGTCATTATAACGACCAAGACCTGTTCGTGTATCAGATCAGTAGTCTCTAAACTTTTGAGGGAAGCACTTTTCAATAAATACATTTTCTACAGAACTCCTTCAAAAACAGCTTTCTCCTCTACAAAAACACACACGCACACACACATATATATATACATACGTATAGTTCAGACGACAAGAAGAAATAAAAAATCAGATTTATCAATTATTGATGTTTAATCGCTAATCAATATTTAACAAAACAAATAGAGTAAATAGCATATAGAAAAATAAAAGTTATTTTTGTTTTTGTAATTGTGAGAGCAAAAAGCCCACTTTTTTTTCATAAGCATATTGCCAGTTGCTGATAAATGTGTTAGACACAAAACGTTTGTATACACTCACACACACACATATACATACACACACACATATATATATATATATATATATATATATATATATATATATATGAGATTTACAAGGATATGTATAACTGGTGAATGTTAACATTTCGTGCCTAATGTACCCTTCAGCAACTGGCAATGTAAATCTTATATATATATATATATAGTTCTATTTAGTTTGATCGATATTGAGCATGGCAATTAAATATCGTCAACAAAGGATAAAGTCTGCTTTTTCTTTCTTTTGTATTCTTACAAATTGAACAATATATTATGAATTACTGTTCGTGTTAATGAAAAAAAGAGACATATGAAAGCTTTGGAGGAATCGTTCATTTGACGAGCAATTATTAAGTATACTAGGAAAAGATTATTTTGATTCGGTGGATCTCTTTAAAAGGTGGTTCGGAACCTTAGGTTTTCCTGGAACACAATTGAAACACTGCAGCTGTGAGCTCTATAAATGTTACCCATGTTACCATGAATATCTTGCAGTTAACAGTGGATGTAAATTTGTTTACTGTTTTCTTTTTTCCCTTTTTTTATTTATTTATTTATTTTTACAGATGCGACATTTAAGGATGCTAAACCAAGAGGAAACCCCTGGAAGTATTTTATTGGGGAACAACATCCGCCCTGTAATGCCCCTAAATAGGCGGACCATCCGAACCAATATTAGCCCAGAGGGTCATGTAAGTTACGTTCTTGCTCTTCATTCTTTTTCATGCTCGAATTGTGTAGTTGACGTCTCTGTTGAGCTGTATATTGTACAACCCGTATCTCTCTTTTGGAAATATGACCTGATTGTCGAATCATGCAGCTCCACAAATGTCCCGTCCAACCAACCAGCCTTGTTGGTTACAGGTTCTTCTCTTTTTGCTTGTATCTGTTCTTCTTTGTGTATTTTTGGGTGCTCCTCGGAACATTTCGGGATGTTAATTTTGGGAATGTACATGGGTACACCTCTAGGCACAATCTACAAAAATAGTGCTTCTTTTGGCTTTCTGTGATCAGTTTGGGCCGAAAAATGACCAATCTCTTCCAGATATTTCTTAAAGATAAATTTAAATAAAATATTTATCTTTAGAGATATTTTTTAATATAATTAATTCTGGTGAGAGCGCAGGCAACTCATTTATTCGAGGGACGGATATTCTTTTTAGTTTTCAAGAGTTTCTTTGATGTTGTCAGCCATTTCAATCAAGAATACTTTAGATAAAGAAAAAAATATTTCAAACTTATTTTGACATTTCTTTACGTCGTTCTTTTTTATCGATTTATTTATACTTCTGACAATTTGAAAGTGGTCTTTTATTTTAATTTCACAAAATTTTCAATTTTTTTATTCATTTATTTCTAATCAATCAATTTTTACCTAATTTCTCTTAATACCGTCGTTACATGATTTTTTTTTCTAAAAAATAGTCTGGATTTATTTATCTTATTCTTTAAAATATTACTTTTAAAGCCACCAGATTTTTAAATAAGATTGAAGAAAATATGATACAAAGAGCATGCTACCTCTGAAAAGTATCAACATATTTGATATTGACCAATTTTTATCTTAAGGCAATAACACATCAGTCCTTTCAAAGTTCCTCTCTTTGGATGTTGCATCCATACTTTCCAATTTTTAAAACTGCCTCTTTTGGGTTCGCAATCAGATACTCGAGTACGTTCTCCTTAATCTTGACAACGGTTTGAAATCTCTGTCTTCACTATACGACCTGATGCTATGGCACAGTGACCGACTGGGCAAAGCATAATGAATATATTAGATCATCTATTTTAGAAACAACCAGATCTCAACTCGGTAGTCTTCCCTTATTTTGGTCAATATTTCCCATCGTAATGTTGGCTTGGCTTTTTCAACTATTTTACCCTTGCCGTAAAAATTGACAACAGTAATCAAGTAATGTCACGATTGCATTGTACTATAACAAAGACATTAGTTCAATGATAGGTCCCTATCCTAACTGCCATTACTACAATGCAGTGAGTCTTTCACTAACGCCACTCTTCTGTGGGCTGAGAAGATTCAAATTCAATATGAGGTCAGGTGAAATAATTAACTTCCTTAAGAAAAAAAAAGTCTGATGAGATAGTTTTGTTCTTCAAAATTTTATGACATCAGCTGGTATTTTTTTCAATCTGCTGAATAATGTAAATTCAGTTCTTAAAGAAAGAATGTCTGATCAGATCATTTTGTTATTTGAATTTTTATGACAGCATCGGCCATTTTTCTTTCTCTGGAGGATATGATTTCAAGTGGCCATAAAATCAGGATTCAGTTCAGTATTGTAATCGTATATTAAAATAAATCCCCTCCTAAAACATGACGTAGCGGGCGTAAACTACCCAATCTAGTTTTATTCTTTAAGTTGTAGCACGGTAACGATGCTGAGCTAAAACAATTTTTTTCTACAATATGCCTAAAATTGATTTTGAACATATTTGGGATTGATTGACCGACCAGTAGATCTTTATATTGAGATGTATATAGACGCATCTAAAAAAAAGGTTGAAAAAAATAATATCCTGCTCTGAATTGTCTTGCTCATGTCTAATGTTCCGAAATTAAACTGAGCAAAATGCTAGATTAAGTCAAGACATTATTTATCTAGTTTAACGTAACATAAAATTCTACGACCCTACACATACTTATGATTTGAAAGTGACAGACTACGAAAAGATGTTCCTAATTAATGTGAGGATTATTTGCCTGTCTGTCCTTTTTTTTTCACCAACTCATTTACTTCATCTATTCTCCTACATGTATTTTGAAACTATCAAGATCAGCACGGGTTTCCCCAATTTTGAAGTTGGTCCAGCTATCAGGCTGACTACGTATCCACCATGCGTTTAGGCGGCACTAATGTAGTTATAGCGCTTAAAATTTAATATCAGCAGATACATTCAATCCACTTGATCGATTCTGATATCGAAGAAGATATTAGAAAGATAGGAAGAACAACTTTTTCCCCTTTAGAAAATATAATTCTGTTCTCATTATACCCAGAGAAAATGCATACCCCCCGTATATTGGTAATTAATGTGGTATTCAATTTGCAATGTAAGTTTATGCTAATTTTTTCTGCAGCATTCTCTCTTCTTTTGTGAGAATTCAGCTTTTAAGATAGCATTGCCAAATTAAAAGGCAAGAGAAGTAATTAATTCATTGATCACACCTTTTCCAAATTTATTATCCTTATCACCCCGAACACAAAATAACGATTTCTACGAAATCACGAACCAAACCTGTTGATATTAAGTTTGATTCTACTACTGTAGCTTAGTGCGAAGATAAGTATCTACTCTGATAATTGTTTTTTACTGAGGAAACTCCTTCCAAATATTAAAAAAAAAATAGATATCCTAAACATTCCATCTTTTCAAGTGTTTTGTATTAACTAACAGGAATTACTCAAACTAGCATTCACATCATTGTGATTCCGATCACAGCACTCGCCGACTTTCCTCTCGCGGACCAGTCTTCATTTTCGGTTTCATGGTTTACTTCTTCCATAATTTCGACAATTGATTTGAATTCCTGTAATTTTGCTGACATATTTCCATTCGTTTCTCCATCAAAACTCGGTGCATATCCTTCGGCTTCATCGATTTCTAATTCATTGTTCTACAAATCATTTGAAATTTCACTTTCCGTTCGACTTTGATCTTCGTTTTTTGTTATTGTTGTTGTTTAGTTTTTTTTAACCGCATCCGTTCTGTATTATAATTAAAACACGTCGCTGATTCTTCTCATCTTTGGAATGATCACATCCGGTTATTTTGGTTCATGATTTTTGCTGCTTCGAGCCTCTTAGAACACATCGTCTCTCACTTTTTTCTTTAATATGGGTAATTATTCGTACTTGTTTTTAATTAAGCTAAACAAAACTCTGCCTCTAGTTGCATTTTCTATGGTTTTCAATTCTCAATGAAATCATAAACAATATATAGTAGAAGAGTTGGTCCAATGATCAAATTCAAAAGCAGAAGCAAACTTTTACTGCGAGTGTCCAAAACTTTCAAAAAATGTTTTCCTAACTCTATCCGTCTAATTGGACAAATATTTTCTATTTCTATTAATATTCGGACCATCCTCATCTTGGTTGTTTTTCACACAACGTTTCAACCGTTGCACTCTACGGCCTTCATCAGGTATCATCTGGTAGGTGTGGGGAAGTAACGAACGGAACCCGTTATTTATCTGACGGGGGTATATTTTTGCAGTAATTCAATATAACAATACTACTAATGCTATGAGGGGAGTGCGGTCAATATACCCCCATCGGATAAATAAAGGGTTCGGTTCGTTACTTCCCCACACCTACCAGATGATACCTGATGAAGGCCGTAGAGTGAAACAGCCGAAACGTTGTATGGAAAAACAACCAAGATGAGGATGGTCCGAATATTAATAGAAATAATAATAATACCTCATCTCAAAAATTCAGAGATATACTAAATAGTTTCTGTCCTTCAGGTTACTTTATTATTGAAAAATACTTGGGATTATTCCGGTTATTTATTTATAGATGTTTTTATATTAAGTATAATTCTAAAATTCATTTGGGCTTTGCCTGGACAAGTGGAGGAAAGGGGTCCAGGCCCCTTGAAACCTATCCCACTGGATCAAGGCTTGACAAGAGTAGCGGTTTGATTTCGTTCAGAATCTTATTCAGAACGTTGAGCGATATCAAATCAGAAGAACAGACCCCTACGGTGCGAAATATTAGTCAAACATGACACGACTTTTTTTCCGTAAGCCGATGTAGGGTCGTTTATGCACAACAGTTGATTCAATCGTGGGTGTTTTAAATGCGATGTAGCCTCACAGAGACCATACCATTTCAGGCTGGTTTAGAATCAGAGTTGTCTGTGTCCTGGGATTGTTGCTAATCATAACTAGAGAACCCAGTTTGCACCATCTTTCACACATAGCAAGACGAAGAAAATGGATTTTACTTTTCCCAGGGTCATTTGTGCGAAGTGGAGATTGACCGTCTCAGTCAAAGTTCTAACTTCGCTCGCTGACTCCATACCTGTTCCCCTGAACGTTCACCCATTCAACACCTCCCTAAACCTGACTTTGTTCCACTTGATAACTTCTCTGCCCTCGAAGAAATCTTTGAACGGTGTTTTTGTCCTAAAATGGAATCGAAATGTTCCGCATTCGATGGCGGATCTTTCATCTTTATTGGAATTTCTTTTTTGCAAAAATTGCAGTATAAAGTCTATAATGAAAAATATTCTTTTGTTGTTCGTATCGCCTCAAACAAAATATTTACAAAAAAGAAAGGGGGCTAGCGAATACTCTCCTCTTTTAAATGCTCCCCCACTTCCCAGCAGAGAATATTTTTTAGATAGACTTCTCAGGTCAAGCAATAAAAAAGAAAGAAGTCCTCAGTACATCCAAGTAAGGTTGAAAGCGTTGCAAGACTCTTTGACAACGCAACGTAGGGTTGATTTCTAAAAACTTTGAACTGTTACTGTCTTATGGAAAATCACTACATTTTCAACCCAAACGCCTTATCCGACGATGGATAAGTAGTATTTGATCTTGATTTTCATTTCCAATTATATTTACTATATTTAGCTTTTAGCTTCACCATTTTCAAAATAGATACTCCTCATTAAACGTACACATTGGCTATCACCCTATTGTGAAAAGTTCCACGACGGAGCAGATGTACGGAAGCAGATTGTTTATGTACTGTAGTTGCGCAGTTCTGTTGTATTGTAATGCTATCCAAGCTGAGAAACAAGATGGAGTAAACTTGTAAACGTGCTTTTATAATTCAGATTTTATCATTATGTGTTTCCTTGCATTATTATTGCCACATTCCAGCCTAAGTCTAGAATTGACCTTGTATTGTTCTCTGTAACAAAAAGAAAAATCGTCAACTAAATTACAGGAGTAAATTATTCACTGCTTATCTACTCTGTCACCTTAAACCAGCATTGTTTTCTATTTTTTGCCGTTTTTTTTTTGTTTTGTTTTTTTCTGCATAACCATAAGGTCACCATAATCTTTCCAGTGATTAGGACCCTTAAAGATCCTAATCTTGTCTTGTATAACCACCACAATTAGAACCAACGATATATATATATATATATATATATATATATATATATATATATATATATATATATATATACATATATATATATATTACCGTGATTTGGGTTCACAACCAATGGAATTATAATAAGCCAGCTATTTAACCGACTGAGATGAAATGAAAAGTTTACAAAAATGTATGTCGAAAATACGCATGAGTTTATTCCATTGTAATGAATAAATACATTTATATTAAGAAGAAAAGGTTTTACAATACATCATTCATCATAAATACAAACATTGCAATAATTATACTCAGTCGGAACGGAAGTAGCATGTAGTCTGTCCCTGAAGCAGCAAGGTTTGCGTTTCCATCCTCTTGCAGGTTTACTCACGTCTGATGGTTATGACGGGAGACTGAGTGACAGGAACTCTCCCCAAATCATCAAGATTCTTCCCAGAATTCCAGCTGATTTTAGCATAGGCTGAAAGCCGTATGGTTCCGATTTTTCCTCAAATTTCATGTTGTTCCCATTTTTTGCTAAGCTTTTTTATCTTTGAGATCTGCATCACATGAGATTGCAGCATTCAGCGATAAAATGTTTTCCTCCTTCCGTTGTTATACTTTCTAACAAAGGTGTTTCATTCTTTTTTTTTCAGTCGAAAGATTGCGCAATAAAGAAAGAACTATTTTACACAGGTAAGAGCTCTTTTTTTTCTTTCTTTCTTTTTTTTTTTTTTTTGTAATTCTTTTGTTTCCGGGTAGATGCTAGAGGCTTCCGTGTGACTGATTAGTTAGTAGTAGCTAGTAGCGTGATTTTTCGGCTTTAGAGTCGCATTAGATGTAAGAAAACTTAGGAACAGCAGCATTAAATAACCTTAGAATTAGAACATAAATGTATCTAACCATCCTTTACTTGGACTCATATTTCTAATACGCATTTTAGAATTATTTTGACAACAATAAAAGTAACTCCAGTGTCAATTTTTGATACAACCTGATTCTGTGGAAAATAATGACAAATCTGAAAGAAAAAAAAAACCTTTTGTGTTATCTCCTTAGAATATCTCAGAACACTGGGACACGGAAACCATGGGATCTATTGGAATTTATCGAATATATTTTCATGTTATTATCTTTAGGGAACTCGTGTGTATTTTTAAAGCATACGTAATGCTTAACAAGTCGTATTTTTCAATGATCTAAACTCTTTGGAAAGTGTTCGGGTGCAAGTTGTAGGCTGTTCTTCTGCCTTGAGTTTTCAACCATCATAATCGACAATCGATCGTCCTCCATTAATTTGCATTATTTCAAGGGAGGGTCACCAACCCTGAAACGCCTGAACCAGTTTTGGGCAGTATGGTTAAATATTGTTCAAATCCTATCCTTTCCATTATTCATTTTAGCGACTTGGGGGCCAAGTTTAGAATAATGTCCGAGATTTGCCAGAATCTTAATACTTGTATCTACCGTCATAACATTGGACACAAAATTTATTGTCGATTAATATTGATAATTTATGGTGAACTGAGTGACGACATTTTAGATGCTTGTCGGCTCTGGGTTTACTCAACGTGTACAAACACTCCGAAGAACCCAGACACGAGGACTAACTTGTTATATGTGTAGCCCGGGCAGGGACAGCTGTTTCCATGGTCAGCATATGGGCACTACTTACAACGAATATTGATATCAATAAGTAGTAAATATTAATGATATAAATAATATAGTGGAATCGTTGATAGTCTGACATGAGTACATTAAATAAGCTTTTGTGAAAAGTTCTACAGAAACTAAAACACTTTTGATGCACCCTAATATTTTATCATCTTTTCTCAAGAATTAGAATCTTACTATTATAATCATGAATTCTGTTCATTTTGAATAAACTTTATAATAAAATTCACATTTTTAATACATGCACAGATCTGAAGAAATATCAATTGTGCAAGGTTATAAAAATGTCTATCAAAAATATGAGATCAGGTAAAAATAGATATATTTCCAAGATTCCTCTACATTGTTTTTTTATTATGATCCAAACCCTCCCAGCATGTATGTATGTATGTATTTATGTATGTATCCAAATGTACGTTGTATAATACGAACGTAATACTCCTAGTGTTCTTCATTAGAAAATTCTAGCAATGATAGCTAATCAGGTGTAATTGTATATATATATATATATATATATATATATATATATATATATATATATATATATATATATATATATATATATATATATATATATACATATACATATATATATATATATATATATATATATATATATATATATATATATATATATATATATATATATGTATACTCCTTCAGTTTCACTAGTAATTTCGAATTTGCGTGTTTATTAATCTTAAGTCTGCTTGTGAGTTCCTGTGTCCCAATGGTGGGGCATTATTTACAAAAAACGTGAACTGGTCAATTAAACGACTAAAATTATCATAACCTTGGCACGATATTGTTAGAAAGGTCAGACGTCGAACAGGCTAGCAATCAGCATCTTTAGAGACCGATATTTCTCTCACTTGAATATGAAGATATCAAAATCGGTATCTTCACAGAGCAATTTTGTATTAGTTTTATGCAAAATTAGACACCGTTAAACTGGTTTTCAACTGTATATTCAGCATATAGTTCCCAAGATGTCACAAAATATTATTCAGACCGCAAATACACCTGCATCGATTATAAAAAGTATGATAAAGGATAGAGGTAAATAAATCTATGGCAATATTATGTTGTTATTCCTTTGGCTACGCTTAAACTGGCTGTTAAAGTTAAAGGGCTTGCAGGCTTATCTCCTGAGGCAATGGATATAAATTCAATCCTCTGTTGATACTTTATCAAAATTGATCTGATGCAACTACGGTTGGTTTACAGTATAATAATGCTTACATTAATCATCTTCCATATAAAGCACTGATTTAACGGAGGCTAGACTATTTTTTGCAGTTGGGGTGTGCCCGAACCCCAACACGAATTAACACACTCGAAGGCATACAGAAAAATTTCACATCATATTTCACTGAAGTAAACATCTTCATCATTAGGAGAAGCCCCCGAGTCCCCAGTCTATTCCTAAGATACTCCTTAATCTATATCTGAAAAAAACTTTTGAGACATTGCTTTAAAAATGTTTTTTGAACTCAGTCAATACCAGATTAACCGATAGGCGAGATAGAAATAATGTTATGCCCCTCAAAGAAACAAAGATACACTTGCAAAGTGATGAGTCTGGGAGGGATTGCTTTGCTATACGGGGTCCTAAATTTAAAAACATAATTGGGGTCAAAACAGACTCATTTAATCACGCTTTAACCTTTACCGATCTAAATTTCGCATCATGGTGCTTTTTTAAGATAAGTATACACGACATCGTCTCCGTCCGGAATAAGCGAGGCAGATCTGGCTTGGATTTAAGAGGCCTGCATATACTAAAATACTATTCTTATTCTTTAGTTTGTTCTAGATTTTTAGCGTCTCTTTAATAGATCCAAAGGACACCTTGATTGAAATTAGTAGCAACTAACTTACGCTTTTTGATTATTAATTTACATCCCTTGGTTAAGCACAAAATGATTTTCTCGTAAATCCTTTAGTTGATTCGAGGCAAAATACTAAATTTAAATTGATGAATCCCCTCATAAAGACGTGATCAAGTTAACAGCGGTGCAAAGATTACTGACCCCTGATCGGTGTATTCATATCTTCAAATGACACCTGTACTGTTAATTAACCAAGATTTTTCGAATAGAGGTTGAGAAAGACAGAGATACATGTCGGTATATAGGATGAACATTTAATTTTCTCTTAACTATGCAATTATCACACTGAAGTTTATACTCTGTTATTACGACAAGGGGTCCGTCTTCCAGAATTTGGTATGGGCAATTGAGAGATTTGATTGAGTTGCAGGGCCTTCGTAAACAATGTGTCTTATAGTTCGACAGAGCACTTTCTGTTTTAAATTATTTTGAAATTTGATCCGAAAACAGGCAAGAGAAAACTGCCCCAGGGATAAAGCATTGACACCTAAACAGTTTATCCGATGATCTTTTTGAGTGTAACTTCTTAAGGTCGAAGCCCTTCCGTCCATTTAAAAAATCCAGCAAATAAGAGACATAGAATGACCAGCTATACATAAAGATGGGGGTGTATTTATGTGACACTAACATCTATCCTAACTTCAGGTGAGCTAAAAATGAAAGTGTCTTGAACAATTACATATTGCATGTGAAAAATACGGACAAGTCTGATAGGTCACACAATAGAAACTAACCGGTGAGCAACGTCTTCTGGCAGCATACTGTGTTGGAAACATCATACTGAATTAAGTGACTTCCCTAATTATTTGGATAACTCCATCACA
>OY735228.1:41795720-41850720 GCA_963457665.1 Thysanoteuthis rhombus | reverse complement strand
GTCGGCCTCGGTTTTGCATGTGATCTCTGAGGGTCCGTGTTGTGGGTTATGATGTCCATTGGTTGTCTTCCATTCTTGCAACATGGCCTACCCGTTGCTATTTAAGCTTTTTAATAGATTCTATGATGTCTCAGACTTCTGTTTTCTTCCTGATATATTATGCTGTCTTGTGATATCTCCATGTAATGTTGAGTATGATTCTGTCATGCGTGTGTTGCATCCTTCTCAGTTTGCGGGTCTGTCTCTTGATTAAGTTCCAGGTTTTGCTAGCTCTGCAATAAGTGATCTGTTTTAGACACATTTTTTTTTTTAGCCAGGTACATTTCTTATAATCATCCTGACTAGTCTATTTGGGGTGAAACTTCTGACTTCCAGGCTCACAGTCAACTTGGGTATACTCTGAGCAAATGATAATGTATTTTGATGATAATTTGATACAAAAAAGTCAGCTTTTATCTAATATCTGAACAAGCTCGCAATTGTCTTGCAATTTGGAGACATCTCAAGGCATTTCATAAAAGATACGCTAATTAGATTTATGAGAACAAAGCATTTACCTTAGACCTGATGTATCAAAACTAACATTAGATTATCAAGAAGATGACTTTGCTAAACATTATAGAATAATGAAGAAAAAAAACACACGATCTTTCGACCGCGCTTTTTCCATTGTCTGCGTGTTGTCTGTTCCTTTTAGTCTTGATCAAACTTTCTCTATCGAATGGAACATCCATCTCAAATTTGTATCATAAGTGAAATTAGCTTGTTTCTATCATGAAACACCTCAACAAGTTTTCTACAAAACTTTCTGTTCGTGAAGCTCTGACTCAAATTTAACAAGATTGTAACCCATTTTCCAAGATAATATCAAGAACAGAATTTTTAGTGGCCACAGACTACTGAAATGGAAACCGTGGATAAGAGGGCAACGGAATAGAGACAGCGGATAATAGAGACTGTTAGAAGTAAAATTATACATTATATATAAAAGAAAAAGAAATTAATCTACAATTCCATGCTTATGAACACTACTGAAGTAATTTTATATCTATCATGATAATTGATTAAGCGAAAGAATAAATGATTGTTCTTTTATTACGCAGAATAGATCAAGTGAAATAATGAATGATTGCTCTTTGATGGCACTAGTTAACTGGGGACTTACATCATTCTAATAGCGATGTGAGTGAATACATCTAATGAAAAAAATGTCTACCCACATGCCCCGGGGAGAGACATTTTTAGGAGACCACAAAATTCTCATTTTGTATCCAGTGAAGAAATTATCAGCAGTGTTTGTGTTCTTTTTTTTCATCTAGATACTGCAAAAATTTCTCAAGATTCAGTGAAATATTTTTTTCCTATTTCTGAGAGATTTTTACGGTCTCTTTTGGTAATTGTTTGGAATATGTGAGATTAAATACCTTGCACATATTTTGCAGGGGAGGTAATCGAGATGGAGGTTATGGTCATTTTAATAGTTGAAAGTGGTTAAATTTTCACCGATGTTCAAATAACGTTGTTTTCGATCCAAAAGTACCTTTTACTTTCCATGTCAAAAGACAGGTAATTAGGGTTAGTACGTGAGTTAGGGTAAGGAAGCAGGTTAGTTTTGGTAGATAGGCTTTGGGTTATGGTAAGTGGGTAAGTTTGATGGTAGGCAGTACGTTCAAAAAATAATATTAAGTCGTAAACTGCAACCATAACATTAACCCTAAACACTAACCCTAAATCCTATCCTTTCTATTCAAATTTAATAAAAGACCGTTTGGTTTTTTGCTTTCATTTCTTCTGCAAAATTTCTAAAAGATTCTAGTCACCCTAATTCATTGTAAAAATCACCGAATCGCAAATGACGGTACCATTCAAATTGTCATGATGTTTTATCTTACCTATTCCAAACAATCACCCTTCTATCTCTTTTTATGGAGCGAGGAATCAGACAATTCTTGAAAAGCAAACTGCTGTTTGATTCCTTTAATGAAATAATGAAACAAATTGATAGAAGTCTGAATCAATCACGTCTCTGTATCACACATAGAATTTAATTCTCTGGTTTATGGCAAAAGTGTGAGTGTTTCAGATCATGTTAACGGATCTTCAAGTTTATTTTTTATTAAATAAAAAACACGTGGTAAGAAGTGCGTGTATCGTTGCAGGGCTTATTATGAGAAGCTTTCCATGATGTCCAAAATATGTGTAATGAACATTAACAATTATACGTTCCTTGGAGAATTTATATTGCGCATATATATATATATAAATATATATATATATATATATTGCTCGCACCGAATTATTCACGGTAGTGAGCAAAACAATGGCGATGATGATAAAATCTTAAAAAAACAGCCCAGGTGGGATTTGAGCCCACACAATTTTTTCCATGGGAGTACCGATGTAGCCCAGGGTCCAGGTGGCTCAATTGGCCGGTGCACACCGTGTCAACATCAGTACAATAGGTTTAGTATCCCATTTACAGCGCTAATTTAATCTCTTTCATCCAGTGGAACTTATCAAAATTGACTTTCATTTGACCAATACTCTCTCTTCCATAGGAATGGTATACCAATTTTGTTTTTCTTGAATTCAAGTAGGTTGTAGTCGAGTTTGTACTTTTTTGTTTTTGTTTTTTCAATCAGTAGATTAATGAAGTTATAAATCTCAGATTTTGGATGGGGAATAAGTAATTTAGTAGTTTTGCTTTTGTCTACTACTACTGGATGTGTGTTTTAGCATGTATTTAGATATAATATTTATGGTTTGATACACTCACACACACACACACACACACATATATATATATATATATATTTATATGTATATATATATATATATATATATGTATATATATATATATATATATATATATATGTATATATATGTATATATATATATATATATATATATATATATATAATATTGTGTCATCCACAGACTGCTGTTTCGATGTATTACATCTCTTCAGTGTGGCTATAGACTTTAACCCATCCAGTACCGTGAGGCAGAATTGAAACCCTCACATCGGACCCAGAGGCCGATATATATATATATATATATATATATATATATATATATATATATATATATATATATATATATATATATATATATATATATATATATTCCACTTCTCAACAATAGAATTAAGTTGTGCAATTGTATATCATACACTAATACAAAGACCGTTATACACATTCTTCCATTACCAGAACTTGATGGAGACTCTAAGGAAAGTTAGAATCAACCTTAAATGCGCAAAGCTCTTTGTGAACAACATTTCATGATGATTAACTACGTTTCATCCAGTTATTCATGAATTTACAAGAGAAACTTTCCTTTAAATCATGTTTTTAAAGATAACTGGTTTCTTCCCACTTTAATAATTTCTGTCCCGATAGAATCATGCTTCATCCATTCGTAAGTATTGCAACCAGAGATAACAGTAAGGAACAACAAACACAAACAGCCAGCGGGCTGAGAAAACACTTGAATAAGCTATCAGATGCTACATTCTCTCTTCCAAATATAAACATTTTTTAAATCTAATCTCTAAAGGAAAGAAAAAAAACATCTTAGCCTTGGATGTTTGGTTATGAATTTTCGTACGAAGTAACGATGTCAAAAATAATCGTAGACAGCTCCACAATTATGATAAAAAGAAGCAAACAGAAATTCTAACTACGGAGGGATTTCATTTTTAGATTGACGTCACTAACCTAATGTTGTTCCGCTTGAGATCCATTGAGATATATTAATAAGGCTGGCGAGTTTTCTTTTAGAATTATCAACAACTGCTGAAATAATTGAACCTTGGGTAGTCTTATGTACTGTCATTTACGAATATAAAAAAACTTTTTGTAAAGTTTTGCTGCGCCTTTTTTTAGTTTTATATCACGTCTGTTATTTATTATCCTTCTCATATTTTCTCTTAACACATCCAATTCCATTTTTAATTGCTTCATGCACTGCATTTTTCTTCGTATCAGTTTTTAATTCAAATTGTGCGTATTAGATTCAACAATATGTCTTATTTTGAAATAAACGACAACATTTAATTATTCCCTAATAATTCCGATCGTTTTCAATTCGACAATTTTTTAAAAACTCATTTAGATATCAACTACGTCATTCGTGAGCGACTATTTTAGGAAATAATTGTGTGTGCGTGTGTGTATATGCATGTTTTGTCCACATGGGTGCATGACGGCTTCAAGATCGTTACTGGTAAGTACACTCGCGTGTGCGTGTATGAACCTTTGCAAATAAGTGCATGCGTATGAATGTGTGTTAATATGAGTGATTGAATGTGTGAGAAAGTAAACAGGTGTATGTTGGCATGTATGCACGTTTATAGGTGAGTGTCTTCGTAAATGTATGTGATTACGTGTTATTTTGCATATGAGTAAGTATTTGTATGTATGTGTGTGTGAGAAAGAGAGTTTGTGTGAAACTATCTGTGAGGATCAACATGGGGGTGTTAGTAAATGTGTTACCTTGCGTACGAGTATGTGTTTATAGGTTCATATGTGTGTGTGTGTGTGTGTGTGTGTGTGTGTGTGTGTTCGTGAATGCATGTGTGTGTTGCAAAAATTATGAGCAACTTTGAATGACTACAGTTTTATTAATCTATAAGACTGGGAATATGTGTTTTATGTCTGTGCCTGAGTAAGCGTTGATGTTCCTGGGTGAGGTCCGTAGGGGTATTTACGTGTGTAGCCATATCTGACTGACTGTCTCGATCAATGTGCTTATTTGTACAGGAATGATTGTAAAGATGCGCGCACCTGATTGCGTACGTGTCAGTAGGTGTGATTGTTAATGTTTTGCATGATTCTGTTTGCATTGTATCTCTCGCTTTTGGACGCAAATAAACTAAAAAAAAAACGATTCCTTTCTTCCTTTCTGGCATTCTATGCAACACCTGCATATTAAGGCCGATGAATCTCCCTTGAGCAATCGTCTTTATTTGCTATGCAGAACAAATAGCAGGGCAATTTTGTTGTATCCTACCGTTGCAGTATACTGAGTTCAACATTGGTTGGGTGCTCAGAAGTTTGACGTTGAATAAAATGTTCCCAACTTCGACACAAAGTTTTCACAACATCGGCATGTTAGTAATCCCCGTAGTCCCAGGGCTGAAATCCAGGCCAAGGGTCATCATCTCTCTCTTTAAGAACTGGAAGAAATCATGTGTCTCTTTTGGTTTGTCTGGTCGTCGTGGGGTGAAATCCACAAGTTTTTTTTTTTTGATGAACTATTCAGTGCAAAAATCTCGATAGTATGAATAAAAATTTCAGTATTTGTGTGCATACATTGCGATTACCCGACAACTAGCCATAACGTTGAAATTCACCTGATATATTGGTCTGTGCACAAGAAAGTGCGGTGCTGAGTTTGACATCTTTTGAATCAACAGTGCTCGAGAAACCTAATAAAAATGGAAATTTTAGGCTACCGATTATAGAGCTTTCTTCATAGCTTCTATTATCTTTTTTGACTTACCCCCTTTACAATTATTTACATTCAGAAATGAAATATATAAATCGTTGACATTCAATACAAGTAACCAATGTACTTCGAGCAGTAGTTTCGTTCAATGGACAGAAAATTATTTTACGTGACAATTATGGAAGTCTGGTCCAGACACCATAACGTCTGACCCCTTCAAAACATATATCTTTGGAAGAGGCTCTAGCCTAGTATTTGTAGTATTGAAAATATTGTCCGTGGGGGTCAGCATGGAAGTGTTAGTAAATGTGTTACCTCGCATGCGAGTATGTGTTTATAGGTTTATGGGCGTGTGTGTGTTCGTGAATGGATTTGTATGTTGCAGAGAGTATGAACAACTTTGAATGATTGCGGTGGTATTGATCAATAAGACTCAAATCTCTTCTTACCGATCATGACTGATTAAATATCGATAAGAGCCCCAATCCATCATGATCATCATCATCATCATCATCATCATCATCATCATCATCATCATCATCATCATCATCATCAATCTTCCAACGTCAGTTGTTGGACATAGACCTTCCCTAGGATTCGCCACACTTCTCTATCATGGGTGTCGCAGAGCTGGCACTTCCTGAATTTGTCTAGTTCGTCTCTTAATCTGGTATTCTGCCAGCCTCGGTTTCGCATGTGATCTCAGGGAATCTATGTTGTGAGTCGTGTAGTCCATCGGTTACCTGCCATTCTTGCTACATACCTTTTCAATGGTAGATAAATCGATTAACAGCTAAATTTGCTAAAGCTTTGTCCATTAAAGGTATGTTCATACGGTAGGTTATCCCGAGATTGAGCCTTTCCCGAAGAATCCGCGCAGATTTTTACAACGGATGTAGAGCAGTCAAAATAATTGTAATAATGAAATGCTCCGTCTCAAAATATCAAGACAGTGAACCGAGTTCAAACTCCGGCTGACTGGTTATGTTTCCAATGCTTGAAAAAAGCATGAACCTACTCCTTGCTGGGTGTTTTACCATCGACGGATATCTCAATAAAACTTCTTGTCACTGGCATGCTACGGTGGTTGGCAAAGAAAAGACTAAGTCAATCCTCAAAATATCATCTGCACTGGCAATAACAGTAATACGTTTTAGAATCATCGCCAACCTTGACAAGACCAATCATTCACTAATTTACATTCGTTCATCCGAAAACTCTAAATATCATAAAAACAAGATGTCTTGTTTCCGTTGTGTAGCATTATCTATAATTCAATCATGAAACGAAGAAGGCAGATATGCAGATGTCTATAACATAATCTCCCAAAACGAAAAGACATATCCTCCCAAATGCTCGGTAGGTGAAAGAATATTATCGAGCTAATCATCTTGCTAGCATATCTGGAAGGAAAACTGTTGTCTCCATCGTGGATGTCTATTATATTCGTGATATTCCTCACGTGGCCCGATTGACCTTATGGAAAATTCACAACCTTCGACCTTTTAATGGAAATTAACAGAGAAGCAAACGAACGATAAAATAGTTACACGTCTCCATATCAACCAGCCACCACTACAATAGTCCATTATTGGATTTACCCCCGATTTAGATTTTGTAACAATATATCCATACCTGGCATGAATCGAATCGCTGTAGCCAGAACTAACTTTCTAAACAAAATATATAAATTTACCCGAGAATGTTGGGGGATTTTTTTGGTTTGTTTGTTTTTTTTATCGGAAATCATCTAAAAGAAATACCAGCGGTAGATTTCGGCATTGTTAGTCCAGGCACTTTCTAAAGAACAAAGAAAGCTGTTTTTGATGGGCACAAATAGTTCACTTATAGAAACAGCCTGGGCTGTAGCCCCAAAAGTGAGACCAGGAGCGCTCGGAGAAGCACACAAACGGACACACAGACACACAGACGAGCAAAGAGAGCAGAATCCGTAATTTGCTTGGCTGGGTGGTTGCTCAGGCAGGCCATCGGTGGGGCTACGGTGATTTGATAACAAAGTCACATTATCAGCGATGACTGTCTCTTGGATTATGATTTGAATGTGTTCATCTGCCGTTATCGGCGGAAGAGATTAATTAGATAGACGCACAACTGAACAATTGCTAACACAAGCACGAAACGACAAATTTTTCAAGGGGTGATCAATGAATGTTGTAATTTTCCAACCTTTCGATTGGCAATGATCACCAGAGAAGTCCTAATTTCCGAAAAAAAGTGTCAACGCTGCCGGATAAGAAGCAAGAGGCAAACTTTGACTAAACCTACATTTTGATTTGAACTAAAAAAAAATCATTATGGGACGAATTTTCAGAAAACATAAAAATATAATGCGAGATATGATAGAAATAAGCATCCTGTCTGAATTCGGTGGGGATAGCTCGAAAACTACTCCTGCGCACACACACGCACACACTCACATACATACTTCACCTACTACAAGGAGTGACGAGGAGACCAAATTAAAAAAAAAAAAACAGGAATAAATTTAAACATGACTTTTTTTTACCACTTGCCCAACATTTGCTCAATATCTTTTACTTTTATAGGAAATTATTCATCCTAAAATTAAATTCTTATCGTTGCTCGTTTACTTAATTAATATCTTAAACAACAGTATATAAGTATCGCGTTATTCGAATTCTCTGTTGTCTTGTGTTATCTGTATTCGTTTTGTGAAAATACCAATTGTGATTCTTCATTCGTGTTCATAATGCCCTCGCGAAAAGTGGGATGCCAAACTACCCGTGAGTCATGCATTTGCTTCGATTTTCATTAGCTAATTTTGATTTAAAAACTAAAGGGGGGGGGAGGAAATCAGGAATGAGTTCTACATTATAATAACATTGTATGAGAAAGCCTTGCTGAGAAAAGAAAAATTTAATTGACCATCCTCAACATGGTGTGCTGCCTGACATTGTTCCGGTAACGTTTTCTTTTTTATCATATTTTAGTTGGATCACTGCATGTTGGGGATAATTCTTCACTTTGGACACTGAGTGCAAATGTTTACTGATTCTACGGAACACAAGATGTGCGCCAAAAATTTCAGAGAATTTAACAAGGGAAATACTTAACATAACGCGTAATTTCCACTGTTACCATCAAAATAATTACATTGGGAATGTACTATAGATGGGACTGATTACAATAGGTAGTTACATGAGTCCGTACAACATTTGTTTTGCAGTATTTAAATTCCATCAATGTCTGCGTATCGCCTCATATATTAATCTTATCGATCTGTACAGACAGGTGAATATTAAATACAAATATTGATACTGTTGTGTCATTACATTATACCGCCAATGGTGACAGAATTATAAAAAGAAAAATATTAAATATTTTCCTTGCTATTTGTTTTCAAATACAATTATTGTGATCAATATTTGAGAGATTATATTGATCTTGTTATTGGAAGTTGGAAGACTGAAAGTTGTTGAAATTATAGATACGGGCCATTCGCTGAATTGTTTAGATAAATATTTACCTTGTTGCTTGAAAGATTATGTTAGTCATTTACCAGTTGGAAGATAGCTACGGAAAAATCACGTTCGGCACACTGGTTCTCGGACGAGCACCAAAGGTTAAGCAACGTTGAGTCTGATCAGTAACTAGATGGGTGGCGTATTTCAACGTCATACAATGGCAAGTCGAGTAATTGCAGTGCATAGACACTTCCGTACGCATATTTCTTCAATTGAGAATACATCTTCATCTTTTCATACTATTTTTGCTGCTTCCTCATCGCATACGTGGCTGGGGGTATTGTACAGAGTCTCCTGTCATGATCCCGTTAATACTCTCTAGGGAGAGACTAGTCTCTGAACATGCTCAATAACGCAAACCAAAGGTCCCCCTACAATACCCTTCCCACCTTGAATCTGCTAACTGTTGTAGCTGCGAGCGAGAATAAATATATAAATGAAAGAACACTTGGACAATTCGCAGAATTGTTTAGATAAATGTTTACCTATTTATTCTGAAGGCTTTGTTAGTCATTTTGAACTTGAGAACCTAAGGAGATAGTTGGGAGGATATGGGCATGGTAAGTACACAGACACATTTACACTATCAAACGTGGACAACGAAGCTCATTCCATCAAGCGATACAAAGAGAACTACACTAATAGATGTTTGTTACTGAAGGCAATTTTGCCCGACGTTTCGTAAATTCCAATATAAAAGTACGTCTAAATTGTTGCCATTACAGGAGATTGAATTTCCACACTGGAGCGGGAAAGAGAAAGTGAAACCGAGATTTTCCGAGTCGTATTCTTATAATTACTGTCAACTGATAGCAAAGACCCGATTCTACGATAGAAAGTACCCGAGTAATAGCAGTTCTAATGGATACTCTGATAATAGCAGCTAATAGCTTTTGGTCTTAAGGATAAGTCTTCTTTACATCTCTTTCTGTAGTTTGGGAATGAATCTGAGTTGTAGCGCTGATTGAGGTACGAGTGGTGTAACGGTTAATGATGTGGACAATGGAATGGGTAGGATGAGTTCAAAATCCGATCAAGACTGTTTACGCTCATTGCACATAAATGCCCTTAGTAGAGGTGTATTACCTCCATAAAGCTAGGTTCGGATTGAATCCACTTGAAGCCTTAGGCACAACCCAGAAATAAAGTTTTTTCCCCGGCCCTCCCTTTCATTACCTGACTTGAAGGATGAAACATTCCAGAAGGAATGAAGGTTATTTCCATTTAAAACCCATCAAAATACGTTAAGAAAAATACATTTCGATACAAAAATATACAACTTTGTTTAACCAAATATTTAGCTTAATATTTGCCTAATGAGCAATTCTCTTCAAGGGTTTTTGCATGGATGATTGAATCGATCATATGTTCGATTTAACTATGTATAAAGGAAATGACAACGTATTAAATTCAAGTTTTCATTTGAAACAATTTAAACAACTTATTATGATTTAATGCAGGAAACTACAAATAAATTGTGGTGGCTGCCTTCTCTCCTGATGCCCAAAGCACGTGTTTATTTTGTCCAAGGGCTGATCCAGGAATGCCTACAGATATGAGAAAAAATAACAGGGAAGACTTGCCACTCTAACCAAGGGAGGCAACTAGTCTCGCAGAAATACTCAACTAGCTCACCAGATAATGCTGGCAATGAGTGAGCTCAATAAGTTGCTATCCATCCCAAGGCTAGAATGACAAAAGAATCGTCAGAGGAGGAGTTAGGAAAGGTTTTGGTAATTTTTGACCCCGTTTATTTGTTTTGAATAAATAATTAATCATCGTAGGATTTGTCCTGACAACTGAACTCCTTCTTTGTGTTGCTGGTATTGTCACTGCAATGTTTTGGCCGATCAGTGCTGCAACCTCCTTTTTAGTGAACTATCTGCGAGGGAAGAGAATTATCAATTTCTGTTTATAGGACTCTGTGGCAGACAGAAATGGTTGCTATAATTCCCATCATTTTGGTTTATTACCAGTCATCTGAGCCAAATATCATTTACAAATTCTAATTAATAAATTCTATAGTTTCTTCTATCTATTCTAATTTTATACAAAGTGGGTCTGTCCAACTTTTTCCATCCCTAAATTAAACGATGCCATTTACCCCCCTCTCTCTATCTCTATATATCTATATATTTATCTACCTATCTCGAATCAAACAAAAGATGACACATCACTCTTTCCAAAATATGATAAAATCAATGATCAAACTAAAAACCAGAAAAAAAATCAGTGATTAAGATTTCGCAATTGAACTGAAAACTCCAATGATATTCGATTGACTAAAGCCTTAAATCTTTTCTTTCTTCTCAGATATATTGTACTGATTCGACAATGGGAACTGGAAGATATGGTGATATATTATGAGACTATACGTATTGATCAATCGCTACACTTGACTTTAGAAAATCAGATTGTATTTATAAATAAAAAGCGATCCTTTGTTCTAATTTGGAATCGAATTTTTTTTGCAATATTTTGGAATTTGAAACTTGGAGAAGATCGTTCGGTTCAGCATGTGAGATCTATTCCAAATCTGTAGCATCCAGTGTCCTGTTTTTATTCATTTATTTCTTCCAGGGAACAGAACTGCTTGTGATAACTTGGTTGCTTATTCAAAATTATGCTAAAACATAGAACAAATCCGGGCAAAAAGAATTCTCTATTTCCTTTCGTATAATTGGGTTTACGCTGTGACTTTGGTGATACGACTCGGGTTAGAAATAATATTCAACAACGTTATATGCATAGCATCATATCATTTGAAGCAGACGATAAATTATTGCTCTTTTCGCTTCCATCATATCAGTTTCGTCGTTAATGTAATTCACTTGGTTATCAACTACGGAAAAGAAAAAATATTACGAAAAGTTTAAAAACAAAAAAAAAACACCTTTTGTTAACGATTTACAGAAATAGTCATAAATTCTCAATGCACCAAAACAAGCTGTAAAAATGTTTTGGTGCTCGAATTATTTCAGGTATACATATTGATGGCCGGAGGCACGGTCGACCAAACAAGGATAATGAATTCGGCGAGCCGAGATCAAACTCTGAATAGTATGGTTTCTGTTTGCTTCACATTAGTGCCTTTCAGAAATTCATGAATCCATATATACCCCTGCTAAAAGCTATGGATGAAACAGCACAGGATAAAGTGATTTACACCACTTCGGTTTCGCGTTGGGTCTAAGTCTATTTTATATACTGCAAACGTTGATGGTGTAAAATCACATATTATATATATATATATATATATATATATATATATATATATATATATATATATAGATAGATAGATAGATAGATATGTGTGTGTGTGTGTTATACCGCAGGGCCACGGAACTGGACGGTCAGTAAGGTTGAATGATGCGATATATTTATTTAGGTTCTTAAATTCCCCATCCACAAGAGTGCTCTATTCTTATGGAAGAGCATCAAAAATGCTAATGATCTTTGGACTTGCATAACTTCTGAATGTATCATCTTTACGTCAGGTCCTTGTCACTGTCCTGATAATAAACTGAGTGGCTTTTGTTTTGTTTTTTTACGGTTTGTCAATCACCACTGTAGGATTTTATGCACATGGACTTATTTATTAGGTTTCAAATAGTCTTGCAAATGTCTGCGAGTGTGGACCAGGAGAAGATCGAACTCACTAAAGAAGTGATGGAATCTGGAACTAGCTCGCTAACCTCTACTTCACGACTGAACCGCTTTTTTTTCTTTGGGGGGGGGCAATTATAAAAGTTAGTCTGTAATTATGAGGAGGGTCATTACCATTAAAAGGGTATTTTCGTCGGGCGATTGAACCACTAGTTGTCTGTGTTGTTGACATGATGTTTCGGCCGTTCGATTTTCAATTTACCACCATTACATTTCGATCGTACACTTGATGAAGTCCGTAGAATTGATCGACCAATACGTCGTGTTAACAACATTATCAAGAAGAGTTCAATGGTGCTCGGAACTCTTTGAATTACAAAAGTTATTGTGGCAGAGACTTAAATGGATGGGGCAACTTTTGAGATTATGGTTACATTATATGGAGGTTAATCAAAATTCTGCTGGTCCAGTACGGAACATATAGCTTATTGTTTCAGATTGATCAAACATAAATTTTAAAAGAGGATAACTCGAAACGTCTCTACTGTAAATAACTCAGCAGGGCGTATTATGGGGTTAGTTATAACACTCAGGAGGGAAATAAACGTACAAATTTGAACATAGATGCATTTACTCAAAGTATCATTGTTAGTGAATAGCTTTCGAAACTGTATATCTCACCACTTTTATGAAACACTGATATTCTCATACGTTGCAAAAGGAGGTATAAATACAAACTGTCAGACAAAACCATAAGTTTCTTCAGTTTTTAAGTTGGTGTGGCTGACTGTACGACATACAGGCAATACCAATTGAGTTAAAGAGCTTAGAATTGAAACATTTATCCGTTATTATGTTTAGTGAATTGATTTCTTCTAATCTTCCCTCAATTGGCGATATTGAGATTAAATTTACTATATAAGTTTATTCTAAATTGCTCCCTTTGTTTATGTCCATTTACTTTTAGAAATTTGGACATTTTAGTGTTTACTGTTCAACAAAAAGCGAGAGAATAAGCACTTTCATTGATCACCCCTTTTCTCTAATTCTCAATTATGATATGCTGCCAAAAGACGTTGACATGTGACGGTCTCTATCAAGTGACTAAAAAGACCTGTTTTGCCTATCCATCGAGATACACGTTCCTGATTTGTTTGAAGTGCTGGTAATATATACTGTATTTGAATGGGCTAAAAAAAACTCTCTGAGCCGAAAGAGATATGTTTTTGAAAAGTATGTCGACAATAGGAAAAAGAAAAGAAATAAGTTCCAGCGTTAGTAAAACAGATTTAATTATTCCTGAGGATCAGGGGAATTTAAAAGTGTGAGCCAGTACCTCTGTAGCCCGAAAAATGATTAGCTGAAGTTTGATCTGATATTCTCACGATATGATATTCAATGTATGTGATTAATGGAGAAGTGTTGAGTTGAGTTCGCTGACAAGGAAGGATACTATGCTGGAATATACATATTTGTTTGTTCAAAAAGTGGATAAGGCTAGTTATCTACCTTTGCTTGTTTTTTCTTTCATTTTAGCCCAGATAATAAGCTTCAATATTCTGGAAATGCCCAAATCTCTGAACTCGACCTAAAAGTGGCAAATTCTTCGGACGATGAATATCAGGGGAAATCTCGAAGTCAATATCGCTAGCTTCAGGAAATATCAATCGAAATGATTTTATATGGAAATATTCTCAGAATCTAGTCAAACAAATATTTTTTTGTTGACTCAATAACTGTGAACTTGAATAATATGTATCTCTATATTCTCCGTCAATATTCAGAAAGGTGATGTTACAATCAAGAATGAGACAAGAGTGAATATAATGTCCTGTTAATCTACTTATATGATGAACGGTGTGAAAATTTCGGCTTCCCTATCCGTAACAATGGACTCTTCCACTAAGAGGTAACAATTTTGCCGGCATGTGTATTTCCTACGGACCACCTTGAACAAGTTTGTTTTAAAAGAGTTCAGTAGTTTCCTTTCTGAAAAAATTCAGTATTTTCTTTTAAAAAATAAGTAGTTTCAAAGAAATGTTTACACGAGGATTAACAAGTAACCAGTTAGAGTTTGGTCATCTTTGGTTTGGCGTACATAAACTTATAGCGGTATTTAACCAGCATGGTCAAGATCCAAAAGTCCAACACAGGCTCTAGAAAGTATAGTTTACTTATCAAAAAGTATTATTGAGTGATATATTCATTAGAACTTGAAGCATTGATAGAATTAAACGCATGTCTTTATTAGAGCTCGCCAAAGAGAAGTGAAATCGTCGAATACTGCCTTTCTATTCTGAGTCAACTATGCCATAGTTTTGTGTACATTAAATTGAAGATTACCAACGTTTTGTTTTTTTTCTGTAACCTGCTTGTAATTAATAACCATATAACGCAAAAATTGATGTTAAATAAAAACCTATAGTTTCTTTTTAATAGAATTCAGATAAAATCATCACTGACTGGTCCCATCGTTTATAGATGTTGGACGGAAGCTTAATAAGATAGCTGTGTTATGAGAGACACATAATTAAGTTGTTTAGTTATACTTTTTGATGAGAAAGTTGTAATTTTTCAACCAATGAATTTTGGATTTTTTTCTATGCTGGCTAAACTCTGTCATAGATTTATGAACGTCAAAGCAAAGATTGCCTATAGCTTTTATCATTTTTAGATAATAGCATATTACTTGTCTGGTAATAACAGCCGTACAATGTAAAAATTGTCAGTAAACAAGAATAAAACCATTCCTTTTCCATAAGAAATTTGGATAAAATCATTAGTGGCCTGTCTCATCGTTTATAGACATTGGACAGTAAGATGAATAAGATGGCTGTGTTACTAGAGACATATTAAAGGGACTGTACCGAGAAATTTGCACGAATATATTTTCTAAACTTAGAACGTATTTAATCATGTAATTGACCTTGCTTCGGCCTGACACTGTAATGGACGACAAGTTTAGGACGTTTTCAATTGACGAATTGGTATAAAAGTTTCGCCTATGACTCTGTGGGGATTATTTCTGTGGACTACATTCCTTCTGCCAAAAGTATCTATTAATCAAGTTTCTATTAAAAGGACGAGCCGTAGCTTTTCGCTAAGAAATCTCGTTTCAGCCCGCTTTCACAAATCACTTTTGCATGGAAGAGGGAAAAGTTCATTTCCCTTCCCAGCGTTATATATTTGGCTTTCTTTGCATACTTATTTACCGGTCCGTTTATTTATTATTTCTAGCCGGCACATCAGGTCTTCAAACTTTTTTCACTTATTACCCACGGCCATTGTATACATCAGCGAGGACTTAGTTTTCATTTGAAATTGTATATGAATATAGATACTTACTATTGAGTTACTTGAAGGTTGGTTCGGTTTATCAAGTAAGTGTGAAGCATCAGTTCAACGATGTGTTCACCATCTTCAAGCCCATATCTGTGATTTCCGATTTCAAATAGATTGTAAACGAAGTAGTTGTGACATTAATAGTCAGTATAGAAGAATAAAGAAGAATGCGAGGATGGTTCACCCGAAACCAAAACAGTTAGTGAGTTTAAATTACGGTAAGTGTATAATTTTATCCATGATATGTTCTGAAGCCTTAGTTCATGTTACTTCGTATAAGTTAGCTTAAAATAAGTACATGATTTTTAGCTATAAAGTTAGCTGGAAAATTGAAAAAATACCATATTTTAGCCATTTTGATGACAGTTTCAGCTATCATAAACAAACAATACTTGACGATATAGTAAAAAACACTCGATAAGTTATCTATTGATCAGATTTAATGTTGTTTCAATGACTTCACATATTCTCCTCTTACTAACTGGAACCAACCGACTGAAGAGCATCCTATTGAGATGTGTTGGACACGTCAAAAAAGAATTTTCTGAATCTTTTATATATATATATATATATATATATATATATATATATATATATATATATATATATATTGACTTTATTGGAAAACGGATTCACCGTTTTGTCCCTGTATCTTTGGTCATTTTCAGGGCAACTCCACCATTCCAAGTTCCGAGAACTTTTTACTCTTCTCATTCAACTGCTAAAGACACATTTTACACGTTTTCGGGTGAAGGGATTTAAATCTTTACATTGATTAAATTCTGTAAAGCCCCGACTTATTGATGCAGTGTAAATCGACAGCCTAAAATAGAAGTGTATACAATCAATGCATTTTCCCCGTGGAGTCGAAACATGGAACCTAACCAAAAGATTGGATCCCAAACTTAGAACCATGCAATAGGCACAGGAGAGAAGCATACTCAACAACACATGGAGAGATCCCAAAGAATCGCATAATATTAGAGAAAGGAGGAGGAGTCACGGAAAGCATCAAGTCAATTAGACAACTCAAATGGCAATGGGCTGGTCATGTTGCAAGAATGTCAGATAACTGCTGGATATTGACAAAATGTTGATCCCCAAAGATTAAACTGTGACCGGTAGAAAATAAAATGGAGTGGCAATCTAGACAAATTCAGAAAGTATTGGTTCTGCAACTTCCATGATAAATAGAGCTAGTTAATTTGGGGAGAGATGTACGCCCAACGAGGGACGCTGAAAGGATGATAATGATGATGATGGTAGGTTTAGGAAACAGCTTTAACAACTTCAGAACATTCTTCTCAGAGACCTCTGTCAAACTAAGCGTCATCTTGTAAATAACTTTAGTAAGTTAATCTAATATTGCACACCTACCTAATTGACTGGGATAAATATTATGTACAATTTTTAGAGAATCGTCCAGCAACCGAGTTTGTAAGACTTCAGGCTTGAGTGAGTCGAGAGCATCGGAGCTCATCCATTGGATGGGTTTCAAAGCAGCGACAAACCACGCAAGACCGTCTGGCTCTTCAAACCTGTGTTGGTGGCAGTCGTCCGTGGCAATGCGTTCTCCCTAATGACTTTGAGAATAGTTAGAGTTGTCTATTAAAAGAAGGATTGTCACGTATATCAAAACTGAAATAGTTCTCATATTAGTTTTTGCTCATATGCAATCGAAATGCTGCAAAATATCTTTGGAGGATTTATTTCGGTACTGGACAAATTCATTTAGATATTTTTTTCATGTTGACTTCTTGAATTTTACGTGTTTGCAAATTAGGAAAAAAACTGTACACTATAGATAGCACTGAAAATATATTTCTCTTGAAAAACCGGTCATTATAATATAGATCAGGATACAGATCTAGCTAGAATGCACTTTTTCAAGTACTCTGAAGTCACAAACGAAATCAACCTCTTATATATATATATATATATATATATATATATATATATATATATATATATATATATATATACATATATACATATATATATATATATATATATATATATATATACAAGAGAAGAGAGAGAGAGAGATAGGGTACGAATGCAGACGCCACACTTATTTTCCTTTTTTATTTCCAAAATCCAACTTGCTAAAACATGATATGAGTTCCACTAATGGACAAAGAAAACTCTATGAGTATGTATTTCGCCGTCATGCTGTCAATTACGGACAGACAAACATTTGTTGAATTGGAATTACATTTGTGAGGTCATTTTGTTGCAATGATCTTAGTTGCTATGATATTGGGAAAGAAACTTACATCCATGATGTTTATCAGTCACCTGGATTACTCGGCTCAAACTTTGGGTGTTTGTCCATTTAAACCCCAGAAGCAAATCTGATAATTTTGGCTCAATTTCACCGATTTTGAGAATATATCGTTAGTTTTTGTGATTGATAAATGATTCATCGATTCAATTATACTTTCATTCCAGCAACACATTTTTCATTGTCGTTGAACATATATGAACTGGGAAGCACCCATAGAGCTCAGAGCTTCACCAATTCCACCATCAGATGAAATAACTGTGCATGGCTACATTATTCATTAGTGTTTTAACGTCCATTGTTTCACATAGACTTCCCCCAGGATTTGCCACATTTCTTAAACGTGGGCGTCACGGAGCCAGTATTTTCTGAATTTGTCTAGGTCATCTCTCTATCTTGTATTCTGGCAGCCTCGGTTTTGCATGTGATCTCTGGGGATCCATGTTGTGAGTTGTGATGTCCATTGGTTGTCTGTCATACTTGCAACATGGCCTGCCCATAGCCCTTTGATTTTTTCTAATAGATTCTTTGGTGTCTCTGATTCATTTTTTTTCCTAATATACTTAGATATCTAGTGATCTCTCCATATGAGTTTGAGCATGATTTATTCATGTGCACGTTGCATACTTCTCAACTTGCAGGTCTCTTGGTTAGGTCCCATGTTTCAGCTCCAAAAGGGACAATCGGGAGAATGCTTTGGTTGCATACTCTTCTTCTTAGGATTGTTTGGTTTGACTTATTTTTTAAGATTAAGTTTGCTTTACCAAAGGCTGGCCATCCTAAGGCGATTCTCCGCTTGATTTCTTCTTCTTTTGTGAGTTCCATAAAGATTTGTTCTCGTAGGGAGATATACTGGTCTGCTTCAGCTAAATAACAATGAAATTCATTGATAACTCGTCGAGCGCAGACAAACATAAACCTTTGGCGATATTATGTGGGATGGACAAATAACTACGGCGTTGGGGTAGGGGGCTTATTGTGCGTGAATCCAGTGCCAAAATTGAACTATTGCCGTAGCCTCTTGTTCCACAAAGTACTGTTTTTTTTTTCAGTTATCGTATGGACAACCATAGGGGTAAAAATACGAGGAAAAAAAAACAAAAAAAAGGTGGATAAATATTTCTCAATTAAAGCATCCTTAGATCCTTCCATAGAGTTCTTCTTTACCTCATTGCCAACCTTACTGGAAATTCTATCAAAATTCATTGGATACTTTTGGAGATATCGCGTGGACAAACAAGCCGAAAGACGAAAAAACGAAAAGATAGCCATGACCGACCTAATATACCCCTCTGAAATTGTTGATGGGGGTAACTATCGGTAGTATGCGTCTTCACCTGATAAGACTTTCAGCTTGCTGATAACGACACTAAAACCATTCCTTATTATTGATGGTGAGCTAACAAGTGTTGCTTGTTTCAGAGTCAATCTATTTGAAACAGCTATATATATATATATAAATACATGCATATATATATATATATATATATATATATGTATATATATATGTATATATATATATATATATATATATATATATATATGTATACATACATATATATATATGTATATATATATATATATATATATATATATATATATATATATATATATATATATATATATATATATATATAGTCCTAGTGAGGATCATATATATATATATATATATATATATAGTCCTAGTGAGGATCAATCTCATTATAACTTTCTACGTTAAAACCAAGCCCAATATCTATTGTTACCAAATTTGGTAGATCAAATCGTTTGGCTATCAGGAGGAGACAGACAAAATATTTTCCCAATTAATAGTATAGATGTATACGTATGCAGTGTTGAGCTTCTCCAGCCAAAAAGTAAAAGTAAGGTTGTTTATTTGAGGAACATAAACTAATTACAACACAAGTATCGTAACTCCAACGGTATCAAACTTGAAATTACGCCTCCTGGTCTCAAATTGGAAAGAGGACATTTCTTTTATTAATTTGATTATCAATAAATAAAGCTGTCTATTTTTATTTGTGTAATCAGGAAGTACAAACCAATTTCTTGCAAATTTTAACTCGCTTTTAGCGTGTTAAAATTCAGGGTACATTCTATTGTTGTTAGATGGAAAAGATTTTTCACAAGATGTTCTTCGAAAAGAATCTAACGACTGTAGCCACCAGAGTTGGCGAAGGGTTCTATCCTCTATATATGTGTGTGTCTGTGTTTTCCAGAGCTCATGTCTACGGACTTGAAATTGACTCCAACACTCCAATGGACATCCCCTAAAATGTTTTGCTCCATTAGGATTCCCTCTAAATAGATTTCCTGTATGGGGTTCATTTCGCAATATAAGTTTATGTTAATTTTTTCCTCCAACGTGTGTCGACTTGTTTTTTTTAGAAAATTCATACTTTATAGTGATCACTGCCCAACAAAAAGTGGGAAAAGTGATTTATAGACTGATCGCCCCTAGGTTTTTGGAGGGGGTTCAATTTGCATCGTAAGTTTATACTAAATTGTTTCTTTTGAGTAATCACTGCCTAATGCAGGATAAGTAACTCTATCCATCGATCAGTCTTTTTTACGAATTTTTAATTGATCAACCCAACACAATATGTTGCTGAAAGACGCTGGTCGCGTGACGGTTTCTCTCTAGTGACTTACCAGATCTGTTTTTCTTTAAATTTTCTTTATTTTACTTTTCCGTCTATCCTTGAGTAATTTTCATCACTTGAGTAACAGTATCACTCTTTTCCTATGTTAACAGACTAATTTACAGATGGTTGATTTTTGATAAAGGAATTCTTCCAACATATTTTTTTGATGCACGCTCGAGTGAGAACATATCCCAGTTGGGCTCTTGTGTATTTTCCCCGTTGAGAATTTCAACCTTGTTCATAAGGTTTATTTTCAAACTATAACGTGTGTATTGGAATGATTCAGCAAACAAAATATTGTTTTAAATACTGTAAACCAAAACTAGTACTAAAACTGTCAACGTGATTTTTATTTTTCAAGTTGGTTACACTGACTGGCTATGTATGTATGTATGTATGTATGTATGTATGTATGTATGTATGTATGTATTTTTGTATGTATGTGTGTGCATGTATGTAAGTGTGAATGTATGTATGTGTACATATGTATGTATGTGTATGTATGTATGAATGTGTATGTATGTATGCATGTATGTATTTTTGTATTCATGTGTGTATGTGAGCATATATGTATGTGTGTATGTATGTTTGTATATATGCATGTATGTATTTATATTTGTATATATGTATGTGTGTATGTATGTATGCGTGTCTATATGGATGTATGTATGTTTATATGTATATATGTATGTATGTGTGTATGTGTATATGTATGTGTGTATGTATGTATGTATTGCACATAAAGGCAACAACAAAGAAGCTATAGTAATTTGATTTAAGTATATATTCCTTATTATATCTATGAAAAACTTATAGAAAGTTTTTAGTTGCTTGGGCAATTTGCAGTGTGAGTTTATGCTAAATAGGTTTTTAACTGTGGCCAAGCGTGTTTTTGAAAATTCAGACTTTAGATATCGGAAAAAAGGCGAAAGAATTAACTCTTGCATTGATCACCCGATTTAGCATTAAGTTGTGACTAGAGATTGAGCAAAAGACTAACTGATTGGTTCCCATTGGACAGTAATTGGACAATAAATGCTGAACGAAAAGACCCTATGGTTTACTGGCACAGTCAGATCAATGTTCTTACAAATACTATATTCATTCTGGTTTGGTTGAGATGGTCGGTTAAAAAAGTTTCAGATTTTTTAAGCTTTTTCTCTTTTAAGTCAGCCTCTGTTCTATCTTGGTACTGTAGTCATTTGCACAATTCTTACAGCATCACTGTACTTACTGTTACGAACCTTTTGTTATATCAAGTCTAGACTACCTACCTACATTCACTCAATTTTGGTATTCACACCCTTGCCCCTCATTCCACAAGGTTGTTGTTTTTTGTGTTTTATTAAGAACCGTCACTCAAAACGTTCAATATGATCAACATTGTTTTCCTCAATTTTCAAGTAATTCTGGCTGGTTATTTCTGAACGTGCCACGAGTACAGGCTACACAGATTAAACTTGTTGGCTGATCCTTTCGAAGTTTTTACTCCTCATTATGTCTTGAAAAGCTACATTTTGTTTTCTTCTTTCAAATGCAAATCACCACCAAAAATACGTTAGGGAAGCGTTTCAATATACAATTTAAATGTGTAATAAATTGGTCTTTTATTTCGTATATGACAGCATTCTCGCTTTTTTCATGAAAATTCTGACGTTTTTAGTGATCACTGACGAACAAAAGGCAAAAGGAGTAGCTTATTCATTTATTAATTCATCTTCCAGGTTTATAATTGATCATCCCAAACATAGCTTATGGCTGAAAGACGCAACGGTTTCAATTGACTAAAAATACCTATTTTTGCAGTCTTCGAGTCTTCAAACTAGTAGTAACTGTTATATTTCTCTATAGGTTCAGTGGCTGTAAGTCCCCCAATATTCCTGTATTTCTCCAGGATCGAACCACAAATGGCCTGCACGACCAACCAGCCAAGTTGTCTTGTGGTTCTCTTCTTTGCTTGTTTGTGTGTATGTGCGTGTCATCGGGCGCTCCTGTTTGCATTTCTGGGATAAAACCTTGCAAATTTTATAAGACTCATTCTCACCATCATCAGTCTTTTATCGTCCATCGTTGGACATAGACCTTCTTCAGCTCCTTCTGAACTTGTCAAGTTGCTGTGAGTCGTGATGTCCATTGGTTGTGTTCCATTTTTGCCACATGACCAGCCCATCGCGATTCAAGTTTTTTAATAGATTCTACGATGTCTCTGACTCACGTTTTCTTCTTGATATATAGTGCTGTCTTGTGATCTCTCCATGAAAGGTTGAACATGATTCTCTTATGCGCATGTTGCATGCTTCTCAGTTTGCTGGTCTGTCTCTTACGTATGTTACATGTTCCAGCTCCATAAGTGACTATCAGGAGGAAGCATAGGTTGTAGACCCTCCTTTCTAGGATTATTGATGTACCATCAAAAAAATTGTTTAAATTGGAGCTCGTACGGACAGAATCATCTTCCAGCCATGTCTCTTTTGTGCTTTTTCATTGCCAACTCACAACATAGTCTACCATAGACTATATTTACATTTTTTGCCGAATCCTACATATCTTGGCATTAATCAAGTTCAGTCTCATGGGATTATTCTGGCTTGCAATCAATTGAGATTCATCTTCTTTCTTTTTTTCGAATGTCCCCTTTTCTACATATCATTATCAGGTACTTCTTGGGTTCGCACAGTTGTTTGATTTTTGCTGGAGATTCAGTGACTGTAATATCTTCGATGCTCCGGCGTTCTGCACCACATCTTGACCGATGCAATATTAGTTGCATGATTTTACTTCTTCCCAATTTTTTTCAGTATTTCCGTAAGACTCTTTGGGGCTACTTCAAGTGTGCTGATTATTATGGGTTCTGTACCCCTCTGTTTCTATAACCCAATTCCTATCAAATTCTAGGCAAAGTCCAGATTATTAGAAACCGTCAACCGAAATTGTCATCAAAACTTTCAATATAAGTTCCCTCAGTTTCTAAATTAGTCTGGTTGGTAGCTTATATAAGTATGTCCATATGTATGTTAGAATGTATCAAGTTGTGTATGTATGTACGTATGTATGTATGTATCAAGCATACAGGTTGCACTAAATTTTCAGCATTTACCCTGTAGTATGCCTACAGGAAACTCTTATTTCATTTTTTCCCAAATCTCCTCTAAATAGGGTTTTGGTGCAGAGTCAAGTTTGCAATGTAGGTTTATGCTAAATTTAACTCCAGTTCTGTACAGGTATCATTTATTGATCACTTCCTTTCCAGATTTTTAATTGATTGCTCCTAACACGGTAGCCAGTCAATGGATGTTGGTTGCATGATAGTTCCTATTCAGTGACTAAGCCGACCTATAACTTATAAAACTATTTTATAAGAGGTTTTTGACCGTCTCATTGATTCAATTTTTGTCGCTTGCATCCAGGCCAGTCAGAGGATCTGAGAGATTGAGGAAGCCCTTGTGTGGCGCTTCCGAGAGTGGTGAAAGAATCCCTATTGAAATGTTATCGGGATGACTATGAAATAATCTCTACAAGACCCCAGTTTCCATCGGCATCTGGTATTCCTAAATGGTGACCCATCTGACCAGACTTGATGTTGCTCAACTCCGGTGATCGTACAAAACTGTTGTACCGAACCTGATTTGCCTGTAACTCTGTTCTCAACTGCTGAATGACGAACAGCATCTCAAAAATAAATAAGTAAACATTCATTGAATGGTCCGTGCTTCAAGATCAATAACTTCAAGAGCAAGTTCCCCAACTTCCTATAATAAGTATAATATAATCTCCGGAATATTGATCATATTAATTGTATTTCTAAAAGTATCAAGAAAAATATAAAATGTTTGTTTTTATTGCGCTGTCACCATTGTCTGTGAAATATAATGATATAACCGTTCTGCCTGGAAGCCATTATTTTTTTCTTTTAAAATTGTGTTTCGTTGAATCAGTGCATTTGTTTTTGTTCTTCCTTTTCAACTTAGGCCTGATATATTACACCTGCTCTAAGCATTTGCTCTTGCTTGTTTACGAAGATTAGGAAGGTTTCCAAGTGGTTTATTAATATTTTAGAAAAACCAAGAAAGAACTGCTGATTAGGATTTTGCTACTAGAATACTTTTAAAACCCTCAAGCCTGGTGTCGACTCGAATATTGAGATTCATAAATTCCATTAACACAAGAAAAATGAGTTAAAACAACATCACATTTCAGGCATATATAACAGATAGTGTCTTTGAAGATAAAACTTTTTTTTTCGTTATGATTCCTTTATTTTGAGGTTTGTGGACATTATAAACGACATTATTGCTTCCTATGAGTAATTTTTTTCTTATAGATAATTCGACTTGAATCTAGAAAAAATTCCTTTCAACATTTTCCCCGCGTTTTGCAGTGTACCAAACGGCCCACACTTGATGAACTACAACAAACATGATCTTCAAAGATAGAAAGATGGATTTTGATGTACGTTTAGAACAGAGTGAAATGAGCTATAGGCAACTAAGGAGGAAATTTAATTAAAAACTAGATACGGTTAGTCACTCAATAGAATCCGTCATGCGATCAGTGTCTTTTGGCAGCATACCGTGTTGGGAGTGATCAATTAAAAGAAATTTGAAAGAGAAAATTTTCTCACCTCGCAACATAAACTTGCATCATAAACTGATCTCCCTCAACTAAAAACGTATGGGGGGGCTTCAAAACACAAGAGAAACTCCTTCCTAGACATGATAAGAAGTAAAAAGGGAGTGTTGAAATTTTCACCTCTGTTGCAAGTGCAACCTGTCTGCGTTATAAATACACACACACACACACACACACACACATATATATATATATATATATGTGTATATATATATATATTTATGTGTGTGTGTATGTGTGTGTGTGTGTGTGTGTGTGTGTGTGTGTTTCCAGCCGGACCAAATTGAAAATTAAGAAAACAAAAGTCTAGGTATACAGTCTCTAATTTACGCACCTGATTTTCTGTTATTCTGAAAGCTGAAATAATAATTTCATCTTGATAAATGGAGTGATGATCACCCTAGAACTACGAATCGTCATTCGATCTCTACCTCTTCAGCATCATATTTTCCACTAGTTGATTTATTTGTTATATCAAATATAAAGGATATTATGTTGGAAATAATGGATTTCTAAAATAAATGCTTTTGGGGGTGTACAGGTTACGGACTTATAGATTAACTTGTAAATGTATACCGCTTGTAACTTGGAAGAGTTCAGTGCCTTTTGTAGTTGCTACTACATTATAATCTATGCTAAAGTTTGGATGCGACGGTGCCATTGATAATCTCTGTCTTGCTGCATTTTTTTGACTAAACCATAGATATCAATCTTGGAATATGAGGATATGTACGCACACATCACTGTGGGGAGTATTGGGCCATGCCTTTTGACACTGGCCAATGACGTGCTGATGGAGGACCACAAGACAGCACAGGAGTCAGGGAGACCACGGAATCCATTAAAAACCTCAAATGGCAGTGGGCCGGCCACGTTGCACGAATGGCGGACAACCAATGGACATCACGACATGGATCCCCAGAGATCACATGCGCAAAGGAGACCGGCAGAATATCAGATGAAGGGACGAGCTAGATGAATTCAGAAAGTACCGGCTACACGGCGCCCATGATAGAGAAGTGTGGCGAATCCTGGGGAAGACGACAGACGTTAAAAGAATGATGATGATGATGATGATGATGATGATGATGATGATGATGATGATGATGATGATGATGATGATGCACACATCTATGGAGCAAAAACGTTTAGTATATACATACTAGGATAGCTGCCTCATTATAGTGTTGCTCTTACATAAAAGATGAGGATACTTTTCAGAGGGGCTCAACTGAAGGATGGACCCAAACAAAAAAGCTGACTCTTAAACCCAGAAACTTCCAATGCACACAGGAGAGAATCATGCTCAATATCACGTGGAGAGATCATAATATATGGAGCTATTCCAGTGTATAACGCCATCTTGGCTACACTTTTGTATATGATCTCTTGGGATTCAGGTTGTGAGTCACGATGTCCAACAGTTGTCAGAAACTCTTAAAATATGGCCTGCAAGTTTTTTTATGGATTTAATGATATATCTGACTCCTGTTTTTCACTAATATCCTGTGCTGTTTAATGATCTCTAAAAGTTCTATTGTTCGTGTTTCATTGCTCCTAATTCGAGAGCCAATTTTTTGGTTACGTCTCATATTCCAGCTCCATAGGTGACTACTGGGATGATATATTAGTTCGAAATTCCCTTTTTCAAAACTAATGGGATATTCCTGCTTTAGAATGTTTCACTTGCTCCGATGAAAGCTTGCATTTCTAGGTCGATTTTTCGTTTGTTTTTTCCACCTTTTTCAGGGTGTCAAGGAGCTTCGTTGTCCTAGATCAATGTAGTGGTCTATTTTCTTTACCCCTGCGTTTTTGACTCTACAGATTTGATATCAATCAGCTGATTGGTATTAATGCGTTTTAAACTAGCCTGAGGGAACATTGCAAGTGAGTTCTATCCAACTTATTGCTGCATTGTCTAATTCTTTTTCTTAACGATGCTATGTTCACCAAATATCTACTTATAGCCTCAGCTATGACTCATTGAATATTCTAGAGAAATCTTTGTCTCAGTTTGTGAAAAACAAAATGAAGGACTAATGTTTTCAATGACGGATTTTCTTTTTTTTCAAATTCATGTCGACTTACACAATGGAACGGACAAAAAGACACTGATGGGAGACAGTTAGCAAAACATGGATTTTCAATGTTTTAGCTGCATTTGTTTGGGCATTCGTTTTTCATTTACTTTTTTAGCATTTGTATTCGTGACCATTGAAGACTCGTTCGTTTAGTTATTTTTACTTGAATCTACAGTAAAAGAAATCAAATATCAGACCTTAGAAGTTATCATCCTTTGACATTTATTCCTCTGCTCTAATAACCCAGACAAACAGAATTAGATGAATATTGCATTCATTTGAATATATATATATATATATTATATATATATATATATATATATATATATATATATATATATATATATATATATACATATATATATATACATATATATATATATATATATATATATATATATATATATATATATATATATATATATATATATATATATATATATATATATATATATTACTTAGATTTGTTGGGCAAAAGACCAAATACAAAACAGTGCAGGTTAGAAAGGTGCTACACCAAATTACACAGTAAACACTATCTGTCTGTCTCAAAAATCAGCATGCGAAATCTTCTCTTAATCCTAGTCTCGAAAACCGACCATCATCATCATCGTCATTATTATTATAATCATCATTATTGTTATTATGATCATCATTTTCATTATTTTTATAATCATTATTATCATTCTCATCATTATTATTATCAACATAAGTATTATCAGTATTATAATCATCATTTTCATTATTATTATTATTATTATTATTATTATTATTATTATTATTATTATTATTATCATCATTATTATGAAATATAAACCAAAACTATCACAGAAATTGTAATAGTTTTCTTTAATCTTCAAGTTTGTCCTTATGGCTGGCTATGTACGTGCATGTATAATGCGTACAGACTCATACAGCTGAAAACATTTACTCATTATGTCTGGTGAAAACATTCGAGTTTGTTTTTGTTTCTTTGTTTTAAATCCCCCATCCTATCACACCCTAAAAATAGGGATTAAGAGCAGGGGGTTAGTTTACTACTAATTTTTGGTGAATTTTTAGCGATCACTACGAAATAAAAGGCGAGAAAAGTAACTTATTCATTGATCACCCCTTCTTTCAATGTTTCAAGTGACCACGCACCAACACGGCATACGTCTGTCGTGTGACTGTATGTAATGAGTGACTAACCAGACCAATTATTATTATTATTATTATTATTATTATTATTATTATTATTATTATTATTATTATTATTATTATATGTTACTCATTTCACAGTTTTCATAGTCATGAAACTTTCGACAAATTTTGACACTTCCAGTGTTTTCAACGAAGATCTTGGTAGATAGCATTCCCAGGTCACAATTGCTAAGTATAAAGATATTGTTGTTGTTTTTTCCTTGCAGTACCTCGTTCCGTATACTTCCTTACCGTTATTATATGCAATTATGTGACTCAGTTCCTCGTCTCTTCGATGAAGTCAAGGAAGAGGACAACAGAATAGACTATGGAAGTAAAAAAAAAAAAAAAAAATAGCGTTGAGAGTGATAATATTAAAGTTTAACACCTTGAAACTGTAAACATCAAATTTTAATCTAGTCACACATGCCAAATTTGTTCAATTGTTTTAAACTGTTGAAACAAAAATATTACAGCGTTCGAAAAGTATTTATGGATTTAAGTGTCGGATAGATAAACACGCATTCTTAAAACAAAATCGTCGTCTACCAACCTTTTAAACCACATATGGCATTTACGGATCTCCTCTGGATCAGGGAACACTTCATATATGTTTCTTCAACCATTCTATCTTTTTGAAATGCGTACAGGTTACGATAGTGAATATGTTGCTCTTGAAAGTTACTATTATTCATAGAGTTAAACTTTACTCTGCATCCTGTAAACGGCATGCTGCCAAATAGGAGAGACGGTGAACTAAATCTAGACTGGGTTTCGTTTCATGTAACCTTTGTTTTGTGTTTTGCTTAATTAGTCAGCTTATAATTTATTGGAGCAAAATAGGTAATTACTTTTGAAACGCGAAAATATATAATCACTTTTAAAACATCCTAATATTTCTATTACTGATGTTTTATCGTAGAATTTTATTAGGAGTGTGAATAGATTATATTTTAATAAATATAATCCTCTGAGGTATGTCACATCAATTATAAGTAAGGCTATTGATTCGAAGTAATTATCAACTCAGAGGTTGTAACGCTCCAACATATTGGAAAACAAGTCTGGTCAGTCAATCAATAGAAACTGTCACGTGATCAAAGTCTTTTGGCAGCATTCTATGTTGGGAGTGATCCACTGAAAAAATTGGTAAAGAGCTGATCGATGGAAAAGTCACTTTTCTTACATTTGGTTGGGAAGAGATTACTAAAAGTCAAAAACAAAACGAGTGAAGTAAGGAGTAAGTGTTTAAATCTCCAGCCCTCTAGCTCCATCTGTGCGGCTTGAACTCGTGATTTATTCATATCCAAGTCGGCCGAACCAGTTTAAAAACTGAAGAAACCTATATTGACAGTTTCGGTTGACGGTTTCCTGTAGATATGTCAATTGAACTAAGTAATCTCTCGAAGTTAATGGTATTTGATGGTGATATTAAAAAATAGCAGACAGATTCTACTATCAAATGTTGCGTTAAACAAACTCCCGTCTCAGCAGACAGTGATCTTTGGGAATAAAAGATATTAAATGAATCTTAAAATTGCATTCTCCGTTGTTTTCCTTCGTCATTAGTTTTCTTTGGCAACTTGATGAAAAGGAGAAGCAAAACAAAACAATCTTGCCGCTTGTAAGTCGGTCAGAATTATTGCAAAGCATTGACTGAAGATCGATCACCGTGCCCCAGTGGTGGAGTGCTCACCTTTTGTTCGATGAGACACAGTTTGATCCAGCCCCAAGTCCTACCAATAACTTCAAAGTGTTAAATAACTCCCCGATAAGCACCTAGCACAAGAAAAAGCTTCAGGGAATCTTTTCTCGTCATTTAGTGGGGGTTGGTCAGAATCTTGTTGGATACATCGGTTATCAAAGAATCACTGAAGTTAAGCAACGTTGAGCCCGGTCAGAAATCCAGATAGCTGGCTTATGGGGAAATACCAGGCGTCGTAAGAAGAAGAAAGCTTTGATATGCCTGGCAAGCAAGATAATAACTACTGCCTGTATGTACCTGACTCTGCAACAACCTCAATAATGGTATGAGCCGAAAACGATACATATTTTCAAACATACATATATCTACAAAGAAGAGACGTACAGACAGGCCAAGGTAAAAACTGAAATGAAGCTCTTCAACTCTTGACGTTGCCTTCATATCCCCAAGGTGGGTGACCCGCAGACACCATTTTCTGACTTTTGCGTAAAGCCAACTAATTGCTCTGCTTCTGTGAGATTTCGATATTTGTAATAACAAAAACAGCATTAGCTTCTTCAACGTCGAAGTGGTTCCGATGGTATCGTCGATTCGTGCGTATGGTTTCATTCCCTTTAAGAGAGAACAGGAGGAAGGAAAAAAATGAGACTAACTTTAAATGCAAGACATTAAGGATGGAATTATCACCAAGTGCTATACTTAAAAGTAACCATTATTTGATGAACAAAATAAAGTTGTAGGAGGTTTTGTTAATACTAGAATATCTTGAATTATACAGTTCCAATTAGTACTGATTTCGATGTTGTAGGATTACAATATTGCTTTACAAATTGATATAAGAGCACTTCAAATTATAATAAAACTTTGAACTTACCCTAAGATTTTGGAGCGAATTCAGTAACAATTGCTTTAATCAATGGATAACCTAAACCCTAACCCTAACCCTAAATTATTGAAATAATCTCCACAAACCTTTATATAGAACCTTGTGTCAAATTCAAGTCCAAGTTTGGAGTTGACTACAGTAACAAGAAAAACACCTGAAACGATCTTCATCAAATTTGGATGAGTTAAAATTAACATTCTGCTACCGTCATTTGAAACCTTGACCAAGTGATTGGAAGGCGGCTGCCTTACCGACTGAGCTGAATATACAATTCTTACAAACCAACACACATTCAGGTTAGACATACATCAGAGCTTATTTTGTTCTCATTGATAAATGCATATATATTCAAAATATATATGTTTTATGATTTCATTTTAAATTTATTTCATATACATACAAAACAAAAGTTGCAGTAATCATCTCAGGTCGGGATAGTAGTAAAAGTGGAGTTTGGCCCTCTACCATATAAGCTTGTTTAAATTACATTCTGTATGATTCTTGTATTTTAAGAGAAACCGATTAATATCAGCTCTTGCAGATTTTTGACTCTCAGTGTAGCCTCAGAAAATCATAAGACACGGATTGGGAGGAATGATTTCTCTACTTAATTTTACCAAGTTATGTTTAATCGCTGTGGGCATGTGATGTCAGTGACATAGACGAAATTCAACATTTAAATTTCCCTTGGCTCATACTGAGGTTAAATGGTTAAGCATCCGATATTTTTATCCCATGAGCTTTGACAAAGTACTCCGTTATATATTTTGTTTATTTTCATAGCAACCAGCAATAAATCAGTTAAATTTAGATACGAATTCGTTGACTTTATAAGACTAATGTATTTATCACGTGAAAATGAGAAAAGCAAACTTTCATAAATCCCACTCCAACAGAAAAATCACTTCTATACAAATTCTAGATTACAGGGCCGTCAAAAAAAAGACGGCAGCATTAAAAGTAATCTTGTGATTACGTGAATTAAACTAGTTAATCCCTGTGAGGGAAAAAAGCCTTCCGTAAGCTGAAAGCGAGGAAGCATAGCCATTTGTTTATATTGTGAAAATATCTGAGGGCTCCCAGACAACTAAAATGGTAATGATGGTATGATAAGTTAAGTGTGATGGTTGGAGGCACAGGAGACTCGGTGAAGATAAAGAGAGAGGAAGATCGTGCGCGTTGTCTCTATGCAGACTCGCTGAAAACTTTTCATTTTTCTCGATTCTTTTTTTGAGTAGCAGCCATTACTGGTACTTTAATTCTATCACATGATTTGTTCTAGAAGAGAAACTGAAAAATTTTGACCGAGTAGAAGAGTCCATAGTTTCAAACGTTGAGTACGAGGTATTTTTATCAGTAAAATTGTGATCTCCAAGCGGAAGCATCGATAGTTATGGACAGGAAACCAAGGGAAAACGCTGTAAATCATCATATAACTAGACTATCCACCAGATATAATTATGATATTTCATTTATCAAGTTTAACATAACATAGATTTCTATTTCTACGTCACCAGAAGGGTCCACTCCATAGAGAGACTCCATTAGGAGAACCCATTACATTGAGAATGGCTATTTGCAAAAATAAGGACGCACTGATACATCGCTTGAAGAAGACGTGCATCTGTCGTGCGGTAAAATGATACCTGAAGTGTCCAAATTAGGAGAGTGCCGAGGGTACTGTCTATTTCTAAAACCACCATACGCGGGGTTTTCAAGTTTAGACTTGACCTATTGTCACATTCCTCCCTTATGTGATGAGAAATAAATACCTACTAATTTGTATCTGAAGTTGTATGTATGTATGTATGTATGTACTCTTAATACTCGAGAACTACATAATCTAGACAAAACATTTAACTAAAATCTGGTTCAGTATGTTTTGATATATATTAAACACATGTTACGTCAATGGATTCCTCTTTGATGATTTTAGATAGGGGCATACTACAATTAATTGAGGGTGAAAATTGATTATTTTATATGAAGGGAAACAACTTAACTTCATCAGGTATAGATAAAGGGAAATAATTCCGAAAATTTCATCAACTTTTTAAATTGTTTTCCTTTATTCAAATTTTCACATCTGTAGCAACCTGTCCTACCGCTGGAGGGGAGGGGGGCTTTCATAAAAACTTCCTGAAAACAACCCAGTAGAGAAAGTTTCAGGTATTTCATGCTGAATGTTAAAAATCACTGCTCACATTGCGCATTAAATGCAATAAAATACACTTTGTTTTGGCTTGAGACTTTTTTTTCTAAATCAACGTAGATGTGTGGTAATGAGTTTTTTATGGTTTGGGATTCATCGATTCTCAGGCATTCATTGAATAATGCAAACTTTGCTTATTTGGTTTAACTGCACATTCGAGGCTCTGACTAAACAGACAATGAAACCAAGCATTAATTGAAAAGGGGTGATCTTTCTTAGATAACGCCTATATCGGCTGAGAGTCACATTGTGCCTGGTTTAGTGAAAAATAAAGTCGTTACGATGAATTGCAAAACAGGCTAATCATTAGTTTACTTTCATTGTGGCCTGGTGTAAAATTGAGCTTAACCAAATAAGTATCTGTCATATGTAAATGAGTAGAGGGAACGTTGAAATGTAAATAAGTTAGCGGATATAAAAAGAGTAGCTTCCTTTTGATGGAACTCTTCGATATTTGAAATTTGCATTCTGATTGTTTGCATTCTTTTACTTCTCAGAGTTTGAATTGCGTATATGCTGGTATTTTCTCGAAGTGTGAATACTTTTGAATGCATTATGACCCGAACTTTTTCCATCACAGTTTGTTTTAATTACCTTTACAGTTATTACGCGTGACAATTCATTATTCAACTTATAAGCTTGGCCAAAGCACCGGATTTCTCTTCAGTTGTAAGCTTACGACATCCTATGATTGCACTCAGAATCAGAGTCATATCACTTCAAAAGCAGCAAAAAATAACCAAGTGGTCAATCTCGTATGGACAGTCCTTTGTCCTCTGCTGCCTATTCAGTCTTGGGGCAAAGTCAAGATCTTTGGATTGCTGCCAGATTACAACAGATCTGCCCTTTTCAGACTCACCCGAACACACTTTTTGTGGTTTAGTTTTGTTTTAAGATTTGTAGATTTCATTTGCAGACACCGTACAATATCTAGCATTGTCCTAGGCATTAATCGTTCGATGTCGTGGCTTTATTCCAAATAGCATCAACTGCAAGTAGCCGATAATCCAGGAACAAATACCCGTAAAATATTTGACTCCTGTAAAAGCAAAGATGACGATGTGATCAATTAAAACTCAAGCGTAGATCAGTCATAGGGAATCAAACTCAATCACAATGACTTCGGGGGCGTATTGGTTGAAAACTACACCACGACAAGTACCTCTTCTTTAAAAAAAGGTTATCTTACTTTTGTACTTAGTTTTGCATATGTTTACTATTTTAATGTACTCAGCGAGAATTGAGTTCATTGGCAAAGAATTGTAAAACAACTTTGTTAATGGCAGTGCTGTTGCTATAACTAGAACAGTTATCAACCTTTCTGCCTATAAACAAGTTGCTTCTCACAACTTTTGTTAGAGAGCAATCGTTAAAAAAATCTGAATTTCCTTTTTTTTCCATGAAAAAAAGATCGATTTAGCATAAAGCTTCGTTGCAAACTGATCCTCCCTGAAGAATCTACTTTTTGAAGTGAATTGAAAAAGAAAAAGTTTGGGGTTTTTTTTGACATAATAAGGAATGAATGATTAAATCCATAGCCCTTAAACTCTGCTGTTGTGGCCTGTATATATATATATAACATACATAAATAGCCAGCCAGAGCAATTCAAAACTGAAAGAAACCTACGCTGACAGTCCCAGTGACTGTTGGAGTTAACAGTTCCTAATAAGAACAATGAAGAACGGATTGAACGAAATGTTATGCAAATAGCTTAGATTAGATTCTAGCCAAATAATTCCATCCGGTCAATTGCCTGGGGATCACTCACATGCTATCTTTGCGCAACTATTGTAATCTTAACTTTGTTTCCCCCTAAATCTAAACACTAATGAATTGAATGCAAGAATCGGGGAAAGCTAGTTCGCTGCAGGTGTAGTCTCAGCATTACTCAGTCATGGGAGTATTCATTGAATGAAAAAAAATGAAGGAAAACTGGATTAACAAAATAAGCCTAAATGGTGCGTGTTTTAATGTCGTTGTGACAGACATTCTGTTAGTCTTTTGTTGTTGATATTGCTGTTATTGTTTCTATTTCTCATTTTTTTAGTGGTGGTAAAAAAACAGGAAGCAACGAAAAGCAACAAGAAGCAAGAAAAACGCAATTTAAATCTATAAAAAAAGGCTTCATACAGAGATTTGCAATGGTTTAATTAAGGAATTCAGGCTTAAGGTAACTAATGTAGAAGAAGATTTTCACCTGAGATGAATCACTGTATTCTACACGATACAAAACGCACTTTTTCTATAAGTTCTGTCTCATGAGGTGAACTCTTTGCCAGATGTTAACTAATGTTATTTAGCTAAGCAAATAACGTAGCCAGCCATTGTGGGGGTAATAATGGTATGAATGAATAAGGGCAAAATAGAATAACTCGATAGTGTTTAGGCCTATGGAAATCAGGGTGCAGAGGGTTTTTTTCCCAGGAATATGTCTGAATAACCGGAGGCACGATTTTTTTATCCTCATGGGTCTTATATACCCTAAAATGCGATGTATCTCTGCTTTGCTTCTCGTTCGTTTCTCGTAACAAGGGGCAAAGGCTTTTATACGAAGTTTTTTTCGGGAGGGGGGGGTATTAACGAATTTAAGATTAGGAGCTAGGGCAATTGATTATAGCAATCGTTATTAGTAATAAATGACACCTTTGCTTCATTTCTTCTTGCTTCCCGTTGCTTCTCGTTTTTTTCCCACCCCGTCCCCTTGCTTTAGATGATTGTTTATCATGTAGGGCGAAAGAAAGCAGCGAGAAGCTACGAGATGCAAAGCGAATGTATTTTTCGAAAAGCTATCAGACGTCTGGCGATTTATTGAAGGGCTAGGGTTATTCTTAAATCAGATCAATTGTTGCTGGAAGTGAACAAAATGTTCGCTTGGCTTCTCGTTGCTCCCCGTTGCTTCTCGTATTTTACCAAACCCTCTGTTACTGTTGTTTGTTTTTTTGTTTGTTTTTTTATGTTTTTTTTGTTGTTGTTTTTCGTTTTTGTTTTTTTTGTTTTTTTTGGTAAATAGTTGACGTTCTGTCTACTTTATGTTGTTGTTCCTCTGTTCCGTCCAGTTGGTGAGAAGTACCAGACTCAGCCTACTAGGACCAAGAACAAGAAGTCTGGCCAGGATGTAACGGATAGACAGGAAGCAGACCACCTGAGGCCAGCCAGGGGACAACTTCTTGGCGAGGAAGAGGAGTATGAGGAGGGGAAGATGTAAATATATATTTCCTTGTATTTCTGTCAAGTGTTAACAAGGTTGGAGATAATTATGACCAAGACAAGTTTGTTTGTTTGTTTTTTTCTCCTTTTTCCTTTGATTTTGTTTTCTCATTTTCACGTTCTGTTTCAAATGTCAAATACACGAAGAGAAAAACCAGTCGTGTGTGAGACGTGAGAATATTGAAGGTAAAGTATACACAAAAACTTTAAAAATTAATTTTACATCATGCATAGTCTTCCATGTATATCCATGTATATGTAAGCACAACAACATCGAGAATTTTTTCTCTCGATACAAACGATAAAAAATTAAAATAATAAGAGAAATATCTAAAGAAAAGGATTAAAAATTAGAAATCCACTAAATGCACTTAACCAATTAATGTAATCTTTAAGTATATGTATATGATATTTGCATGAGTGAACATTCAATAGAAATGACACAAAGAGCGAGTCATGTCTATTGTTATACTTACTGATCTGTCACCGGTGAAAACATTTTTTTAGGTAAGTCCTGATTTCAAAAATAGATATATAGTGCTAAATAATATCAAGATTTTCTACACATAAAGCAGTACGTAAAATGATGAACTACGTGTAAGGAATAAACTGTAAATGAGAAATGGGGTGGGGCTCAATCAACACTGCTGGGATTCCATGCTAATAGAACTGTTTTGTTTTTAAAATCCCCGAAACGGTTTCATTGCGAACAACAAATAATCCCAGCTAGAGACAATTAATACATAAAAAATTACATGAATTGCACTGATAGATATCGGGAAATAGGCACAAAAGATCTTTGAAAAGAGTTTTCAAATTTTTAGTGTTTAAAGCTTTAAAGCTTTTCGAATATCATATATATATATATATATATATATATATATATATAGAGAGAGAGAGAGAGAGAGAGAGAGAGATAGATAGATAGATAGATAGACAGATAGACAGATATGCACACACACACGCGCGCGCACACACACACACACACATATATATATATATATATATATATATATATATATGTCCAATTGCATTAATCTGCGTATACATTAGTGATACAAGTAGCCAATGTTTGAAATGAACGTAAACATTAACAATGTATACAATATATACGTGTGTATTTTCATGTAACTATGCATCATCCCGATAGTCACCTATGGACCTGAAACATGGAACCTAACCAAAAAACTGACCCTCAAACTGAGAGCCATTCAAGGTGCACGTGAAAGAATCATGTTCAGTCCCACACGGAGATATCAAAAGACAGCACAATATATCAGAGAGAAAACAGGAGTCTGAGACAAGATGTAATCCACCAGTAAAAGTGAATTGCAATGGGCTGGTCATGTTGCAAGAATGTCAGACAACTGCTAGACATCATGATGTGGGTCCCCAGAGATCATGTGCTTGATTGGGCCGACAGAAAATAAGATAATGTACTCAGCTAGACAAGTTCAGAAAGTACTGGCTCGAGGGCACCCATGATATAGAGGTTTGGAGAATCTTGAGGAGGGTCTACGCCAAACGATGGACGCTAGAATGATGATGATGATGATGATGATGATGATGATGATGATGATGATGATGATGATGGACACGTCTGTAGTTAGATAGATAAATAGATAGATGGGGGTGTGTAGGGGGGCCTATGTGGGTGTGTCTGCCCACACACACACACGTATGTATTCGATTCTATTTGGACTGTCAAATGTTTTCTTTGTATTCAAAGTAATTTGCAATGCAATCAACACCACAACTTAATGTAATGTCATCAGTCCTCTGAAGTGTTCACATCTGCGTCCTACAAGATAATAATGATATTATTTTTATAGTGAGGGTTGAAAAGAGGGTATTGTTTACTTGTGGTGTAATTGTAGCGAGAAGGTCATTATTCTCAGATGCCAATTCCTGGGTTAAGACAGAAATGACAGCTTGGAAAACACGCAGACACCTTGATAGCTGGTTTTGATATAATTAGTAGTCGGCACTAATTATCCAAACACTTACAATAACTAACAGGATACTAAAGAAATAGAAGGAAAGTCTCCGTGACCAGACTAATTAACTCTCATCAGGAAATAACCTCGTTAACTACAACATATTTGCTTGAGTGACAGCATCCTTTCCGAGGCCAGCGGCAATATGTTGTTGTTTTTTTCAACCCTTCAGATTAGTAATACACGGTACTTTTCAGACTTGAAGACTTGAAACCAGCTCTTAACACGAATTTGGAAGTGAACTTATAACCTAGGGGGTCGGGAAAAGGGCTATGTTAGCAAAAATTTAACCAATATGTTAGAAATACTGATAAGTATTCGTGACTATTCTTTACTGCGCTGTTTACTTAAAAGCATATTACTGTAATGACCGGGTTATTTATTTATGGATCAACACTGAAGAGCATAAAACTAATTCATTTGATAATTCAATTCAAATAATTCAAGTATTCAGTTATTTTCATCCTCGGCTCAACCCAGGCTGTGTTTCAAAGAGTGACAAAATGTTTCAAGCCAAAATATTATGTCAAGATTGAGCTGTGTTTCAAAGAGTGACATTTAGTTTCAAGCCAAAATATTATATGAAATATGGGCTGTGTTTCAAAGAGTGACATTTAGTTTCAAGCCAAAATATTATGTCAAAATTGAGCTGTGTTTCAAAGAGTGACATTAAGTTTCAAGCCAAAATATTATATGAAATATGGGCTGTGTTTCAAAGAGTGACATTTAGTTTCAAGCCAAAATATTATGTCAAAATTGAGCTTTGTTTCAAAGAGTGACATTAAGTTTTAAGCCAAAATATTATATGAAATATGGGCTGTGTTTCAAAGAGGGACATTAAGTTTCAAGCCAAAATATTATGTAAAAAATAGGCTGTGTTTTAAAGAGTGACATTAAGTTTCAAGCAAAAATATTATGTAAAGAAAATCTTCCAATGATATTGTGTAGGACGGAAAAGAAATAGGAAGAAACTTATTTAATCAAAAGTATAATTTTATTGAAAAAATGAACTCTAACTCATTTTTCGTTCATTTTAGTTTCACATGATCGGCGTTTCTGTGACATATCCTCCATTGAAATAGTAACAGCTTGATTTCATTACAACATTTTAATTGTTGTTGATTTTAGCTGTGTTAATCAAGTTCACCTGGACCAATCTATCATGTTTTAGGTTATAACAAGAATTGGACACAACTGACAGCAATCTAAATAAACATACTAATTTGCATATATCGTTTTTATGTTTAGATATAGTGGAGTTGCGAACTAGCGTATCGGTTATCAGTATGAAATAGGCAAACTTCTCGAATTTTTCCTGAGCCTGCATGTGTTTGATCAGAACTAATTACTACAGAATAGTCATGGAACCATGTCCTAATGCTGTCGTCAATTGCCTACAAAAATCCCTCGTCGCTGAAATACCACAGTACATGACGGAGAAAATAGTTGATCTGTCAGCACTTGGACAAACCACTCTCCTATTATCAACTCTAACAGTCGAGGCTTTCTGTTTCATTTCCATAAGTAGTAACGTAGTTATTTACGAAGCTTGAATTAGACTGAAATAATACCAGAGTAATGGGTCCCACGATGAGGATTGACCTCAGTGGACTCGTTTTTACAACGAGCTTGCTGGCTGTAGCATTAAATAAGATGAAGCGTCCATCTCTGAGGAGACATCTCTAATTTGAGTATGGACGGTCGCTGTCGAAATCCCGCGTTCCTGCCAAGGGAGAGGTCATAAAAACTTTTAAAAATAATGTCCTAGTCCCAACCAGACTTGAAAGATGCAAAGATCACTAAGTTGATACATGCAAAAGAAAATAAGACTTCACCATCATTATCAACAGCAGCCTTTTAGGGTCCATCGTTTGACATACACCATCCCCAGGATTCGCCAGACCTCTTTATCATTGGTTGACACAGAAGGAAAAGAATTAGCAGTTGGCGAAATCACACTCTTACAACCATTCCCTCGACAGCAATAACGATAAAAGTTAGTGACTCTTACTTTAATCCGTGGCAAGAACCGGGACTATTTATTGTGACAAAAGATCACAAATGCGTCCGTCCTCTTTATAATTAAAGGGTTAATTTACAGTTTATAAAAAATGCAAAAATAATCGATCTCTTCTTGTTAATGACAGTCAGCTACGAATGATAACATCAACGCTGTTTTTCATTCTAATGGAAATAAGCCGTCAGGTATTCACTGGAATATCTGCTTTTGATTAGTTGTGAGATGTTATCGAAAGTTGATAATTCTGTTTTCACTTGAAATGAAAAGATGGCTATTTCTTTCAAAAGCACATTCAGTGATCCGTAGGGGATAATGTGTTGCCCCGGTTCTGCCCATTCAAAGGTTTGACAATTGAACTCGAATCAATCAAACAATCTTTGCGATGATTGGCTACTGGTAATTAGGTGAGAAAAAAACCTTAACAAACAAAATAAAACATAGCTTTATCTTTTCTTCTCAAATAACCTACTCTCGATTTTGAGTTGACCGAGAGAAAGTAAACGTAAAATCACCTACAGAGGAATGAATAGGTTTGTTTATTTATCGGTACTATAAAAAGAGAAAATTATTTTGCAGTTATCTGACAGCTTCAATTAAAACATGAATATAGAATCTCTATCATACGCGGAATAGTTAGAACAACTTCGGACTAAACACCAAAATGCCTTGGGCGCTAACTGATATAACGAGCAAATGTCATCTTCGATACAATGGTCTGTTGTAGAGTAGTTGCAGTGCATAGATATCTCGAGAGTTGCCGATCCCAGCAACTTCGGACTCGACACTGCGCTGCTTGTTTGTTGACCAATACAGCTGGCGAATATCAACATCGTACAATGGTTAGTTATACATTTATTGCAGTGCAGCTGATTCAAACAACTTCGAACTCAATGCTGCATTATGTGCTGATGAATACACCTGGTGAATTTCAACTTCGTACGATGGCAATGAGCTAATTATCATATGAATATATTATCACTATCACACGCTGGTTTATTTGCGCTACTTCAAACCAAACACTGCACCGTCTTGTGTTCTGACTAATATATTGGGCAAATGTCCATCACGTAAAATAACCAGTTGTCGATTTGTCACTGATCTAAACAACTTCAAACTCCATACTGCACTGCCTAGTGAGCTGACTAGTATATACAATTGATGTCAACTTCGTACAATGGCCAGATATCCAGTCATCCGGGTGTTCCTCCTCGCACACACACATACACGCACACATATTTCTTCAATATCATCCCATGTTTTATCGTTTGTGGTGGTACATTACTTAGTTGATAGATATTTTCTTATATGCAAATAATTCTGTTAGTTGAAACTTCGTAATCTGATGACTCCTAGTGGATTGCAGGATGTGCATGATACGTGAGAATCCCGCCCGAAAACATCTGTCAATGCATCGACAACACATTTGGTAATTCAAAGCGGGGAAATGCCCTGCAACTGATCGAAGACCTGTTAACACAGTTTTCTCATAGTTTACAATCTATCCAGGCATTTCTCCGATTCCATCACGTATCTTGTATCAAACTAAATAAACGCTCAAAACACTAGATGATACAACGATTCCTATACACGGTCGTTGTGTTTGGTTTGGGGTTTGTTTGGTTTGGGGGATGGGGGGGTCTCTTATTCTTTCTAAAACTCCCGGGCAGTCTGTTCTCTGTCCGACTTTTGGTTACTTATAATTGTTCTGTGTCAACGGACCAGTCAGATGATATTGTAACCCGTGGGGATGGATAGCAGATTTTTTGCTTATACTGCCAATAGTCCAGGAAAAAAATGTAACATGACTTTTGGTGAATTGGAACAAAAATATATTCGAAATGAGAAACAAAAAAAGGAAACAAAAATTGCACTAATTAGAAATCCTGGAATTCAAAACTGCCACCATCCACTGCAGTGAGAATAATCTCAAGAACCAGGGACTGCATTAAGTTCAATTCGAAAGGTGTGTTGTTCCGTGGGGAAGTCCACTGTCGAGTTTGAAATTGTTTGAATGAACGGCTCCCGAGGAATGTGCAATTGGTTGGCAGCAAGAGAGTCCAATGTGACGTTCCCGACTAATACACCAAGCAAATTCAAACTTGATCTGGTGTCTACTTATTGTCACTAAGGCAGATAAAAGCCATTTTGAATATCAGGATTTCCCTTCATGCAACCTCTGTAAACCTTTTTCTCTCATTCAGAACATATTTAGGATATAAATTTTGTTGCAGTCTCTGTGAAGTTGGCTTACATTTTGTGCAAAATGCCTGGACAACGGAGCAAGTTTAGATATGTGGATTAAACAATCTATCATAGTCAATTGTTGGGTTGGTTTGTTAATTTTTTCGTTACTTCTGTAGTGATTTACTTCTGGAGGTTATTTTATAGTCACTGTTATGTTCAGGTCTCATTTAACTACACATTCTAAAGACGATTCTTACTCTAAGAATTTATATTCTTTTAGCTGTGACAAAAGAGAACGTCAAAAACCACACGAAATCTTTGCCATCTGATATATCCGTTATGTTGAATTGAAAGGGTCCCAAGCTTAAGTAATAAAATAAAGGATAAGATTTAATGTTTCTTATTCTTGGGATTTGTCTTATTGTAATGGTGGGTCAGTTGAGGACATACTTTCACAAAATAAACGAATCATTCACTCTCAACAACTAGCAACCTACGTAAAATCGTAGAAATAAAAATGGAAGAACTTTGTGTCGAATAAAGAGGCCAAGAAAAAATCACAACAGCCTTCCGTACCAACCATTATTTACAGACAGTGCCACCGCTGATTGGAGCGTGACTTAAAGCTCCCAGTAACAAGACTTGCAAATGAAGCCATCATAGACGGCTATAGGTCAAAGAAGAAGAGGACAGACCGGAACGAGCTGGAGACAGAGAGTGAAGATAGACCTCAGCCTGGTTAACAGATTCTGAGATGGTACCCAAGGCGGGCTGAAGATAAACGGTAGAGTTTCTCGACTGTCTCATTCGTAGCAAATGTTGCCCGGTCACTTCCATCTTCGATGATCAAAATGTCCCCATCTTCCAGAATCTTCAAGATAAGAGCCGCGTAACATCCTAGTTTTCCTTTACCCTTAGTGGTCAGAATATAAATTAATGTTTACGATTGAGTTTATACACCAATTCATTTTGAAGGTTGGAACAATAAAGTTGCTTTTTCTAATTTTGCCCACATACAGCGGTAATAGTATTTTGCCCAGATATATCTTCTAATTTACTCACATATAGTGGTAATGGTATTTTTTCCACGTATATCTTCTAATCTATTCACATACGGTGGTAATTATGATGAGCCTACATACTTCTTCTAATTTGCTCTTATACAGTAGTGATCGTATTTTGCCAACATACTTTTAATTTGCTCTCACACAGTGGTAATTGTATTTTACCCACAGACTTCTTCTAATTTGTCCACATTTCGGATTTTTCCTCGTCTTAATTATTTTGTTCTATCATAGCATTTAGGCTGTGTGTCCCCAGCCATACTTTGAATGTCTGTTGCTTTTTAAAATGCCCAATCTAGCTCTAATTGGGATTCAATGTCTCGTACATGTACCGTGTATTCTTGGAAATGCCCTTTCTTGGCCTATTCGTTGTACTCATGACATCCATGAACCCAAGTGGACCGAGTTCTTTACATAGAACGGAGACTTACTTGTCAGAGGCCTAACTGTATGTATATACAGAAACTGCTGTATGAATGGTGTGCCGACTGAAAATAACTGACAATAGGTCTAATAGGCACTATAAAAACATACCTTTTTTTCCAAAAACGTTCTTTTTTCTTTGGTCTCGAAGATCTTTTTTTGTTAAGATACAGAAAGATTCTTAGCCCTTCCAATTCGAAAAAGGGAGTAAGACAGGGAGATACTAGCCCATCCAAACTCTTCACGGCCTGCCTCAAGATGATATTCCAAAATCTAAATTGCAAAAACAAAGAAATTTGAATACACGACTTATACCTAAATAACCTTAGATTTGCTGATGACACCGATTTTTTTGCAGAAAACCATCATGATCTCCAAGTAATGCTCTAAAAATTGAACAAAGAGTGCGAGAAAGTTGGTCTTCACATGAACTTCAGTAAAACAAAGATTATGTACAACAAACATGTTTAGGAAAAAGACACAACAACCCAAATAAAAAATGCAGGCCTGAGAAGGTATGCCATTATATTTATGATATTTAGAATGATAGAAAAACTGTTACTGATAAAATATAAGATGGTGTGACGAAATAGACAAGTTAAGAAAGTATTGGCTCCGCGAAGCCCATGATAAAGAGGTCTGGTGAATTAATGATGATTAATTCATGCGACTTCAGAAGGCTAGACTGGGAGAGTAAAGAAATTAAAATATACGGCGAGTATCTGAGCGACCTTCAGATTCGCAGACGGCATAGCCCTTTTCGCAGAGAACCTACACGACCTCCAACTAATGATAGATGAACTAAATGAAGAGAGCAAGAAATTCGGCCTACACATGAACTTCAGCAAGACGAAGATCATGTGCAACAACCACATTGGAGATAAAAACACTAAGATCGAAATCAAGGACACAGAACTTGAGAAAGTAGACCACTACATCTACCTAGGGCAACGAATCTCCATGAGACCCTCAAAGGAAGAAGAGATCAAGCGAAGAATCACACTAGGATGGCAAGCCTTTGGCAGAGCTAGCTCAACCTTCAAAAATAATAAGATCCCATTAATCCTAAAGAGAAGAGTGTATAACTAATGCATCCTCCCAATAGTCAATTATGGAGCTGAAACATGGAACTTAACCAAGAGACAGACCCGTAAGCTGAGAACCATGCAACGTGCACATGAAAGAATAATGCTGGGCCTCACATGGAGAGACTACAAAACAGCACAGTACATCCGGGAAAAGACAAGAGTTAGGGACATCATAGAATCCATAAAAAATCTTAAATGGTGGTGGGCTGCCCATGTTGCAAGAATGGCAGACAATCGATGGACATCACGACTCACAACGTGGATTCCCTGAGACCACATGCACAACCGAGGCCGGCAAAATGTTAGATGGAGAGACGAGCTAGACAGGTTCAGGAAGTACTAGCTCCGTGACGCCCATGATAGAGAAGTGTGGCAAATCCTCGGGAAGGTCTATGTCCAACGACGGACGCTAAAAGACTGATGATGATGATGATGATGAAGAATTCATGCGAGGTACGGATATTTGTATTCATTGTTCTTGTAATGATTTCTGTTCTTCAAGATCTCTGACAGCTCGCCTTCAGTCTTAAATGATGGATCTTTCTGCAGTCTACAGTAACTGCAATCCACTAAGCTAGCCAATTTCTGAAAGTACTCCGGTTTGTTTATCACAATTGTTGCAATGTCCTTGCAGTGTGATAATATGATTATGCTGGTATCATTCTCTAGGTTTCTGATGTCCATTTTTCTCTTTTCTCTTGTGATGTTGGGTTTTAGACTATCCGATATCGTTCAATGATGGTCAACGATTGTCATACTTTACATCTGAGCACTTCTTGTGAAATAGGAGTACTCTAGCTGGCCTTCTCGATTGAGACGCTGATTTCTACGTATGGCACCCGTTTGGTGATACTTACGTATTTCATGAGGGTAAAATTTAATTTGATTGACCAGCAGTAAAATTCGAACTATAGGGGCAAAGCCTTCCATTTATAATACCAACAAAATGTAATATCTGTTACTATTGCATCCTACAGCCAAATTAAGTATTGATTTATTGTCGGGAAAATTTTCAGTGATTTTTGACTGATGTATTTGAATACAGAATGAGAAATTTTAAAATTATAATCTTTCTGGTGGATTGCGCGTCCCCGTCTTAAAAATTAACATTCTTAATTCAAACTTCATTCCTGGGTAGAGACGTTGACCAAAGAAATCGGGATGAATGCTTTTGAGAGTTTCATATTAGTGGCTTTGTCTTTCATAAAGCCAGAAGTTGGCAAGGGGTTAATCAAGTAACTATCGACATCTCTATAGTAATAGTGATCTGCTGCATTAGGGTAATAATTGAAAAAGCTTAGCTTACGTTGGCATAAGGCTAGGGAAAAGGTGTATCCAATGAGGATCAAATCAATTTCCCTCAAGAAATTGCCTGCAAGGACAACATGGCAGCATTATTTCCACGTGGGATTGTCTAACAAAAAGCAGAAAAACGTCAAGCATGTTCAAAACATACAAAAACAATGTTGCAAATCGTGAGAGAATGGCCAAAATATCTGAGCAGATTCGCGCTACATCCGTGCTTTTTTCCATGGTCAAAAGCCAGGAATGCATTAAATTTCGCGCGAAAAGCGCCAAGTTGGCAAACATTTTTGTGCCTCCCTTGATGAACTAGATACTTACTCAGACTACACATGCGACGTACTCAATGACCGACGTAGTGATGACCTGGGATACTAAAGTGCTAACCATTGCTCCTCGGTGAAACACTCTAGTTTGGTATGTATTGTACCAAAGTTGGTTGCTCTAGTGTGCTAACTATAGCTCTGCTGCACTTAGGATAGAGAAATGCAGCGAATCTTGGGGAAAGCGTATGTCCAACGACGGACGGTAATAACTGATGATGATGATGATGATGATGATGATGATGATGATGGTGATGATGATGATGATGATGATGATGATATATTACCAATATCTTCCCAAAAAGGGTGATCAATGAATGAACCATTCCTCTTTTAGTTAGATTTTTTGAAGAACAAACATGATTGCTGCTGAACACTAACTATTAGTTGATTTAGCGTTAAACTACATTAAAAATGACCCCCAGCATGTCGTGCAGGGGGTTATCAGATTAAAGAAATCTAGAAATAAAAAAAAAGATGGTAGATAAATAAGTATCTTCCTCTTGCATTTTCAAAAATTAATCATGAATGCCGCTGGGCAAAAACTAGTAATCAATTTGGCATAGGCTTGCAAATTGAACCCCAAACAAAAAATCTATTCAGCAGGAGCGTTTTGAGAAACCAGAAGAAGTACAAATATATAAGTATAAGTTGATATACATAATTGATATTGATGAAGAACTTTCGAATTGGAAAGACAACCGGTCTGGTGTGACATTCAATAGAAATCGTCATATGACCAACGTCTTCTGCCGTGTTTGGGATGATCAATTAGAAAATTTGAACAGGGAGTGGAAAATGAATAAATTACTCCTTTTGGCTTTTGTTGGGCAGTGATCTATAAAAAAAACCTGAATTTAAAAGAAAAACAGACAGACACAAACTGAGGGATCAATATGACATAGGTCTTCATAGTAAATTGATACCCCACTGAAAACCTAGGTTGGGATTAAAAAACGTTTTTTGTTAACACAATAAGGAGTGAAAGTTGAAATGTTCAGTCCATTAGCATCGATTATGCGACTTGTAAACGTGATAAATACCTACATACAAAGATAAATGCACTGACAACCAGACAGCCAGCCTGATCGAGTTGAAAACTAAAGAAACCTATATTGACAGTTTTATTCAACTGTTTTTTTTCTGATAACGATAATATTACCTGCGCAATTGAAAAAGTAAAATATTCATCCACTTTGTAAATTCCAACTACTTTTTCTGTTATTTTCAAACCACAACAATTTTCTCCCATTTGTCATAGAATGAAGCTTCTACGCACATAGAAGCACGCTCATGCATGTGATGTGTGTGTGTGTGTGTGTGTGTATGTGTGTGTGTGTGTGCTCGTGCATATGCCTATGTGTGTGTGTACGTTTATTGATTGCAATATATAAACGCATAGACCCTTTTTTTATACTGAGGGAACATTCAGCCTCTCTCACGTTTTCCCGTGTTCCGTCTACACCCGCTTTACTTATATCATCACGTACACTTAAATTCGCTAACGCCCAAATAAATTTCACTCATTCGTGAGAGTTCTTTCACCAACTAGCAATAAAAAAAACAAACTTAACCAGTCAATTTTATCTGGAGAGCGAATACACTCCACCTTTACAAATTCGTATCTCTCTCTATCTCTCTCCATCTTTATCATTCTTTTCTTTCTCCCCCTGCTTGTCTCTCTCTCTCTCCATTGCTATTTCATTTCTTCTTTTTCCATATTCTATCTCCCTCTCTCCTTCCATTCTCTCTCTTTTCCCATCCCCATCTCTTTTTCTTTCCTCTCTCCCATTCTCTTGATTCCTCCTTATCTCATTTCACCTCCCTCTCTTTCTTTTTTCTCCCCTGCCTGTCTTTTTCCATATCCCACTATTTTATTCTTCTCTCTCTCTCTCTTTTTTTACTCTTTCCCTTTTAGTTTCTCCTTCTCACTCTCCCATTTTTCTTAATCTCTACCTTGCTTCACAATCAACTTTCTTTTTTCCAATTTCTCTCTCTCACCCCTCTCTCCCTCTCTCTTCTTCTTTCTCCCTCTCTCTTTCTATTTCTCTCTACTCACCCGTCTTTCTTTCCTCTTCCCCTTTTATGTTATTTCCTCCTTCTCTTTTAATCTCTGCTCATCATCTATCTTTCACCCTCTTTTACCTCTGCCTCTCTCTTTTCTTCTTTTTCGTCTCCTCTCTTTCTCTCTCTCTCTTTCACCTCTCTCTTTTCTCCTTCATCTTCCCTCTCCCTCACTCTCTTTTTTCATTTTTTCCATTCTGTACCCCTTCCTCCCTTACGCTCAAATGTTTTATCTACATGCAATCTACTGATATATGTATATTTCTTTGGAATAAGGACTACCGAAGCGATTCAACCATTAACTTCATAAGTTGGCGATCCTAGGTTCTTACTGACATTCAAAGAGCGAGTTGACAGTTGCGATAAAAAGCAATCGAAATAAGATGAAATGAATACGAGGATGAAAAAAAAAAGAAGCTGCAATGAATGTATGTTTTCTGTTTGTTCAAATGTATATCTTGCCTTAACACAAAAAAAACATACATGACAACTGACGTCTTTTGGTAAAATTCCGTGTTAGGGCTGATCAATAGAGAAATTTGAGACAGAAGCGATCATTGTATAAGATATTTTTCTCAATTTTTGTTGGGCTGTGATCACTGAAAAAATCTGAATTTTTGCAAAAACAAGCATAAGTGCTGTTGAACATTAACTAAGCTTTGAATTGGTCATTATTTTACATAACAAATTGAACCCTTCACGCAAAACTTTCTTAGAAAAAATTAGGACAAGAAAAAAAAGTGTAGATATAATTAGGATTGAGTGTTGAAATTTCCATCCCTCTATCTCCACTGGTGTGACCTGTATGCGTGATACGTGCAAGCAGTCAGCCAGCCAACTTGAAAACTGAAAGAAACCTATGCTTACAGTTTTGCCGACAGATTTCGTGAAAGCTTCCTAAAAACAATTAGATCAATTTTCATTTAATTTGTGAGTTGACTTACAGAGGCAATTTCCTAAGATCTAACCAGTAACTAGGGATGGTGACATTTATACTGCGATTTAAAAAAAACCTTATTCATTGCAAGTTATCAATTGCAAGATAAAAGCTCTGACTCACATGTAGAACAGATTTCACATCAATCACACAAAAACAGAAATGTTATTGAGATAGCCATAGAACTGCAATAGTGGAAATGTCCGTCATTTGCAAATAATGTATCAAACAAATTTTGTATGTTTTGCGACTCTTCCTTTCAGGGAAATTAAATTTGTGCTTTACATTACGTTAAAATAAACAGGGAATACGATTTAAGAAAATATCACTTTTTAGTTTGTTTTGTTTTGTTTTTTTTCGCATTTTCTCCGAGAAAATATAGTTCTTTCTTGTCCCATTAATAGGGAGAAAATGGAACCTAATCTTACAAACTAATATAAAGACTACAAGAAAATAACTGTGAACTATATAGTTATTTCAGTTTTCTTTTCTGTGAGAAAAAAATTACATTTAGATTACATTATAGAATTTCCAATTTTATTTTCTGCTTTTATAAAATGTGAGCCTACATATCGAAATGATTCCATAAAAGTTAGGTGTTATTGCTTTTTGGAGGGTGGGTTGAAGAGGAGGTATTGTAATCCCGGTAACAAGGGAATAACTTACTCGAAAAACAAATTTAATCGAAATTGGTGAAACTTATAAACTGAAAATCATCATCATCGTTATCATCATCAACATCCTCTCAGCGACCAACATTTCCCAGGATTTGCCTGACAACTATATCGTGAGTGTCGCGTAGCCAGTACTTCCTGACCATAAAACCGATGTCATGTGCAACAAGTATTTTGAGGACCAACACACAACGATCAGAATCAAAAAAGCAAAAATAAAAAAAAAAGTAGCCCACTACATCTCCCAACGGAAATTGTCAAGATTGAATTGATCTAAGAACAAAGATCATATACCAATTGGTATCATATACCTATAGGTATCATATACCTATAAATATACCAATAGGATAATGGATCTCCATGAAATTCATTAAAGAAGAAAAAATTAAGCGGAAAATCAGTCTAGGTCGGCTAGCTTTCAAATTTCAAGAATAAAGAAATCCCTAAAAACCAAGAGTATATTACCAATCGAGAATGTCCACTTGTTATGACACTTGTTATGATTCTCTTTGATAGTATTTCAGTGTCCCAGCTGCTAATTTCGAAAATCTATTTCTCGCAGTATTTAGTTTCCTATATTTCCCAGATGTAACTTTAAGGGACTATATTACCCAGTCTCCCGTAGGTGTCTGTGAAACGGGTTACGCAATTGAGAGTATATCTGTAAAAAAAAAAGCAAGTAGCATTGAAAGTGTTAATATCCTTTTCCTTTCAAAAGATTTCCAGAAAATTGGTTCACCATCTTACGTTTTGGTCTAATAATCCTTTGGCTTTCTTCTGATGTAACATACTATATTCGTAAAGGAACACATCGTTTGCTCCTGATCTCTTTCTCCATTAATGTAAAGTGGAAACGGTATTTTGATTATTACTTACATCTGGAGAAGGTTAAAGAATGAATTGACCGAAAGGTTGTATGAACAGTGTAAACACCGAGAAAGATTCCAATTGTTCGAAAAACTTTTTGAACGGTATTGGCCCTTCTCAAAATCGTAGACAACGTCTTCCTTCTTCTTCTTCTTCTTTTTCTTCTTCTTCTCTTCTTCTTCTTCTTCTTCTTCTTCTCGACAGTATCCTCCATCTGAATAAAAATGTCGTACAATGAATTAACTGAGACGTTGTATTAACAAAAGAAACACCAAGAAGTTAAATCATCCAAAAAAACTCGTCGGAGGTTGATGACCCTTCTGAAAATAATTGACAGTATACGAAGAAGAAGGTCGTAGAGTGAATCAGCCGAGACATTTTATTAACAACATGAACACAAAGAAGTTCAATCGTCCAAAAAGCTCTTTGAATGTTAATGACCCTTTTCAAAGTTATGGGCAGCATCCTTCTTCTACTTCTGAAGAAGAAGATGGCCATAGAGTGAATTAGCAGAGACGTCGTATGAACAAAATAAACACTAAGACGAGATTCAATTGTCCAAAAAAGTCTTTGAATGTTAATGTCCGTTCTGAGAAATAATAGACAGTATCCTTCTTCTTCTTCTTTGAGTCATTCTACTTTATTGACTTTCTCGGGTCTTCTATGCTTTCCCAATCCATTCAATTAGACACTTTATCAAAATATTGTCTTTCAATCCTGATTCAAAGGACTTTTTCCTCCATCATCTCTGCTACCCCCACCAGTCTGTGTGGTTCTATTCAAAAGCAATTAATCAATATTCCATCACTGAATATAGTTTTTCTTCATCCTTCAACTTATTTTGACAATAGCATTTTGATGCATTTCATGAGTGCATCGTTTATGGTGCTTAAAGATCAACCTTCGAGAACAAGAAAAATCCCATTAGTCTTAAAAAGGAGTGTCTTTAGCCAATGCATCATCCTGAGAGTCACCTATGGAGTTGAAAACATGGAACTTCACCAAAAGATCAACCCTCAAACTTAGAACTATGCAAAGTGCACATAAAAAAAATCATGCTCTGCATCACGTGGAGAGATCAAAATACTGCACCGAAAGATTGGTTAGAAGGGCCCTGTCGTTGATCAATGGTAGGCAAGGTATTTGCGCACATAATCACAACTGTGGTGATTTTTGTTCTCACTGGAGGGGCCTCATGTGTGACTCAGGTACGATCATCATATGTTTTAGGGAGTCTTGCTCTGGAAGGGGCTATCAGCAAGCTCGTCCAGTACACTATTCATACTGCCTATCCAGTTGCATTTTAACACAGAGTCCTATATTTTTGGTATTGTGCTGTACTGAGCTAAGCTAGGTGAATATCCATACATATGGCCGTATGTTATAATAGCTGGATGTGTATCAGTTTTATTTCATATTATACTTTTTTTTGATGGTTACTAATTATACTTACGTTGTAAATAGGATCTCCCTATGAAACCATTTAGAAACTTCCTTAAAACTGTTTGCTTCAATGAAACCCCTTCAGCTCATTGAATACACATGCCAAATTTGGTTTAGTTGTGCCAATATTCTAGGAGCAGGGTAATGACAAACGGATCTAGTTATTTCTAAATTCAAGGATTTTGAAGCAATGGTTATCAAGCTAGTTCAGTGTGCCATTACTGGTTTCCGAAGGTCGATTCTTGCAGGGCGCCTTACTGTTAAACTCAGTGAAAGTTGTAAATGTTGAAACTTTCAGATCTCTAGTTTCATTGGTGCAGCCCGTATGCATGATACATACGCAGCCAGTCAGATCAACAAAAAAACCCTGAGGAAACCTATTCTAACAGTTTTAGTGGCAATTCAGGCTGACGGTTTCTTAATATCCTTGCAACGACCTAAACGTATGTGCAAGAATGCTTGTGGGAAAATACTATTTTCATACTTGATGATCGTGGATCTTCCAATGATTTACAATCTGCGTTAGGATAGCCATCATAAAATTGGAAGTAAATGTGTCATTGCCATCTGAATTATTTATTTATTATTTAGATATTCATAGGTAATTTTTTTTCATATTTAATTTGATTAAAATGTGCAAATTAGCCCGTTGTCCCAATGCTGAATAAGTAGATTTCAAATTATCACTGTCCAGGTTGCAAAAGCGAAGTTTGAAAGGAATATCAGCCATTTCCTTTACCTTTTAAACCTAATGAATAAGAAATTAACCTTCATTACCCAGAAACAAAAATCTCTTAAAAGGTTTTAACCATGTTATGTCATTACACTAAAAATGATTAGCATACGTTTGTCGAAAATTGCAGGATTGAACAACTGTCATCGGCGGAAGGAATTTGATCTACGGCCAAAGCTGTTTGCATCCAATGCCCTTGAAAATCGTGAATCTATTTTTCTCAGTACTCTGTCTTATCAATAGTTACCTTGCCGAAACGTTTTTTCACTGGCATGTCATGATGGTTGTCAGAGATGATAGGCGATTAGCTAGCATTTGTGCAAACTTAATATATCACAATTACATAACCTAACTAGAGATTAGCAGAAAGAATCAATCATGTGTAGATACTTATATGCGCTCATAATACAAACAAAGTTGGATAAATGAGTATGTGGCCTGACAAGTAGATAGCTAAATATTGATCGAAATTTTCGCTATATAATGCTCGAGCTAAGTAATTTATTTTCGCTATGTATGGACTACAATCTCATAAAAATTTGAATATTCTTTGAATCTTGTTATAGGGAGTAATCAATATATATATATATATATATATATATATATATATATATATATATATTAATGCTCAATTATTTAGTGTTGAACACTTCTAGGTCTACTATAAGCTACTATAGCAGTGCTCTTCCAACTCTGGGGCACTGTGGGTGGATAGGGAAATATTTGTAAGTGAATATATTGCTGAATTCGGTCCGACTGGCTGTTCAGTTCTGCGTAGAGTAGGGATAGAGCATCTGCCTCTGGATCTGAAGCAGAGGATTCGAGCCAACCTAGCAATAATGAAAGGTTTACTGGATTATCTTTATCCTCACTGGAGAGTTGTAATATAACGAAACGGCTGTCTGCGGATGACAAAATTATTAACCATAATTATATAAATATATACGTGTGTAATCATACGATGAGTTTAAATTCTAATTTTCTCTTCATTTTCTTGTTTTTTTGTGCTCAAATATGATGATATTGGTTGATTTCCCTCCCTATTATGACATCCCAATGAAAAGTACGCCATAAAAACTCTTAAATTTCATGTCTGATCATAAGACATCGGAAAAATCTGAAATGAGTTGCAAATACAAAAATA
>OY735228.1:41680720-41793220 GCA_963457665.1 Thysanoteuthis rhombus | reverse complement strand
AGTGTCATTTTATCAATATTGCTTTTCATCGATGCTTTTTTTTTCTTTCTTGAATTTCTCGCTCTTTTTTTTTTTTTGCTCTCTCTTTTTATTTCAGGCTTTTCACTTATTTCTGTTTAATGCAAATGACAACAGCCACGAAAAAATCGCAAAGAAACTTTAACATTTTACGATCGCATCACAATTTCATAAAGAAAAGAATACAAAAAAAAAGATTTCTGATATTCTTGATTACAAGGCAGAATAATGGTTTAATATTCTTCCTACCTTGTATCTCTGACCATATGTAAAAGAAAAGTGTCCCTTTGTCGTCCGAGTGTGTAGCATCGCAGAGTAAAAAACATCCTTTTAAACTTATCAAAATAATTCGCTTAGCTTTCTAGTGTCGCCAAGTGCAATAAAATATAATCATTCTGGTTGAGATTCAATTACATATCTAAACCTTAACTTGATTAGAAAAGCTACAATTATTTTACACATATCGACTTATACATGAGTCATGTAGAATTTAATTTTATCTCAAAAAACAAAGTGAAACATACTTTGAATTATCAAAGTAATCAGATTAGCATCTCAGTGCCAGAGAGTGCAATGAGGATATAATCACACTTGGGATTCAATTACCTCTTCGAAATCTCACTTGTTTAGAAAAGCTAAAATTTTTAGGGGCATGTCAACCTATAAGTGGGTCATATAGGAAAATGATTTTCTCCTGATATGCTTATTTGGAGGATTACTTTTTTTCCCCTTGAGACAGAGAAATAATGAGTTGTTTTTTTTTCTTTCTGTTTGGTTGGTTAATGATCCAATTAACACTTAATCCAATGTTTCCCAAACCTTTTCGTATCATGGTTCCCTTATTGTTAAGGAGTTTTCTGGCGCCCCCAGTCGAAAAATACAGAACAATTGCATTTAGACTCATTTTGTGGAGTTCGTTGGGTAAAAATAATGAATCTTATTGGAGTTCCAATCTGCAGAGAGGCTGCAGATAATCTACGATTATCTATAGGCAACTGCTATCTACTGAAGGTGTTTGCTCGGGTTGCGTAGTGATTAGCACACCTGTTTCAAACGAAGACTGTCCTGCGTTCAATCTTCGGTATGAGCAAAGAAAATGATAAACTCAGTAGCCAATCGTCTACGTTTGTGTTTTGTGATCTTGTTGGGTATATTTCCTCGATTTGTCTTGAATCTTGCAAAGCGGGTAACCATGACAAAAACAACTTGTAAGACCAGACCCGAGCCATACGACAGAAACTGGGACTTTGTCACAACCTATCGCACTGAAAGTGTCTTTTCTATGAGACATACGCTTCCTTTAGTCTTTTATTATGTGACTATAAATGTTAGGTACAGTTTGATGACATTTCAGAATGTAAACCCTGTCCATCAAAATGTAAACCTTGTGCAACAACCAGTGTTAAAACCATGAATTTCAACACACGAGTGATTTGCAATGCACCAGTCAGATGTTCCTTCGTGATTTATTACCTTGATATATTATATATGGTTGCACAGTGATATATATATATATATATATATATATATATATATATATATATATATATATATACACACACACACATATATATATGTATATATACATACATATATATATATATATATATGTATATATATATATATATATAGTGTTGCATCCACAGACAGCTGTTTTGTTGTTTTACAACTTTCCAGTGTGGCTATAGAGTGTCCATTATCCCATCCAGTACCACAAAACAGGATCGAAAACTTAGCTTCAGACCCGAAGGTTGGTACCCTCTCTATTCCACAGACAGATTTATCGTATATATTCCTCATCCAACTGAGTGTTCCATTCCATGTTGGAAGAGCATATATATATATATATATAAATCAAAGTAATAAATTGCGATTCCCAGAAATTATTTAATTTTTCGAATAACCTGCAACGCCCTTGTGGCGCTCTGGGGCACTGAATCAAATCAACATGTGCTTTTAATAATTTGTTTCAAAGATTAGAATTGAGAATGTATTAGTTACAAAGCTGTTACTACCCAAAACAACGATGTAATGTTGTTATTTGCTAGGCTTACACTACCACGATAGCAAAATTGTTTAATACCCAGGTGAGACTCTAACTCAGTATCTGAAGCTTATAAAACTTTTTGATCAGCCTTGTCTGGGAGGCATCAAAGATTAGAATAATGCTGATTCTTTATTAGTGTAAGATTAGGATAAAAAAGTACCTATTGAAGATCAATCCCTCCACTAATAAATGATCCACTAATGCACCTTGCTACCCATTGCTCGATGGATGGTACCCTGCAGTCAGAATATTATATGATAAATAACATCAACAAGTTTCTCTGGAAAGTTTTGCGCCCCTATGGAAAACCTTTCTAGTTGATATGAAGCAAAAAAAAGATCACCATTCATTTGTTTTTGACCGTACAATAGTAATGATAGTATGTTAGACTAGGTGGTTAGAGATTTCAGTAGTTGGATGTGGAGAAGACTAGGTGGGGTACAGGGTAGTGTGGAAGAGGATATGTGTTATCTTTTTAAATGGCTGCAGGAGAAAAGCTGAAATCATTTTTCGCTTTTCACCTTTATTCGTAAAAATGACGTACATAGGATTTAAAAAAGAATGGGGTACTCGTATTAGATATTTTTGGAATATTTCTTCCCTTTCTGTCTCAGCTGGACGGATGGGTACGGTTCCTTTGAGTAAGGGCGTGGCAAGTTTAAATCCTCGCATTGATCAGACTAATGTTAGTAGATTCACCAAAGTAAGAATGATATCATTTTAGGGATGATTGATGTCAAACATGTAAATGAAAGGAGAACAAAGCATAAAGTGTAACTGACTTTTTCCCTGATATCTATATTTCTTTTTACTTGAGAGAGTAATTATTAACATAGACATTTGCAATACAATTAGAAAGAATGATTGTGCCTTGCTTGAAGGAAAGAGAAATCTAACAACAAACTTATCAAACGCAATCGAGAATTCTACTAGAGCCTATATTCTTCTGGGGTTTACATGACAAATACCGGGATGTACATGACACGATCCACGATGTGAATATCTAATTCTAGGTTCTGAGACTGTTGTTTGCTTAATCTATACATGCTAAAAGAAATTGGAAAGAAGTTCTGGATTATTTTTCATCACTCATAGTTTTTGTAAGATGTTCCAAAACATTCATAAAATAGACACTCAATAAATAGGTTAATATATCTTTTTTGCTCATGATACAAAATCATAGACAACGGAGAATAAGAGACAAAATAATAAAATACATAAGAGAAACCAGTTATGGGTGAACAAGATTACGCAATGAAGACTTGTGGGTGACTGAAATAGTTCATGGAACACTGGCTCAGACAATCGTCTCCAGTTATGATCCATTATGTTTTGACTTAGTCTGCATACAAATCACATACCACAGATACTTGTATGATTTTTTCCTCTTAATTATTGAAGTTTGTTCAGTCCAAACCAATTTCCAAGTCCTGGTTCTTGGAGGGAAGAGCAGACGAAATGCTATGATGAACAAAAAGAAAATGTGGGAATTAGTCAAAAAGAAAAAAATGTGATCGCGTGGCACAATTGTCAGGCCAGATTGTTGTTTCGTTCACATTCCTAAAGATTCCTCGTGGCGTTTCGGGCTCAACCACTCTGCAATGGTTTCAAGAGGAAGCAGGTTTTATAGGATGGAGCTACTAGCCCGGATAACCACCTGCCTCCTTTATCAGGGCTCAAGACCAGCTATGGCGACTGACAAGCTGTGTTTCTTTCTGTCAGAGTAACCTACTCCTGCTAACTTAGATTCTTTATTTGTACGTCAATCGAACATGGCTGTTTTCAGATTGCACCATTAAACTGTAATAGATAAACTCATTGGTTCTGATCCAGCTCTGGAAAATTGATCTAATAATTTACCTTTCGTGAAATTGAGGATTTCCCAGGGAAACTATTAAATAATTCTTGATGGATTACACGTAAGAATATCATAGCTAGTGTATGATTTTGGTTATCTACACTGAACCTTCGTTGAAGCAGATTTCATCGAGCCGAATATTGGATAATATAGACGAAATCGGAATTAAGAAAAGTGACTAGAAAGATGATCACACTCACAGTATCATAAGTGGACCACTTCCAAAAGCAACTGCGATCATATATTCGTATTAAAGTAAAATAAACTAACTTAAAACCGTTTACAGATTTCCAGGGGAGTCAGATCCTAATTAAATAGACCTGAACTGTTTAACCTCGCCATATGTTCAATAATCTTATGAAAATATATATGTTTTATATAGTTATGTGATGTATCAAGTAAGGGGTACAGTATAAATAATTTTCAGTATCATATACATGTACAGTAATGAACCCAATCATCGGTTAACTCTGGCAATACCTAAAACGACCCCACCCCATATAAGTCTGTTTTAAAGAAGGTTCACTGTATTCATATAATGTGCAGTGTGTATGTCTATATCTATTGTCTGGCACGAGAAATATTATTGAGTGATCATTATAGGGTTTTCACCCTTATTTTTCTATTCATTCATTCATTCATTTATTTATCAATTTTTGAAAATGCATAAAAAATGCGTACATGCAGGTTGAGCATTAAGAAAAAATCCAGGGAAAATACATCTTTTTTTTGACAACATAGGTAAAGTAATATGTCAAATAATTTACCCTATGTGAAGTTAAAGATTCCGTGGTGAAATGATTGAATAACCGTTGATAATTTACACTCTCAAGAATATCATAGCGTGTTTTGGACTTTGAATTTAAAATCATTAATTGCAATCAACATGACAATAAAACGGTTTAAAACGAAATTTGATTTCACATTTTCAACACACGCACATTTCTCAATGGCGGACAATCTGAATGAATTATGTGGACAACCTTATAGGATGGTGCGTTGAGAAACGTATTCAACCATGTTATTATGCGTCATTAACGAAAATTGAATTCAATGTGACTGATTGAATTAAAAATTGAGAAAACAAGACGTTGCGTCAACCATTTATATGTTTCTGTCCTCCAATGTTTAGTTTTGTTATCATTAATTTATTTAAAACAACATTCTGAAATTTACAGGAAAGATTTTGATGCAACTGAACAGCAAAAATAATCAGAGAAATCTTAATTCTCACGATGTATCTAAGAAAGAAATGCAATCATTTCTATCATTACGTGTTTCTGTTGGGATATTTATCATATTAAGCTTTCCATATGACGAGAAAAATTAAACAAAAAAACATCAGAAAAGTATTATAAATTAATGTATTTATAATGGCACAGCAAGAAGATTGCTTAAAACTAAAAGTTGTGGAAACTTTTGACTCGCTTTAATTTTATTAAAACATTGAGCAATAATATTATTCATTTAAAATGCCTATTATGTAGATATAATCCAAAGTTCTTTGATTTTTATATCAAACAATCTCTAGAAATGTTAAAATTAACATCTGACCTTGCTGATATTATTTTTGTGAGAAATATGTAACGAACATTTTTCTTTGAAAAAAAACATGTTTTTGTTTAATTTAACGTGATATTCGAAATATTTAGATGATTTGCTATCACATTTAGAAATTATACAAGGGTGGTGTCAAAGTTTTCATTAAAACATTGAATAATATTATTCTTATATAAAGGTTTTTTTGACTTTTGTGTTCATTTTGGTTCACTTTTTGAAAACAACGTTTCGGCTGTTGGTCCTCATGACCATCTTTGATGATAGAGAGTATTTTTTTTTTATCATGGGGGCAAAAAACGGCCGCCTCATCGGTCGCATGGAATTGTTCGCATTTTATTGTTCAATATTGGATGTGGTTGATTTTTTGTTCCCACAATTGCAAACTGTAATTGGCGTCAAAAATCCGTGGTTATACAGAGTTGGTGCCTTGCAGGGGGCTTTTTGGGTTGTTGAGAGCATCCTCCATTTGTAATAGCTGCCATTTGTAATTTGTTTACGTTTGAAACCATTTGCAGTCATTCGAGTCAAAGTTCGTAGGAAATTCAATTTCGTAAGTTTGTTCCCCGTCACCATTTTCCTTTGAAATTCGACACGATATCCCTGCCCCTGGTGTCAAACATAAAAAATGCAAATGGCGGCTACCACAACTGACCATGTTCGACGAAGCTGCTTTTTACCCCAGAACAAACCCGCTCCGAGGCATCAACTCCAAAGAACTACCTAGATTCAACCCAATCCTAAAAAAAAAAAAAAAAATTGGGGAAGGGTTCAGAAAAAAAGAAAATAGTTCTCTCTAGATATGAAGAATAAACTTTTAAATGTTCAGCCTATGCAATGCAGCCTATATATGTGATACATAGCCAGCCAACCAGAGAGATAGACAGACTGCCAGACACGTTTGGAAACTTGGAAATATATTTTGCCAGTTTAGGTGACAGTTTTGGATTACGGTCCCCAATATTTATTGTAAAAAATCGTAGAAAAATGCGTAAACCTTGGTACATCGTAAGCAGTTTTCAACCAAAAGCAAGCCATCAATTTTTTTGCTAAACTTATAAAATATAGAGAGGCAGATGGTATCTGGATGACAAAAACATCCAACAAAGTATACATTTACAATAGAGCTAATAACAGGTCCAGACAGAAGCCACACTGTTCACTGTTTTATAAAGAGTTAAATTTTTTTTTGATTTTTTCTAAATTCAAAATTACATCACAACAGAATCGTAATTTTTTTTACCTCTCGCTGAAATTAATTTTTTTCTTCTCTCTTGAGTAGGTAAAACTTGCAACAATGAAAGGCCTGAATCGACACAATAATATCAAAAAATGAAAATGGATACGAGTCTCAGTATTTTTTTCCTTTCATTGCTTTCATATTCCCTTGGTTATTTAGGAGAGTCTTGCTGTAATTCGTCATAGATGTCTCAGCTGATTTTGCCTTGGTTAAGTGATCGTGAGTTGCATTGCAGAACTCTTCTCTCCAAGTCGAATAACTCACAGGTGAAAAAATGCATTCGTACGAAAACGCCATGAAAATATTTTAAAGTTATAGAAATATAAATGATAGAATTAGAAATGATGTATGCAGGATATTCGAAAACTATTTGACGAAGGAAAATAACTGAGCTAAAATAAAATAGATACCCTCTTTAATATACAGTACTAGTCATAAGTTGTGAACAAACAGTTGGACAACTGTAGTCATCAAAGATGGCAAAGGGTTTTATCCTTTTTTATGTATTGTGTTAATGTGTTTGTATGTTCCATCCCTCCTGGCCGTACCGTTTTGTTCACAGACTTGAAAAATGTTATCAGTACTACTTTAGACCCCCTCTAAAAATGACATTTTTATTTTAAGAAGAAAAAGTTCTTTGGTTCTTTTTGGAGCCTTATTATTGGGGCATTTGTTGTTGATAATAAAAAAGTGGGGAAAAAAAAACTCTACCAACATCTAAATTCTCAAATTTGGACGCTACAGTTGTTCAGTTAGTGACTGTAATGGTGAGTCATATTGCTTCTAATCACTTGGTTTCCCAGAATAGAAAACAGGAACATTTCTCAAGAAAAAATATACTTTTGCAAACTGCACAACAAAGCATGCATTTACTCATGTTTTTGGGTTCTGGATGCTAAATTTATTGAAAAAGTTTGTATTTTTCATTGAATTTGATTATTAAATGAAAAATAAAGTTTTTCTCTATCTTCCTGAAATCAAATTCAAAATTGATCAGGGAGTATAAAAAAAGAACTCACATTGCTGTGTGCAAGAATTGCTATACTAGAGAATTAATTTTGATTCCCTGCGCTAAAAATCTATACTAGCCGTACTAAATAGTGTATACATTACCATTTACTCTGATATCGGGGGGTAGAATGTTTTAGTAATAATCTCTCCTTAGCTGGAATGGTTCTGCTATGTCTTCGAATGTTAGAATGGCAGGTGGTACAGGAGACTGGGTTTTAAGAAGGAAATTAAAAAGGCGTATGCTGCCTCTATAACAACTCGCTTCAAAACAAACATTGGACGCTATTTTCACTTTTCATTTTCTTTCGCAAAAGCCAAAAGGTTGCCATGAAGCATACTCTCTAAAAGCGTTGATACCTCCACCTTTTGTCATAGGCGTACGGAAACTCAGTTGAAGGGGCAAAGGCCTTGATTTGCCCCTAAATTGATATTTTTTTGCTCAAATTACTCTAATTTGCTGATAAATTTGCACCTTTTCCCACTAACTTGGTTGAGAAGAGCATTTGCCCCCTGTCCCCGAACTCGTGCACTTATGCATTCTGTAGAGGATGTATCTTGTTTACTAATTTCACCGTAGCAATATAAATTCGAAGTAACATTACGAAAATGCATATACGCGAAAGACTTTGAATAAAACATTTTACTTGATAAAGTTCGTATGTAAATATCTTGCAAAACCAAGAAACATGCTCGCTTAAAGAAATTTATACAATGCTAATGTTTATGGAAATGTTCTGTAGGCACTTGGAATTTCAAAATACACTACCATATTTATCAAAGAACATTCATACGAGTCTTGAAATAAGTTTTTATCCCTCATTCTTTATTTCTGATCCATATTATTTTTTTAACACCAGCAGAATGACGATCTGAGAGTTGTGATAAAAAGGCTATAGACCACTCAGAATTTTATTTGAAGGAAGTTTTGTCTAAACTAAAGATTCATTTGGAAACACTAATATTATCCACGTTGCCATTATCAGCATCATCATAAGCAGTAGCACCAGACTTTTAACATACGTTGTTGAACATAGACTTCCCCCAAGATTTGCCAGTCCTCTCAATGGTTGGCTTCGCGGTACAAAAACTTTCTCTACTTGTCTAAATCCTTTCGCTATGTTATATTTTGTCGGCCAAAATCTCGCATATGATCTTTTGGGATTCCATGTATTAAGCTGTGTTGTCCGGCGATTATCTGACATTTTTGCAATATGACCAGCTCATTGCCATTTGAGTTTTTGAATCTATATTCATGATATCTCTTGTTTGTTCTCCAGTGGTGATAAAGGATCAACCGTACAATTAATATGCACACGTTCGCTTTTTATAGCCCCCAATACTAAGTTTCCTTTGATTGCATTCTGAAATAAAACTCTAACTAATCTTTCACGTTTTCCCTTGAAACGCTTCTACGAATTCCTTAATAAATGATAGTCAGAGCAAGAAAAGAAGAGTATGGTGAATGAATCATCTATTCTATGCAGAGTGTCTCGATGGAATCTTTGCTTATCCGAGTGATATGAGAACGTGCATCACTATGATGATGGATCCCCCTTTATGTTGAATAAAATGGAAATTTTCTCTCCTTGACTGTTTTCAAACACCGACGTTGTTGGCATTGAACTCTAATTGTGACTGTGTTATTGTTTAGAACTTTTTTTTATGGATAACTACTTGCATATTCCTGCAAACACTTCTTTGGATGGAGGTCACTCTTTTGCAAGGTGGGGGACAGATTTATTATTGCAACAGAGCCACTGACAACTGTGCTTTACTTAGGGAAAACGAATCCATTTCTCATCCTTAGAAACAACTGTCTTCCAAAATGAGATTGGATTTGCCGGGAAAGGGGTGACTCAAAACATTTAGAAAACACCTGGGTATTTGTCGCGGACAGATTATTTAGGATCCATTTCCGAAACTTTTTTTAGCTTCTTCAAATAGAGATGCCCTATGGTTTATGTCGAGTTGTTTTCTATATTCCCCAAGTAGAACAGATAGATTTATTGCAACTGTATAGCACGTACACTTCATCATATGGTACACTTTTTCCTTCGACATATCATCTTGACAGCCACAATCAACAGGAATTAAACCAGCAGCAACATCAAGATCGTATGGTCTCTCTATCACGGGCCTCGCTGAACCAGTTTGTTATAAAATCTTATTTTCTGCCGTCCACAGTTTCACATATGACCTCTGGGGATTGTGAGCTGTCCATATGGTGCTGAGCATGATTCTCTCTTGTGCATGTTGCATGGGTCTCGGTTTGAGGGCCAATCTTTTGGTTAGGTTCCAATCTTCAGGTTCCATAAGTGACACTTGGGAGAATTCATTGGTCGAATATCCTTTAGAAGATTAATCGGATTTTCTTGCTTTTAAAATTCAATCTTGCTTTCCTGAAAGTTTGCCAATCTGCAGTGATTCTTCGCTTGATTTCTTCTTTTTTTGAGGATCACATAGTCTTAGGTAGATATAGTAGTCTACTTTGTTCTACTCTGCGTTTTCGATTTTGATCGTGGTGTCTTTGCCTTCTGCATGTTTATTAGCTGACAGAGAACGATTATAAGCCAAGGAGTGGAACTATTTTGCAGTGGATGGATGCCAAACGTGCTCCCTTTTTGGGCTCGTTGCGTGGTTCTCAGTTTGAAAGCCAACCTTATGGTTAGATTCAGTGACTATCGGGATGATGTATTGGTTGTAACCGTTCATTTTTATGACTAATACGATTTTCTTGTTCTTGAAGGATGAGCTTGCTCTACCGAAAGCTTGCCAACCTAGAGTGATTATTCGCTTGATTTCTCCTTCTTTTGAGGATCTAACGGAGATTTATTGTCCTTGTGTCCTTGGTAGATGTAGTGATCTAATCATTCCAGCTTAGCGTTTTCGATTTTTATCTTTGGGTCTTTGTCACCAACATGATTGTTGTATATGACATTTGTGTTGTTCAGGTTCATGCAGAGACCAACGTTTTTCGTTTTGCCATTCAATTCATCTAGTATTGGAACAAAAAAAGAAACCCGTTTATGGCACCAGAAACTTTGACGAAACCACTGGTGGGTCAATATGAAATGTATGTTAACCGTGATGAAAATATGAAGGAATAAATACAAAAATTCTCACATGCACAACCGACTCGAGAGTAACATGATTCGATGAATTCTATCTTTGGAATTAGGATCAGCGAGACTTTTTTTGTCTTACCTGCATCAAATTTATACCTGACGAACCTAGGCAAAAACATTTGCCGATTGCAATTTTTCTTTGGGTCAAGCAGTACTCAAGAACTCGGAGTTTTTTCTAACTTTCTATGTGTAGATATGAAAAGTCCGAAATGACCTCGAAAACAACTACATTACCTCAGTTTACTTGAATCCCTTTTTCATCTTGCTCCTCTCCCCACCCTCCTCTACTCATCACAGGTCAAAGGCCGTGGATCAAATTTCTCCGATCGGTGTCTTCTTGACAACAGGAGTAACAATTAATTATTTCTTCGCTCATGAGTCAATATTCAATGTTCTTTGTCCTATTAACCAATGAAAAGGGGTGCTAAAAATAATCCTCTGATATATTGATTCATTTTAACTTTTCAAAACTAGGATATATTCATGTCTCTGTACTTAAACGGAGGTTGGAATCTGTGTGTTAGTTTCTGCGGGTGCTAAAACTATAAGTTTAAATCGTGTTTTTGGTGAGAGTCACTCGAACTTAAATTGCGTTGCCTCCGTTCATAACTGCAACTATGTTTCATTTTCTGACCGTCGTGTTAACGTTGAAATTCTGGCCTGCCCCCCCCTCTTCTCTCGTCATGGTTAATTCAGAGGGTGATCAAGCCACCTCCTCAGCTTAACTTCTTCGACTGACCAAAAACATTACAACGTATTGGCTTTGGGCCATGCACCCCGGCCAATCAGAGCGACCTGATCCACTTGGGAATGACCTATGAGAGCCTATGGTTAACTCTTTCGTGTTTCGGATAACAAGCTTCCCCCAAAGGAAATTTCCTTATCTCAACTTAACCGTGTCCAGAAACGCCAATGGGAGTATTTATCTAGTTAATTGCTTTTGGATGAGGAACTAGGCTCCAGTATGCTTGGTTTCAAAAGGATATGAAATATTTGTCCTTGAAAGATCGCTTTCCGAAAAACACAAACTTTGATCCTCACGCATGCGCACTTACATATTTCTGACGCGCACGCATGCGCAGTTGAATTTTGACTCTTTTTTTTTTTCTTTTAGATTAAACTTTGGACAACTCTAGATAGTTTCGGCTTAATATGATTAGAACTGACACCAGAACATATATTTCTTGCTTTTACTGTCATCTAAAGAAACATTCAAATATTTCACCCTTTGAAGAGGTTTGCTTATATGACAATAAAAGCTTGGAATAAAATACTTCGTGTCAGTTTATATTATGTTTTACCGACTACACAGACTTGTCCAAGACAACGGTTCAACAGCAGACTTACTTTAATACTCTTACATGAACGTATGTATGAGGAGGAATAATAATGATAATAATAATAATAATAATTATTATTATTATTATTATTATTATTATTATTATTATTATTATTATTATTATTATCATTATTATTATTATTAATAATAAAACTTATCATTATTATTATTATTGTTATTATTATTATTATTATTATTATTATTATTATTATGTTGTTGTTGTTGGCTTTAATATCTGTTTATGTAAGTGACTAGTTGAATCTCAATCTAAGCCCAGCAATTTTGTGGGTTATGAGAGCCCGTGCTCTGGCGAGGAACAAATACACTTTCCTAAACATTTTCCCATATATACGTAGAGTGATGTATGCTGGGTGTAGTATATATAATTACGTTGACAAGAATTTTCTAATGCAGAGAAGTTGAGAGCAATTTTCTGTATTTCATATATGCTGGATTTCATTCTGATCTACATCGGCTCCTTTGGTACAAAAGGGGTATTGGCCACGGAGTGTGTTTTTTTTTTGTTTTTTTTTGCCCGCTCTCGTTGAGTATTTTCCTTCCATCTTGTTCAGCCTTGTCTTCAATTTTTTGGCTATGCAAGAGGTTGGGTCAGTCTCTGGTTTGTTTTCATCCTTCAGGTTAAGTATTCTCCTGTTCTTATCTGCCTCCTTTCTAATGGAATGCAGTCTTTACTATTCTTGTTTTGTTTTATTTTTTCACAAATTCTATTGTTAAGTTAGTCCCAATTATTATTATTATTATTATTATTATTATTTGGAATCTCACATCAGTTGCCTGGTGGTAACCGCTGGAGTTTGAGTGACAGCAAGTCTCCTCAAGTCTCCAGCCCTCCTCTCCTAGTACTCATAGGTCACAGTAATTCTACGATTTACAGTTTCACACCGGTTGCCCAGTGGTTATCGCTGAAGGCTGAGTGACAATAAGTCTCCTCAGGTCTTCAGCTAAGGTCTCCTCTCTCTTTTACTTATCATGACAGAGCTACGATTCGTTGCAGTACTTATATCTCTAGTACCTTCTTCAGTATCCGTGCAGTTCCCAGTAGTGCTGTGGTCTGCACGGTCTCTATCCTTCCCCTAATCCCGATCTCCTCCAGTCTCTCCCTCAGCGTTTTGGGGACAGTTCCTAGTGCTCCCGCTATGACCGGTACTACCCTGGTTTTCATGTTCCACATCTTCCTTAACTCCCTTGCTATGTCCTGGTATTTTTCCCTTTTTTCACCCTCCTTCTTTTTTACTCTATGGTCTGCAGGCACAGCAACGTCTACTATTTGGCAGGCCTTCCTTTTTTTGTCTACTATTACTAAGTCCGGTCTTCTTGCCTGGATGAGGTGGTCAGTTTGGATGTCAAAGTCCCAGAGTAGTTTGTGTTTGTCATTCTCCAAAACTGCCTCTGGCTTGTTCCGATACCACTCTTCCACATGGTTGAATCCCATTTGTTTGTTTAGTTCCCAGTGTATCATCGTTGCTACTCTATCGTGTCTATGCTTATACTTCTTCTGGGCGAGTTGACTACATTCACTAGTTATGTGGTTTACTGTCTCATCTCTTTCACCGCACATGCGGCATTTGCTGTTTGTCTGTGTTCTGTCGATTTTTGTTTTTATGTAGTTTGTCCTTATGCTTTTGTTTTGGGCTGCCATGATGAGCGATTCTGTTTCTCTCTTAAGGTTCCTCTTTCGTAACCACGTCCATGATTTCTCGTCTGCTATATCTTGTATCTGTCTTTTAAACTCGCCGTACAATTTTTTCCCTTCCCATCTTTCTTTTCTTGCTTGCTGTACCGTTCCATTGCTTTCTACTTTATTGTTGTTCTCGCGCTCTTTATGATTTCTTCACTATTTGTTTGCACATATCTTTCTAGGACTGTTTTAGCTCTCTGGACACAATCTTCTATGCTGATGAGCCCCCTACCACCTTCTTTTCTCTTAACGTATAGTCTATCTGTATCATCCCTAGGGTGTAATGCTTTATGCATCGTCATAAGTTTCCTTGTTCGCCTATCCATTGATTGAAGCTCTTCCTTTGTCCATCCTAGGAATGGTCCTGTATACCTAACTACTGACACAGCCCAGGTGTTCATTCCTTTTATTAGATTTCTGCTGTTTAATTTGGTTTCTAATATTTTCCTTATTCTTCTGAGGTATTCTCTCTGTGTTTTCTCCTTCATTTCTTCCCGTTTTATCGTGTCACATTCAAGGACACCTAGGTACTTGTATCGGTCTTGTGCAGTCAATGCCCTAATCTTGCTGTTGTCCGGGAGTTCAATTCCCTCAGTCATTGAAAGCCTTCCTTCGTGCATCACCATGATTGCGCATTTTTCTATTCCAAACTCCATTCCTATGTCCTCACTATATTCCCTTACTTCGTTGAACAGAGTCTCAAGCTCTCCCCTGTTTTTTGCGAACAATTTTATATCGTCCATGTACATTAAGTGGTTGACCTTTCCTTTTGTTTCAGAGAAGTGGTATCCTTTGCTGTTTTCAGGATTCTGTTAAGCGGTATCATTGTTAGAACAAATTATAGTGGGGACAACGAGTCTCCTTGGAAGATTCCCCTTTTTATCCTTACCTCAGCTAATTTGTCCCCTGCGGCTGTCAAATCTACTTTCCAGTCTTCCATCGAATTACCAATGAATTTAACCACCGGTTCGCTAATTTTGAACATTCTAAGGCATTCGAGTATCCAGCTATGAGGAATCATATCGTATGCCTTTTTGTAATCAATCCATCCCATTGCGATATTCTTTCTCCTTTCCTCACTTCTCTTAAGATCATCTGGTCTATGTAGAGTAAATCGTTTGCCCCTTTGGTTCCTATCCTACACCCTTTCTGTTCTTCTGGTAGTAGTCCCCTTCTATCCATTGACATGTATATTCTCTCTGCTATTTGCCCGGTCAGGATTTTCCACATAAGTGGTAAGCACGTGATTGGTCTATAGTTGTTTACTATGAGGGTGGTTCTGCCTTTAGTCATCCATCCTGGTGCTTTGCCTTCGTTTAGACAATTTTGGAGTAGGTGAGTGAGTCTGCCATGTAACGTGGTGAATTTTTTGAACCAATACCCATGGATCCCGTCGGGACCCGGTGCTTTCCAGTTGGCTACTTTCCTAAGAGTATGTTTCAATGTGGTTTCGTTCAGTACTATTGGTTCTCCCCTGTCTATATCTTCTAGTTCTTTTCTCATGTCTCCCAACCATTGCGGTGTTACGTTGTGTCTTTTTGGGTGCCCCCATATGCTATTCCAATAATTCTTGGCCTCTGTGGCATCTGGTTTCATGTCCTGCCTTCTTTCCCCATTTAAATCTTGGTAGAACTTCTTCTCATTGTTTTGGAATGTGCGGTTTTGTGTGTATTGGGCCGTTCTTAGTCTGTATCTTTTCAGTCTTGCCTCTTTGGGTAGTCTTTTCTGGTGTAACTCTTCGACTACAGTCGCGATGCCTTTTTGCGTTACCTTGTATTTGTTATAAAGTCTTACTCGTGGTCTGTCCGTGTGTGGTGTATTTCTAAGCAGTACTTCGTCTCTCTGTAGTTGGGAGATCTGCCTTTGTAACCTTCTCTCCCAGTTGGGTTTCTCTTCCCTATTATTGCTCGGGTTCCTATCTTGTGTTATTATTATTATTATTATTATTATTATTATTGTTATTATTTGGAATCTCACACCAGTTGCCTGGTGGTAACCGCTGGAGTTTGAGTGACAGCAAGTCTCCTCAAGTCTCCAGCCCTCCTCTCCTAGTACTAGCAGGTCGCAGTAATTCTGCGATTTACAGTTTCACACCGGTTGCCCAGTGGTTATCGCTGAGGGCTGAGTGACAATAAGTCTCCTCAGGTCTTCAGCTAACGTCTCCTCCCTCTTTCGCATATCATGACAGAGCTACAATTCGTTGCAGTACTTATATCTCTAGCACCTTCCTCAGTACCCGTGCAGTTCCCAGTAGTGCTGTGGTCTGTACGGTCTCTATCCTCCCCCTAATCCCGATCTCCTCCAGTCTCTCCCTCAGCGTTTTGGGGACAGTTCCTAGTGCTCCCACTATGACCGGTACTACCCTGGTTTTCATGTTCCACATTTTCTTTAAGTCCCTTGCTAGGTCCTGGTATTTTTCCCTTTTTTCAGCCTCCTTCTTTTTTACTCTATGGTCTGCAGGCACAGCCACGTCTACTATTTGGCAGGCCTTCCTTTTTTTGTCTACTATTACTAAGTCCGGCCTTCTTGCCTGGATGAGGTGGTCAGTTTGGATGTCAAAGTCCCACAGTAGTTTGTGGTTGTCATTCTCCAAAACTGCCTCTGGCTTGTGCTGATACCACTTTTCCCCATGGTTGAATCCCATTTGTTTACTTAGTTCCCAGTGTATCATCGTTGCTACTCTATCGTGTCTATGCTTATACTCCTTCTGGGCGAGTTGACTACGTTCACTAGTTATGTGGTTTACTGTCTCATCTCTTTCACCGCACATGCGGCATTTGCTGTTTGCCTGTGTTCTGTCGATTTTAGCTTTTATGTAGTTTGTCCTTATGCTTTTGTTTTGGGCTGCCATGATGAGCGATTCTGTTTCTCTCTTAATGTTTCCCTTTCGTAACCACGTCCATGATTTCTCGTCTGCTATATCTTTTATCTGTCTTTTAAACTCGCCGTACAATTTTTTCCCTTCCCACTTTTCTTTTCTAGTTTGCTGTACCGTTCCATTGCTTTCTACTTTGTTTGTTGCACTATCCCTCGCGCTCTTTATGATTTCTTCACTATTTGTTTGCACATATTTATCTAGGACTACTTTAGCTCTCTGGACACAATCTTCTATGCTGATGAGCCCCCTACCACCTTCTTTTCTCTTAACGTATAGTCTATCTGTATCATCCCTAGGGTGTAATGCTTTATGCATCGTCATAAGTTTCCTTGTTCGCCTATCCATTGATTGGAGCTCTTCCTTTGTCCATCCTAGGAATGGTCCTGTATACCTAACTACTGACACAGCCCAGGTGTTCATTCCTTTTATTAGATTTCTGCTATTTAATTTGGTTTCTAATATTTTCCTGATCCTTCTAAGGTATTCCCTCTTAATTTTCTCCTTCATCTCTTCCCGTTTTATCGTGTCACATTCAAGGACACCTAGGTACTTGTATCGGTCTTGTGCAGTCAATGCCCTAATCTTGTTGTTGTCCGGAAGTTCAATTCCCTCAGTCATTGAAAGCCTTCCTTTGTGCATTACCATGATTGCGCATTTTTCTATCCCAAACTCCATTCCTATGTCCTCACTATATTCCCTTACTTCGTTGAACAGAGTCTCAAGCTCTCCCCTGTTTTTCGCAAACAATTTAATATCGTCCATGTACATTAAGTGATTGACCTTTCCTTTTGTTTTAGAGAAGTGGTATCCTTTGCTGTTTTTCAGGATTCTGTTAAGCGGTATCATTGTTAGAACAAATAATAGTGGGGACAACGAGTCCCCTTGGAAGATCCCCCTTTTTATCCCTACCTCGGCTAGTTTGTCCCCTGCGGCTGTCAAATCTACTTTCCAGTCTTCCATTGAATTACCAATGAATTTAACCACCGGTTCGCTAATTTTGAACATTCTAAGGCATTCGAGTATCCAGCTATGTGGAATCATATCGTATGCCTTTTTGTAATCTATCCATCCCATTGCGATATTCTTTCTCCTTTTCCTTACTTCTTTTAAGATCATCTGGTCTATGTAGAGTAAATCGTTTGCCCCTTTGGTTCCTATCCTACACCCTTTCTGTTCTTCTGGTAGTAGCCCCCTTCTATCCATTGACATGTATATTCTCTCTGCTATTTGCCCGGTCAGGATTTTCCACATAAGTGGTAGGCAAGTGATTGGTCTATAGTTGCTTGCTATGTTCCCCTTTCCCGGGTCTTTTTGGATGAGGGTGGTTCTGCCTTTAGTCATCCATTCTGGTGCTTTGCCTTCATTCAGACAATTTTGGAGTAGGTGAGTGAGTCTGCCGTGTAACGTGGTAAATTTTTTGAACCAATACCCATGGATCCCGTCGGGACCCGGTGCTTTCCAGTTGGCTACTTTCCTAAGAGTATGTTTCAATGTGGTTTCATTCAGTACTATTGGTTCTCCCTTGTCTATATCTCCTAGTTCTTTTCTCATGTTTCCTAACCATTGCGGTGTTACGTTATGTCTTTTTGGGTGCCCCCATATGCTATTCCAATAATTCTTGGCCTCTGTGGCATCTGGTTTCATGTCCTGCCTTCTTTCCCCATTTAAATCTCGGTAAAACTTTTTCTCATTGTTTTGGAATGTGCGGTTTTGTGTGTATTGGGCCGTTCTTAGTCTGTATCTTTTTAGTCTTGCCTCTTTAGCTAGTCTTTTCTGGTGTAACTCTTCGACTACAGTTGCGATGCCTTTTTGCGTTACCTTGTATTTGTTATAAAGTCTTACTCGTGGTCTGTCTGTGTGTGGTGTATTTCTAAGCAGTGCTTCATCTCTCTGTAGTTGGGAGATCTGCCTTTGTAACCTTCTCTCCCAGTTGGGTTTCCCTTCCCTATTATTGCTCGGGTTCCTATCTTGTGTTGTAAAGCTTTGTGCTACCATTTTCGCCCCTGCGTAAATTAGGTTGTTAAGGTCTAGGAGGGTGTTTGTTTCTATGTGCTGTAAGAGGCAGTTGACCTGCTCGGTCACTTCTCCGACTTTCTTTCTGTCTTTGTCTCTTAGGGAGGGGAGTGTTGTTTTCTCTCCTCGCATGATCTCTTTCAAAGCTTGTATTTTGGTGTTCTCTTCTTCCGTTGGTGCCTCGTCATCACCCTCTGATACATAGCTTACTGTGGGGGTCTCATGGGGAGTTATTCTAGTTTTGTTATTGGTACTAATTGTGCTGGGGGGGCATTCTTCAGATGTGTCACCTGAACCTCTCTCTACATTAATGCGAATCTCTAGTAGTTCAGTCTCAGACAGCCATTTCTTCTTTTGAATTTGCTTTACTTGGTCAGCAAGGCGTTGGTTCGATACTTCCACATCAGATTTTTCCCTCCATATTTGGAGCATACGCTCCCTATAAGATCGCACTGAAGGCTTGCTTTTAAAGTAACAATACATAACTAGCCTATTCTCCTCCCTTGTCCATCTCTTTCTCTTGTTTTTTATAGCAGTCACTCCGAGAGGACCGCGCCTTCCCTGGGTGTCGTTAGTGGTATATGAATCTTGGCCAACAGTAGCTATGTGACGACTGTGTCCCTCCTGAAGGCCATTAAGGGTACACGAGCCGGAGTTTTGGCCAGCAGTCACAGGATGACGTATTATTATTATTATTATTATTATTATTTTGGAATATCACACCAGTTGCCTGTTGGTAACCGCTGGAGTTTGAGTGACAGCAAGTCTCCGCAAGTTTCCAGCCCTCCTCTCCTAGTACTCATAGGTCGCAGTATATTATTATTATTATTATTATTACACCAGTTGCCAGATGGTCGCTGTTGGAGACTGAGTGACAGCGAATCTCCTCGTGTCCCCTATTCACCTTTTCAGTTCGCAGCAAGTCTGTGGATTATGGTTTCATGCCAGTTGGCTGGTGCTTATCGCTGAAGGCTGATTTTACAGTATGTTCCCTCAGGTCTTTATAATCGGTCTCATATGGTCGTCACCTATCATAGCAGCGCAGTGGTTTGTACCACCTCCACCGTGCCTTTTTCTTGGCTGTTAGGCCATTGCTACCAAATATTATTATTATTATTATTATTATTATTATTATTATTATTATTATTATTATTATTATTATCATTTGTTCTCGCTGAGGCCTCACACCAGCTGCTACTGATGGCTTTCATTAGAGATCGAGCTATGGAAAGCTTTTTCAATATTCCAGAACTTCCTTTGGTATTCTAGATAATTTCAGTAGTGCTATCGTCTAAATAGTCCTAGCTCACATCCAGATCCTAGATCCACCGAGATCTTCGTTATTTCTTTTTTTGGGGGGGGGGGTCCAACGACTCCGACCCCTATTCACATCACTGTCATCTTGATTATTATTATTATTATTATTATTATTATTATTATTATTATTATTATTATTATTATTTCATGCCCTTAAATGTTCTCACCTGATATTTTGTCGTTATCGCTGAGTAACAAGTGACTGCAAGTCCCCTAAAATTTCTAAAAACTTTTTTTGAGTATCCTTGTAAACCCAAAGAACCCTGTGATATAGGCAGCTTCCAATTTTCCCTCGAATTCCTTTCATTCTTCTACGTATTTTGTTATCATTCATTTTTTCTTATCCTGCTCATTTTTGACACCGCTTCACCTTCTAGAATATTCAAGATATCAGCACCATCTTAACGCTTATTGCAGCATCTAAATACCGGGGAATGTGCTCAAATTTTGAGAAAAAATCGATTTTCAAGGTTTTAAAGAGGGTTTTCTCTACAATGTAACTATAATGGTAATCTGGACCCTCACTTCCTGCTATTTTGAAATATTTGGTAACGTCTCTTCTGAAGTTTGCAAAAAAAGTTCATTGATAAATTTCTGTGGTTCCATTAAGGTTCTTTTTTTTTTTGTCGGGGATGAAGACTGCGCTCCAGTCTCGCTTGCAGTTCCTCCAGGAAATGTAGGCGCTTGTTATTACTTATCGATTTATCCCTGGGAGATCATTGCAATCGCTTTGGTCAATTACGCTTATCGCAGATATTTTTTGACTAAGCCCGATCTCATCAAATTCAAAAACCAAATTTCACAAACTTCTGACACCTATTTTCACCCGAACCTCCTGTAATCAAAACCTCAAACAAAGACCATTTTGTAGTATGACTGAATTGGGTTGTGCAAAGGACAATCATTTGAGACCAACCAAAGTTGTTTGAAATCAAATCATGTCTGTTGTGCGTTGAACCGAGATTGTTCTTTATCGAAGCAACCAGACAGAAGAATTGTTGTGAATTATAGACCGTGGAATCTACTGAAGTTGCATAGAATTGGACAGACAATTCCTTTGCCAAACTCTGCGATTTTATCTCTTCACATTTTTTATGACTGGTTTTAGATAATTACTATCAGAGCAAAAATTGATGGACTGAACGTTTGGTGTCGGTTAGGCTTCATTGTAAATCGAATTTATAGATGCTGGTTTTGTCCGTGTTGGTCTTTCTGCATCAGCAAATATCGGTAATACGAAAGAGTCACAAAATAGGGTGTTATTTTACAGGAAATTTCACATATTGATGTAATTGGCGAATAATCTTTGGCTAATTTTTAAGCTAGACGGTCGCTCTTCACCTAGAAGACTGCCATTGATTCTGTATGATCGGACAAATTGCTTTGAATATACAAGTTCTCCAAAGATCACTGAAGTTATGCGACGTTGTTACCTTGATGGGTGAACGCCTTAGAAGAACAGGCGCTGTACACAACGAAGATCGTTCTGCGACCGTCTGAGCCTATGCTCCGACGTTGATCAGCAGAGTATCTTGCCAAGGTAGTACCCGACTGAGCCTCCGTTTCTTTCTCACGTAAACTCTGGTCCATGAAGGATACAGGATAGTGTGCTTTTCTTCTTCAGTGGCAGTTGTCAATATCACATGAACTCTGGCAGGCTGAGCAGACGAGGAATTATGCGTGAGTAAATATACATTGCTTAGTTCGGTCCCACTAACTGTCCAGTTTCGAGTAGGACAGGGGTAAAATGTCTGCCTCTGGGTCTGAAGCAAAGGTTTCGATCCTACCTCGTAGTACTGGACGTTGGATAATCTATAGCTACACTGAAGAGTTGTAATACATTGAAACAGCTGTCTGTGGACGATACAATTATTAATTATATATGTATATATAAGGGACCACTTTTAAAGTGTTATCAAACTCATCTGTTAGCGGAATATGCCCTGATGAATCAGAAAAGCCTTAGAGTGTTAATCGTGAATTAAAACTTGTAAGTATTGAAGAAGTCTCTTTTTGGTCTGAGAACGCTCAAAATTCTCATTAATCGATGGTAATTTTTTCTTCAATTTACTCTCAGTCGGCTTATAAAAGAATTCAAAGGAATGCTTCATCTTCGAATAGCAGGGAAAATTTTGTTGAACAACTGTGGCCATCAGAGATAGCCATGGCATCTGTCAAAATTTTGTATACGTATGTCTCTGTTTGAGCGGGTATGTGTTTGTTTGATTGTTTCAGCACTCCTGGCCATACAATTTTTCCCAAAGACTTGAGAATTAGCAATTGCATTCCCCTAGATCTCCTTCTAAGAAAAAATGATTTATCAAGCTTTTTTTTTTCACTTTTGAGGGCCTCGTGTTGACGGGATTATTGATAACATCTAAATTTTCAGAATCTAAATGTTTCTAGATGATTACTTTTACTTTCTTTTGGATGTTTCCTGGTGGAAAACGCCAGCAATGTCATGAATAGTATTTATTTTGACAACATTTATTGAATTTCTTTACATGACTTCATATTGCAAATGCTTAATTCCTAAAATACGCACAAAAGAAAACGTGCTGCACTATCAAAGTACTCAAATTGAATTCTAATGTATAACTTGGGAAAAAAACATGTGTTTCATCTTTGTAAGTAAAAGTAAGTGCTAAGCTCATCTTCAATTTCTTTTTCAATTGAATAACGAGTAAGTCGAGCGTTTGCATCAACTAATATGAATCCATATGAACCATATTCTATAACTCTATTTACAGTTACAGAATATTTCATAACATTAAGTTACAGAATGCATGTTCGTTCGATTTCCAGTTCCTTGTGGCTTGATTGACTTTAATCATCCATGTATTAATTTTGGTGACAGAAACTAAAACACTTGGATTAAAGAAAATAGTCATCAAAAAAGGATTACGTTATTAAGGATTTGATCATGAGAAATGGCCGAAAGGCTTTGTTTACATACTTTCTACTATTTAATAAGATTAATTTTCATAGATTTCACTGTTTATTACTTCTTGACCTTCCCCGTATTTATCAGCTATCCCCATGCCTCAGGTGGACAAACTAATTTTCTTCAATTCCGAAGAGCTAATTTAAATTTTCGTAAACAGTGGAGCCTGAAGTCATTATTCTAAATAAAACAACATACTAAAATATGTTTGACTTCATTAAAATTTCTCCGAAGAAATATTCATGTTTTATCGATTATTTAATAATTTTAAAATAAATACTTGTTTCATGTCCTTACAGGAGTGTTTTGTTTTTGTATCTTGTATCTTCTTTTTTTTTTTTTTTTCAATTTCTAAACTTTGGGTATTATTCTTGATTCCGGAGGATATATGCAAATTATCAGTGAAAATGAGACTTGTTCACTTTTTTCAACGGGGGTTTGCTGTATGCGTGGAGTACCTCAAAGCTGCCGGCGATAAATCATATTTTTCCAGTTTCCAATTGCTAAACGCTTTTGGGTACTTTCAACATTTTCACTATTTTTGCTTGTTTATTTAAAACATTTTATTGAGACAATTTCGTTCTCATCTTTCACTTAATCGAAGATGCTTAATTTTGCATCAAATCGGGTCCACTAAAGAAGCACAACTAATAAATTACTCATTTTTCTGCACAATTTGCTGGGCATTTACGATACATCACTGTATTTATAACGCCATCTTTATTCTTTTGAAGTATTTTTCCGTTTTATGATATTTTTCCATATGTATCACTTACCACAAAATCCATAATGATTGGAACTTATATAATTCATACCGTGTAGTATCCACAAGTGAGTTCAGTTAACCATATTGAAAAAAGTGTCTTGGAAACTTGTATGTATTTATACGAGTTTTGGGGGTTTTTTGGGGGTTTTTTTGTTGATTTTTTTGGAAGAGTAATGCATATATCTTTGATAAATAAATAACTCAGAATAGTTTTTGGTAATTTTGTGCAATTTGGTTTTGAAGAATGGACTTTGATAGATGCAAATTATTTATTTTATAATTGAATAGAGACTGGTAATATAAGTCAATGCACATAGGTTTTGTCTACTGAGCAGAGGGAAAACTCTACATATTCTTGGTAGGACTGATCTACTCCGTCTGCTCCATGGCAGAAGAAACTGTATATCTTTCTTCGTTGCTACCTGTAGACGGTGTTCTAGCCTGGGTTCAAAATCTGGATTTCAAATGCAGATTTTCGAGACATAAATGCCCTTTATCCACAAGATTTACAGAATAAAATCTCTGGTCAGTCTTCTTTTCAAGATCAGATATCTGTTGCAGAGTTATCAATAGATATAAGCAGCATTATTTTCTCATATCATACTACAATGGATTACCCAACCATTGAACAGTTTATAACAAAATTGCAGATATCCCTGTTTTCTCCACTACGTAAATGAGAACGTTAACTACTCAGGCAGCCCAAACCTGGTGAACCCGGTTTCTCATACTCCTATTTACCTGAACCCCCAAGAGAAAAGGTTATGGCTCAATGTTGGTTGAAAGTGGGGGACCTCACGCGTGAACGTGTTGGGTAGGGACTTCCTCAAAGATCATCTCCATTAATATTGCGAAGACATAAGAGCACTTGACTCGGTCACAGGTCGAACCCTCATACCCCTTGATCCAGACTACACAGAACAATGTCAGGAGCATCACTTTTGCGTTGGTTGGGTCAGAATTGATCTTCTAAAAATGTACTTGGTTGATCAAACCCTGATCCAGTGCTGGTCTTGACAATACGTTGTTGAACATTTGCCAAAAGTATGAAATGCCTTAATTTATATCAGAATGAATGAATGACAGGTATGTGTTGGGTGAAAGTGCTGTGTTTGGGGAGATCAATTAAAAATTGGAACAGAGGGGTGATTGAGGAATAAGACTCTTTTCAACTTTTGTTGGGTCGCAATCATTAACGAAATGTCTTAATTTTCAAAAGACATCGAGAATAATACTGAATACAGACTAGTGATCAATTTAGTATAAATCTTAACTTTGCGGATAGGGTCAAAAAAAAAACAAAAGAAATATTATCGTAGTCTTAATAACGAATAATGATATGTTGTTGGAGTCTGCACTCACATGTACATACATCTATACGTACATACATAGTAAATACATACATACATAACTACATACATACATATCAAATACATACATACATACATACATACATACATACATACATACATACATACATACATACATACATACTTGTTAAATACATACATACATACATACATACATACATACATACATACATACATACATACATACATACGTTGCCAACCAGACAGCCGGCTGATCAGATGGATCAACTTGTAAACATTAGGGAACCTATGTTGACAGTTTTGGTTGACGGTTTCAAATTACCACTTGGAATTCATTTTTCACTGAATGGTTATTAACCAATCATAACTGCAATCATAGAGATGAGAAAATAATGCAGCCGGCACTCTAATAATACGTTGTTACCACATCTGGGGGAACCACACATCTTCTTGGGAGCTACAATTTTCAAGAAGTACCGGAAATATCAAAAAGTCGTTAATTTTAACACAAAGGAATACTCCAGGAGAAAATGTGATGTAACTGCTGTGGGACAACGCTTAGAAAGCTTGTTTGTCGAGCCATCGTAAGGTCAATCAGAAACACTTAGTGCAGAACCTTGCAATATATTAAGCTTTATTTACTCCAGGGACAGTGTTGTCAACTCGAAAAATATTTTTCACAAGTTTGACTGTCTGGTCGCGTTAAAAAGTGCTATTTTTTTAAAAGCCCCAAACAACCAAAATCACCAGATACACAAAAAGGAAGCTAAAAATGGTTTAAAATATCAAAAGATGGCCAAAATGTTTGAACACGTTCGTGCTAATTTAGCCCCGTCAAAACAAAGGACACGCAGAATTTAGTCCCAAAATAAAAACTGAATAAACAACACTTGTTCGGTATAAAGTAAAATGCGAGTAACTAAGCTTGCCCAAACCATCAAATCCAAGAAGACTTACCTGCGCCCTTGAAAATACCAGGCTAACAAGGTGCTGTTTTCTACCGGTGATTGAATTCCACTGTTGGTGAAGGGGCTAAATATGCATGTATTTCCACCACATGGCAGGTTCTAAAAAAATAGATAGTATTGAATAGACTGCCATTCGCATACTATTCAGAGACCCGATTCCATGAATTCCAAAGCTCGGAGACTTTGACTGTGGCATTTCCGCCTGAGATCAAGTAAGCCCTTGTTCGTTCATCTGGTCAGATGACACTCCCTCCAACTAGTTATATTGATTTTCAGCGTAGAGCAGCGGTTCCATCACTGTTATGCAACGCACAGTTCTCAAGCTGGACGCACGACTGCACCTCCAAATAGTGATCATGTCATCGTTCCTCTTGAAAGATATTTACTAATTTTAGCTAAAAAGCTGAGTTGTTAAATCTGTTTTGCTAATTTTGGAAAACAACTGCCCATAAAATCGGTATTCATCACCTGGAGAGAGATGTCAGTACTCTTTGATCGCTATTGCTTGTGCCAACGAATCTCCATGAGATCCTCAAAGGAAGAAAAAATCAAGTGAAGAATAATCTTGGGAGCAAGCTCAACCTTCAAAAACAAGAAGATCCTACTAATCTTGAAAAGAAGAGTATACAATCAATGCATTCTCCCGATAATTGCTTATGGAGCTGAACCATGGAACCTAACCAAGAGACAGACCTGCAAATTGAGAACCATGCAACATGTTCTGGAAAAGATTATGCTCAACCTCTCATGCAAAAACCATAAGACATCGCAGTACGGGGGTCAGCAACATCATCGAATCCATTGAAAATCTCAAATGGCAATGGACTGGCCATGTCGTAAGAATGGCAGACGACCAATGAAGTTCACAACTCATATGGATCCCCAGAGATTACAAAGCTGGCAGGGTTCTAGATAGAGAGACGAGCTAAATAAAATTCAGAAAGTATTCGCTCCGCGACGCCAGCGATAGAGAAGGGTGGCAAATCTAGGGTTTATTGGTCCATGTCCGATGACAGACTCTAAGAAACTGATGATGATGATGATGATGATGATGATGATGATGATGATGATGATGATGATGATTCATCGGGTAAAAAGGAGCAGGTTATTCTTTCTGTTTTCATCGTTATATATGAAATGTTTTTGAATGTTAAGATTGGCCACTTTAAGCTCAAAATCCACTCTGGCAGAAGCCTTTGAGTTTTTGTATAAAACAGCATTTTCCCTTCAACTGATCTTTAATTTTACAATGGAACGGGACTTGATACAATTATATCTAAATATTTTTCTACATAAATGGCATAAAATCTAGAGAATTTTAGTTAAAATAATCTCTCCCTGTTTCCTTCTCTCTCTATCGAACATTTCAATCTTCTGTCTTTTTCATCCTAACTGAAAGTCTAAAATTGCCATTACTGTAAGGTAAGGGAAATAAAGACGAAACTAAGATAAAGCTTGACAAAAGCAAAATAAATATTTGATAGAAATGTGGCCTGTTCAGAGCAAAAAAATCATTTCCAATGATTTCCCAATGATACTATGCCATTTTATAAATGTCTTTAGATTTGGAGTTTATAAATAAGCAAAAGTATGTATAATGATTTCTCGTATTATTGAAACTTTCATTGTGGATACCAAGTTCAAAACACTTCAAAAGTTATTAGTCTGTAGAGGAAATATCAGGACAATATGGCAATTTTTGCAATATTCTATATTCAAAATACATATGATATTGTCACTGTTGCAGTATTGAAGACTTCAAAAATTGATTCAAATGAGATTGTTGACCAATAGCATCGATAATTATTCATCATAAAGAACAGATTTGGGCCTTCCATGAGTTTCATTATTTGTTTCCATATTTCGAGAATCAAACTGTCTGAACCAACGCTTAACAGTTTGCACCATTGTGCTGTTCATCCGAAATCTTTTCGTTGACGTTATCAGCGGTTTGAGCTTGTTTGTATTAATACTTAAAAATTAGTCTGACTTATTGTGTGAACATCATTGCTGTGAAGGGATTAATAACCTCACATATAAACAAATTACATTTCTATTTACCTTGATTAAATAGAAAGATACAATAACATTAGCTAATCTTTCACTTTTTATATGATTATGTATGATGTGATGAAACAACATTTAATAAGTAACAATAATGTTTACATGTGTCAATAAGATGCTTTTCGATCGGTTGGTCAGTCTATCAAAGTTACATTAAACAATAGAAATAATAAGGTAGAATGTGGCGTGCTGTCATTAAATTTGTGACATCATTGAGGCTGCCTGTTATGATTGCATAATAGAATGTACAGATTCAGAAATTCCAGCGTTTTTAATGGCCAAACATGCCTAGTGTTCAAAAATGGCAATTTATGGATTTTTCATTGAAAATCGTACTCTTGGAATATTCCCATATTGCAATATTTTACCAGTATGAGAATCAGTTGCCTTAAAGCGGGATGACTTGCTTTCTTTTCACTGGCTATTACTATCACAGACGGTGAACTCATCGATGAAGTTATTGTTCTTGCTTTCTAAATATTCTTCAAATGAAGATTCGTTGCTCTAAATCAGTCTACTCAGAAGATTTAGAGTTTAAGATCTCAGGATAGTTCACTGTCTCAAAAACTAAATTTATTCTTGTTTAGTTAGGTCTGGTTTATCTATAGATAGTGGACGTCAGCAAAAATCTTGAAAAAAAAAACATGCACTCATCAAAGCGACCATTTCCCGGTAGACAGTGTGCATAATGACATGAGGCCACGAAAATATGTCTTCGACAGATGCAGGAATCGATATGGATGGCAGTCTAAAGCTGACTTTTACAGTTACGTTGGAAGCAGAATGCGATGTAACCATTGTCGTTCGGTGGAAATAAATACGTGTCAGATCTTTTTTTTTTTCACTTAATTCTTTTCTCCTTTGCTGAAGGCAAAATGTATTGTCATGTCCATTTCATCTGTAACTAAAGTTATTGTTGATTGGCACAGAAAGACCCAGGTCATCTTTGGTAAGTCAACTTTGCCAGAAGCAAGTAAACACATTTGGTAGTGAGCGAGTGGATAATCGGGATTGCTGGTGGCTGTTCTTGAATGAGAAGAAGAAGAAGAAGAAGAAGAAGAAGAAGAAGAAGAAGAAGAAGAAGAAGAAGAAGAAGAAGAAGAAGAAGAAGAAGAAGGAGGATGAGGAGAAGAAAAAGGAGAAGAAGAAGAAGAAGAAGAAGAAGAAGAAGGAGGAGGAGGAGAAGAAAAAGAAGAAGAAGAAGAAGAAGAAGAAGAAGAAGAAGAAGAAGAAGAAGAAGAGGAAGAAGATCTCAATAGATTAAAATGAAACAAGCGAGACCACAACCCTCCAGGTTTCTGAAAGTGAAGCTGTTGGCTGCAGTCGTTGCTGATGGTCGGATTCAGCAAGGAAACCGAAAACATTATTGAGAAAAATACGGAATATTACGACGTTTTGTCCTGAGGTTATCACAGTAAACTAACACATGACGGTTCGTTGATAACTTTCAACAATACATTTCAGCTTTGTTTGTTGAAGGCTCTTTGATTACGTCTTAAAGATAGAGTTACCACAGTGACAACGCCTCTTCAGTAGTCCATCAACATTTCAAAGGCGGTTTTATGAAAAGGGTCGATAAGGAATCGGATTCGTGAAACGAAATACGAAAGCGTCATTGAAATAAGATAAGATTCTAGCTACGTTAGTGTTGATACATGGTCATGGTCAATGCACGTTGGGTAAACCAGTGATCGTGTGATCAAGGTACGCAACGTTGAGCCCGGTCAATGCGAAAGAGGATGAACGCTTGGGAATTCCAGTGAGTGACGCCATATTGTGTGCTTGTTTCCTCTAAGTCTATTTCACTTTTAACAAGCGGAGACTGGGAAACTCGGACAAGGGCGGCTGATGCCGTAGCCAGCATGAGGACGTTAACAAACTGAGAGAAAAAAAGAACTGTTATCCATTGTCATAAGGAACTGCTTGATCAGACCAGCTTCCTATGACTATGTCATGTATATTTTGATAGATTCTCTGCTCTTCTTAACCACAATTTTCAGGCTTGTTTGTTAAAAGGCCTTTAATCAAAAACTGTCAACCAAAAACGTCAACATAGGTTTCTTCAGTTTTCAGTAGTTCCAGATGGCAATGTATGTATTTATGACGTCTACAGACCGACCAAATGAGCAACAGGGGTGAAAATTTGAATTATATGGTTGGGCCCCCCCCCACATACACACACTCCCGAAAGGGGTTGTTTTGGGGGGAAGGGGTTCAATATTCAGTATATGCTATATTGATCCCTAATTTTGTGACCGGCAATATACTTCATATATTTGGAAAAAAAAGAGACTTATTCAGAGATCACAACCCAACAAAAGGTGAAAAAAGTAACTAATTCATTCAACACTCTTTTTTCCCAATTTTTCTAATTGATCACCCTCAACATGCCATGCTGGTCACGTGGTTTGGTTTCTTTTGAGCGACAAATCTGACGTATTACATCTAAAAGCTAAATTTCAGGCTTTCCTCAAGGACAAAGCCACTTCCAAGTTTATAGACAGCCTATGGGGAGTTTTATGAAAAGAAAGAGAAGAAAGGAGATTTATGGAATGAAATATGAACTCCCCATGGATAGGAATAGAATCGGTAGCCGATCATGTTATAGTTGCTGTGTATCGTCAAAAGCTGCTTCATTATGCCAGCTTATTCAGGTTGTATAATATCTATTTCTGTTGATTCTCTATGTATGTCAGTATCACAAGATTTACAACCATTACCACACCGATTTTGACTCAAATGATTTCAAAAAGTCGCAAGTTCAACAATCTCACCGTAGCATACATACTAATGTAGTACGTATCGTATGTGCGTATCTGAATATGATTGTGAGTGTATATATGTATCATGTTGTATAATATCTGTTTCTGTTGATTCTCTATGTGTATATATCAGCATCACAAGATTTCAAACCATTACCACACTGACTGTGACTCAAACGATTTAAAAAAATCACAAGTTCAGTAATCTTGACGTAATATACATACTAATGTGATATATATATTGCATGCACGTGACTGAGCGTGCATGTGACTATATGTGTCTCAGGTTGTATGATATAAGTTTCTATTGATTCTCTATGTGTATATATCAGTATCACAAAATTTTCAATTATTACCACACCGATTGTGATTCTAACGATTTCTTTAAAAAATCGCAAGTTTAGCATTTATCATTCTGTAACACGCATACTAATGTGATATAGATTGTATGCGTGTGTCAGTGTGTGCATGTGTGTATATGTGTACACGAGGGAACATTTTTATGATTGGTATTTCTGAGTAAACTTTTATGTGCAACAGCTGAAGAATACACCGGTTTTTCATTTTTTTTTCTCTATTATGCTTTTATAGAAAGTCCAACATCGAATCAATATTGGGACATACATATAAGATTAGATTGGTTCCAAATATTTCGAAGGAACATATTGTGGTCTAACTTATAGTATTTTGGGTAGGTCTTTTCTGATGATTTTAGCCGGCTTCCATGAGAACTCAGTACACCCCACACACACACATACACACACACATGCACATATTCACACATACAAATATACTGAAATCTTGTGGAAATTTGAACTCTGCCGACGCTCAGTACGTCGAGAAAACTGCTACTCCTTATGAATAGTATCAATCGTGAGATTGCTTTATTAATGCCCAAGAGACTAAGGATTACTTCGAAGAAAACGTGGAAACTATGTAAATTATTTTATTCCAACGTCAAATCTGCTGACATTATTCCTTATAACACTCATAACACTAGATAGATAGATAGATAGATAGATAGATAGATAGATATATAGAGGTATATACATGCGGACATCGATAAAGAAAGATGGTTAAATTTTCGTCTGAGATTTTGAGATGAGTGCTAATTTTAGGGTGTTTGTTTTCTTTTTTTTTATTCTAACGATGGAAATCTTTCTTTTTTTCTTTTTTTTTTTTTCCTTTACACGACTTATTATTTAATCGATTATCGGATCTTCTTCAGATGAAATTTATCGGGTGCAGAGTCTTGTTGTTGATCTTGTTCTGGAAAGACAAATGTTATTGTGCTACGTGACATTTGCATAGAAACAGGAAAAGAAAAGGATCAATCAAAAATAAACAGGAGAGAAAGGAATATTAGTAATCACCATCATATATATATATATATATATATATATATATATATATATATATATATATATACATAACATACATATACATATATATATATATATATATATATATGCATGCCAATTATATATTGCGTCATATTATATGAAAACTGATTTAAAATGATCTCCCGTCGCTACAAGATTAATATATCATTGGCCCGAGACAACGTAAATAGAAAAAACAATTGAAGAAAATGGGGATGCTACAGGAATCTTTTCTTCAACTGTTCATTCTATTTATGTTGTCCATGGAGAATGATGTATCAACCGTGTAACGACGGGAGATCATTTCAAATAAGTTTCTATATAATATAAGGCAATTTATATGTCCATTTTGTAAATACATACCTGTCGCTTTGAGAGAGACGAATAGACCGAGAATAAACGAGATGATAATTCGGGCTAAAAGCAGTTATTTGGCCTTTGCATTACAGGGAGCACTTTGGCTCAATGCTTGGAGCATCACTACGTTAAAGTGGCTACCCTATCGGTAGTAGGTTCGATTGTTGCAGTAGCTTCATTTTCTCTAATTGTCTATTATATTTGCTTGGTCTAAATTGAGACATATATTAACCATACAACGAAAGGCGAGGAATAAGTTTTTATATTATATAATGCGATTTATAATTTCTTCTGCTGGACCAAATATGTCCATTTTTCAAATATACCTGTTGTGTCTGAAAAGACAAATAGACCGTCTGGCTCCGTCGGTGAGCAAAAATCTCTCTCTCTTTCTCTCTCTCTCTCTCTCTCTCTCTATATATATATATATATATATGTGTGTATTGGAGACCGTTATGCAATTGATAAAAATATCTACTTTGCTTACTGCGTTCCAATGCTTTTATTGCATTTTATCAATTTATGGAATTATGGTTCACAACTTCAGGAGTATTCATCGTATTTTAAATTCAAACAGTATTGGAATCCAAGCCTAAGAAGGAGAGCAAAATAGATCGACATTACATGAATCCTACGTTAAAACGTAACTACCGTATGAATATTCTGTTCAGTACTGTCGTTGGGGAAACCGTTTACCGCCATCACATTTAAATATTACACCCGAAGAAGGCCGTGAAATTGATCGGCTGAAACATCGTCTTTATATACAAACAATAAAGAGCGGTTCATTCATCCAAAGAACTAATTGAATGTTAATGACCCTCCTCGAAACTATAGACAGTGTTTTTAAATGGTTGCATCTTATCAGTATCATCTTGAGCTTTATCAAAAAGACTGAAATCATTTGTGGAAGTGTCTTTTGCTTCGAAAGGTCGATAAGAGATATTTCATTGGCAAAATTATCTTTAAGTGGAAGAAGTGGTAACAAACAGAGAAAATAAACACAGAAAAGCCATACCGTTCATTATGAAGATAGATCACTTGGCTTCCCAAAAAGGCAATTGCAAGGTTTAAGATTTGACAAATACTGTTTTCTCTGCTTCTAAAAAGCGGAGTCTGTTATGGAAGGAGCGATGGTTCAAAAAAATCTTGTTTCTTACTCGTACCTTCTTGAGATCTTTGTTGTTATTATCCTTACATTCATCATTTGGATGCAATCGGCTAATATTTGATCTGTTTAATTGATTTTTCTGTCATATCCGTTGTGAGCAGGACCCAAACGTTCTAACGTCACTAGATGAAGACAAATACAAAGGAATAGCAACGAACGTGAAAGAAAGTAAATATATTTTCTATTATCATTTGTGATGCAAACATAAACAAATATAATGAATGATGAATTATGTCATTGAAGAAAATCCTCCGGAAGTTGCCAGAGAAGGTCATACGCCGTTGAGTTTAGTAAAGAAACTACACCTTGTGAATGGCTTCATTTATTCAGTTTAATTTTTACTGTTTTGCTTTTTTTTTATTTTTTCCCTAGTTTTTAAACTCTGTGCCTTCAGGTTAATTGGCCAATTTCATTTTAATTAATTCTCTGAAACCTTCTTGCCTCGGGAACTGAAGTTTTTAAGCAATTTTCTGCCTTGATGAATTTGAAATTAAGTTCAAAAAAGAATTCTTAATACAAATTTTAAAATTCCTCCCAAAATTCTTTTCTTTAGGATAATTTTTGAATAATTTTACATTGAACCACGAATGTAGTAAAATCAGGATTTTATTTCTCATTTTTCAATTCCCTTCCAACGAATCACTGTAACCTCAGAAAAAGTTCGACCAACCAGTCGAGTGGGCTACAGATTCTTCTCCCTTGTAATGTTTATATCTATCTATGTATGTATTTGTGTATCTATGTGTCCATGTGCGTTAGTGTGTGTGTTTTAGGTGGGGATGAGGGTTTTGTGTATTTCCAGGCGTTTGTTGTCATTTTGTGGAGAGGGCTACAACGTTGAATGGCTCCATCTAAATCTGCTTTTGTTCTTCATAAGGAGTTTCTAAGGGATTCATGGTTATTTTGGACCAATATTCCAAATCTTATGCCGGTATTTTGTTAGATTATTTTTGTTAAAAAGAAACAAAACTTCTTCCCCCCAAAAAGATAATCTTAGAAAAAAAGCATCTATGTTTTCAGATAATTTTAAATGATTTCCAGATGGTCAATTCTGGTATATACGCAGGCTGAGTAGATCTATCCATGCAAAGGACGAATATCATTTTTCATTTTTTCTTCTCTTGTCTTTGTTTTTATTCTTAAACGAATCTAAACTCCTCAAACGACCGTCCACAGGAAACTGTAACGGCTGGACTTTATGTCAACCATCAGAAAAATATTCTAACACTTTATTAGCCGTTTGTTAATAGGGCCTCTTCAAGGATTTCTGAAATAATATTTGTTATCTATTAATTGGAATGTCAACGTGAATCCTTTAGCACATCACACGTACTTCTTTCCACAATAGCAGGTACATCCGAAAAGTGAAGGCATAACTCGCTCATTTTTGCTCTTAGGATATTCACACTCACACATTCACATACATTTTCATTTATGATTTTTTTTTCTATCAATATGATCTTATCAAACAATCGATATACGCCCGCAAGTAAACGGTTTGTCAATATGATGTCAATAATCAGATAATATAAAAAAATCAGATAATATAAAACATAATAAAAGTATCATAACACTTTAGGATAAATATGAAACACAGTTGGAAACTGAGAAAAAATTGCGAGAAGCAGCTCACATCAACACGTCGTCTTGGTGTATGAGTCAGGTTAGTGCAGAGTTCAACCCGTTAATCAAAAGGGGCCGAACATGGAAACCATTGCTCTACAAGGAAAGAAAAGGAAAACACAGTAATCGTACGTTATAAGTGTTGCTACCAATTGAGAAAAATAAAAGAATCACATTCAGATCGTACACCTGTAGAAGACCGTAGAATGGATCTGCCACAGCACCGTGTTAACAGCACAATGGACTATGTAGAATTGAATCGTCCGAATAACTCTTTGATTTGTAACACCTTACTGTTCATTAGCTTGTGGGGCACTTGCAAGGATTCGTAAAATTGTATTTGATATCTATTATAAGGAATGTCAATACAAATCCACTGGCATTCCATACGCACTCCTTTTCAAAATAGCACACTCATTACAGCTTTATCGAGGATTACAGTCGCCAAAAATAGTTATAAAGCAATCCAATTCTTCTTCAAAATTGGAACTTACTCACGAACAGACATACACACAAACACAAACACGCTATGCACAGACACAAAGGCACACAGGTACACATGCATATATATATATATATATATATATATATATATATATATATATATATATATATATATATATATTGGTTTGCATGCAGTCTGAAAGTAAAGTATTCTCATGGATAAACGTTCACGTAGTGACAGGAACACGATCAGTCATATATTCTGTTATACACACTGATACTTCATCGTCAAAATTATGCGTTTATTGAGTAGTGTACGTGGGTGAGACCTATGTTTCGGAAAATACAATGCCAAATAAAATAAGATCTATATGCAATTCACAGTAATAATACCGTATTTGAATTAACAAACAACGTATATTGTGACTCGGTACAATAAATGATATAGCCAGATAAATAATGAAATCAAACCTTGAGGGGAGTTGGCGTTTGAGCAAAACTGCTTGGGAGTCATGTCAATACAACTGTTTTGCTTTTAAATACTCTGAAACAATATGATGATACCCTCAAGAGAAATTCATACATAGTGCCTTGATACCAAATTCTGTTTAAAACATGAAGCATCTTTAGTTTTTAAAGCTGTGAAGCTTTGTAAGCTATCTCCCCCACCCTCTCTCTCTCCCTCTCTCTCTCTCTCCCTCTCTCTCTCTGTATATATATATATATATATATATATATATATATATATATATATACTAAAAAGAATTATTATTTCTTCAAGATGTGATCACAATATTTTTGATTTCTAATTCTGGCTACATTCATACAATTATCTTCCTTCTATTGGAATACATGACGAATTTTGTAAAAAGCTGGACACACGACCCCGGACATACGGACATATCCAAATACTAAAAGATGGCGGCTATCAGTAAAAGCATGAAACAAGAAAGCAATACTCTGTGAGACTTATCCACTACTACAGTTCAGTGACCGATGTAGCTCTTTGCTGCACTGCTAATTCTTCATAAATAGTGACTATTCGCTGTTCTAAAAGCAGTCCGTATGGTTATTCCTTAGCAATCAACTAAGAACATGGATGAAACTGTTGACCGCCAAAGATATGCTGATTGGCCTCCTTCCTATGTTAATCGGGCCTTCCCAAACATTCATCCACTACGCTGAGGCTTCTCTAGACTGGACATCCAGCTGTACCTTTTGAAACGAGAGAGAGAAATTGATGTAAACATTATTATGATACACATTTGAGAATAAAGGAAAGTATTTCACAAGATGCTGATTGTGGGGGGCAGGGGCAGAAGTATAATGTCAATTTGTTTGGGGTGCAAAAAGAGATAATTCATATCCACGCATATGATAATTTCCAATATGCAGATATTTTCTGCCAAGTTAAGTGACGCGACTAAAGTAAGTAAAATAAAATTTCATCTATGCAACCGACGTAGTTTATTCATTTCAAAATGGCGTAATGCAAATGCTGAATTTGAAGAGCAATATTTTTTCAGATAATGAAAACCAAAATAAAATTATATTAAAAGTACGTTGTTGTCTACGTAACCTTATTCCCGAAGCTCAGTGCAATGTAAATCTCTATTATCCACGCATATAAAATGCGATGTGTATAGAATTCCATTCTCCAATCTCACTGCAATACAAATTTTTATTATCCACATATATAAAATGCAATGTGTATGGAAGGCTATTCTCCATCTCACTGCAATGCAATGCTCTATTACCCACGTATATAAAATGCAATGTGTGTAAAGGGCTATTCGCCAATCTCACTGCAAAGCATATCTCTACAGATGTAAAATGCAATATGTACAGAAGGCTATTTGCTAATCTCACTGCAATGCAAATCTCTATTAACTGCATATATAAAATACAATGTGTATGGAAGGCTATTCTTCAGGCTTAAAGTATGTAAATCACTATCATCAACGAATATAAAATGCAATGGGTATAGAAAACTATTCTCCAATCACACTGCAATGTAAATCTCTATTACCCACGTATATAAAATGCCTTGTGTATGGAAGGCTATTCTTCAGGCTCAAAGTATATAAATTACTATCATCCATGGATATAAAACGCAACGCGTATAGGAGGCTATTCTCCAATCACACTGCAATGCAATTTTTTATTATCCACGAATATAAAATGCAATGTGTACAGAAAGCCATTCTTCAAGCCCACTCAAATACAAATCTCTAATATCCCCGTATATAAAATGCAATGTGTATAGAAGGCCATTCTCCAAGCTCACAGTATGTAAATCACTATAATCCACGTATGTAAAATGTAATGTATATAGGAAGCTATTTCCCAAGCTCACTGCAATGCAAATGTGCATTATCCAATCACATAAAATGAAATGTGTATCCATATATTTCTTTTACAGCATCACTCTTGACGGCACAGGTAGATTAGTTGTGTGTGTGTGTTTTTTTTTTCAATCTTTATTTTTTTTAATACCAGTTCTAATATATGAATACCTTGTATTTCATTTAAATGAAATTATATGTACTTCTCGGTAGTGTTCCCTCTGAGCGCTGCGGTCGCGCATAGGTTTAATTTATGCCTCAAGGTAGAATATCAATCTGCGGACGATATATGATGAAACAACCATGAATAAACAGTAAAGAAGAATCGTTACACAATGCAATTCCTTTAATATACACTAATTGTTAAAAATATCTGGTCTTCGTGCGTAAAATTCAGACAAAAAATCAACAATTGTCACAAAGTAAAAATATTATTCTCCCATTGCCATTCTCCATATGCTTACACGTTCTCTTGTCCTGTGCAGGCCATGAAAGTCTCGCAGCACGTTGCTTCTCAGTTGTAGATTTTATAAAATCCGGTTTGACAAACACGAAACATTGTTTTGTTTTTTTGTTTTTTCTTGATATTTTTCTGATGTGTGTATGAAATGTTGTTTTCTGTACCAGTGACTGGCCATAGAAAATATTTGACTTGCTCTGATTTTCTTCTATTTTTCTTTCCTTTGTTCAATAATTTTTACTTTTGACTTGAAGCCTCCAGCATCAAAGAGACATGTCCTATTTTCCGTAATAATTCATACGCATTGATAAAGCTCCCTGAAATTTAAGCGAACGAATAACTTTCTTTTAGTTTGGTGCAAATATAACGGTTTTTTACTACCAACTTCGAAGCTATATATATCTTCTGAGAACAAAAGTTATTTTTCAAAATAAGAACCTTCAGACTTTGCACATTTTCGCCACTCAGAGAGAAGTCCAATTCTAAGGTACTGGAAACAAATATTATCCGAGGGTGTTTTGAGCTGTTGCTTAGATGTTGGGGCCCTTCCCTCACAGAAATTGACAGAAATGTTTGAATAAGTGGTAGTCGGTCAGAGAATGACCTGGTGTGTGAGGCAGAGTTTCGTAGTTTACTTCAGTCAATCTCTGCCGAGTCATACCTGCGAGACGTGGAGCTTTTTTGCTTTATAATTTGGTGCAAGAGCTGATCTACTCCTGAAGGTTCAATATTTAGCTCCTCTGCAACATCTCCAGTGGCTTTGAGTGGTTTTGCCTCCATAATGGTCCCGAACTGGATGTTGTTAGTCACAGAAGGACATATACACCTTCAACGTAGAATAAATATTGAACAGTAAGATCTTCGACGATCTCCTGGCCAAAAATACTGCTCTGCGTCTCATTTTGAAATCAGTCAACAAAATTGCTCGAATTCGCTTTTTTCCATCTTCGATTTATCGGCTCCAAACCAGAATAAGTAGTGAAAAGAAAACATTCGGCTTAAATAAATATAACAAAACTCACGCTTTAAAAGTATATATTCCACAAAGTTAAATCGTAATTTATTCCAAAGGAAGCATCAATGTTAAAAATCTAAAAAGTTATTATCTTTAAACCAACCTAACATGATTAAGGTAAATATTCAAAATTAGATTTGGAGTGTTTAATTCTATCATTTTGTTTAAGTGTCAAGAATATTTCTTTGGAATTTTGGTGAAAGAACAGTGTTTCTCTTTCTAGGGAAAAATGCCAATATTCATTCTTTAATGCATTCATCATATCCAAAACCTATCTGGATTTTTGTGAAGGAATTCCTTGAATAGCTTGGTTCTGATTAGTGTGGGTTTTGATCTAGTACGTTTAAAGTATTGTTGTGCGGATAAATGTAACAAAGTATCAGTCTAAGAGAATCACTCGTCGAATATTATAGGATTTCAATCAAGGTATACCTGTATTGTGAAATGTATTTTTAATTATACATCGTGCGCACAAAAATGGATGCTCATTCATTCCAACCAAAAATATCAAGGATTTGTCGGTATGGGTTTCCGTCTCGAATTATTGAGTTCCTATAAGAATATTCCTTAAGCCTAAATGACGTAAAGCGAGGAAGAAATTACCATTACTTTATATGGGATAGTTTTTGAGTATCCCATACTCCAAGAATATTATGTTAGACCGAGTCGTCACAGGTTGAGGCGACAGGACTCACAGGAAACCAATATGTAAGTGGAACGGGAAAATACGCATGCTGTTTCTATAACGGTTTGCAACAAAACAAACAATGAACTTTTTCGCTTCTGCTTTTTCTGAGGCTTCCATTTGAATCAGGAGGTTATATAATGGCCTGATCAAGTGTCTGAAGTTTTATATACAGTAAACAGGGCCATTTTGTTTGGAACTTATTGGATCTCCTATACCGTCAGTACGGAATACTAAGAATCAAAACCTTAAATAAACCAGTTTATCTTGTACTTTTCATATGAAACGTAGATCATCAGTAATAATGCAAAAAAATGCGTGCTTCCTTAGCGTGTTATGTAGCAGTGAAGTTTGTTTTAAAACAATACATCGAATGTGAATATCTTACAAATTAAGACTTTCTAATAAAATATTTTAGCTGTTTCGTCTTGGGTTTTTTTTTTTCGGGTATATTTCCGGACAGTTTAGCAGGGTTGATTTCAAATAGGTGTGTCCCTCACTGCTGAAAAGTGACAAAAAATTTTGGTTTAAGAAAAGAAAAGAGGGGGGAAAATTCATCTGTAAACTTGCAGTGGACGTTGCAGGAGATTTGAGGGATCCGTTGAGTGAGGGATTGGCTATTTCACTTTTTGTGAGATCTGTTATTGCATAATGTTAATAGAAATGGAGTAGGTGGACAACTATTTATAAAACTTTGAGGCAAGGGCCCTCTCCATCAAGGTCCAGCTGTGATTGAAAATTGTACCCAACCCTGACCACAGCATGGCCCCTGACCTTGCGTTGTAAATAATGTCGCTAACGAACAAATAAAGGCACCGATATCCCTGTTTTTAGAGACTGATGGTACACCTGAAAAGTCTGTCGTTTGGATTGACGAAATGTCAGCGGACCAAAAAAAAATAGTTGGGTGTTAATGAATCTTTTCAGAATGATAGACATTATCAATTAGAATGATGGTCAATTGTAGTGAAAATTATTAATAATAAATTACAATACTTCATCCAATAAAATCATTTTTTTTAAGATTAAAAACTAGAATAATTTGGGTCTCAGTAAAATTTCATTGATTACCCCACTGTCATCACATGGCTTTTCACTTGTACTTTATATGTGTGCCTCTGCTTCGTTGCATCACTATACAAACTCGATCTGCTTTTTCTTGAAAAAAAAAGATGCCAACCGATAATGTTGTATATTTTAATTATTTCAGATGTCAGCGTTTTATTCTTTCAGAAAAATCTAAGCCAGTTTACATGACTAATGCACCAGCATTCAAAACAAATTCAATGTAGAGGATTCCCCCGCAATCCGAAAGTACAGTGTCTCTATAAAAACCATCAATAAGCCTAAATGGTGTGAAGCGAAGGAGCAATAACCATTAATTTACATGGAAAAAGATTTTTCAACATTACCAGACCCAGAAAAACTAAACCTCTTCATGTCAAAAATGACTCGAAGTTCTTTTGTAAAAGTGAAGTGCCGTAAAATCGTAGAGCGGGGGATACCTGTATTTTATCGAATCAAATCATCATTTGACCTCATAAAATTGTCAAATACTTACTCAAAATTTAAAAGGTATGAGGTAATGAATAAAACGTTTCAATACCCATCCAAAAAAACGATCTGCTACGGCTTGCTTTTTAACAAAAGTTATTAGAATATCTCTATAGTATGATCAGATCAGAACCGTGACAATTTTATTCAGAATTATGAAAATCACCATCACTAATATTAGCTACCGTATAATCCGCACTTTGTTTCTTGAACATTATGTAAAGCAATGAAGGTGCGAATTATCTACGGTCACATAATTGTTATACCTATTTGTATGCAATCAAGTATTGGCATGTATCATAATTATTTCGACAATATGAGAGGGAAAATACAATAATCAAAGACTTTTTGCAAACAAATGATCATTTTATTTCAATGTTTACAAAGCAGACATCCACGAAAATAACTACCAACCATACTCTCCTATGGATCACAATGTACTTTTTTTTTAAAATTACTTTCTGTATTTGTGTTTATTCTTGATGGAATTCTGATGAAGAACTAAACGTTGAAATGAAATTATCATTTGATTTCAAAGTCTTTCAATTTAGTCATTTCACTCTCCTATTCGTATATATAAGTGTATGCACCTGAAAATGCATTTTTCATTTAGAATTGAAGCTCAATCACAGGGTGCAATTTATACGTGGTGAAATACGGTATTCAATTGATTGATTTTGTTTTGATACTTGTGTTTTGAACATGTAGACTGGTCCGTATATAGAAACACTGTTTTACTTCGGGGAAACAAGAAAAAATAGGAGTAAGGACGCTGATAATTCAAAGAATGTCTGGAAGACTGACAGACATTATTTCAAAATTTGATTAGTTTTTACATTCATCATAATTTTTAGTTTGCTTTTTTATCACAACTTTGAACCATAATCCTTCGGGAAATAAAATGAGGTAACACTGACAATCGATCTCGCACCCTCTAATCAAGAGCAAGTCCAGTATACAGCCGGCTGCTTTCAACTACGGCCACGGATCTATATGATTACAGAGATGATTACGGTCCAAGTCAAAGTTATGATAAGAGCAATTGAAAATTAGGATGAAAGTATAAATTAATCAAATTTATAATTACGTTACAATGTTTAATTCAGTAATAAGGGGAATAAATGAACTTCCAAACACGTATAACACTGTGCAACAGGATATTTGTTCCTGGGTAGTGAGTGATATTTTTGATGGCTTAAAAAGAAAAGAAAATGGCTGTTACCCTTTTTCCATTTTTCGGTCTGTGCAGCTATATATATATATATATATATATATATATATATATATATATATATATATATATATATATATATATATATATATGCAAATTGGCCCCTTGAGCTACTGAAAATAAGTTTAGATAACTACTGTGCTGGTAATAATGGCCATATCTATACTTTTTAGACCTAATGAATCATAAACTGAATTATTCCCCAAGAACAAAAAAGTTTTCAAAAGTTGCACGGTGCTATATTTCTAATTATCACAGTCTCGGTCACAAAAGCAAATTTTGAAAGGAACAATCAATATTCTTGATACTCCATAGACATAATAAATCAGAAAATAACACTCATTACCTAGGAACAGAAAAACTAAAATAAAGTTGCACAATTTTATTATCACGAACCCCTATGATCATTCCTACATATCTATTGCAGTTAAAAGTGTTATATTAAGATTGTACAGACGCACGAATCCACATTACACTACATTGCGCCCAGGTATTAAAAGGGCCTATGAGTCAGAAATGTTATTAGATATTGAGAAGTTGGCATCCTGATGTTTACAACTCGAATGTTGTTCTTGCTGATGGTGATGGCATTATATGGTTTTTGTGTCCGTCCTTGCAGAGAATAACCGGTTCCAACAACAGAAAATTTAGAATTGCTTCCAACAGGCAAGGAGCAACGCTGATTGCGTATAAACGGTGAGTTGATTCGACTTTTTACATTCCTTCCTGCCCCTTCGCGCCATCAAGTTTGGCACTGGGTTCAAAACCTTGCAACCTGGCACAGGCAACGCCTTACACAAAAGATGCAGCTCTCAGCCATCCCGAAGGCAGCTGTCCATGGTAATTAGGGTCTATTTGATATAGCCCTCTCGGGGAGCAGAATTATTGACAGCAGAAGATCTTTCCACGATCTTCAGCTGAATTCCATGCTCATCTTCTATGCGCTGTGTCATGAAAAAAAATCGCCTTACAAATGCACACGCTTTTTTTATTGGTCTGCGTGCAAATGTATGGCATTGAAGAATATATGTATTGAAGGTGTCTTTTGGGGGAGCGTGGTTTATAAATATGAACACAGGCACGCACACATAGATATATATGTGTGTATATGTTCATATTTATACTAGCTTATATGTCATATTACGTCTACTAATATGAAAAGTATTACATTATATATGTACCTAATTGCAAGAGTGTTATTCCCAACCATCTCTTTGTGTGTGCGTGTGTCTGAAGTGCCAAGTTAGAACAGTATTTTTCGAGATTATACAGTGGTGCAAAAAGGATCTGAACCCACAGAAATTCCCCTTATATAACTCGGCTTGGAGAGTGGAAAGCTGGACTTTTTCGCATAAGAACTAAAAAGTATTGCAACTGGCATAACAAGGCCTGTCAATGAAGGATAATGAAAAGGCTTATTAACATTGCAATTTGGAAGAGGCGCCAAAGTAGATTATTAAATAGCTTAAAACTAGACCACCACTCATTTCATGAAGAATGCAATCTTGAGCTGGAAATGCAAAGTTTGGGCGGGTTCAAAAGATGATGAGCAGTACTTTGATCTGATATGTATGTAGATCCACAAAACATGACCAAAAGCATGCCTTGTTGTGCTGAGTATGATGAAATTTGGTTCCTGCGTAAGATTCTTGTTTCTACTCTCAAAACCAAGCTGAAAAATTTAAATAAGTAGTTACACACACACACACACACACACACACACATATATATATATATATATAAAGAAGTGGATGTAAATAATCCGACAGAACGAAGATAAATTGTGTTTGTTCACATGTCATCACACGGTTAATGAATCATTTAGCAGCGACAACGCAATCAGAATTAAAAAATATTTGAGTTGAGAATTTGGGGTGAAAACATTACCGGCAGTTGTTAAGCGTATTGCTACGTTGAAGTGGTCCCTCTATCGGTGGCAGGTTTGATTCTTGCAGCATCCCTATTTTCTATGATTGTTCATTTAATTTATGTTGTCTTTCCTAAGTTATACATTAACCGAATAATGACGGGAGATCATTTCAAATAAGTTCCTATGCAATGCAATGCAACTTATAATCATATATACATATATAACTCCATTAAATTAGATTGGGGGATAGGTCGAGGTATAGGTTATTAGCAAAGATAATGATATCGACAAACCAATTTGAAATCCCAAAGTGACTATGTTTATGCAAATTTCGTCAAAAAAATAATTAATTCAAATCTCCGTAGCCAGATTGCATGACAGTTATTTTGGCATTGCACACTATTTCAAGTAGTGTGAACACGTGGACATAAAATTCTCCAATGAGTACTTTACATGCCCAGATAGAAGAAGCTAAAGCATTACACCATAAGACAATTTGCACAGGCTCCATACACACACACACACACACGCACACACGCACATATATATATATATATAAATTCGATTGCCTGTCATAGAAGTTAGCGAGCTTGTCTTCCAAACCAATTTACTTATAAAGTCAAATTTCACCTAGATATTCTTGGCTGTTTCAACGATGCATAATATCAACTTTTGTAATTAACAAATGAAAACGGTATGACAAAAAAAACTACTATATCATTACTTGTATAAGCTCACACTCTATGAAGATGTCTGAAACATCAATTCAGTTCTGAAATTTTGCAAGACAAGTTCACTAATCACACGACTATAAGTAGACGACTATAAGTACTGCTGGTCAAGCACAAATTGGGATGTCAAATCTGAGTAATGTCTTCAATTCACAGGTATATATTTCTGCGTGTGTGAATACCACTTAGCCAAAATTTGTCCAATAAGAATCGCTCAAGTTACCATAAATGTTCACTTGGATTATCGTAGTTCGTTACAAGATTATAGTGTTGAAACTATACGATAGTAATGGCTGGTGAGACTAACTTGCTAGGCATTGCATTATAGTAGGCAACCTTAGTATTGCAATATAGATATCTACCAGAATGTTATCAATTTATAATGGGGTTTCAATAATGAGAAGGACCATGATGAGTGAACTCATTACTATATCAATGGTCTGAGAGATGAGCATGTTAACCATTGTTCTATGGTAAGTTAGTTTAGGCTACGATATTCGATCTCCAAATGAGGATCGATCTCAATCACGAATGGATTACAAGACGAGCTTGCTAAAGAGTGCACTACGGAGGAAGGGGTCTATTAATATAACATCTCAGCTCAATGATAAGAGTGACGTCATATTATGGCAGCTACGTATTAGTCGCCGGTCCGATCACCGAACCAGCTTATTTTCTTTGCTTGATGGTATCCAAGCCTAATGACACATTAATCGTGCAATAACGAGAAGTTATTTCAAATAGAGTTTCAAAAAATATGAAGCATTTATATCCATGACTTAATAATATAACACTCTGCGTTGAGAAACAATACGGCAGATATGGACAGTGAATGAACAAGAAAAAAATTGGGGCGTGAAGCAAGTATTTCGGGGTTCGATATATCAGTACGCTGTTTAGCTCAGGGGTAAGAGCAACGCCACGTTAAGGTGGCAACGTATCAGTCGCAGCAGCCAATTTTCCTTTGTTTTGTTCTATTCACGCTGTCTAGGCTAAATAACACACTGTATAATAACGGGAGGTCATTTCAAATAGATTTTCAAATAATGAATAATATAACACGTGCATAATTATATCTGTCGGACTATACATCCATTTCTTTATATATATATATGTGTGTGTGTGTGTGTGTGTGTGTGTGTGCGCGTGTTTATACGTATGTGTGTGTGTGTATAACACCCGTCAAAAATGACAGGTTTATTTACAAATATATTTGCACTTCTGTTTTGGACAAGTGTATCCATGATCTCTGCCTAGTATCAAAGTGTTGATACTGACCTTCCATCAAAGATCATTTTTGTGCTGCAGCAGAGGTTAAGGACAAAGAAACAAACAATAAATAAAGCCTTTCATGAATGCTTGCGTATCTGCATGTCAGTATGTGTGGCCAAGCTTGCCTGTCGACTTGACCATACATATGTTACACTAAAGTAGTGGAACTATAGATTTCGTGTGATCCCGTGGAATCTTTCGGAATCCCCGAACCCTTTATCAAATCGTTCGTTCCACAACCCGTGTTGTAAAGGTCAAAAAGCCCGTGATGCCGGACATTCCTGCTCTAATGGGTTTGATCTTTACACTCGATCTTTGACTGGTGTCAGCCATCAGGGATCACCCCCTTATCCAACTCCTCTCCGTGCAAACTAGGATATTGGGCAAGGGCAGTGGGTCCCCTAGAACTGGACACTATAATTTTGTTCTTATTTCTCGGCCATTGATGACGGGGTTTCTGACATAAGTGCATGGTAAGTATTGTTTCATACCATTGTGATATTGTTATTTACATCTGAAAAAAAAAAAGATTTCTACTTTGGTTCAATTCAGCAAAGATTTACTGAGTTATCTTTCGATGTATTTTCAGATTTCATTATTTAAACGGTGCGAGATCTAGTCTTCCGTGGGTCAGCTGATGCGTTTGCAAGATTTTTGTGCAGATCGTCCGACATTTCCAATATTTTAAACAAGAAATAACAAAAAAAAATGGAACATTAGATTTCAAGAGCGAACAATGCGGCAAGACAAAAGCGATTGACAGGAAACCCTCAAAATCGCAGATTAATGTTTAATATACCGCTTACAATATTTCATTTACCCGGCCTGCACCCTTAACGATACATGTGCATTTCTTTCTTCCTTTGATTTTTTTTCTTTCGCAATTCCTCTAAAGCAACCCGACCTACGTATTTTTGCTTTAAAAACAAAAACAGCTGATTTCATTGCGAAATAAGCAACGATTTGGATAATGGTGCTTGTATCTATGAACACTATTTATAGTGATATTTTAACAGCCGTCTCCGGGTGCGATATCATAAGTATGAACTATTGAGTGAAAAACTCATGTCCAAGATACTAAAAAAAAAAACAAAAAAAAACGAAATCATTGAAAAGAGAAATGAGAAAAAAACACTCACAGTTTGATATTGTTAGAGTTTAATGATGCAGTCCTACAATTCAACTACGGCGGCGGTTCCCAACCTCTTCATTACCAAGGACCGATTTTATTCAAATGAATTTGCCCACGGACACCAGGCTTTTGAAAAGTCTGCCTACTCAACAAGCTCACGGACCCACGGCTTTTGAAAGGTCTGCCTACTCAACAAGCTCACGTCCGCAGACCTCTGGTTGGGAACAGCTGAACTATGGGGGAAGAAATGCAGAAACACACAAACACACACACAAATGCACAGTCACACATACACATACACACAAAAAAAACTATATATGAGAATTGTGTGTTTTGATGTTTGCTTCTCACAAGGGAAAAAAAAGAGACGAAAACCCAAACATCTATCTTTAAAAATAATAAATTTACAAAAGAAAGAGACTTCCTGGTTGCACCATTGCTTTGATGTATCGTTGGTATTTTTTTTTTTTCGGAGTAACAGTACCACTTGCGTGGTTAAACGGCTTTGTTTTCGGTAATTGTCGCCTTGGTGGGTGTGGATGAACTTTCGGATGACGTGAGGGTACCAGAAAGCCTTCCGACCACCGAGCGGCACTTTCCTGAATTCAAAACAGACACCAGATCTAAAATTTCAATTTCTATAAAATATAAGCAAGAGATTGAGACAAATGATTTTTTTTACGCTTCATTCTGCGTCTCTCTGTCGTATATCTTTCTATGCTTTCGTATCTCTTCTGACCATTGGCTTCTCGCATTATACGACTTTCTTTTAATTCTTCAATGTTCATCTTATCCGCCACGTTTATTTAATTCTGGTCAACCCAATGTCGCCTGTGATGATATTCCCGTTCTACCTATGTACCATAATATTCGTCGCCTTTGCATATATGAATGTATATGTAAATGTAACGACTATTATGGGACGGAGGTAGAATTATTTTGAATTCACGTTTCAGTTTTTTTGTTTGTTTGTTTTTTGTTTTTTTTTCTGTCTCAAGTCTTATGATTCTGTGCCAGTCACTGGATGAGTTCAACGTTTTTTTGTTTTTCTTCTCTTTTTTTTTTTTTCAAATATCGCATGAGCTCTCATACATCCACACAGTGAGCATGTACGAAGTAGTGATAGAATTGCTGGTTGAGTTTCTGGCTTTTCAATTTATGTGGTAAAAGAAACCAAAAAAAAAAGAACCAGTCAAAAACCTATGCTTTTGATAGAAACTATTACTGGAAAGATATATCCGGTAATAACTCAGTTTTAATTAGCGCAGATTTTCAAGTGTGGGTATTGCCGTACCTACAGATGAAACAAAGAATAAGCTGGAAAATACATTAGATTATAATAAAACCAAGAACAGTGCAGACAAATTTTGGAACTAATTAACCGCAATATTAAAAGTATCGCTGTACTATTGTTATAACAAAGCAAAATTGAATCTTTATAAGCTTTCAAGGGTAGGCGAAATAACAACAGCTATTATAGGCATTACTTCATTGCTTTTCGATAACTCGTGGATTTCCTAATTTTTACCATCTTATAACTTCTAGAGCAAATCTGCTGAAACGCACACATAAAAACCCTTAACGCATTTCCCTGCAAATATGCCAACAGTCAAAGGATCACTTCAGCAAAGTAAGAAGTGCCTTTACGCTGGCTACGTCTTCAGCCCTCTGTTTGGGCTCCAAATATAACATTGCTACTTACCCTGTCAGTTTGAGAGATGTAATTTAAAGGCGACAGGCACCTCAAGTGGTGCAACTCTCAAGAAAATTCACGTTTATAAAAGAAATTTTAAAAAAATGTTATCCTACAAACATTCAGAACTTTAAACTTTAAACGAGTGCATATTGAGAAGAAACTTCAGATAGATATTTTGTTTCTAGTAGCATTTAGAAGATATTGTCAATGGGATTTCTATATATTTTCATGTTGCAAACGTTAGAAACAAAAATCCCAATCTCATATAGACACGCACTAGATTATAGACGAACAACGAGGGACATCCATCTTATAAAATTACTATATCATTATGTATTTATGGATATATTGATATGCTTATTACTTTATATATATATATATATATATATATATATATATATATATATATATATATATGTATAGCAACATTCATATTACCGCTTTTATATCATTTCTGATACTTACATATTTTTCCATACATAGACAGATACACAAACACTCACATACACATGTCGATAGATTGATAGATAGATAGATAGATAGATAGATAGATAGATAGATAAACATTTTTTTTTTTTAGGGGAAATAGAATTTATCTATACAAGAATTATGTATATGAATATATTCCTGGATGTATATATACCTGTCTACACAAACACAGACATGCAAACACGCATGAACATACCCAAACACACACACACAAACACACACACACACACACACACACACATATATATATATATATATATATATATATATATATATATATATATATATATATATATATATATATGAGAGTGTGTGTGTGCGTGTGCAAGCATGTGCGTATATAGCGTATATGGGTGAATAAACATTTTAGGGAGATTGACATTTATTTCTGCAATGTATATAAATATGATCATATCCTCATACGTATATATAGATCTGTGTGTGAGTGTTTGTGTTTGTGATGACCAATACGTTCATAGACACATGTAGTAGTTAGTTTAAACCTGAAATTTTCAATGTATAATATTCAATCAAGATGATCAACAGAGAAACGTCGAGCGCATTAACAAGGATCTTTCGGATGCACGCTTATAGATGTACTTATTCGAACATGTATATATATATATATATATATATATATATATATATATATATATATATATATATAATAATTTCTGTTGAAATTTGCGTAGGAACATCTTTATTGCTTTTACACTGAGAACTTTTTGAAATGATAGAGAATTTTTTTTTTCCGAGCAAAATATTCAGTACTTGACGACGCAAGTATTTTCAATATATATATATATATATATATATATATATATATATATATATATATATGTATATATATGTGTGTGTGTGTGTGTGTATGTGCGTCTATGTGTATGTGTGTGTGTGTGTGTGTTTGTATGTGCGTCTGTGTGTGTGTGTTAATAAGAAATGGATATATGATCCGACAGAATGATTATGAATTGGAATATACTATATTTCTAAAATAACTGGAAATTATTTCAAATAAGAGTTTGAGTGTTATATAACGCAATTTATATATATATATATATATATATATATATATATATATATATATATATATATATATATATATTGATATGCACATAGAAAGAGAGAGGGGCATAGATTTTAATCCTTTGTCTTTCTCGTCTATTGCAGAAAAATGATATGTGCCTAGAGATATATACATATAAATACCTATTTACAAAGATATTCATATATATATATATAATCCAAACATATAATTGGCATATACATGCAATTGTGTCTGTTTATCTACTCACGTTCCTGATGGAACCTATAATACATAATGAACTGGTCTTAATCTGAATCATCCATGTCCAAGAAATGATACGGAGTAAGGGGACAAACTAGACAATCTGTAATCATAACAATGAATTTCTCGTGAAAGTTCCCATGTATCAAAGAAACGCTGTATGAACGACTAAAAAAATATTACATTACCTTCATTTGAGAAGAATAGTAATCTAATTTTTGTAATGATTCATCAAGACCAATTATTATTAGTACAACCCAAAGAAAATTTAAGATTTATTCAATTTAAATAGAAGTCATTTAAACGGAAGTAAAACGAAACGTCCAGTGTAAAAAGAAGTCAAAATGTTAGACGATTCGCCTGCAGGCACTCAAAATAATCTTTTTTTTATTAAACTATTTTTTTTATATTAAATTTCATTTCATCGAAGAAAAAACGAAAAATAATAACGTACAATCTTATTTTTTCCTGATTTATTTCTTAACAAATTTTGTCTGATTTTACGAAAACAATTATTATTTTTAAAAAAATTTACAAAATAAATCTCAACTGATATCATGTGATACAAAAATTTGTATATTAATTATCTGGGCTAGATATATGTTATATGATTATTTTTCTACGTGAACCATTAAATTTTTTTAAATCAAATTAATAATTACGTCGGATTTGGGCTCTTTGATGCTAATTCATAAATTGATAACACCGTCATGATATATATGTGTGTTCGTGTGTATATATATATGTATCAGCTTTTTTATTTTGTTGCTTTGGGGTTATTTTCTTTTTGCATCGTTTCTTTGTCACCAACAACCAGCTATTCGTGCAAATACAAATACTTGAATATAATTATATATTTCTAATGTCTAATAGAGAAAAGAAAAGAAAAAAATTATTAGATAATAATTACCACATTTTGTCACTGCATGCTGGAGTTACAGTCTCGGAGGTAAATATCGCCTAAAAACTGAAACATTTAGGAAAAAGAAGTTCCTTTTCAATACATTTCAACTTGAAAAATTCAGTTACTTGAAATATTCAATCTCCGTTCCCCATTCATCAATATTCATGGTGTGTCAGCCGAACGTCTCAGGTGATTCAATGCAGAACCACATGACAGCCTTTGTAATTTAGAATGCCGAATTCATACGTAAGCCTATCGTATCTCTCGCAGGTTGCATTTTTCACCAGAAAGTGATGATTTATAGTCATATCACTGTAGTGTACTTTGGTAAATTACATACATAATGTCGAGGACGTATATTTATCGATAGAATAACTTTTAACGATCCTTAGTTTTTTTTTAGAATCCTGGAACACCAAATGTCTCTATGACTGCTAATAATATATATATATATACATATATATATATATATATATATATATATATATACACACACGCACACACACAGTATATTTGGTACAAATCAGGCTAGCAGTATAACATAATATAATTATGTATCAATAATATAACGCCGCTTCTGAAAATGTTTAGGATTTTTTCATAGAGTGCTCGATACATTCAACATTTTACTAAAACTCCCCATTACCAGTTTTTACCTTCAAACATAGCCAAGGCATCATAAATTAGACATCAAGATTAATACTATCCACTAGAGCTACAAAAGGCACCAACAGGGGCAACAAAACCCAATGCTAAGATACCTAGGTCAAAATAGAAATTACTCCCTGACCACAACTAAGCATCGTTGCAGGAATGACCCCTGTATGGAGTTCAAACCCCCTTGACAAAATGAATATCCCCACACCGCCCATTACCACACTCACAAATTCGTAATAAATAGACCAAAAAAACATATATATATATATATATATATATATATATATATATATATCCTCTACATCTCTTTTAGAAAGTTTGAATATTTATTGTTCAGTAACAAATAACGCTGACTTAATATAAAAGCAGAAAACCTGACCATTTAAAACTGCTCCATTGAATTTAATTATAAACGATATAATTTAATTTCGAGAATATGGGTCAGGGTTTGATTTTGGTGTTGCAAGAAACAAAAAACGATTTAACATTCTTTTGCGTATCGATAAAATAAAAGGAAATGTTGACGAGTATCTAATGATAAAAATTCATTGCATTACTCTGAAATCAACCCTTACCCCTAAAAGTAACCCTAGAATTGAATCACATCGTCTATAATCAAATTTAATGAAATGCAGTTTTGAATGTCCGGGTTTTCTGCTTTTGCTTGTTGCTTTGATACGTTTGTAATGACAGCAGCATTCATTATCTCCCTTTGAAATTTTAGTTTGCGAACCAGTAACGAACTTTTACTGAGAAGTGCACTGGTGTGTGCGTTAGAGTTAGCAAAAAAGGAAGTTAATGAGATCTTCCTGGCTCTTACAACCTCAGACAATGACATCATCTTAAAATGAAATTCATACAGAAATTACTTTGCATTACACAACTGAACCGGAAAAAACGTGTAGGCGAAGTGATCTGCTAATTCCGTGTTACTCATCTATCGTTCGTGCCCGATATGACCCTGGCCAAAGAAACACAATATAACAAGAGACGTTTGTCAATAAATAGTACGGAGTGTGTTCGCGTGCATAGGATTGCTCTCACCATGTGGCGCTGTCATTCTCCGAAACACCTGCCGTTTAATGATATCCAATATTATCACAAGCTATACATTGTAATTTAGACGATAATAACCGTCTTATATTTGCTAAAAACGGACTTGTTTAAAAAAAAAACAAAAAACATGTATGCATAGTGCAAGAGACTTCTTGTCAGTAGGTAAGGTGACAAAGGTGAGATCAAAACATTCTTGAGCTGCTTGAATTAACCACTTTTAGTACAGTAAAGTCATCCATTTGATTGTACGGTCCCGGGGCTCAAGAGCTTTCTTTGTGCGTGCATTTATCATAATCTGCCTGCAGTTTGCTAAGCACGTCGAAGTTTTACCATTGCTTCCGGAAACATATTTCTAAGTCTGTCCGTTGCTAGCCTCTCGCAGTTCTTGGCAGGAGGTTGAACTTTTCCGGTTTTGCAATTTCATCCATAGCTAAGGGTAGAGAGAAGACAGATCCATGCCTTTTCCAAGGGAAATAGTTTGAATTCGGCTCCCCGATTCCATTTTCTGTGCTGCTAACCTTTTGGTCACTTGCACCTACGACTGCTTTTTGAATATTCAAAACTTTAGGTTTCATTAGTAACTCATACGTCATCCAGTTCGTGCTCCCATTTCAGAAGTATTTAGACCAACTCACTTAAGCAGAAACACATGAGTAACTGCATACATTACCCATCCTGATAATCTTAAAAACGTATTATGTGAATGTATTTCTAATGAAAGACAAATTTAAAAGATCTTTCCCATCGAGAAAAACGTTATTTTATGGCAAGCTTGAATCTGATGGTTGATATTGACCAATTTCGTGTTTAAAGCACAATTGGCCTTTCAAAATGTTTATGCTATTTGAACGCAGTTTTTATACCAGGAACTCCTTTACTTGGAGGTTTTTGAATCATCGAAAGTGATTCATTAGATGTTGTTTCTTTTTTATTTCATGAGCTTTTTGACATGTTGGTCATCACCAACGAAAATGGTCAAACTTTGTAGTATGAATTAAGCTGCGATAGATCTTCTTGGGGGAGGGGGGTCTAGAATCCTCTATTGACATGGGGGCTGATATCTTAATATGTTATAGCTTAAACATAGACCCATGAATGAACTCTATGTTGGATGTAACCTCGTGTTTAATTTCATTTGTTTTTTCAATTATTTATGTACATCTTGATCATATTGACGCAGTATGCCTTTTTGGAAGCTCTTTATCTAAATTAAAACGTATCGAAGCTCCAAATCTGCTAAGCTTTTTTTCTACAAGATTCAAAGCAACAAGAGAAATGAACCAAAAGTAAATTCATATCATAATAGTTAGCGCTTAGCGATTATCTTTGCTTCCACTGAATTCTTAGTGGGTTATCAGTTTAGAGTTTCCCTTAGCTTTTTCCACCATAGGCTTTTCTAATAAGTATCGCTCTTCTGTATTTGTTGTGGTAAATTTGCAAAATATTCTTATTCGCCCACAGCCAAACTGTATCTGTAACCGAAGGAAATGCATTGTGGACACGAATTTTTCGCAAGAATCACGCATTCAGGCTTAAACATGAACTATATTTTACCTGTCCCTTTTAAACTACTGAGATACACTTAATTCCATTGGTCCACGACACTCTAAATGAAACTTTGATATAAATATATATATATATATACGCATATGCATACATATATATATATGCACGTGTGTGTGTTCCTTTGGCTCACGCTATGAAGTATCAGTAAATCGACAATCTATATCAGACAGATTGTGATGTGAAATCTTCGTAGTTATCACCTTCAGTAGGATATAAATTATCCATTTTATGATAAATCACACACACACACACATATATACAGAGAGAGAGAGAGAGAGAGAGAATGAGAGAGACACTAGAAAGCTTTAAATCTTTAAACACTAAGCATTAAAAAACTTTTTCAATAATTACAAAACAAACAACAAATGCGTGTGCGTTTGTGTGTGTAGCTTGTTTTTACCTTATTAAATCAAATATATCACCATTCAAGTCATACAAGACAATGTTTTCCTCCCAAACACAGGGGACCATTTTGGTGTCAGTTTGAAGATTCACCAAATTGAACATGTCAATTCAATGTCTACGTTTGAGCAACCTTAAAATATCATATCATATTACTAAATTCACTTTGAATATCTTCACTGTGGCACGCTTTGGGCAATATCTAAATGATTTGCTTTCTATTGGAATATGCAACAATTTGGCGTATGATTTGGCATAGATATCTACTTATCTATTTGCTATATTTACAGGCTACTTAAGATATTTCATCTCCTAAATCGAAAGATATATCTTTTTGCAACATCTAAAAGCTTCTCTTTCCGATGGTAAGTCCACTCCTGTCGATACGTGGAAAAAGTAAGTAACAGCTAAATGTAATTGCTTTTTTTCTAAAATAGCGCAAGACTTGTAGGACTTGCCATAATTTCAGTGTTAAGTCATTTTGATGTTACAAAAGTTAGCGGCAATTATGGTCAGCTTTTATCTTTTGTTTACGAGGAGACTAGCTCTTTATAACTATGAACATTTTCTAGGAGATGTTTATTCCTCTCAGCTTAAATGTTTGAATTATTAATAGCAATCGAAGGCAATAGTGATTGTAGCGAAATGACAAGCCAGAAGAGCACTGAAGGTTATCGTCGAATCTAGTCTCGACGTAAATACTGCATATTGAAATGTATTTCCAGATGATTCGTGGCTTATATGGTTGTATATGGAACCAGCAAAGAAGATATTAACTTGAGTATCTTGTAATGTGTCTTCATAATAGCTCCTCTTTTAACTGCTCTTTGTAAATATATTCCTATCCTTTGTTTTGATATTCCAACGTTTTGGGTTTGTTTGTTCTTTTCTATTTCACTCACACATCTTTCTTTATGATACGTTTCTTTTTAATATGTTCTTTAGTATTGACTACTGAAAAAAATTGTTTCGCGCTAGTTAGACTCCTAAAAGCGCTTAAACCACTGAAACATTATAAAGTAACTAAAAACGGCCAGAACGCACCAAAAATATGCTAAATATTGTCCTTCACACGTCAAAAAATGGTCAGAATGTGTAAGCACGCCCGCCCTCATTTAGCAATTTTTCGTCCTACTAAAACAAGAAGGGCTGAATGTGGCGCTATGCTTGTTCTACTGTACACATCAGGGGGCTTCACGAAATAGATAGATAGATAGATAGATAGATAGATAGATTTGCTCGCCGCTCTCTTCATTGAACTCGGGAGAAATCAAGAATAATTTCTTTCGGTTTTCAGTGTACGGGGATTTCACGAAATAGATAGATAGATAGATAGATAGACACGAACAGACTGAGATAGATAGATAGATAGATAGATAGATAGATAGATAGATAGATAGATTTGCTAACAAACAACAAATTACTACATCATTTCCTTCATTAAATGTTGTCATATTTTCTCTGATATTCGTGTTAGATCGTATATTTCTCACTTTCAATTATCTTCATATAGAAGTCGTGTAAATTGGTCAAAGCTTCGCCGAGGAGATAAAAAAAACTTTGATTTATTGCTGTGAAAAAAAATGGTGTATTAAGAATCATATTAAAATAGTCATTATTTTAATGAAGATTGCCATTGCATCTTTCCAAAAGATTTTTTTTTACTCCTATAATTATCGTCGAAAAGTAATTAGGGAAAAGTAGGTATAAAATTGGGCATGCCATCATAATTCAAAATGAATATAATTTCTGGCAAATATCGAGAAATTACATAGGGCCTGTTTGATGGCAAAGATGGTTGAGTTTTAACTGTAACGATTTACCAGTTCTTTTCTAAGGCTGATTTTCAAGGTAGGCATGACGTCTTTAGAGGGAAAATTGCGTAATATCTTCCTACCCCTTCAATGCCTCTTACTTAATCTTGTGCAGGACCAAGGTGAGTTCATTAAGTATCTAGTAAGAAAACCTAAATGACAATTGCAGTCGATGTTAAAAGAATAACAGACAACCGTTGGAAATCACGATTCCAAACGTTGATCTCCAGGGATCATACGTGAACAAGAAAACGAGATGATGAGACGATTTAGACAAGACGAGGATATAACCTGTACTGTGATAGCCACAATTGAGAGGTTCGATAGACCTTCAATACCCCACCCCCAACGGATGTTAAAATGCTGCCGCTGCTTCTGCTGCTGCTGATCATAATAACCTTGGCAAATGATGTAGAAAAAATTTGATTTTATGTAACGAATGTAAAGAAAATAAATAAATAAAACTCCATAATTATTAAGTTATTAACACCTTTAGTTTTATCTCAATCCCAGGGAGTACTCAGCATAGACAAAAAAATGCAAAGCGAAGTAATGTTATATGAATAATACAATCGCAGAATAGCTTGAATGATGCCGTAACCTTCTGACAGTATGGGTAAACTCGTGATGCTTATAATTCATGAGAAGTTTTTTCTTCTAAATCCCAAAGAAAATGAGACGGGCTTCAAATTCAACATTTTCTCGATTTTTGTTAACACCTGCCAGCTGAAACTGTTAACATCAGCATAGTCAACATTCAAATATGTTTCGTTCGTTTTCAAGTCGGTCATAGTATACCTTATTCATTGATAAACCATTTTTTCCGATTTTGTTTTTAGTTCATCACTCCCAAATCGTCTTGCTGATCAAACACGTTGGTCACGTGACGGCTTCTCAAGAGTGACTCACCAGACCAGTTCTAGTTTTTTGTTGTTGTTTTTTACATGAAACGAATTGCTTGAAAGTAATTTTCAATTTAGTCTGGCGGTCTGTCTGGCTGGCTGGCTGGCTGACTGGCCAAGTATGACTCATGTGCACAAGCAACATCATTGGAGCTAGAGGGATCAAAATTTGAAGATTCATTCCTTATCATGTTTAGAAAAAAAATACTTTTTTTTAATACCCTCTCCGAATGCGTTTTTAGTGAGCCGGTTTGATTCACAACGCAATTTCATCCAATATTTATCCCTTAGTTTTTGTCTGGAACATATCACGCTTGGTTTCTTTAATTTTGAACATTTTTTTTAGTGATCATTACCCAACAAAAGCTGAGTAGTAACTTAATCAATCCTTTTTCAATTCTTCAATTCATCGCTCCTAACCAGACATGCTGCCAAAACACGTTGATCATTTGACTAACCGGATCTGTTCAGCAATTTCTTTTTTTGTGTGTGTGTTTCGTACATGTTGTTCTCGCGTGAGAAGAGTTGCTTGAAATTGATAGTTTGCTATTAGATTTGTAATTAATATTCTTAGGTTAATTAGCGGCAAGTTGTTATGATAGATTGTAATTACGATGATTGATATCCCAAGCTGGAACACATTTGCATCTTGGTTGTGATGTCGTTGGAAAACTGCAGCTGATATTGATAAATATCATACCTTATAGAAGTTTCTTGCGTTCTATTTTATCTCCAATCAGAAGGTAATGAATCTTGAGGAGTTGAAGAGTTCTAAGCTCATTCTGTTGTTTTGTGTTTTGGATGCTGCAACTCATATCACTTAATTAAGGCGTTCATGCAATTGCAATATTGAATATAGGTGGGATTTTTTTTTAAGCGGATCGATAGCATCAACGTCATGTTACTAAGTAACAATCTCAATGTTGATATCTTATTGTCACTGGATCTATGCGAAAAGAAATCTGGAAATTGCATTTTTGTGTCAATACGTGTTTTGTTTTTTCTCTGGGTGAGGAGTGTGTGCGTGCCTGAAAAAAAAAACGAAAAAAAACAGAAGGTGAGAAAAAGAAATGTGCATTAACAATGACGATATAATTAACTCATCACTTTCAATGATTGAACAACCGTAGTGTCGAAATTTGATTCGTAAAATATTCCGTCGAAAGATGAATATGGTTAAAAAATATTCTGTTTATGACACAACTGGTGTTTTAGGGGGCAGGGGAGGGGTTCCACGTGAAAACATCTAAATTAGTACAAAAGAACATCTAGATACATCCAGTTCCTGGAAAATTTAGAATACACACTGACATACCAATACAGAATAGAACCCGTGGCCATCTTTTGTTCTTTTGAAACTGAAAGTACCTAGATGAACCACATCTCAAATTTTGCACATTACATTCTCTCCTTATCTTAACTCTCTCCCTATCTCAACTCTCTCCCTTTTCTCGATCGGCATCAATAACTCCTCTCTCTCTCTCTCTCTCTCTCTCTCTCTCTCTCTCTCTCTCTCTCTCTCTCTGTCTATCACCCTTTATCTCTTATATTCCTTTTCTCTCGTACACCTGCACATATACATATATGTATATTGAGCATAGGAACACTTGTCCATAAGCTTCAATGTATATATATATATATATATATATATATATATATATATATATATACATATATATATATATATATATATATATGTTTATACATATATATGTATATATGTGTGTGTGTGTGTGTGTATGTGTGTGTCGGAAGGTGATCTTTTGCATAAGTAGGTATACGTATGTGTATAGAGAGATATGTATATACATTTTAACTAGTATTAGATTCTTTTTCATTTTATTTCTTGTGTGGTTCATTAGCAGAAAATAGTTTGATATATTTTGCCTTCTTCGGTGCATGTATATATATATATATATATATATATATATATATATATATATATATATATATATATATATATATATATATATATATATATATATATATACCTGGTATTTGTACCTTATATTCATATACATGTTTGGATGAATTTATATATATATATATATATATATATATATATATATATATATATATATATATAAAAGATAGATAGATACCTATACTATAACCATTATACTTATTTGAACATCGCATAAACAGATCGAAGAACAGATCAATATGTGTACGTGGACAGATTTAAATTGACGGAAAATCGAGTAAATCCATAATCATCATTATCTGCCTAAATTAATCTCTGGTGCTCTCTGTGCGTGAAATTTTACGCTCTTTTATTTGCTTACGTATATTGTGAACGATGCTTAATCATGCATTGAGTCCGGAGTTTGATTCTCATGCGATTCTATATATCATACATACGTTAGGCCATTACATATACAAATGTACACATCCAAATACATATAACGTATATACATATAATGTGTGCGTGTGACAGAGTAAAATATCAGTATCAGAAGACAGGTAGAGATAAACAGAGAGAAGTTAGAGGAAGAGAAAGATCGAGGCCCCCATATCATTACGAAGTCTACTTTGAGGTTGATATACACATTTCAACACAAATCTTACCACAAACATGAGCTATAAACACAATACCCCAACCAGACCAAGTTTCCTGAAGTATATCAATCTCCTGAGAAAGCTCGAAAAGTTGAAATAAGGAATAATTTGTCCTGAACAATCTGCCAATAGTGTCATTTCAATCAGATACTGTTGAATCAACCATTATACCCTTACTTTAATTAATCATATATATATATATATATATATATATATATATATTTGAATAAGTATATTATCGCTCACATTTGTGTAGAAATTCGTCCCACACATGAACAGATAATAAAAGCAATTATGCTTAAATATATGTACAAATTGTGAGCACCTAGCATATGTTCTACACTTTTGAATTATGGGTAATTTTTTTCCTGGTAAATATTTACAGATATATAAAGATGCACGTTAAAGGAGATGTGGTGACATAACTCGTACATTTTATGTGAGCCTGCAATATATATACACATATATATATATATATATATATATATATATATATATATATATATATATATATATATATATATATATGAATATATATAAAATCATTTTTTCACTTATTATTCCTTACCAAACTACGTGAGGAATAATGCATATTTGTTTACACACATACGCGTGCTGGATTTTTACCTGATTTCGCAAACTGACTGCAGGCGATGGATAAAAGGATGCATGAAGGAGGCCCGTTGGCGAAAAGACAAATAAATGAGAACAGACTGATCAACATTGATTGATAGATAGATAGATGGATAGATAGATAGATAGATATTTACTGATATGACCGTTTGGAAATTTGGAAATCAGCCATCCTTTAATTATCATCTGCAGCAGTAGCCTTACGAAGCCTATCCAATGGTCTCTCAGTTTTTTCCTGATCTTGAGTTTCACGTTGCCAGCACATTCTCAACTCTTCCAGATCATAAAGCCATTTCACTTTTAGCCAATTACAATTTCGCCAATGATCCTGTTGCGAGACGTGATGTCCTACATCCTTAAAATATGGCCCAACCATTTCCATTAACGATTATTAATGGCTCATAGGATATATATATATATATATATACATATATATATATATATATATATATATATATATGAAACCTGATAATTAGATATATATGTATGGATTGGTGTCATGTATTATACTTGTGCTGCTGTCAGAATAGAGTGTGTGTGTGTCTGTCTGTGTTTCTGTGTGTGTCTACATCGAAGTCTTTTTCTAGAAACGATATCAACCCAATCAACGCATTATATGCAAGTTAAGTATGCTTTATGAGTTAATAAATAGATAGTTTCGTACATGCATGTGTTGTAAGTTGACTGATAATCAAATGAAAAATAGATATATAACTACATATCTATATATCTATATATCTACATATATATATATATATATATATATATATATGTTCGTGTGTGTGTATGCGTGTGTGTGTATGTGTAAAGACAAGTACTTCGTTATGAAGTAAACATCTTGATGCAAGGAATATTAATGGCAACTGAAAAATAATATTTGAATACAGTTGCTCAACAGATCATGCCAAACATTTCAATAAACAAACTTGAACCAAAATACTTAGAAGAGTCAAGATATTCCAAACACATTTTTAAAATCTAGGAAGTGACTTATTGTTTTTGAACTGAATGTGACTTTAATCTCCAAAATAAATTTTATTATTTACTTAACAATATTATTCAATTCATTGGAAACATTACTATATAATTATTACTATATATTAGATAAAGATATTATTTTTCATTTAAAAAATCATCTAAACAGATATATTTTACAACTAAGCCTAACCAAAAATCTTTCAGAGTTAGCTGAAAAACATCCAAATTGGAGAGCGCGGAGCAAAGGACGTAACAAATGAATTGGAAACCCTAAGCAAGAGAAGTAACTAATATTTTGGTTTATCAGTCAGTTTACGACGATCGATGCAAGAGACGCTAGCGCATGTAAAAATAATGGCGGCTTTAGTGCTATTTGTGACTTCGATGAAGGCAGAAACAAAACCGGGAATAGGGAACACTGCAATTGACTGGCAAAATGGAACTTCATACAGAGAAGTGATATTCCTTTCAAAATAGTCAAGCGGTTGCCTTCGAAGGTCATTAAAAATGACGAAGACTTTAGCGTGTGTAGAAACGTCACCTTCTAATCTTAGCTGGGTCTACTTATTGCTTCGATTATTTTCCATTTATTAATAATCCTTCCTCTCTTTTCGCATCGTTATTTATATATTCATTTTATGTACTTTCCCTAAACTATATTATTCATTCTACAACCCTTTCTCTTGTCACTCCTCTCTCTCTCTCTCTCTCACACACACACACACACACACACAAACACATATACACACACACACACGTACACTGTCTATCTCTCCATTCCCCCTATCTTTACCTATCTTTATATCTATCTATCTCGATCTCCGTCGGTATTTACTAAGTTTAGCTTAGTCCGGCACAAATATGCAAGTTTAGGACACCCAGTGAGTATCGAATTCACAACAGCTATAATTACCTGGTGGTTAACCATTACACTTCAGCGAAGCACCCATCTCTCTTTCTTCTTTTATAGTTATTTACTTAGTTCAGTTATCCGTGGCACAATATCAAAAATGCTGGGTACCAAGTGATGATTGTATTCACAACAATTGTAATAATCTGCCAGCCGTAGCACCATAGAAAGGGTGCCTCCTCTCTCCCTCTCGCCATCTATCTATCCCTGTCTCTGTCTCTCGTTTTCTCTTTTTGTCTCTCTTGTTTTATGATTCTTTTTATATTTTTCCCAATCTTTACCCCTTTTTTTTAAAGATGCATCCATGCATATCTATAAGACACTTTTCGGTCGGTCAGTCGGTCAGAAGAAGAAGCTTATCGTGTTGGTGTGAAAAAAAGCTTTGTCCAGACTTTGACTGGAGCATCTTCTTCTTCTTCTTCTTCTTCTTCTTCTTCTTCTTCTTCTTCTTCTTCTTCTTCTTCTTCTTCTTCTTCTTCTTCTTCTTCTTCTTCTTCTTCTTCTTCTTCTTCTATCAAATTCAGTAAAGCTGAATATCAAATTTTACAGTCGTATCATATTTGATTGATATGAAACTTTGCCCCTACTTTCGTCTCCCCTTCCCCATCCTCCTCATCCACCTCCCTTACTTCGCTACAACTACCACAGATCGTTGACATCTTGTTGAACTTACTGTTCTTGTTGGTTTCTCCTTCTTCTTTATTCTTGGGACCTAATACCAACTATTGGCACCAAAGTGAAATACGCAACCCTCCCAGCCACAAGACAGAACGGACTGTCTCTTCATTCTTTATATTTTCCAGGCTCGGCTCAATAAAGCACGAAGCCGAATGAGAGAAATAATACAAGAGAGAATATGTCAAGATGATCTTCAAAGTAAGAATTGCCTGCTTGCTCAGAAAACTGGCATTCGTAAAGTATCTATTTAGGACTTTTTTTTAACTTTTTTAGCGTTTTTCATCAGGAGACTTCTGTCTTTTAAATTGTCCCAGATCGATTTCTCTGCCAAAAAGTGTATTCTAAATTCAAATTTTAAAATTTTACAACAAATTACCTGTTTCAAATTTCTTCCGGCTATCTTTTCTTAAATGCGAGTATTTTTGTCTCTTTTCTGCATTTTATTAATTCATATGCGTACTTGCAATATCTGGCTGTTGAACAGTGGTTACTACATTGAAAAGACAATTTTTATCCCGAAAAGTTAATTCAATCTTGAGCCAACCAGCCTTTAAGAGTAACTAACAAAATATTTCTTCCACTGTGATTTACAATTCTTAATGTTCTCAATTTTTTTCTTAAACTTTCTTTCTCTTTTCTCACAATGCTCCTTATTCCCTCTTTATATATATGCATATACATATATCGATCTATCCATCTGGAGTATTTCTAAATATGTCTATTTGCCTATGTCTTTATTATCTCTATACCTGTCTTGCCATTTTCCTGGCTAGCTTTCTCTGTTTATGTATCTATCATCTCTTTGCTGATAATAGTCTTTGTTCTTTCTCTCATTTGACCGTCTTTTCGATGTCTCCACTCATTAAGTATTCCTTCTATTCAATCTCTCTCCTATCTCTACCACTCTTTCTATTTCTCTCTCACTTCTACACCCTATCTCTGTATCTCACTTCATTTCTTTTTTACTTCTCTCTCTCTCTCTCTCTCTCTCTCTCTCTCTCTCTCTCTCTCTCTCAACAGTTCTAACATGCATATTCTCCTGATATTTACGGAAAAGTTGAAATGGGAGAAATGCCAAATAGGGTGACTGTGTAGCGTCAGAGATCCAAATAAGTAATGCTTGCTTGCTCTAAAAATCTGCATTCTGGCTTTCATCTGGGTGAAAACTTGAACACCAACAAATGCCACCACTGGGAAATACGCAATTCAATCTGCCACAAAACAGGCCCTGTATACTGCTTAGCTTAGTACGCCACAAGGCCATGACAGAAGAGTCTCTAATAAGAATAGAATTCTCTATACAAGCGAGATATTTGCAGCACTAGATCGTTAACCATCGCTATACTCCTCACGTATAACCATGCTTGTTATTTTTATAGATACAATGATATCTTGAATAGTGCATTTTTGGTTAGTACGTACTTCCAAGAAGTACTGCTATATAGTAATGCTGTGCGAACTTGTTAAACTAATAAAACTAAATAAAAGCTGAAAAAACAAATGCATGAAATTGTTGAAAAAAGAACCTGAATAGTGCTGAATTAATTTTTGAACAAATTAACCGTACTAATCGAAGTATTCAATATTTTCTTATTTCTCAGCTCTGTTTTCATTGCCAATACCTCCTGTCATTTTTCTCTCTTGTGAGCACACTATCTTGAAATTGTGTGGACGTGTGTGTGCGTGTGTATTCATGTTTGTGCTAGCTTCCGTATCTGTGTGTGTGTGTGTGTTTGTGTGTGTGTGTGTTCATAACCATTCTCTTTCTCTGCTATTTTCTTAGAGATGCCACCAGTGTTGCCAATTTATCATGTTTCTTATTTTGGCTATACAAAAATCGCAAGATTAGGAGGAAAATGCTTCAATATTTTGACCACTTTTCGCATATTTTTGGTGTGTTCTGGCCATTGTCTGTGGCTATTGGCTATTTTTCATTCTTTTTCGTCGCTCTTTGGCAGTCAAACTAGAGCGAAAGTATTTTCTTTTTAGTTGGCAACACTGCATGTTCCACTTAACAAAGATTGACATAAGGGAAAAACGTAAAAAATATTCTGTCATTGACAATCTACATTTTGAAATTGATAACTTTTTTATGTATTTGTTCGATACTGTCCATTCTACTTTCACTTTCATTTTCTTTTTCCCTTGCATTCTCTTTCTATTTCATCATTCATGTTCCCTATCTTTTTCTACCCCTCTTTCTACTTTTTGTTCCTAAAATGCACATTTTTTTCTTTTACTTTCCTTCAATCTTCCTCTGTATTTTCCCCCCTTCGTTTTCTTACTTCTTTTTTTCTTCTCCTGCTCTTTGTTTCATCCATCTCCAATCTCTGTCTTCTCTCCTTCATCCACACTCCCCTCCTTTCTTCCAACCTTTTCTCCCTTTTCCTCCTATTTATATATGTTTTTTCCCTCTTCTGTGGCCATTCATTCTACTCCCGTTACATAACTTCTCTGTTTTTTCTTGCAATTTTGCTTTTTCACCACTCTCTCCTCCCTAGGTTTTTTTTTCATTTTTACTGTTCTTGTTTTTTTCTTTCTCCTTCCTTCGTTTACATTTTCCCCCTTTTTTCTCCTTCTTTTCTCCTTTCTTTCTTTTCCCCTTTTTTTCTTCGGTTTATTTCCTACCTTATCATTTTGCTTGTACATCTGGCCGTTCATTCCAATCAACAATTACATTTTAAACTGCTGACTTATTTCTCTTTTATTTATATTCTGAATCCTTCATTATTCCCTCTCTCCCTCTCTCCCTCTCTCTCTCTCTCTCTCTCTCTCTCTCTCTCTCTCTCTCTGCTCCTCAATTTTCACTAAATTCTCCACTTGAATATTTCTCCTCCTGAACTATTTCCCAGCATGGATATCATATTTCTCTCTTCACCCCCACTTCCTCTCTCTCTCTCACTATCTCTCTCTCTCATCTTCTTCTTTTTATTCTTCTCCCGAGCGAAACCACTGCTAAATTCACTGCACGAATGTTACTCATCTCTCCTCTTTCTCTCTCTCTCTCCCTCTCTCTCATCTTCTAAACGAGCTAAATTCTCCACATGAATACTATTACATGTATGTACATACATACATTCATACATACATATCTATACACCTAGCTTTTTCCTCACTTCGAATCCCACTCTCCCATTTCCCCAGGACACTAATGAAATCTCCACCCCATCCGCTTTGCCAAGCTTCAATGTCTTTTATAAACTTCTTCTTTACTTGAAGCGGTCATTTCTATCCTCATTGTTTTGCTCTCTCCACAATTTACAGCATTACAAAATAGGGGAAAAAATTACTCGCCGTAAATACACCACAATTTAATTTCACAAAATTGATTTATAACTTTATTATTTCATATTCATCCACAAGGAAACCGGGTGTCACTTTTACGCAGTTTTGAAAAATTGGTTCCTAATGAAATTCCGACGCTTTTTTCTCTGTGTGTACAGCCAGAGTTACATAACTCTATGTAATTGACAATAACCATTTCTATATAGAAAAGTGCATTCGTATCTTATCTGTGGGCATAGAAAACTCTGAATAGCTAAGTCCGGCATAGGACCGGTGTTTATCCATATTATACTCTGGCAACAGCTTGAATAGAAACAGTTGTTTACGTACAAGACGGGGATAACTATATTACTGCTTATTTGAAACTGCTTATTCGCGTGTCTTCAGAACGAATTATTTCGTTAAGTTAATCTATTGAAACTTCCACGGGAATATTTTTTCCTTATTGTGCAAATCATGTGGGCAATCCATCGATTCTCGTCTTGCTAGTACTCGTAGACATTGCTCAGAGGTAAAGGACATAACTGTTGGACACATTATCCGAGGTTCAATCTAGAGTGCCAATTGGATTTACTGCAAAAGAAAAAATAGGCGGAAAAGACAAATTTTTTCTTAATCTATGCCGAGTAGCTTCGCAAATGTAGTTGCTAAAACATCCATAGGCTTGGTCTACAGAGATATGGTTTTCATCCTTGAGGATTTTATCTAATGAACTCATCATGTCTGTGATACTATTGCTTTAAAATCTATATTGCAGAAGGCATTATATTTTTTAATTGAACTGAATTCATCAATCCCAGAGAAATAATGTCGAATAAGTCATTTACTTTTACCTTCAAAGAAATTTCAATGAAGCTCTCATGCACTCATAGTAAAGAGGGAGTTAGGATTCACTGATGCTGCTTTGTGCAATACTACTATTTTGGAGTCGTGATTTTCATCAAAATCATCGACAAGTTGAAAAGGATCTTTATTTTAAAGATTACGATGGGACTAACAAAAAAAGTTATGTGGCGATTCCTTCATAGACAATCATTCTAGAACTTAGTCTCACCTCCAATGTGCAAAACATGCGCATTTCGACGGCTGTACTAATTTAATTTAAAAAATACTACTGTTCTAAAGTCATGATTTTCAATAGATTCATTGACAGTTAAGTTGAAAAGAATCTTTCTTTTGAAGATTAATATGATACTAACACATGATCTGATCTACTTTCTCATACGTGCTTTCTCAGTTTGATGGGATATAAAAAAAATTACCCACTTGCTTGGTGCAACGATTTACTTTTTTTTAAATACATTTTTCGTAGGTGTTTCTTAAGGTAGTTTTCAGTAAACTATCTCAGAGTTGAAGATTAACTTTCTCGTAGATTTATAAGTTAAAGCTTACAGTCAACCTAAGTAAGTATATCAAAATATATGGGATGGCTTTATTGTAACTATAAATTATCTATTTCAAAAAGTATTTTCGGCAGGAATCCAGAGTGATTAGGGTGCTTGAAGATTCGAAACCTATGCCCAGGCAAATTATGAATTTTTCTTTATAATCTGAAAAAAATATTTGATGAATCAGTTTTGTTTTTTTAACTGATTTCAAGCAATGATAGATTGACCTTAAAAACGAAAGTTTATTGTTCATAAAAATATTGTTTCCATCCCCTATGCTCAACCCATTTCAATATTGATCCTTACGGTCAAAATGCTTGATCTGCCCTTGTATCGGGTATTTTCAGTGTATCTAAGTGTGAAAAAATTATGATATGATGATCTTTTCCTAAAATGTATTTGACGTTAGATTTATTGTGAAAATGGGAGAAAAATTTGATTAAGTGCAACTAACGAAATGATAACCTTAAGATGACTCGTAGGGCACCGGTCAAATCGTTACAATGGATTAGAAAGAAACTGCACGTACAGAGCATCAGAGGAAGATCGCAAAGCACCGCTTGTGAAAAACTATATATATATATATATATATATATATATATATATATATATATATATATATATATATATATATATATATATATGTGTATATGAGGAGTTCTTAAAACGATAATGTAGATCTAAAAGTAACAGCAAGTTGATTAGTGTATATACATACATACATATATATATATATATATATATATATATGTTTGACATTTATATTTGCATGCAACATTGTATGCATATCTACGTAAGTTTGGTAGTTTCAAACAACTGCTTTAATATGCTGATAAGGACAATAGAATGTCTCCGTATTCAAACACATTGCACTGTCATAATACATAATAACCAATAACTTTCGGCAATACCTCTTTCTTTTTGAATCCACATGGACATTATATTATCTCATTCAATAGAATCAAAAGCAACGAACATTGCCAAACCAACATATTCTTCTTTCTGTCTTGTTTTCATGTCTTCTTGCACGTAAATAAGATGGATCTATATATCAATAAATAATCTCATTTCATTCATAGCTCAGCCATTATCTATCTATTTCTCTCTCTCTCTTTCTCTCTCTCTCACACACACACACATATATATATATATATATATATATATATATATATATATATATATATATAACAATCCATCTATCTTTATTTATTGATTTATAACTATCTATTGATTGAGTGATCGATCTATCTGTCTCTATCATTTCAAAACAATCTCAGTTCGTTCATAATCACCAATCTGTATATTTATATATATATGTTCATCTTTCTATCTATCTATCTATCTATCTATCTATCTATCTATCTATCTATATATATATATATATATATATATATATATATATATATATATATATATATATATATATATATATATCACAGTCTATTAATTTGTATCCATTTATGTCAGTCTCTTTATAACAATCTCAGTCTGTTTATATCCATCTATCTCTGATCAGTTTCTTTCTTTCTCTCTCACTATATATATATATATATATATATATATATATATATATATATATATATATATATATATATATATATATATATATATATTGTGTATTCATTCGTATCTCTGTTGGTCTCTTCATAACAATGTACCCGTCCATATCCATCCATTTATCTCAGTTTGTTCATATTTACCTTCCAACCTACATATCTATCTATCTATCTCTCTTTCTCTCTCTCTCTTTCTCTCTCTCTCTCTTTCTCTCTCTCTCTCTATATATATATATATATATATATCGATTGATTAATCGATCTACCTATCTATGTATCCATCACAATATGCGCTTAACTTGTACCTCACTCATGCACAACCAGTAACCAATACAATCAAGTACAGTAAAAATATATTACACAGAAAACCTCGCAGCAACAAAAGAAATCACAATTTCTAACTGTTTCATATGTCCACAATCGGGCTTCCAATTATTACCCAACCTATGAACAATCCTTCGATTCCCCATAGAGGATAGATCACTATCAGACACATACTACTTCTACTTGTCTCTTGGAAGCCACAAAATTCCAAACTATGTCTATTGCAATTCTCTTATGTTCTATTCCAGTACCAGAATTGTATTATCGAATTAGGATAAATCGTTTCGCTTGGGCAATTTTAGGAATTCAGATGCGTACACTGGACAAACCTTTAATCTTTGAATCGGTTCTGTGTCATTCTTTTCAATTGTATGTTCCGATAGATCAGAACTACAAAACGAGACTGAACGTGATTTTCTGTCATGAGCGAGAGTTTGCGATCCTTTTGTTCCTGTTGAATATCGCATAATAGATGATAAAGCGAATGCCATTTGAATAGTTTTGAGCTGCAAAGGGGCGTCTAATTTGTATATTTCTCGAATAGTTACCAACATAGCTATTCATGAAGGTTTCTCTCTGGAACAATTTTTTCTTTGTCAAAAAATCGAATTTTACCAGATTGTGGTTAATTTGGAAGTATCGTACGTTGTTGGATTTTTCAAGTATCTGCTCATAGTATTGCTGTGAAACACGGATTATTTCTCCTAATAAAATGAAAATTTGACATATTTCAAGAGTAAATTTCAGTATCAAAGGATTAAAGTATATTAGCTAACTTAATAAAACTACTTTAAAAATGGCACATATTCTTTATTGTTCTAAAAAGAATAATTGACAATAGAATAATAGGGATGAGCTTAATGTAGACTAATTAGTAAAAAAACCGACTGAAGTATAGGATTAGAGACACTGGTTTGTCTGTTGTCAAACTCCAACTGAGTTTATTCTATTCTTCTAGCAACGATGGCAAGTTTAGACTACCGGTTAAGACTAAAATGTAAAAAGTCTAAAATGATGGATAAAGAGAGGGAGGGAAAAGAAGAGAAAGAAAAATTTTATTACTGCTTTATCGATCAATGGAAGAGAGAGAGAAATTAAAAAGAGAGAAAAGACAAAAGAAAGAGGGAGGGAATGTAGAAGGAGGAAAAGACAAAGGAAGGAGGGAGACAAAGAAAGAAAGACGAAGTGAGGGAGAGGGGGGAGAGTGTTAGGGAAATAAAGCGGGAAAGAAAAAACTGACCTTACTTTAGATAATTTGTTGTTTCTGAACATATTCTTTCAACTACAATTCTTTTTCACCTCAATTATAATTGTTTTGTTTTATTTTTCTCCCATCTCTAATCTTCTCAGGCCAAAACTGTCCATAGTACGAACTTTAAAAATTACACACACACTCCTCTCAACAAATAAAAAAAATGTTTATTTGTTTCTCTGGTTTTCGAAATTCGGCTCAATGGCTGGAGTAGTTGCGTTCAGAGTGTTGAACCTAAAGCAGCCAGTCTTGGGTTATTTCTTTATTCCTGTGGACTCTTCCTTAACCATAGGAATGCATTACTGTTCTTAAAGTTCATTTGTTTGTCTTATACCAAACAAAGGAAAGGGTAAAAAATGCCCAGCTACTCACCCAGAGCTGGGGAGAGAAAAATCGTTTCATGCCTTTCCTAAGGGCATTATTGCAAAGTGAACGTAAGCAACCTAGATTCCGTCTTCAGTGCCAGTAACCCCTACCTTTCCCCGAAACCCTTTTTCTTTTTCTTTTTTTTATTTTTATTTTTACTTTTCAGCGAATTGTATTCGCAAATTAGATAATTAACTTCAGAATGTTATTAAATCCCATTTCTAAATGGACTCGTCACAAACAAGAGAATAACAAAAGATTACCAATATGACATCCTGCTGTCTACCAGCAGAAACCCCTCTGACTTGGAGCTCTTGCGTGTTGCAATTTGCCAACGGTTAAAATGACAAGGGAGGGTGGCGTTGCCTCATAAAATATTGTCTTGAAGCAAGGAGGCGTCAAAATGGAGACGTGCCAAGCCAGTGATTAGAATTTAAAGACTGTCTAAACGGCGTATCTCTTTGGCAGACGCAGACATTTAAAAGGTTTGTCGTTCTATGAGATAGCAGAATATACTTTTGGCATCTGAAAACGGCGGCTCCCAGGAGACTCACCGGGAGGTCGTATTCGTCTCCTGTTGTGACCCTCGCGACAGAACTTTATTTTCTTCCATGTATTTTTTTTTGTTGTTTACTTTAATCTGTTTGTCGCCAAGTACTTTCTTCAAACTTGTAACTCCTGAATCATTTTGTTCGGTTTTTTGTTTTGTTTTTTTTTGTTTTTTTTAGTAAGAATGGAAAGTTTTCATTTCATGTTTGAAGTGATTTTATAATCATTTAAATGAACTAATTTTTTTTATGATAGTGGAATAGTATCATCCGACGAGATTTGAATTAATGACAAATTTTTAAAATTATATTCTTTTTGTCTGTTTTCTTCCGATATGCGTTCCGATGAGTAATCTATCTTCTTCAGTCGGTTAGATGTAAATTTTGAATTTAAGTGATGCTCCTCGTTGGCTGAGATACAATCAATTAATTTCTCAAAATCAAACCATGATATAAGCAGCATTGTATGGTTGCATGACACCGAGGGATATCACTTGTATTTAAAAGTAACCTCTAATTGGCTCGGGAAGATGACTAACTCATCAAATGTCATATATATAAATATACATACGTACCAAAATCCCATTAGTCCTAAAAAGAAAAGTAAACAACCGATGCATGTTACCGATAGTCACCAATGATGCCGAAGCATGAGACCTTGCCAAAAAATCGACCCTCAAACTAATAACTATGTGACATGCACGAGGAGTCAGAGATATCATAGAAATCACTTGCAAACTCAAATGACAATACGCTAGTCATGTTCCAAAAATAACAGAAATTCTCTGGACATCACGGCTCACAACGTGAATCACCAGAGATCATGTACAAAACTGTTACAAGCCAAAATTGTAATTGAGTGACGCATTGAACCAGCAGAGGAGGTCCAGCAAATCTTGGAAAAGGTATATGTCCAATGACAGACACTCAAAAAGCTTTTGTTGCCGCTGCTGCTGATAAGCATACTTGAATGTATGTAAGGAGAAAAGACAAGTTATTTCGGCCATGACATTTGACTGATAACTTGCTATGAATGATGATAGAAAAAAAAACCTTTGCTACTGATCAACCCAAAACTATCAATTTACCATTAATTCATAACACTAGTAATAAGAGAACATTACTGCAAACTAAAAAAACTAAACGCTTTGTTGCTCTATCACTAAACTTGTAACAAATCATTTTGCTACTTTACCACACGGCTAGTGATAGAGACTTTGCTGTTTTATCTCAAAACTTCTAAAAAAACACTTTGCTGGTTTATCACAAAAGTAGTAACAAACCACTTTGCTAAATTATTATAATGCTAGTATTTCAACACTTTGCTGCTTTAGCACGCAATTGGTAATGAACCACTTTGCTATTTTATCACAATGCTAGTTATAACATGCTTTGTTCCTTTATCACTAAATTTGTGATAAACCATTTTGCTTCTTTATCTTAATGCTTAAAATGAAACATTTAGCTGCTTTATCAAAAAAATCAATACGAACCACTTATTTTATTATTAGAAATGGCACATTTGGATGTTGTTTTTCGCATCGTTAATGAAACACTTTTCTGGGTTTTTTTTACAAAACGAGCATCTAAAATTTGCTGTTTTTATATAAAACAGTGAATAAGACACTTTTTCGCTTTATCCAAACACTATTTAGGAAACACGTTGCCGCTTTATTATCACAAACTATTAATTTAACTCTACATATCTGCTAAATATGAAACTTGCATTAAACCATTTTGCTGCTTAATACAAAACGAGTAATAAATCTCTTTGCAGGTTTTTGTCATAATAATGATTATAATAATAATAATATATAACTTGGCTTCTTTATTGCAAAAGCAATGATAAACCACTTAGCGAGTAATAAAACACATTGTTGGTTCATTGTAAAACTAGTAACGAACAACACAGCGACTTAATCGAAATGCTACTAATAGCACGCTTTATTACATCATTAGTAATAAAACAATTCGCTGCATTTCACAAAACTAGTAGTGAAAAATATTGCTACTTTTTTCCTCACGATTCTATGAATAATAATTGCCGCTTACGTCAACAGTAGTAATTAAACATTTTGCAGCTTCATTCTAATGTATGTATAGTTGCATAAACAATAACTAGTTTAATCTTTTTTTTTCATTTTTATCTATTTATAAAACACTTACCTGCTTTTAGTCACAGCACTAGTGATAGAACATTCAGCTACTCGATTACAGGACTTATAATACTAGTAAAACTAGTAATGAAATAAGATAATGCCAAATCAAAGATTCAAGAGACTGATCGGTAACTTTTCTATGTTGGTGTGGACTAACTGATAGCTGTTGTGTTTATTCAACTGAAAAAGTTTCAAATGAATACGTATTTGGCTGCACAACTAGTTTACTTGGGTTTTTTGGTGACAAAAATTGCTCACATCTGTACTTATGCTTATGTACATTTTGCCTACTGTCATAGTCACTTGTAGAGGCTTTACACTTTTTTCAACAAACTTATTTTGAATGTTCGTGAGTGTTGTCTCTCTCTGTCTCTCTGTCTCTGTCTCTCTGTCTCTCTGTCTCTCTCTCTCTCTTCCAACATTCCACGATATCCCACACACCTACAGAAACACAACCACACTCCTCTAAATAAAGTGGGAATCTATTGAACTGTCAGGCTCAGACGTTTCGTTTTCGGTCTTATCTATTTCAAATAAATTGACTTCAAAGCAAATTTCCTCCTGTAAGCATCGATTTAAGGGACTTTGTTTGTATTTGAACGGATCAATCGATATCAAAGATGACCATTTCAAACCTGAGATTTCGAACATTTGTTTGAACAACAAAAAAATTAGTAACTAGAACACACTCAGAGAGCGCATACCTCTACCAACGTGACTATAATGTCGAGGAAGTAATTTAGCATTGAACTTTTGCCATTATTATTTGGACAGACAGACGGACATACTGAAAGTCAGGAAGAAAACTTGAAGACATGAGGTAATATGTATACCTCTCTAACTTTGTTTGCAAAGGATGAATTCAGAATTTTAGATATATATAGATTGGGTAGATAGAAATGGAATCTTATTGAAAGAGAGGGGCAGAAAGAAACCTGTAGACTGATACTGCAGGATTTATATAAGCATGAATAGATAGATAGATAGATAGATAGATAGATGGATAGATAGATGGATGGATATGGACGGGGAGGAAGGTGAATCGGGAAGACGAAGGGAAATATATAAAGGCTAGAACACAGAAATAAATCAAGAATTAGAATAGAATTGTGATTTGTTTGGATACGTGTGTGTGAGTGCATGTGTGTGTGAAAGAGAGAGAGAGAGAGAAAGAGAGAGTGTGTATGTGTGTGTGTGTGTGTGTGTGTGCGTGTGTGTGTGTGCGTGTGCGTGCGTGTGTGTTTGCACGCGCACGCGAATGTGCTTGACCATTACAGTTTGGATAATTAAATAAAAAGACTATGATATTCGTCTTGGAAGCATCAGCTGCTGATGTCATAGGATCCTTTGTTCGTATTACGTGTTGCATTAGGATTCGGAGAAAGTGTCTCTCAAGTTCGAAAAAGTTATTGAAGCTCCGTATCTCTCATCCATTCCTTCTGGGGGTCAGGGGGGGGCAGAGAAATGAAGCGTGCGGATGGAGGTAACGTTGCGCTGTTATGTAACAAAATATCTCACAATTGAATCGATGAAACCCCAATCTCCATGCGTCACCTATCAAGCGTAATAATAACGGTGTAGTGATTTTTGCTTTATTTTCGTTTTGTCTTTTCCACCTCGAGGTGCTGAGGTTGCGACACACTTCCAAGTACAATGGAATCTTTGATGGCATGAGGTAAGCTGAATGCCGTATAACCCTTTTGGCGGTATCAATTCATTTAGACATTTTCTTTTTTTCCAGTTGTGTTTGTTATCATAGCACAAAAACAGTGCGTCAATATATATATATATATATATATATATATATATATATATATATATATATATATATATATATAACCATTTGTACGTGTGTGCAAGTCAAGCATATATAGGGAAAGAGGTAGGTGTATATATATATATATATATATATATATATATATATATATATATATATATATATATATACATATATATATGCACGTGTCTACCACAGAAATTGACATATTGTAAGTATTAATATATATGTATTAATATTCATGTGCTCGTGTTTGTTAGAATTTGCATGATACATAAGGATATATATTCGTACCTATCTATATATATATGTATATATATATATATATATATATATATATATATATATATATATATATATATATATATATATATATATGCGTGTATATACACCTGTAATAGAAGTATATGTGTGTAAGAATATAATAGTTTATATTTATTTGTGCATCTTTTCATAAACTCAGAAGATAAGTATATATATATGCATAGAGAGAGAAAGAGACAGAGAGAAATACACATAACTATATATATTCATACCCATAAAAATAAATATATATAGATATGTGTGTGCGTGTGTGAGTGTGTGTGTGTGCCTGTGTGTGTAGACCTATAATAGAATCATAAGTATGAATATATATGCATTTATATTCATGTGCTCTCCTTCGTGTAAACTTGCAAGATAAGCAGATGTATAGGAACAATTGTCTACAAAGTAATTTTTAACTAAACTTTCGAGGGGAAAATCCCCGTATGTAAGTGCGTATGTCTGCATATGTGTACACCTGTAAGAAGAGCATACATGTATATGTGAGTATATGTACCTGTAAAAGAAGCATAAAAGTGTGTATATTATCATATTGGCAGCAAATTTCCTTTAATACATCTTTTTATCAAAATGCCAGACAAGGGGGGACATTTTTAATCTTTTAGTAATCTTTTCTTGTTCTCGTACAAGTGAACGAATCTTCGATGTCAATGAATATAAATATTGTCCAAAAGATTAAGCGCTTTCGGCAGCACTGTCCAATATTTCCTATATCTATATATTTATGTATTCGCCCTGTTAGCAAGTATATACACACGAGTCTATGCATATGAATGATTCTATTGCAAAACTTACATATATTATCTATTTACGAAATTTCTATCCAAGTTAAAGTCACTTATTATTCATATACACTACTTTCTCTTCAGCCATGTCTGTCTTTCTCTTCGAGCATAGTCTCTTACGTAAAAACGTTCACTCGACCGTGTGTGTGCATGTGTGTGTGTTTGTGTGTGAACCTCTCATAGCCCCATATTTTCTTTCTTCAGGTTCTATCCCTTTTGACGTAGGATGATACAGTGTTCATTTACTGTGTCTTACAATGGAACGATATTCACTGGCGTACTTATCGTTTGCAAGCTGACTGGTTGCCACCCTCTTTTATACATCATGGTGCGCCCTGGTGCTAACTACTCATGTCCGTGGACACATCTTCGAATTCGGAATCCTCCGTCTTCTCTGCCCTTCCAAACTTCCTTCTCGTACACGCATCTAAACAGATCATTAAATTAACATATGTATTGATATTCAATTAAATCAACTTGGGTGGTCTGCTTGATGTGTATATATAATCACGAGAAGGTTTGGCTTGTGACGGATATGATTGCATATTTCCCCACTAGGGCTTGTTGCTGCTGTCTAGGCCTTAATAAAAAGTCACGATAACGAATGCTGTGGATCAACGCAAGGAGGCACCTGTTTGGCACAACATAATCTTCCTATCCATGTTTTTCTACATTTTCCTCGTAACAGACCGAGATAAGTTTAGTATATTATGAAAAAGCACACATGTCCTTATATATGCGATTGAATTGCATTAGATAATATTGAATTGTCAAATATGTCCGTTTTTTAATAATAATAATAATAATGATAATAATAATAATAATAATAATAATAATAATAATAATAATAATAATAATAATTATTATTATTATTATATATATATATATATATATATATATGACCAGTGTATCAGTATGTTTAATCCGACAATTCGAAGGCACAATGACAATATCAGGAGGCCAACCGTCCCAATGATTCATTTCTACAAGGTGAAATAATGAAATAAAATAAATCACGTGTACAATCGGCTCTCGGATATTGTTATATGTACGTGTGTGTGTGTATACATATACATATACATATATATCTATATATATATATATATCTATCAATCTATCTATCTATCTATATATATATATATATATATATATATATATATATATATATATATATATATATATATCTGTGTGTGTGTATGTGTGTGTGTGTGTGTGTGTGTGTGCGTGTGTGCGTGTGTGTGTCTTTGCAATTCAATTTCCTTTGCTGCCATTATTACAAAGCAATATAGACAATCGCTACGCCTAGGAATCCTTTTAGTTTAATCTGTTCCTATCGACCTAGCTAACTAGCAAGGTCTCTATTTCACCCTTTGTTTGTCAGTTTCGGTCGTTTCGTACGTATCTCAGTTGGCTCTCTAACATTACTCTGTCTCTATCTCTCTTTCTCTCTCCCTCCTTCTCTATATATCCTTCTCTCTATCTATTCATCAATCTATTTATCTATCTATTTATCTATCTATCTATCTATCTATCCTTCTATTTATCTATTTATCTATCTATCTATCTATCTTGATTACTGTCTATTCTATTTATTTGTTTTTTTCCGGCTTATCTAGCTCGAAGATTCATCCTAAATCTTCTTTTGTCTTTCTTTCTATCTCAGACTGCTCACAGGTATCAAACTATCAATCAATCTCCCTATTAGAAACAATCAATCAAAACTGTCGGAACAGGTTTCTTCAGTTTTCAAGTTGGTCTGTCTGGCTGGCTAAGTAAGTATGTATGCATGTATGTATGTATGTATGTATAACGCGTACTGGCCACGTCAATGGAGCTAGGGGCTGAAACTTCCAACATTTGCTCAAAATTATTCCTTAAAACATTTTTGGGCGGGGCTTACTACCCCTAAATAGATTTCCAGTGTGGGGGGCTCAATTTACATCATAAGTTTATGCTGGGTTGATCCTTAAATTTCTGTCCTACAGCGTTCACGATTGTTTCGTTTATTTTTTCAATTCAGACTTTTTTAATGATCACTATCAAACAAAAGGTAAAAGATGTAACTTATTCAGTGATCACCCCCTTTCCCAATTAGTTCAATGGATCATACCAACTGTGCATGCTCCCAAAAGATGATGGTTACGGGACAGTTTCTATTGAGTGACTAACATACGTATCTATCTCCATTTATGAACAGTAAATGCATAGAATTGTGTGGTTTTCTATTGTACGGATGGTATGCAGTACAGTCAAAGTATTGCTTTACAAATTGATGTAGCTCAGTATAAGATGATAAAGTACATCAAATAATAATAACCTTGAACAAAGCTGCTTTTTAACATTGCACTTCTGATTAGTACGGATAGTTCTATAACGAATCAGCCGCACTATCAAAGGTATATACCTGTACGACTTACAATCTCCGCTAAATTCTTATCTAACTCAGTGAAATCTGTTCTCATTTATCGATACATTGATTATATAAACCTTTTACATCAATCGCTCGATTCCTTCCTGCGTTTCTTTTCACAAAGAATGTAACTCCCTTTGATGCCGTCTTTGTTAATAATTTGCACTGGTTGACCATCGAATGGATTGCTGTGAGTCACATATTTGCCAAAATTGAACAATGGCACATTCAGATGAAAAGCACCATGATACCCAATCACCTGCTGCCATAGAGATCCGCCCCATTCCTCTAGGGTTGGGCAAAAAACAGAGACCGAGGGCGATATTAGAAAACAGATTCTGGTGACATCGTAAGTCAATGGGTCGGTAATCGGTTTGTGGGAAGTCGAAGATGACATGACACATTTCCATTGTGTTGTAATTATTTGATAGACCACCGTCAGAAATATCTACAGCAACCATTCATGGTTTGTCAGAAAAGTATGACATATATCTTTTGAGAAAAACATGCCCAAATAAGTGTGTTACCGTGTGTGTGTTTGTGTATTGACGAGTGAATGATTCTGTTTAGATCAGTAAGTGTGCAGGAAGAGTACCAAGATTAGACACACACACACACACACACACATATATATATATATATATATATACATATATATATATATATATATATATATATATAGTTTTCACAACTTTCAGCGCTGAATGTATTAAAAAAAATCAAAACTTATGTCATCTCAGTCAATCATTCCCAAATATCTGTGAATGCAAGTGAGAGTTGGTTTTATGTTTTACACAGAATTAGATTTCATGGTACCATATGTGATTTTTTTCCTGGTTGATATCATCAGTTGTTTACCGAGTGTCCATTTTGGAGATCTAAGAACAAAACAGTCATACTAAGATGACCCCCAGCTGTGCTGATCAATTATATATATATATATATATATATATATATATATATATATATATATATATATATATATATATATATATATATAAAACAAGACAAGTGACAATTTCGAGAGACCATGTGTTGTACGAATGTTTTTTTTTTCAGTGTATTGCAACGCTTCGCCAGTGAATACAAACTTTATTAAGGAAGTATATTATACTATATTATCCATTATACTTTCAGTATAAAGCAATATGCACTTGCGTAACTTTGGAATACATTGAAGGAATTCATTTGTGCAACACGTTTCACCCTTATATTGTCGGATAAACAATAATACACACTGATACAATGGCTATATATATATATACATATATCTTCCAATTTCATTCAAAGATTTGCATTCATATGATATACGATGGTAATTCTCTTGATGCTCGATCGTGGATGTTGTTTTTTACGTATATTACTTACAATAAGTGTAAACACATTTATTAGCGTATACAATCTCTTTAGTGTCTCTGTGCGCTTGCTTATTCTGTGAATTCAAAATTCATTTCACTCGATTGCCGCATCGAAAGAAGTATTTGAATTTCCCCAGATCCTTTTGAATAAGACTTGATTTTGCTCAAAGGTTCAGAAAGAAGGTAATAGTCTTCGGAATAAATAATGAGTTTTGAAATGTAATGTGTTTATATATGTATGTTCTTAGAATATATATATATATATATATATATATATATATATATATATATATATATATATATATATATATATATATATATATATATATATATATATATAATGTGTACTGTAGAGAGTGAGACAGACTCGGGAGCAAAGTGTTTAGAGGTAAGGTTTATTAATCCTTAGATGTAAATTGCCCAGACATGTTTCGGGATTCTTCCCATCTTCAGTGGTGTGTGCTGTGTCATATATATATATATATATATATATATATATATATATATATATATATATATATATATATATATATATATAATCCAGGAAATAATTGTCTAGAAAAAGATTCATCCATTCATTTATCGTCACTTGCAGCTTAGCCAGTCAGTAATTATACTAGAGGAGAGGTCCGTTCAGCTTGCATTATTGAGTGTGGAGATCGGTTTCATCATTACGAAGATTAATGCGATCTCTACGAGGGGCTCTCTTGTGGATCAACATCAGATTATGGTACTTGGAATTCAATGACGGTAACCAAACAAGGTACTGACCAGATTCTATATTGCTTAAAATCGGTAATCGTTGGTTTGAATTATAGCAATTCTACTTCAAATACATCCTTTATTTCTTCTACGTCAACTCCTACCACTAGAAGTCATATTACTGTCTAAGTGATATGGGAACATGAAGGTAACAGTTGTGCCTATCGTCATTAGAGAACCAGGGTGCCTAGAAAAAAAGATTGGAAGATCTGGAAATCTTGCTTTGAAGTAAGGCCACCCAGGCGACAGAAATCAGGTAGAATACAATAAAGAGTGCTAGGGATTTTATTTTCTTGATCTTTTGTGGAATCCAACACTTACCGCCGATTTGTAAACAGATATGAATCCAAATATAAAGAAAAACAAGAAAAACAACAACGGCAACAATAATAATAATAATGATAATAATAACAACAATAATAATAATAATGATAATAATAATAATAATAATTGGTTTGGTTGAACGCAGCTTAGATATAGCTAACAAAATCAGGAAATTGGTTGCAACGATATCAACATTTTTTTGATAGATCGTACGTATAGACGTTGCTGTCTGTGTCTGCCAGCGAGTCTCTCCTTCAGTCTCTATGTATATGTGAGTGTGTCAGTAAGATATACATATATGCATATATATATATATACATATATATATATATATATGTGTGTGTGTGTGTGTGTGTGTATGTATATATATATATATATATATATATATACATACATATGTGTATATATATATATATATATATATATATATATATATATGTATATGTATATGTATATATATATGTATATGTATATGTATATATATTCAAATATTCAAATAAAGACAGAACAGGAATATTAAGCATATATGGAATTTTCTTCTATTTATATTATGTATTTTCCGGAGGTCAGCTTCATGATCAGTTATCTTTTGAATTAAACAACTTTAACAGGAGCGAAATACGAGCACAAATATGTGCATTATTTTTATCCCCATGTTATTATACATTCCAAATGGATGGAAGATATATGTTTCTTTCTATATATATATATATATATATATATATATATATATATATATATATATATATATATATATATATATATACACACACAAACACATATATATGTGTGTGTGTGCGTGTGTGTGTAAAATTACTCACGCGGTAATTTATATATTCACACAAAGTATCCATTGATGATTAAAACAATAAGTATAATGAAGCATCAGTATTGCTTTAGAATTTACTCTCCCTTGGTAATAACTACGTTACTGTAAGTCAAGAGAAAATATTATCTTCAAAAGATACACGACAAACAAGAGTATGGTTTCTGTTTCTCCGAGCAAGTATTAAAGACAATATTAGTGAGAGAAATAGATCCAATAATACCTAAATAGACTCTCTGCAGATTATAAACCAAATGTGAAGTTGAAATAAGAATAGAAACCGGATTTCCTCTGTTGCTTGCAAACGAATGAACACATGACTTTGTAGAGAAGTATCAATACGGACTCTTAAGTCATCATTGATAATTGTTTCTACACCTTCTTATCATCTATAACGATTTGATTTACATCATTGGTAGATTAAGGTGGACTTGATAAGATATGAACTTTTTTGAAAATCTCTTACGTATAAATATATACGGATATTTGTTGGTTGGTCCACGTTCTATCAAACACACACATACACAAGGGATGTACTCAGACAGACAGTGAACACATACACACTCTAGCCCACAGCACATATGCGCCTATTTGTATGTATAATTGTATATAGATGCCACTTAGATATATCTACATGAACATGTGTTTGAATAGATATATGTTTATATATATTCATATATATGTGTGAGTGTGTGTGTGTGTGTGTGTGTGTGTGTGTGTGTGTGTGTGTGTGTGTGTGTGTGTGTGTGTGCGTGCCTCTGTGTGCAAATGTGTTTGTGTATACATATCATATAAATCGATATTAAATGAATCACCACAAAGGCAACTAAGAACAAGTAACTCATACTCTATCGACAAACACTTACATACAAACTTTAAACAGCATTCTGCACTAGTGAACAACTGTGTCCAAATATAAGAATAAGACCTTATTTAATATCTATTCAGTTGAAATTTTCATCTTAACTTTCGTATAGCCGGAAATTCGTAAAATAGGAGTTCGTAAAACGAGGTATACCTGTATATTCAAACATATGAATAGATCTGTATTCATTGTGTACATATATGCATTAATATAAGTATACATATGTATGTTTATTCCCGTGGGTTTCTTCAGGGGTATAGGACTGCAACCACCCTGCTGCAATTTCAATTATGAGTAAGTTTTTACGGGATAGAGTTACTCGCGCAACGTGTAGCTCTCTTCCTGGCTGCCAAGCTATAGATTTGGTTATTTTTTTCCTTTCAGAGTAATCTACTCATAGATGGACTGCCGTACTAATTGACCATAGGAAAAGACTTGAGTAGTCACATAAATAATATCAGTCAAAACACGGACTCAGTCCTCCGATTCCTTTTCTTTTTTTTTTTTTTTTTGCTGTCAACCCTAACGCCACTCGTACATATACATTTTATCGTGTTAATGCACATTATTGGAGCCATTTCATATTTTACATGATCGGAATTGGGAAAATTTGGTGCTGAACAATGCTATTTGGTTCCAAAAATAAAACATTTGATATTGCATGGAAATCAACAAAGAAAATAATTCATTGTACAAGAATGATATGATACATTTATATACGTGAGCAATCGATTAAAAACATATATTTCAATTTCCTCTTCAAACTTAGTCTGATAATGAATGTTAATTTATTTGATTATTTTGGTACTAAAACTATTTAATTTGGTCTGAAAACCATACAAATTTGGTCTGATGATGGATTTTGATTTATTTGATCAATTTTGTACTTGAACTACTTAATTTGATCCCAGAACTATACAAATCTTATGATGGAATTTTCAAGTTATTTAATTTTTTTTGTTATTGAATTTGGTCCAAAGACTTCTGGACTTATGTCGCAAAGAAATGTAGCAACCCTTATAGCTACTTGATGCTTAAAATTGCTGATCTAGCAGCGTGGGTGTATGAGAGCTTTAACTATTTCATTCAAAATAGAATGTGTTGTATTTCGCTTATAACTTGGGTATTGCTTGCCGTGTTTGAATCACTTCAGTCGAGGACCCACAGAGACTTTATCTCCCATCTCAATCCAAATGCATTTATTAGGAAAAAAAAAAGTTTTTCATATAAGCATGTCTTCTTACTTTTTAGCGCCCATTAAAAGAACAATAATTAAAAATGAATGCATCTCGTGCTCTCTGCATTGCGCCTTGCAAGAGAAACAAAAAAAAATACAGAATATTCCAATGCTAACTCCTTAAGTCGCATGCAGGTGTCCACTGTGTGTATGTATGTACATACGCTTGACTGGAGGGGGTTTCTTTCCTAAAAAAATGTATCGGAGTATACATATATATATATTTATATATACATTAGTGTGTGTCAGTGATGTATGGTGCTCTGCATCTTGTGTACAACGGATACATTAAAAAACAAAGGTAAAACATTTTATGGTCTGTTGAAACCTCTTTGGTACAACACAAGGAACCTAGTCCCGATCGTAAAAATCAGAGAATTGATAATATCCAGAATTTTGATCAGAAACTCTTACCAGTTGGTAATGGTGCACAATTCAGATTCTGTTTCTATTTTATTAATTTTCTCATTTCGTTTCATTTGCTCGCCGTTTGTGACATCAAATAAGCGGAAATGCGGAACTTTATAATTCTAGATCACGTTTCAAATATTATACCAAATAGGCTTTTACTGCCTGTTGCTTTTGACAGACTTTTAGAATATTTTTTGCATTTTCGTGCATCCATAGCTCACAGCACGCACAAGATACAAAGCGCCACCCGCCACTGATATCATACATATATATATATATATATATATATATATATATGAACATATACTCACAGACAGAGCAATATTTTTCTTCGTTTCCTCATGCTGTCTTTGCTTTCGTGTGACATTATCGTTTTATAATTTTATTTATTTTTTCTTTGTAACTCATCAATTCTGGGGCGACTTCTAACTTTAAAACAAAAAAGAATTACGAAAAAAATAAAATTATATAATTAATAATGATCGCCCCCAGCTTGTGCCTTCCTTAATCTCTTGATAATCTTCGTAATGACGTGTAGACTGGATAATCTTAATCTCAACGAGTGTCAGCTGACAACATGCAGATTAGTGTGTTGATAATTGACTTTAAAATTTAAAATTTAAAACAAAAAAGAAATGACAAAAACGCTGTTTTCATTTTCGTTTTTATCGTGTCTGGCAATGTGCTAAAACGCTGTAAAGAAATATTAAAACGTAAATTGAATTTTCAAGAAAGAAAATAACGAGGAATCCATTGATTGCCATATACGAATGTTGATATGTAACAAAATGTTGTAGAAAGAAAAACCAAATCTTGAAACGTTATTATGATTGATGTATGCTATTTAATCTTTTTTCAATAAAATATCTAGATCTGGACATCTGTTTTTTTCTATTGTTTTTGTCTGTTGTACTTATTAGACATTCTTATGTATAGCACAAAAGAATATGGGTCTGAAATTGGATTGACATGCAGCTGATAAAAAAAGGAACAGCTGCTGTTAATCACCACCACCCAGAACAGACTGATTTGATGGGGTTAGGTTATACCTGTCCTCTCACATCAATCCGTCTATCTCTCCAAAATTTTTGTTTTCTGGAAATTCCCTTTCCGAAATAGGCTTTTAGTCATGGGTTCAACATACAATATGTTTTTACTAAATTGGACACAGGTTTGTTCTACCTCGATTTTTTAAAAATCCATATGTTTTTAGTGACCAAATTAAAGGACAAGAGAAGTGACGCTCATAGATCACACATTTTCCACATTTTAATTGATCATCCCATCACCGCATATATGGACGGTAGTGGATTATAATTTCCCTTAGAATGCTAGTTTTTTCTAATTTCTTTCTTCTTTTTTTTTAAAGTTTTTGGTCGGGTTATATTGAAAATGTTTCTTCCAATGGCTCATTTTGATGATGCCCCCAAGTGTGGGGAAAATATTTTTCAGATTGGATAAATAACCCGGCTTTTAGAACCTGTCCTCTCTGCAGTGGAGGGGTCACTCCTTTGTTTAAGGCACCTGTGATTGTGGCTTCGTAGTTAAAATAAACAACCAGATTCTGCCATAGCTCATCTATCCTCTCCTTAAATATTTTTCCATTTTGTGCTGTTATCACACCTTTGGGAAGGCTGTACCAAATTGGCATCATGCGCACTGAGAAGCTGTTTCTTTTAGACTATGATTTATATCTCTTCATTTTGTTTCCTCACGCCCTTGTCTGGTTTCTTTTTAATTTCATCCTTGTTGTACATGCAGTTTCATACATTTTGATTATGATTTCAAATCTTTCAATCATGTCCATCCTCAATCTTGTGTAAATGAGTGAAGGTAAGTACAGTGATATATTTCTTGATATTGAAAAAGTCTTTAAATGAGTTCGTCGTTGCAGCAGAGAGTGGATATTTATTTGGTTTACGCATGGATGCCAATGTGACACACAGTCTTTTTCATGTTTTGAGGCCAAGAAAATATCTGATTTCCTCAGTCTGAACCGGAGACAAACGGCTATATGTCTGATTGTATCTTAGATAGTTCGGTAGATATTAAGATACACACAAGTGAAAACAGCTTCATTTTTTTCTCGACCCTATAAGGGCAAAAACTTTCCAAGTTAGTCTGTCTGGTTACCTATAAATGTATGCATGTATGGATCATGACTACAAAAAACATCTTTCTAACCATCCCCTTCTATCTATCTTTTTTAGCTGGTCTATTTGCATGGTAGATTTAAGCTCAATTGAGCATTTACTCTTTTGGTATGAGGAGATATTATTCTTTCTTGGTAATCACTGTCCAACAAAAGGTAAGAGAAGTGTGTAATTAATTGAACACCCCGTTTTGACACCTTAAAAGGAGGAAACTTTTCTATTCTACAAATAAATCGCTAATAAGTATCCCTTAATTTCTGACACATCGACAGTGAGGGAGGTTTACAGTTCTCTTTTGACCACTAAAGTGAACGATGGTCTTCCCACATTTTTTACTCTTTAGATGGAAGAAAAGTTTTACTCTATTTTTGACACTTTAAAAAGCCATATGTATGTGTTTATGGAAAAGACATTAAGAGAGCAAAATATCTACCGTCACTTTTGAGCCTTGCTGAATGGAAAAGGTATACGTTCACCCTTGACCCCTCGAGGGGTATTTTTCCTTCACTCCAGACCTCTCAAAGAATTCATATGTGAGCATATGAAATAATAAAATATTTATACTGACGAAACATAAGGTCCGACTTTGGTATTATAGTTACATTGTAAATAACCCCCTCGGTAAAACCCTCAAAACTTTTTCCTCATCACCCCTCATTTTACACCACCTCCCTTGAGAAGTCATTCCATTGCGTGGTAGACAAAACATACCCCACACCTACACATTTAAGATACGATATATATGCTACCTTCTTTGCATCGCATATATTATGAAATAATGGACTGTTCTTTGTGTTGACTGAGAACCACTTGTTTCTTGTGAACGTATTTGTATTCGATTGATATCGGACTAGACCATTTCAGAAAGTAGTGGCTCCACGATGCCTGTGATAGAGAGTTGTGGCAAATCCTTGAGAAGATGTATGTATAACGACGGACGATGAAGACTGATGATGATGATATTGTAACGAAAGACTTCCAGTTGATGGAACCATCGCACCTGTCTTCCACTGGGTCCACTTACATCGATTTCAACTCCAAGCCCACAGGACATCGCCGAACTACTAGCTATTTATACACCGTGGCCTTTAGCCAAACAGTAATGTCAGGAAGTATCATCACAGTGAGAATAGTCTGTATCCAATTATCCAGTACGTATTTGTTTAAGAACCACATAAACTGGTTGATTTCAGTATTTCTTTTTGCAATAACTGTCCAGATCTCGGATGGGGGATGTGATCTGGCCAATAGGCCACAGATCACCTATTAGTTTAAAAAGTTACTTTAGAAGTGTTTAAAGCACATTTTACTATGGAATCATATCAAAGTCACCAGAATAACTCGATAGCTAACATGAATATTCCCAAGGCTCATATTCTAGCAAAGACTGTCCTCTCTCTTTGATACATGATTCTTACGACGTTACTGATGGTTATGTCGAGGGTAAGATAGCCTCAAACAGGTTTAGAATCGGGGAATTTTTCTCTCCTATGCTGGTTTCAAACCATGGCTAGAGAGTCTGGTCTGCCCTACTATTTATCCATAGTTGGTGAGAAGGGGTCGATTCATGCCTTTTCTAACGGCATTATTGTGAAGTGAGCAAGAACACCCTCAGACCGTGTTTGAAATCGGCTTGTCAATTCCTTTTTCCATGCTGTCAACCGTTTAGCAACTCTGTACCTCCTATAAGATATTCTTACTTTAAAACTCATTCCTATATTGAGTGGATATCAACTGGGCCTTATATACGCTTCATTTGTGGTGGATTTCTTACCACGCCTTACGATAAGAAAATTAGTATTTTTTTATAACACAAGAGTATTGAATACAGGATGTTTACAAGAAAAAGGGACGAATTCAAAAATTTATGGAAGCAAACCTATTTACGGTATTGACACTCAAGATGTACACTTTTGTAAAGTTTTTTACCGCAAGAGTCCATGTCCGGAATCGCTGACACAAGATTCAACGAGTTTTCTTTAGAAAAAAATTCCATAAAAAGAATTGTTTAAAATTTCTCTGAATCAAAACAAAACTCTTTTAGATGTCTTGTTGAGTACGAATTTTCTCGTTACCCGGGCAAGTCTTCTCTCTGGTATTGCTGTCACAAAATTTTGAAGGGTACTTTTTCAAGTTCTAAGAATGAGAAAAAAAATTTTTTTGAAGATGTCCAATGGAGCATTTGTGCGAACTTGCAAGGTTTTAGGTTAAATCATGTGTCCGGTAGCTTAGACACAAAACTTCATAAAGGCAAAGAGAAATTAATTCCATTATACAAATACAAATTGCTGACATCGAGCAACCAGAAAATTGTGCATCATTAATGTCAATGTCTTGAATAAGTTTGCTTTAATACATTTTTTAAAAACTTTATAAATATATTTTGGTGTATACTTTAATCATATGTATAAGTAGAGTATACAACCAATGCATCCTCCCAATCGTCACTTATGAGACTGAAACATGGAACCTAACCAAGAGACAGACTTGCAAATTGAAAACCATGCAACGTGCACATGAAAAAAATTATGCTAAACCTCACATGGAGATACCACAAGACATTATAGAATCCATTCGGAAACTCAAATGGCAATGGGCTCACCATGTTGCAAGAACTGCTGACAACCGATGGACATCACAACTCACGACATGGATGGCCAGAGATCAAATGCAGAACCGAAGCCGGCAGAGTACTCGATAGAAAGAGAACGTAGACAAATTCTGTAAGTACTGGCTCTGCGATGCCCACGATAGAGAAGTGTAGCAAATCCTGGGGTAGGTCTATGTTCAACGACGCACGTAATGATAATGATGATGATCATGATCATGATCATATTCATCATCATCATCATCATCATCATCATCATCACTCAGCAAAAAAACTACTATAGTTACCTTTCCCTGATATATTTTTTTTCACGAGGAAAAAAAGTACGCATCTCCCAATAACTTTATAATAGGGGTAAAAAAAAACGAATCATTCACCCGAAGAAGTCCGAGGGTCGGAAACATGAATGAATCCATTATTTTACTGTGTACATATGTATATAGTAAGTGAGTTTGAGTATAACAATAGATAACTACACACACACACACACACGTGCACTTACATGTTCTAAAAACCTGTTTGGCGTTATGGGGAAATTAAAGACGACGGTCGTTTTTCTTCCTTTCACTTTGTAAAATCTTCATGCCTGCACTACCAGATCTCCAAAATTTGTACTTGAACCACAAAAATTCACATTGGTACCGAATATCTAAAAACAGCGGTTTATTTTCTTGATGAGTTTTTAGCAATTATTTTTAACTTGTATTCCTATTCTTTTTTTAAACACTTTTAATCTAATGTCAACGCTACTGGACGCTCGTTTTAGTGAAAATCCTTGAAATGATGAACTTCAAGTGTTTCTCTACAAAACTATGCTCGGTGAATACCAATATCTTGGGTAATTTTTCTCCAATAAATCTTTGAAATAGTCTATTTCTTTTACAAATACCCTGCATCAAATACTTTGTGTTCTCCTCAGAAATATTCTATGAAAATTATCGAGTAAAAAAAAACAATAAAGGGAGCATCAAAATGTTTGGAGCTTCAAGCTGAATCCATGTTTGAAATGCTGATTTCAAAGACAGGCCCCCAGGTAGGGTTATTAGTGCTACCGATCATCATGTCCACATACGTGCGTGTACGTATAAAATCTTTTATATCGACTTGGACTCGTATCTGTCCAGGCATTAGAATTATGAAAAGTCAAGGAGGGTTATTTCATCCATGTTCTCAGATGAAAGCAACTCTGAAACATACACAGAGAAGCAAACAATATTTAATCGATGTATTTATCAATTAACCTGGTAGATTTTGTAAACCTTTCAGTAATTCTCCACACCATACTGAATGTGACAGAAGCTGTTTGTAGATAAAGGTTATCTCATAACGAAAGTGTCATGGAATCTTTCTGGTTTGATGTTTTGCTCCGATACAAGTGTTAATACTTATTCTGATATCGTTGGTGTTGGAAATTGTGCACGTGATCTTCTCGAATTTTCCTGACATTTTCGAAGCGAGTTGTGCACAACATGCAAGCTATTCATGAGCATGAATGTATGCTTAGTTTTGTTGATATTAATGACTGATTCATTCATGAAGAAACTTGTCCTGTGTGAGCACTGAAAAGGCTCAAAATGTTCTAAAAGTTAGATTTGGTCAGTGGCCAAGAAATTCCTCAGGGCTTAAACCTGCCGAGAATCTTGGAGCCATCAAATAAAGATCCGCTTCTATTTGCCTACTGAACCACAACATTTTAGACAGCATTCGACTCGGGAGACTGGAACAATCTTTGGAGGAATTGAAATGTTACTAAAACTGTTCAGGAACCTCTTTGAGTCGTTAGAAATATGGTTGGATTTTGAGAAAGCTTATGGTGGGAAATCCATACAAGAGATTATTGATTGTACTATGAGTTAGTGTTGGTTGCAAAAAAAAAGAAATTTTTATTTCAGACCTGCTTTAGGAGCACACATGAATGTAAGTGACAAATGAGCATAGTTACTGATTTAAATAGGGAAAGTAAAAAAAAATGTTGGCTTAAAGATGAACAAAACAAAGACATAAGTAATGTTCAACGATGAATTCCCTCAAAAGAGCACAAGAAAAGAGAGCAAATATCTAGAAGAAGTTCACGAAAAATGGAGTTGGAGAAAGATCCTGAAAGCGAAATAACAGGATGCATAACGATCTGCTGAAAAATATTTGGTATGAACAGAGACATATTGAAGATCACTATTCAAATGTGCCTAAATCCAAAAGTATACAATGCATGCATATCAGCAGCTATTTCTTATGGATACAAAACATAGGAACCAACAAAGCGAACTGGAAAGCAGCTTAGAATTGCAGAGAGAGCCATGGAAAGAACAATGCTAGGGATTCCTCTAAGGGATAGGGAAAGATTAACATAGAACCGGGGAAAGACTAGAGTGAAATAATTGGACGATAGACATGGAGAATGGTGGGACACCTAGCAAGAAGGGACGACAGCATATAGAGCAAAAGGCTCATTGGCGCATTATGTTGATCAGTCAGTCATCTGATCGATACCCACGTGAAGAGTGAACACGAAAGTAAAATACCAGACATTAGAGGGAGGGGTAGAGTAGAGGGGTTTGCCTGTAACACCTTGCAGGGGTCAACGCAACGCAACGCAACGCAATCGCAATCGCAATCGTCACGTAAGGAAATGGGGAAGGCTTTTGTCCACAAATAAACTCATAATGGATGATGATGATGATGATGATGATGATGATGATGATGATGATGATGTATTCAAAGAAATAGTTGAATGAGATCCAATTCAATCAGATTCCGTGCCATTCAGCGTGGGCGACCGCGTCTCACTATCAAACGTGTTCTCCCATCCCCACAGATTGTATCCACTGTCTTCCCTGTTTCCGGACATGATATTAATCCATTTATCATTTTTATCCTCAGTCTGCCTCTACCGTTTTCCCTCTTCAGAATCTCCCGTTATAACTAAATGTTCCAATGTCTCTCTCCGCATGAGGTGCCCAAAGAATTTTGATTACCATTTCCTGGTTTTATTAGGTAATATGCATTTTGTTTTTGCTCTTTGTAAGACTTCCTCGTTGGTTATACCGTCTGTACATGATACGCTTAGCATTATCCTGAAGAACCACATCTCAGCTACGATGAATATTTGTTTCGATTGCACTTGTGATGTTTCATGACTTACAGTCATACATCAATATAGGAAAGATGTAGCAACTTGGAATTCTAAGGCAGATGTCAATTGCCATTTTCTTGTTCGTTAGGAAGTTTCTCATTTCTGTAAATTCTGTTCTTATCGTTTCCATTCTCATTCTTGTGTCTGCTTCGCACTTACTGTTGGATGTTATCAATGATACAAGATACTTGAAGCTGTAAACTTGTTTCAGGATTTCATTTCCATTAATAAGATCTTGCGTTTTGGAGTATCAGGTTTCTTTGACATCAACATTTAGTTTCATTTTCGTGAAAGGATTAAGCCAACCTAGAGGCTACTTTGATGGTGGACTGTGCATTTCTGTAAATTAGAAACTGCCAACTGAAACTGTCACCAGAACTCTCAACATAAGTTTCTTTCAGATTCCAAGATGGTCTTTCTGTATGGTTGGCTCTCTAACAGTCTGGCTATGTATGTATCACACGTTCAGACTGCAACAATGGAACTAGAAGGCTGAAGATTTAAGCACTGATCCCTAACATTTTTGCTGGTTTTTCAATTCCACCCAATACTTTTTTAAATGAGGGTTCAATTTGTAAAGCAAGTTTTTCCTAAATTAATCCCCCAGTTTGTATCCGCTTGTTTTGGGTTTCCTTTGAAAGTTCTGTCTTTTGTAGTGATTGCTGCTCAAAAAATTTGTGATTTCCATTGATCACTCCTTTTTTCTTTCAAATCTTTTAATTGATCACCCCTAACATAGTATGCAATCAGAATACGTTGATCATGAGAGGTTTTCTGATGGATGACTAACCAAACCTGTTAACTTCACTGTTTGCTATCCGTAGTTTTTTTTCTTGATAACAGGGGTTGCTGATACTGTCTCCTCCCATAGTTATCCCAGATAAGTCTGGTGTGGGTCTCATAATATTGTCACAGTACATGGAGAACAAATCTTACGATATAATACAACCCTGTCTGTTGAAGCCAGACCACGTTTTATTGACTGTTCTCGTACGTTCACCAAAGTTGAGCTGTACGATCTCTATACTACGCTCGGTAATGCAGGTCAAGGGCCCCCTCCTCGTGACCCCCCCCCCCCCGAACGCTGTGATTGGCCTGGCAGCGAGCAATAATAAATGAATGAATGATCAACGCTGCCTGACACTTGGCTTTATTGGCTGATATTACCAATCTCATTGTCTATTCGTTTGGTTGATTTCGTTGAAAGGGACACTAAAGATTTTTTTAAAGAAATTTCGAAGACATAAAAGAGTTAATGGTTAAACTGAGACAGGCCAGATTCAAAAATGAATCCGGTTCGTCTGGCTTGTTTTACGCTTGACTCCGGATTCTTAAAGACCAGCAAAATTTGATGAATTACCGACTGATTTAAAAGAGGGGAAGACAAAGAGAGCTCATGAGAAACTCAAGACAGAAAAATATCCGACTGGTTGAACACTTCTGGGCTGTAATTGGGAGATTTCTTTTCGAGAATTTTTTGCCGGTTCATTATTAAACGTTGTAACTTACAGGTTCGAGCGAAGCAACACTGGCTTTAATTTTCATTTAAATCCTTATTTATTCATTTATTATTTATGAAATAATTCAAATAGTCAATGTGCAAAAATTTGAATCATCCAATACAATTGCTACTACTGATCTCAAGCCATTGCGTTTTCGTGCAAACATTTGAATTATCCAATACAACTGCTGCACTTGATGTAAAGGTAACGTGTTTTCATTCAGAAATTAAAATCGTAAACCACGAGTACTGCTGAAGATCTCCAACTAACACTTTTTCGTACAAAACAATGATTGTTGTTGCTGATCTCAAGCTAAAAGTTATACAGTTTCGTATCGTAGTTGTGGGATTGGAGATGAAAGACGTTTTTTTCTGAGATCACCGGTTACGAATTTGACCATAACCCTGATCTATCACTTGAAATTAGGAAAACAACATAATAGTCATATAATAACCAGATATAGTGTGATCTGGTTAAAGTTTGAATAAATCATGTTCAATTTCCATAGATTTTGATAACACTGAAACCGTTATGATGATATCAACATTGACTTTGAAGGAAAGAGTAGTGAAACATTGTGTGCATACGTTTATGTGTGTAGCAGCGTTTACGTGTGTCTAGTAATGTAGGTATGTCAGCTCGCATATGTATATGTAAGCATAGGGGGTCTTCGATGGGGTTTTCTCCATTTCCTCAAAAATGTATGAGCGCACATTAAGGAAAGATAACAAAAGGTATATATACATATATTGATAATTGTGTCATCCACAGACAGCTGTTTTGTTGTATTTCAACTCTTCAGTGTGACTATAGTCTATCCATTATCCCATCCAGTACCATGAGGTAGGATCGAAAACTTCACTTCAGACCGAGAGAATGGCATCTTAACTCTGCCCTACGCAGAACTGGACGGTCATTAAGGTTGAATTCAGGCTATGTATTTATTCACACAAAATCCCTCATCCACCAGAGAGCTCTATTCCTAGGCTGGAAGGGCATTGCATAATGCAACAAAATGCTTAGATAAGTGCATGTGTATGATTGTTTGTATGTTTGTGTAGCACAATTGCAATATGCTATTTGTTCTGGGTAATAATATATGAACATGGCGTCGTACGCTTTAAGCTGTAATCTGATAAACAGAGTTTTGAGGTGGATGGAAGACTACCTTGATTTCATTGTCATCTATCTCAGTTTAATAGTAAGTTGAGTAACAAATTGTTATTTAAATACATGTTTCTTTCCTTACAAAAATTTGTTGGTACTTCTTGTGGTATTTAAATCTGAATTACTGGTATCATTCATACAATGGCTGACAGACCTTCATTCAAGTTGAATGAAGTTTGAAGATTTTTATCCCAAATGTAATGCAATATTTTTACTACCTCTGATGTTTCAGGATCGTGCATGCATCCTATAATACATGTTGTTTGTTTGCATGCTTTCCTCAACTCACTAAGAGTCAATAGTTGTAGTCTCAGGAAGATCCAATGATAATACATTCCCTTTCTACTTTCACTCCCTACTATTTCGACATGATCTTCCGGTCACCATTTTATCCCTCAACGTGTTTTTCAGATGATCAAACCCCTTCTTGTAGTTGTTTGTAATGTAAGCATAACGTTTCGGCTGATTCGTTCCACTGCCGTTTTAAGGTGAACTCTCCGAATCTAACGGTTGGCAAATAGATTTTTTTCAGCAGTTGTAGCAACGCTTATGACGTTGGTTACAGATGATATATTTTTCTTTGTTAGACCTGGATTTCCATACTTTGTCTGTTGAGTTTCGAAAGCAACACCTGGTTGAACTCGGCGTTTGCTTGTAATACACTCAGTTGATATGTGCTGCTTCTGTTATTTTTCTCAGTTCCTATTAACGTTCCCTGTTTATAATTCATGTTAACAAGTCAAGCAACAGGAAGTCTGACAGCTGCAGGGTCAATCTCCACTCCTATTTCTTCTATTCCATCTGAAGATGATCACTACAACGTTTGTATTGTGTATACAATAAATTAATCCGTAGATGTAACAAAAAAATAGTTTAGCTCAGTTGGTAAGTGAGCTGCCTTGCAATCACATGGTCGTGTTTTTTTAATCATGGTCGTGTTTTTTTGTTTTTTTTGTTTGTTTTTTTTTTCAAATATCATATTGGTCTAACAGTGAAGACTGTTCTCCCCAAGATTTAGTGAGGATTGTTGTTGCTGTTTTTTCTTTTAGTTCGGGAAAACGATGTCTACCGTATCTTGGCCTGATGTTTGACAACGAACACGAATATATGCATAATAAGTCGTGTTTTATCATTAATGCTTCTTGATATTTACTTTCACATTGATTGTTGTTTTTATCGCAACTAAACTCCGGTATAGAGGGTCAAGGTTCGATTCTCACCTCGAACTTATTTTTAATTCTGATCAGCGTTGTTAATTTTTATCAGTAGCAGCCCATCATTGGATCATCCTCAAAACTTGCCAGACTCCTCTATCTTGGGTGTCGCAAAGTCAGTTCATTTTAGATTTCTTTTCATGACGCCATCTTATTTTCTATAGGTCACAATCCATCAGACATTTTTTTATGAACATGATCGGCCGATTGCCATTTCAGTTTTTTCAATAGATTCCATGATATCATTGACTCCGGGTTCTTTCTCTAATATACTGTGCTGTCTTGTGAACTTTCGATGTGATGTTAAGCACGATTCTCTTCTGTGCACATTGCATACTTCTCAGTCCGAGGGTTAATTTTTTATTAGGTTCCACGTTCTTGTTCCATAGGTGACTATTGGGAGTATACGTTGGTTGTAGACATTTCTTCTTGGGACTGATGGAATTTGTCTTATTATTGAAGGCTGAGCTTGCTCTACCAAAAGCTTGCCTAGGGTAGTTTGTCGCTTGATTTCTTCTTCTGGTAGTAAATTAATAATAATGATGTATAATACTTCACCCACTGAGGCGATTTTTGTTTTTATTGAACACAAATCCTCGATAGCCAAGTGGAACGAGGCAATGAATGACGTGCGACAAGGAACAAAGTTCATAACTTTTAAATCAGGGAGATGAATGCGAAGCAAATCGGTTCAACAGCAGAGAGAATCAGCGAAGAGAGACAATTTCTCAGAGAAGCGCGCATGCGCACACGCACGTGTTAAACGTCTTGGGAGTTTCCCCTCTGGGCAATTGGAGAGGAAGATTTCGAGAATGCCATTTGCATAAAGCCAACAAATCCAAACATGGCGCTAAGATTATGTTCAGTCCGAATTTAATTTCCATGCACAGGTGTCAGTGAGTAATTTCTCTGGACCCGTAAAATTGACCTCTGGAGGTCAAGCCATTGTTTCTGAGATAAGATTTCGATTTGAGAGATGTCACAAAAACTGACGTGCTCCATTTGCATACTTGACTCAAATGCAAATCAGGGAAAATTCCATTCTATGTGGGGAGGCTCATTACCTCGAGGTCATTTGAGAGAAAGCTAGATTTGATTTCAAATTATAACGGAAAGTACTTGCAATGATCGTCATTTTATACACGTAATACCCACGTCACAGAAACATTTAACGACTACTATTGACTCTTTCCATCAATGCAAATCTTTTCAGGTTGTGAATAAGAAAGATGTCATCAATTCTAGTTTTTGATTCCCAATTGAAAATCACTATCTAGATGAGGGGTTGTGGAGCCATACAATACGACAAATTATTTCTTGCATTAACCCAATCTAAAAGTCACATGTTCCGTTATAGACAACCCTCAGTCGTTAAATTGAGAGTTTTTTGGCAAGAATTTATTTCTAATGTATCTGATAAAAATCTATGATAGCAAAAAATTCTCGCCAACATTTTTAAAAAATAGTGATTTCAATGAAAATGAACGTCTGAGTCCCATCAATAAATTGTTTGGGAGTCTTAGTTATTTTATTTGTTAATTGACTTTAAATGAGTATATGAAACATTTAAGCGGTGAAATAAACTAGAAGTAAACGCCTAAGCCGATTTTACAAACTTTTAATGATTACATTGAAAATATTTATCTTAAAATGCCCTCCCTGTAAGGTTGCTCCTTACCCCTAATTGCTTTTGTTGCACCTGCTCTTCAAGATGTACCCGATTATCAATATTTGCCTTGCTTGTCAAATGAAACCAGTAAAATTCCCCATTCACAAACATGTAATGTTTACAGTTTATTCTTCTAAGTGTAATCCTCGAGCGCAGTCATTGTCAAGAGAAGCAATATCATTCATCGTGGGTGTGACAAATGAGTTTAGATGGTGGGGGCTATTGATTGTCAAGTACAATTTATCGACTGTTATACAGAAACATCTAAGAGGATTTTATTGAAATGAAATGTAAAGTCGAATGCAAGTATAACTTTTAAGAAAGGCTTCGCTGACTAACTGCAAATTCAACGTTATAGCACTATCCAAACATGCGGTCTGAAATAGCTAAGGTACATATTTGATTAGATATGACTTGAGTTCGATCAGTAAAAGCCTGGCTGCAGCTAGGTCAAAAGCAACTCCTACTTCTATATCTACTAAAAATGATCACTGCAGCTTTTGTATTACACACACGCAAATACAACCGCACACACACACTCACACACACACACACACACACACACACACACACACACACAAACATATATATATATATATATATATATATATATATATAATAGATGAATCCGTAGGTCTATATGAGTTGACAGTTCAGCTCAATTCGCGAGAGAGATCAATTCCAATCACATAGCTGTGACTGCAAATTAGCGCAAGGAAACGTTGATTTTTACATACAGGTTTGGCCTGAAAGGTTTACCCGCCTAAATTTGGTGAGGGTTATTCTTGTTGTCCTTCCAACGGGGAAAAAAAACGAAGTCGACTCTGACGTGGACATGAGTTTGACGAAAATATTGACAATGAAAATGAATAGAACTGATGTATGCAAGCGAGGAGACATGAGACTGCAACTCACAAATATCAAACTAAATATTGAAATTCTAACAAGAAATCGTAAAGCGTAAACATAATAAGTCGAATATTATGTCGATTTTATTGAGAACTACTTAACTCATTCTGCAGTTTATAGACATGGATAATAGAGATTTGCATTGCAGTAAGCTTGGAAAATAACATTCAGTTGATCACAAACGGATTTTTTATTACTTTTTCATATCTATAATATATCATTTTTCAAAGTCAGCATTCTTATTACGTTATTAGAACATGAATGAAACTCTATTTGTTATGCCAGTTGTGTCCTTTAGCGTGGTAGAATACGCCTGTACTTTGTTATATATTATTCGTGGATTTTTGGTGAAACAATTGACTTGATGACAAACCAAAAGTTGACAAAGGAAAGAAAGGTTGAAAAACCTTATAATACAACATAGAGCCAAACAGCATCTTCTTTGAAAGAAGTTGGTTATGGGATAGGGACCCGCTGAATTGAGATTATTTTATCTCGGAAATTGGCTTATAAATTTATTTTACGCTATCGATCGGTACTTTAAAAAATGGAATACAACAATCACGTGTTGTAATGTTTAGGTGAAGCATATTCACTTATTATTAATATATCGACAAGTATTTAAATCATCCTTATCTCAATTGCTTTTCATCGCATCTCTGAAACCATCATATCTTTGCTGTAAGTAAGAAACAGAGATTGGAAAGAGAACAATCCCCAGCTTATCAGTGTCTTTATGGGCTAGGCTTTACGCAGCCCTTAATTGGCCATTAGGCTAGATAAAAAAAGTGCTTGGGACATCAAGTAAAATGCGGGCACGACAGAGTTTTCTCCAATGCCGGATTTACCATGGACTCAGGTGTAGATTTTTGTACTTGGACTTTTCTATCATAACGATTTCTTTAAGAAATGAAAGGTGTGCACTGTGTTTACTAAGGTAAGTTTCGTTCACAATGTATTATGTTGATCTTTTGTGATAGGCTACTCTATGTTTATTGGTATGCCATTTTCATGCAGTAATACTGAATGGCTGTCCTTTTGTTCGGTTTAGGGTTGTCTTTGTATTCTCAATTGAATGTCATATCTTTATGCAATGTTATACCGATGCCATCGTGTTCACACTTGATAAATGTTTCTGTAAGTTGTGTTTCATTTTGAGATTTTTATTTCACAGTTTAGTATCGTTTCTATTTTGAATTACACATATACGCGGCACCTCTGAAGTTCTCTATCTGGTTCTGGCTACGGGGACCACCTGTTGGAATCATTCAAATTAAACCAATATCATCATCAGTCTCTTAACGTTCTGCCATTAGACAAAAAGCTTCCCCGGGATTCGCTGCACTTCTCTATCGTGGGCGTCACTGAGCTAGTACTTTCTGAATTTGTCTAGCTCGTCTCTCCATCTGATACTACGCCGGTCTCGGTGGCACAAGTGATCTCTGGGGATCCATGCCGTGAGTTGCAATATTCATCGATTGTCTGCAATTCTTGTGACATGGCCTGCCCAATGCCATTTGATTTTCCTAATGGATTCTATGGGTTCCCTGGCTCCTGACTTCTCCTGGATGTATTGTGCTGTATTTTGGTCTCTCCAGGTGAGGTCAAGTAATTCTTTCATGTGCATGTTGTATGCTTCTCAGTCTGCGGGTCATTCTCTTGGTTATGTTTCATGTTTCAGCTCCATAAGTGACTATAGGAAGGATGCATTAGTTGTACACCCTTCTTTTTAGGATCAAAGTAATCATCTTACTTTTGAAAGCTTACTCTGTCGAAAGCTTGTCATCTTGGAGGGATTTTTCACTCGATTTCTCCCTCATTTGAGAGTCTCGTGGAGATTTGTTGATCTAGGTAGATGTACTGGTCTATTTTCTCCTGTTTAGTGCCCACAATTTTGATCTTTGTGTTCTTATTTCCGACTCGGTGGTTACACATGATCTTTGTCTTGCTGAAGTCCATGTGTAGGCCAATTTTTTTGCTCTCTTCGTTTAGTTTATCTAGCGTTAGTTGGAGGTCGTGTAGGTTCTCTGCGAAAAGGGCAATGTCGTCTGATAATCTGAGGTCGTTCAAATATTCGCCGTCTTTTTTGATTGCTTTATTTTCCCAGTCTTGTCTTCTGAAGATCAGGCTAGCTGTGGAAGTTTTGAGCGAGCTTGTATCATGTATGTTTGGCTGCAAATGGCTTTAAAATGGCAATATCGATTGTTTCAGCAAACTAAATAATTAAAGAAAGATAGTATTGTTCTTACTTTATAAAATGTTTTAATTCTTTCATAGAAAAGGAGCAAAAATAAGAAACAGAGTATGTATAGCTATATAATATTGTAGACAAGCAGAAATAAAGCTTTCGAAACTGCAAATAGAGATGTGGTTTGTGGCGCAATTTTCAAATAACAATATCTTGCAGTTAGAATCTTGGCAGCCATATGATATCTACAAACCATATAATTTTTAAAAAAATGTTATCATTTATACTACGAAGTTCAAGGGGTAGCCATTTTGAAATTCAAAATGAACTACTGTAAATGTGTGCATCTTCCAAATGAGATCAAGTCATTGTGCATGGGTCCGTCCCTAGATTTAATTATTACTCCCGTAGCCTCTCACCCTCAAACTTCATAGAGAACTTTTGGCGATATAGTGTAGACAGACAGGGGCGACTACAGGAATGAACGATAGAAAAACGCCAATAAATCTCTCGATCAAAAGCAAAATCTTGGATCCACCCTGAATATTTAATCACTTTTGTCGAACTGTGTGGATTACTTTTCCTCGAAAGTCATTGAAATTATTTAAGAACTCTTACGAATATAGTTTGGAGACAGAAATTGATTGAAAAAACACACAAAAACATATGTTTGCTTTTTTTTCTTCAAATATTTGCTCGTATATATTTTTTTTTAAATAGTATTTTTATATTGCAATGTGTTTTCGTCATATCAGAGTAAATGAGCAAATTATTAGATATTTTGAGTCGCAGAGAGGTGAGATTGAATCTTAGGAATTCGATTGAGAGATATTTTTTTTGCTTTCTAAATTCTAAAATTTACCGATGGATTTCGATGAAATATGAAAATGTAAGTTACACGGTGAGGGAAACGTGATTGAATTTTTTGCTGGATCAAGAATTCGTTTTTGAAGGGAAGATATTATTCTGTTTTAATGTTCTGTACTTTTCTGTATCCGCTCCCGTCCCTCCACACGGTAAAAAATGATTAATATTAGATTTGTTCTTAATTGGGAGATATTTTAGAGTTTGTTTTCTTTGTAAAATGCATTTCTGCATTTGCCTCTGTCTGTCCATACGATATTTTATATCATATTTTGTGAAAGTGAGACGTACTGGGTATGATTGAAGTCACACATTTCCTAGCAGATCCAAAAATTCGTTTTTGATTGAGAGATATTTTTCATTTTTTTTTTAATTTCTGTATTCACACCTATTTGTCCACATGATATCTCCAAAACCTCTCAATGAACTTCAATAGGATTCCATGAAAGACGGAACCATGATATAGAAGAATACTGAGATCGAAATTTAGGGGTTAATCCTAGAATTTGATTCAGGAATATTTTTCTGTTTTAATACTTTTTACTTCTCTGTATTCGATCCTGTCTGTCAACACGGTATCTCCAAAACTTGCAAACGAATTTTAACAAACTTTCGAAGAAAAAATCCATGTTACTGTAAACTTTTGTACGATGCCAAACTGCTGCTATTGGCACCACAAGATGAGTTCTGGCGCAACTCATCACTTTTGATGATGCCACTGCCTCCCTCTAAACTATTCGCTCATTGGCCATCCTTAATCTGGTTAAAAAGTTCAAAAATTGGATCGGCCTTTTCAATACCGAACGGTCTGTAACATTCAGTTGATTCCTTGGAAAATGTTCCTCCAAGGAAAAGGTCGATACACAACCACCGGAATGACCAAAGCAGCTGCAAAACCCGGCAAACATTGGAAAATCCGAAATGTCATTGAGTCTGTTGAGCCATTATTTATGTTCCCTACTGAAATGTAAGTTCAGCACTTTGTATGAATGGAAGCGCTATTTTTGATGTTTTAAATATTGACCAAGAATCAATAGTGAAATTGACAGGTCTGGTTTGTCACTCAAAAGAAACTGTCGTTATCTACCAGCAGGAAAAAAGGGGTGATCAATGAATTTCTCAAATCTTTCACTTTTTGTTTGAGCAATGGTCATTAAAAGACCAGAGTCTTCAATTTAATAAAAAGCAGGCTTTATCTAAGGGATCATTTCAACCTAAGCTTACACTGTACACTGATATCTTCTTTTTTTTTCACTGCATCTAGGAGCACTCAAAAAAATTTCAAGATTGATTTAGGGTTATTCGTTTTACGCCATTTCGACTACCGAAGAGCTTACATAGGGTTGCCGTTCTTCCGGATAGCGGGGCACACGGTATATACGGGAAAGTTTTCCTGAACATCAACAAGTAATCACGTAAGAACCGTTTGATTTTTTCTTGATTTGCTATCCGTAACAAAAAAATTCCTGGTGAAAGTACTCCATCATTCGGAACCATGGACTCTTCAACTGGGACAAAATATCAACGGCTATTAGTCATGTATGATAATGAACAAGAACCATAAGTTCAACGTCCACCAACCGTGTTCGCGATAACAAAAGAAGGATGAGGAAGAAGAGCAAGTAGTCTTTATTTGAGTCAATTGATTTCAATATTTATGAATTACTGCGATGTGGAAATATTTTACAAGTATTATTCTCAATGAAAATCCTAAATGGCTATTTTTCCCTTTTTTTTTTTTTTTTTTTTGCTCTTTTTGATACGAAGGTTGGAGATACTATTATGACATCGTTAAGCTGGTAAAAATTCATAGAAATAGATGTTATTTTAATGACGCCATCCCTTTTAATGAGAGTACACTTTTTAATGACATCATTCCTTCCTATTGCCGTTGTTGAACATTATTTGGATCGACAGACCGACGATCGTCTCATAGAGATGTGTGGACACATCTGAAAAAATATTACTAGCTTTTTTTCTTAGCATAGCCAGAGATTTGTAACCTGATTGTTCAGTCTTTAGTGACAATGGCCTTGACGGGGGTGTGCGATCTGTGGGTGCTTCCTGGTTTGACAATAATTTAATGACGTTTTCATTCCATTCGAACTCAAGAAAAAAGAAAGGGCAGATTTAAGTTTGAGAAAGTAAAGGAGATAAATCAAACATAATAAGGTAGTTATTTCTCTGATAGAAACATTAAATCCATCAATACCTTTTAGAGTAGGTACGTAATTGAAATCTGAGTGGACAATAAATTCATGCACTTACTGGAGCGTTCTAAGAGGTCTCCTTCTAACTAAATAAACTCCAGTTCGAACATCTAATTGAACGGTACCAATGTTGATCATTGTTGTCAATTGGTATAAAGATGTGAGAATCGGCGAAGCGAATAGTTAATCTCCTCTTAAGCTAATATGATCAGCATACCCTGTGGCATAGACCATTGACGTGCAGTCGCCAATGGCTGAGGAATTTTGTCCTTGAGCATTCTGGGTTATAAGTCTTCACGTTTTGCGGGGGTATTTTTGGTTGGTGTTTCATGAAATTCATAAAGAAGATACGTCACTTTTTTCAAGTCTATGTGTTCTTTTCGATTTTCTTTTAAATGATGAACTTTTGAATTGATATATGTCCAACAATTCAATCCATAAGCTACTTGAGAGCGCTTGAAACATACATTAACTATATAACGTACATTGTCTACGGCTGTAGAAACTAGCAAAATTAATTTGAAAAAGCTGGGAGACATATGATGTCCATCATTTTATTTTGTTACGAATAATAAACGAAACTACAACTCCAGACGAAATTATAAATCACCACCACCCATATATGCTGTGTTAGGGGTGATCAATTGAAAAGTTTTAAAATTGGTAGTCAATGGATAGGTTACTTCTTTTGTCTTTTGTTGGGCTATAACAACCCAAAAAGACTCAGGATTCAAAAGAAATATGCGAGCACAAATAGGGACCAATTTAGAATAAACTTACATTGCATTTTGATCCATCACCACCCTGAAATCATATTTTGAGGCAGAATTTTCTAGAAGTCCTCCCCACGAATGTTTCCATACTCACGGAGAGGAGTGTGTGTACAAAATTTTAAGTTTCTACTATGAACTGTAACTGCTGAAAAAAAAAATTTAATGAACTAAATCCAGTAACACTGATAGACTGGTTCGCTGTGGGTAGCAGTGATTAACTGCAAATCGACAATTTTTTTTTTTCAAAAATGGCAAAATTCTATCTCCGGTTTTTCAAAGCAGTTAGGCCTTCCCCACACGGAAGATGATGTTTCTGGGTAATAACTAGTTATGTATATAGTTTTCACAGTACAGTAATAATCTTTTGACAGCTGTCAATTAAGCATTTCTAAGCTACCATCTTTAGACACCTTCAAACAAAACTGTCATTAAAACTGTCACTTAAACTGTCAACATTGGCTTCTTCAGCTTTCCGGCTGGCTGGCTGACTGGCTGGCAATGTATGTATGTATGTATGTATGTATGTATGTATGTATGTATGTATGTATGTATGTATGAATGCAAGTATGCTTGTATCACCCCTACAGGCAACACGAATGGAACTAGAGGTCTGTAAACTCAAATATTTCCTTTTTTCAAATTTCTTCCCCTACATGGGGTTTGGGGGAGGAAAATAATTTGTAATGTTAGATTACCCTAAATTGGTCCATAGTTTGTGTCCAGGTGAGTTCATGCTTGCTTTTTTGAAGATTCAGACTTCTGGATCCAACGAAAGACAAGAGAAGTAAGTTATCCATTGATAACATCTTTTTTCCATTTTTTCAAATAGATCACTTCCCAACACAGCAAGCAGTAAAAAAAAAAATAGTCATGATTAGTTATAAGTGCCATTAACAAGGGTCTCCACCATTCGGAAGATTGGTCATGAAACTGTTGGTTTTACACTGGACTTAGCTAACACTTATTGTACGTAATTGAATTTACAAAATCATTGAACTATTAATTCTCTGGCTCTGAAGAAAAGACATAGAATGGTCTTGTCTTTCAATCGAAATAAATCCTGTCATGCAGTGTTTGATGTCCACAAAACCATTAAAATGCTCAACCTGAGGGTTATTTTAATGAATAATGACAAGTCTGGTTAGTCATTGTATAGAAACATTTTTTCCAGCATACCGTGTTGGTGGGATCAATTAAGATTTATGAAACCATAAAAATGTTCAACCTGGGTGTGTTTTCAGAAACTGTCCACCAAAATTGTCAATAAGTTTCTTTGTTTCCCGAGTTAGTCTGGCTTGCTGGCTGACTAACTATATACGTATGTATATATGTAAGTACGAAGGAAGCTTTGAATATATACCCTTATTATGTCTGCAGAAAACAATTTTTTGTATTTTATATTCATCTCACTAATAGTTTTCTAGCAGGAAGTTCAGTTTTCTAAAGTAACTTTATGCTAAATTGGTCACATAGATTGTGTCCGTCGGCATTCTTTTGCGTTGTTTCGAAAATTCAAACTTTGTTAGTGATCACTACCCAACAAGAGGTAAGAGAAGTAACATTTGTTATTCATCCCTTTTTCCATTTTTGAAATTGATCACCCCAACATGACGTGTTGCTAAAAGATCAATGGTCTTGTGACGTATCCTATTGGATGAATAACCATTTGAAAGATATGTTCAGAAAATACGATCTGAAAAGATAAACTAGGTAAATAGTTTTTGCTTGCTGATAGATTAATATATCGTACCTTCTGATTTAGTTCAAGAAACTGTTTTCAGCTTTATTCAAAACAGCATACTGTGCAGCCTATACGACTGATACATGCATACATACATACAGCTGGACTGACTTGAAAACTGAAGAAACTTATTCTGACAGTTTGGGTGACTTTTTCAGTTAAGCGTTTCAAACGTGTCAACAAAATGGAGTCTAGAAAGTTTAGCTGGGAGAATTGCTTTTGCTAGCTCAAAGATTAATCCATCATAGCTTCTGATATGGTTCACGAAAGTGTTTCTAGGCTTGTTGAAAACAACACACAGCGATAACTGCTGAAAAGAACATCAACATAAAAAATTTAACAAACAAAGGTGAAAATATGGTGTCCTTCGCTCTATTCTGTTGCTGATAATAAATGAATTATTAATAAACAAAAATGACTAAATTTAATCTCTAGAAAGCCAACAACTCTGGGGTTAATAATGTAGAAAGCGTTTACAGTAGATAAAAACAAATATACACAGCACTCTTAATGGAAGATGAACCTTTTTGTATTTTTCATTATTTCATCATACTTCGTTTTTTGTTTGTTTTTTTTTCTCTTCGTTCCTGAATAAATCATGTCGTTTTGTTTAGGATTCTTCTTCGTTGATCGCTACACAATTTACTTCATTGCAATAACCTCTCGACCTATTGACATATATCACGTAGAAATGCATCGTGCAAACACTCTCATCTTGCATAAACACGAGGCTTCTGTTACTGTTGTAATCTAAAAGTATAAGTAAAGAAATATCGATGGCAAATGTAATAAGTTTGTTAGATTTATTCTTATTTTAAATCAAAATTATATAATTGTAATCATGTTTTTTTTTTTCACTTACTTTTTTATTCATTTTTCTATTGTGAACCTATGACCCAGTCATTAGGACTTGGTGACTAAATCAATTGTGGAATATCCCGCCCCGGACGACACCAAGACAACAATTTCTAAATAAACATTTTTCTAATGAAACATTTGTCCATCCACTCAATATCTTCCTGAGTACGAATGAATTTGAATGGAATTTAGTTGAAGAAAGTTCAATGGGCAGCAAAAGGACTGATTAAATTTTATGGCGGATTCATGAATAATTACACCGTTTACTGAGGTATGCTGCCTCTTATTGTTTTCCAGTTTTATTGTATAGTTTGTTTCTTTGCTGTTTGTTTTTTTCAGTTTTTTTGGTTTTTTTAATATACAGAATAAAAACAATTTCATGGTACCCATACTTATTTTCCTCATATTTTTTCAAAAGGTCAGAACAGAAAAATTGAGAACTAAAGATGAATAGAATTGTAAGTAAATATATGCTTATGCCATTACATTCAATAATATTGAGTGATCATGATGAATAATGAATAGTGTTAGCATAAAAACATCACCAAAAATCTAGATATCCTGATTGACACCACGAGTTTCCACCTTGGGTGATACAAACCGTATGTCCGCCACCGTCGGTACCTGAATTTTGAAGAACCCTGGTGTAGTTCATAAATGTTTGAGAACCATTAAAATACCTAGCTTTAGTATGTTTTTATGAATAAAAAAATGTCAGTAAATCACGCTGTCTGAAAGATTTTGATTTAAAGAATAGTTTGTGTTTGTAGTTCAAAAACAACACAGCAACAGGAAGTGGTTCGGTATAGTTCAATATTTGTTTCAGATAACAAAGTTAATTTACTGGTAGTGCGTTATGTAGCGGAAGTTTTATTTTTATTTTTCTATGCTTCGAGTCATTTTGGGATTATTTGCCCTGTTGCCCTCACTGTTATCTTTGAAAGATAACAGATTAGATTTGAATTTATTCATAAATGTCAATAGAGTCTTGTCAAAGGAAAAATGTATCCGTGTGTAAGAGGGTGGATCAGTAAGTCAATAGCCTGATATTAAATTGTTTGCTGAATTTTTATCTCGAATCATGGCCATATGATTTTTTTATATGATTAATATTCATCGGTGAGATAAGTACATAGACAAAAAAAAATAAATATGTATGGTTTGAAATGAAAACTCATTTCATGATTCGACTATGGATTTGTTAATACACACAGACACACACACAGACATTTGGAAAATTGAGATATGTTGGTTTCAGCATGTAACTCAAAGTTATGAAATACATTAATGTAACTTATGATCTCGCAAGTATTAACATTAATTCAAATTAAGGGCGGGTTATTTGAGGATTATATGTGAATATAAGATAAAAAGATATGTATATCGGCGGAAAATCCCATTTTGGCTTTTTACTTACATTGCAAATACCACCAAATATTTTTCTCGAAACTTTTTTTCCAAATCTGTGCCAGGTCCATTAAATTGTTAGTTGCTCGTGCTGCACCGATGTTTTGGTACTTTTTATAGTATGACACACAAACGCTCAAACATTTTTCACTCACCAATTTCATATGTATATATATAAGAGAACGATATCAAAATATACAACAAACGTGCGTATACATGCATTAATGTATTCAGTAGATCTTAGTTCAAAAAAGTGCTCAATACCATTAGTGGAGCGGTTATAAAATGAGTAAGGATGTTTTTCAATGACCCATCACTGATCGTACATTTTTTCACCGAATGTATAATCAGTAATGAGCCAGTTATAAAAAAATCTTTACAAATATGTATGCGCGTCCGTGTGTTTGTGCACACGCGCTTGCGCATGCGTGTGTATGCCATACTTCCATTTTCATGCATTTGGGTATAGCTCAATAGAGCCATTACAAGTGTCAGGAATGAACTTTTGAAATCATTCCCGTTGATCCGCACAATACTATTTCAATTTCCCAGAAGAAGAACTACAAATTACCATCCATTCTCGACTAGTATTACTTTATCCTGTTTTTACGTCGTCCCAACTCTCATATAATCATTCCACGATCTCAGAATGATAATCTAGGAGCTTTGATAAGGAACAATAGTTAGTGCAGTCAGAAAAAAAAGTGTCCAACTTGGCAGTAAGGATTATATTTTCTCAACTTTTCTCACTCATTGTATATAATATATAAAATATTATTGTATTTTATGAAACTAATATCCAACTGATAATGAAATGAACTATCCGTTGAAAAAAAGGAACAAAAAAGCGATGATAAATTTGAAACTTTGAAGCAACGACTGCATTGTTAAAGTATAATGAAATTTCAAAGAAAATATCAAATTCGATTATCGTTGTTTTAAATAAGTTTAACGCACCGATATTATTTGGAAGAAAAAAGAAATATAAATGACTAATACCAGTAATAAAAAAGTAACTTTTAACTCAGTTCTTCTGTGTTAAATTCACTCCATGATAAAACAGCGTGACAGTGTTCTAACGGATACGTTATTAACTTGATCATCTCGAGGTTGGACGTTCAAATTACGGCAGGATTCTCTGAATTTCATATATCTGTTAGCTCTAGCATGACCACAAAGAAGAAATCGAAACACAAACAAACAAATTGACTGTCAAAAAGTTTTTAATTCTTTTATCTAATAAGATTTCACTAGACTTTATTCCATCCTAATTTCAGTCGCTTTAATTATAGAATTTGTAATCACTTGATATAATTCATCAAGCTAGTATTAAAAAAACAACTGATATAACTGAAAGAAAAATACTCCTGTCGTAGGGCCATTCTTAGAAAGTTTATTTCAACGAC
>OY735228.1:41673220-41675720 GCA_963457665.1 Thysanoteuthis rhombus | reverse complement strand
TTTTCTTTCTTTTTTTGCTCTTCCGAATTGTTGTTGATGTCCACCAACTGTTGAATTGTCAACGTTTAGTTTCTGTGCAACTGCCCGATCTGTTTTGTACAGATCTGCCACCAATAATGGCCCTCAATGGGGAATGTTCAATCAGAGGGGGACTTCCACATCTCCAATGCTCTTGACCCCGTTTCAAGATGTTGGAAGCCAATGTTGAGCCGTATGTTCGTTGAAAGTCCCCGAGCTGAATACTTGGTCAATATTGCGAGCTGTTTTCGCTGATTTTTGTCCAATTTTGAATTCATGCAACAAAATAGTTCTAAATTCTCTTTTTTTCTTATCTTTGAATTGACAGTCTCAAATAAACTAGAAAAATAATCAAGGAAACATTCATTTTAAACAGATAGAGCGAAATTCACGCTTTAAATGATATATCACACGAACATCTACCCACATGAAAGCTATGTATTCAAATAAGTATGTTTTTTTTTTTGTATAATTGTCTATAGTGTCAGAGTCCTGTAATAACTTATAATTTTAAATATTTATAAATAAAAATAAATCTTAAAATGATTTGAAGAATACTTATCACCACAGTTTTTTTCCTTAACGTCAAAAACATTCTCCGTTGACATTACCAGTCATTTATAAGCAATGCACCGAGTAAAGTAATATCATTACGCTTAATTGTTTGTAAGTAAACGGGACCACATATAAACTTCTCTGTTTACATAACATCGCCGTGCAGAGTCACTGATTTGCTGTTTAAAAAAATAAACAAGCTAGGCTGCTGCAGGGTTAAACCCCTCTCATACTTCTATTCCGATTAAAGTCAGTCACAGCGACTTTTGTATTGTATAGATAATAAATAAATTCGTTACGTAAGACTTGTCAGATTGGCTCGGTCGATAAAAGAGTCAACTACCAATAGGTTTGTCGTGATTTCAATCATGTCAGAGGATTGACGATTCTACACGACGGTTCAGTTTAACATGGAGCATTGATGGAGGAGTTTAGTCCCTTAAATTTGGTAGGCATTGATCAATGCATTCTCCTGATAGTCACCTATGCAGCTGGAACACTGGATCTTACTGGAATATTGACCCTCAAGCTGAGAACCAAGCAGAGAACCAAGCTGAGACCATGCAACACGTACGATAAAGAATCTTCTTCAACATCCCATGGAGAGATCACAAGATGGAGCAGTAAATAAGAGAAACAATAGATGTCAGAGATATTGCAGAATCCGTTTGAAAACTCAAATGGCAACGGGCTGGTCACAGTGTAAAATTTCAGACAACTGCTTGACATCATCGCTCACTAGGTGGATCCCTAGAGATCACATGCAAAACTGTTGCCGGCAAAATATGAGATAGCGTGACGAAATAGACGTGGTCTTGCAAATCTTGGAGAAGGTCTATGTCCAACGATGGACAGTAAAAGGCTTCTGATGATGATTAAGATATTTTTGTTGCTGCTGCTGCTGCTGTTGTTACGACAGATAAACAAAGTCAACTCCACTCTTGGACTAGGTTAGAGAAGATTTTTTATACATTATTGAGTAAAGTTCAGCGGAATAAAGTTCAGTTTCTACTCACCTTTCTGGACACAGACGTCTGCAAGATCTTTCAATGCCATTAGTCAGAATTGTGCCTCGGTTGTAATAGAAAACGCGATATCCCACAATTGAAAATTATGTTCTTTATTTTTGTTCGTTAACTGAAAGGCGCTGGTTCAATCCCGTGCAGACGAACAACAGTGTTATTTATTTACCACGGATACAGGAGAAGGAAATAACACTCAATGGATACATGACCAACGTCTTTTGACAGCATGATTTGAAAAAGTTACGTCTTTTACCTTTTGTTAGATAGTGATCACAAATAAATTTGAAACTTTCGAAAACAAAATCAAAACAAACAGATACAAACTAAGAGATCAACTTTGCGAAAAAAAGTTTCATTGCAAATTGTGCCCTCACTCTTTTCCCATTTAGTGGAGACATTTCCAAAAACGTGAAAGACATAATTAAGAGTAATTTTGTTCAGTTTTCAGCCCCCCAGCTACATTAACACTACCTCTACACGTGATACATGTACACGTAACCAGACGAACTAACCTAACAACTGATAGAAACCCATGTTGACAGTTTGTCTAACTGGTTATACCTGTTTAGAATACTTCGTATATGCATCCAATCGAGACGGGAATATATCCCCCTCCACTCTATCAATATATATATATATATATATATATATATATATATATATATATATATATATATATATATATATATATATTACTACCATGCACTGAAGAAGACAAGTTGTCGGAACTAGTAAGCTAATGAACTCAACATAGAACAACATGAACGGATAACAAAATATTGAACCCTTCCACAGATATGATCCAGTTTTGACTTCAATATACATCAGTTTGTCGATGGTATGTATATATCATTCGATTGCACGGTATATGTACGACAGAATGAGATAATTGTGGAGACGAT
>OY735228.1:41593220-41670720 GCA_963457665.1 Thysanoteuthis rhombus | reverse complement strand
CATATACGCAGTTAAATAAAATAATTCTTTGAATCAATGAAGTGACTAATTCATCTGTCTTTTTCATGTCAGCAAAGATGGCGATAATTCCCCATTTCCAATTACATACGTCATTATGGTTGTAATACCTTTGCAAAACAACAGGAATCCGCGTCCCAAGGGTAGGAACTACTGCTTGCTCTTTTGTTGCAACTTCACCATAAAAATGTGCGTCGTAAAATACAGTTTATAAAAAAAACTTCCTCTAGCTGCCCATAATTTCCTCTGGCACCCTCGGTTGAGAACCGATGTTGACAGTTTTGCTTGACGGTATCAAATAGTTCCGATGGGAAAAAAAAGTATACATTTTATTTACAAGAAATTGGCGATGATAGCAAATGATAAGCAAATAACAGAGCAGTAGCAATCATAGCTATAATAGAGATAGCAGCGGTCGGAGTAGCCAGAGCTCATGATTAGTCGATATGATTTATCGCAAAAATTTCATCAATCACAGGTCGAAAAAATCTAGATAAGACTGAATGATCTAAAGAATGCGTAAAGAATTCGGTACATTTGAAAAAGATAAGCACCTCGAAGAAATTAAACCAAAAAAAACATTGTAAACCATAGATTCTTAAGAAGATAGACAGTAGAGCTAACAAGTTTTTTGTTTTGTTTTTTTCTCCAATTCAAGATATATCATTAGTTTTGAGAAGGTGTAAAAACGAAACTATTTATTTTCCATTTATTCATGAAATGAAATAAACAGCTAAAAGAAAAGCCACTGCAGTATAAAAAAAGCGGGTTTTAATTTATATCTAGTTAAACAGGATGCAAAAGAAATTCATGGATGTATTCGAATTTCTGTGAAGTAATTTTTTTCCGGACTAGAAACTACTGAACTCGTTTCGGTGGGAAGGTCCGTTGTTTCGATTAGTTGTGGGGGAGAAGATATTCTTTCTAGCAAAATCGTTACCGTAATTAAGTGGAACAGTTGATTGTCACGGACAGTAAAGAGAATCACTCTAATTACATTAATGGAAAAGATTACCATGGCAGCACGAAAGAGTTTAGCTGGAATTGCTGATGAAAGAAGATTGATTGTAAGAATTTTTACGAAGAGTATATTAAAGTGACAAGACTAGTTGCTTCAGGATCAAAGTACACACCGGGTGCAACCATCTCAGCCACTAGTCCGAATTTTCAAAGAGCAAAAATTGAGGAGAACGATAGAACAAAATGTCAACTTACTTTTTTGAAGGTTACGACTGAGAAGAGTCGAAAAAAAGAAAAGGGAAAATATATGGTAAAGACTTCAAAAAAGAAATGAAAAATTATAAATTCCAATTGACAAGAATCTGCTTAGCAACATCACATGATTCAATCAAGCATCCTTAGTTTTCCATTTCCTCCTTCTTTCTTTCTTTCTTTCTCTCCATTTTTCTCTCTATCCCTCTCTCTCTCTCTCTCTCTCTCTCACTCTCTTCCCATTTTTTCTTTCTTCCGTTTGTAATTGAGGACGCAGTCATAGAATATCTCCCTATCTCTATCTCTCTTTCTCTCTCTCTCTCTCTCTCTCTCTCTTTCTCTATCTATCTATCTATCTATCTATCTCTCCCCTACTCTCTTTATCCATCAAATTAAACTCTTCACTTTTTTGCCTTAACCGGAAGTCTGGACCTGTCATTGTTGTTAGTTTAGGAAAGTCAACTCAGTTTAAGAAAAAGCTTTGTTGATTGATCACGCAACGGGAAAAAAACGTGGAGGTTTTGAATTAACAAAACGTCTTGTTGAATTCTTTTTCAAAAGGGATTGGGGAATCATGTGTCTATCTGCTCACTCAAATATTGGAAATTTGAACAATTCAACCAAATTAACCACAAGTTTTCAGGCCTTATGGGATGAGTGTTTGAAAACATACTGGCTATTTTCTCTTAACAGTGCGTTGTTCAAATAAGGAGTTTCAGTAATATATATATATATATATATATATATGACGTTCCTCCTCTCCAGAAAAGTAAGGGGACGCCGATATCACGTGTCCGCACGGCACAAACGCCATTGGTTTTGTTACTTTCCATACTTGACACAGTATCTAATAAAAGAGACGAAATGATTTTTAAATCTTTATTATACATTTACTCGGACTAGTACTCTTATCTTCGTTATTGAACTCAAAATGCTTCGGCCGTTCCACTGTCCTGCTTTCTTCAAGTTTCTAACGTATTCAGTAACTTTTTTGGAATTTCGACCTGAACCCTTTATTTGATTCACGCAGGTAGATTTTTCTCATTCCGTTGATCATGCCTGTGTAACAGTAGGAAATCATTTGTGTTATTCTTCAAATTAGAGCATTTTTTAAGGTGTAGGGTTAACAAAACTATGTCTATAATGTGCCGTTTTCATTGTATTACGGCAGAACAAGCACATATATACATACATATATTCCTATCTTATGATATAGGTTCATGCAGATAGATAAATGATATGCCATCTCTATGAATCACTTGAGGGTAAGTGGTCAAAATTCCAGTAAAAGCACCAATTATGAGCGTCCCTATTATCGAACCTTTAATCGTGGATATGAAATTCAAAATCCCTCAAAAGGTGATTATCCGTAGAAGAAATGTCAGGTGAATATGGAGGAAGCTGAAAGACTTCACATCCCAGTTCTCTAAATTCACACATAGTCAGTAGATAGGTTTGAGGTCTGGTATTGTCACTCAGCATTCTATTCCGTTCCTGAGAGACGCACCTTTCCTACTTTTAACCTTTTCCTGACTTGAATCCCGTATAGAATTTATGGCGAGAGCTAAAAATTGGAGCTTAAACGAGGAAACAAAGAGACCTTTCTGAGCTGAAAGTAATTTGTCGAGAAAAATGGGCTGAGATACCGGATGAAGCCTATAGAAACTTGGTAACAGCATATCCTAAGAGACTTGGATACGCAATTTCATGCAATGCCCATACAACTGAATATCAAATTATCCTTAAGAATGTGTCAGGTGTTTGTTGCACTTCTTATTAAACACCGCTACCCGCATAAGATTGGTTTGATCACTGTTGCTAGATATGGGTTATTCGTGTGTTCTGGCATTTGCCCTAATCGTTAATGATAGAAACTTGGATTTTTGTACGAATGCTCCACTCAATGAATAGAGAAATGCTGTTGCTGTTTTTGTTTTTGTTTTTGTTTTTTTTAACTCCCGTCAAATAGGTTCTTCCAGGGGTTCAATTTATAATGAAAGCTTATGCCAAATAGCTCCATTCAGTTTGTTTCCAACAACATTCATGCTTGTCTTTTGGGGTTTTTTTTGGTTTTGTTTTTTTAAAAGGTGTACTCTTTAGTGATCAAAGTCCGACAGAGGTAAGAAAATTAGCTTATTCATTTCTTAAACCTTCTTTTAACAAAAAAGTTTAATTGATCATCCTATTGAATGACTGACCCAATCTAGGGTTTTCAATCATAAATTTATGATTCAAATCCTAGTATTTTCATCATAGTAACATAATACTTTAACCATCCATGTTTAATTTAAGGGGGAGAACGCAACATATATGGGTGGCGGTGATTCATAACTTCGCTTGGAATGCCATTTTCTGATGTTCAATCTTGTTTCAATTGTTATGTTTATTGTATCAATATTGATCTTTGAAGAAAATTTCGCCGTATATATTAATATAATCGTATATTTTATTAGATGATGGATATATGATTCGACATAAGGGGCATAAATTGCGTCATATTATTTTTTTAAATATATTTGAAATGACCTCCCATTATTATACGTTGAATGTATAATTTCCCTATAGTTTCAGTATAGAAAAACGCAATTCATGATTTTAAATATATATATATATATATATATATATATATATATATATATATATATATATATATATATGTAAACACATGCCCCATTTTCATATCTATATAAATGCATAAATATAGAGACATATCAATATGTTCATTTTCTGTATAGTATGCAAAACAACACTCTTCTTGCTCTACTGATCTCAGTTTCATTTTGTGATGTCGATGTAAGAGAATCCTTTTATCTATCGTATATCCGTGTCTAAAAGAAATGGTGTATATGAAATACATCTCCAGTAGCTGAACCCACTTGCCTTGCACCATTTAAAGTCGATCTTGGATTAAATATAGGAGCATCCACTCTCTGTGTGTAAATTTATGAATATCATAAATCCAGGAATATATATATGTTCAAAGAGTCTTGGCATTTGTATCAATATCAAATATCCAACAAAAATATTGCGTGGAAGGCTGTTGGAAAAATATGGGATTATATGTGCCTCAACGATTTATTTTTGACTCGGTCATTTTTTTCCAAATTTCCCTTTGTTCTTTGCCTGCGTTAAATAGATAGATAGATAGATAGATAGATAGATAGATAGATAGATAGATAGATGGATCAATGTTATATATCTATTTATAAATAGTGATTTTTGCAAGTCTATCAAAAATGGCTTCAAATATGTTTTGGAGCGATGTGCGCATGTGTGTACCTACCATGACTTGAATGTGTGCCACCAGATCATGCTTATTTTGTATAGATAGAGAGATAGATAAGTAGATAGATCTATTCTCCATGTAGTCTGGTTTGAACGAGATGGTGTGTATGTATTTTCATGATTACCCGTCTCTACATCGATTCCTTTTGATGTATATGTGACATATTACCGATCGCCCCTACACAAACACACGAGCACACACACGCACTCATATATATATATATATATATATATGTGTGTGTGTGTGTTCGTGTGTGTGTGTGTGGCTGAGTGTATTTATATGTGTATTTATGTATTTTGGGGAGATTCAGCAATAAAATGTAATCATGGTCGTGTTAATACTTGACTGAGCGCATGCGCAAGCCGAACATACGTTGTGTGTATCTGCTGGTTAGTGTGTCTTTGGGCATCATAGCTCGCTGTAAAGTATGCGCGTGTTGCTAAAATATTAAAAAAAAATCTCTCGAACGAAGAAGGCTCTGCAGACGCTTAATAGGTATCTCACACATTAAAGATCAAAATGTCAGAGCCGAGATGCGTCACTTGATCTTTACGAGGGAGGCATCAAATCTTGCGTTCCTCAAATACATTCACAAACGTTTTGATTCAGAAGTCTTTATGAAAAAAACGCCAAGAAACAATAAAGAGAGGAAACGAAAGTGGGGAAAGGAAGAAGAACAAAAACCAAACGAAAAGGAATATTGGATACCGTCAACCCAAACCGTCGTCAGAACTGTCAAAATAGGTTTCTTCAGTTTACAGCCACATCGATAGAGCTAAAGGGCTGAAAGTTTAAACGTTTATTCCTTCTTATGTTTGGACGAAAAAAATTGTCCATGTGAACATTCATCCCCTGAATAGGTTTTTAGAAGGTTTATCAATTTGCAGTGTAAGTTTATGCTAAATTAGTCCCTAAACCGTACCTTTGCTTGTTTTTTTTCTTTTTTTGAAAATCCAGATTTTTTCTAGCGATCACGGACCAACATAAGGCGAGTGAAGTGACTTAATGATCATCCTTTTTTCCAACTTTCTAGTTGATCATCCCCAACACAACATGCTGTCAAAAGACGTTGGTCACGAGACGGTTTCTATTAAGCAACTAACCAGACCTATACATTTTTAAAAAATATATACATATACATACATGTATATATATATATATATATATATATATATATATATAAAGCCTCGACATGATTTATGCATACGATTGAATAACACGTGCAACAAGGGGGATAAGGATAAAATTGTTCAATAGAACCGGTCAGTTTATCTTGGACGAGTAAAGAACGCCTATTCAAAATATGATACGGGCAGGGAAAAATGCTATGAAACTTTTGCTTAACTACCAGACACAAATATAATACAAAAATGAGAAGAAAAATTATGGAGAAAAATTAAGCAGAACGTACAGGGACAGTATAATAAATGCGTAAATAATAGAATCAAGTTTCCGGATATTCAAAAAATGAAGAAGAGGATCAGGAAGAAAGAAACGAAGAGAAAAATACATGAACTAACTTCAAGACGTGATACACAAATCAAATACAGAACTTTCTCGGCAGAAACAAAAAAAATATTTCCTGTGCTATCGACCTATTCATAAACCTTCACAAGCCTTTATGGCATATGCATATAAATACCGTACATGCCTTGCACACACATTTTTAACTGTATCCATAGATTTGAGAATAAATAGGGAATTTGGCCCATACGATGGTTAGCAAGTTAATCTTGCAGATCCATAGCGTGCATTCCGATCTCGAATGTTGCTCCTCTTTTATGCCCTCGTGCCACACTCACCTAAGCATAGTTATTATCTAAGAACACATGCCGTGAAGCAGAGGTTTGTAATCCAGTCTTGCAGAATGAGCTGTTTCGGTCATGATGAATGCGCTGGTCACACTCACTGATGACACCCAGCCGATCTGGTAACCCCACAGATTTTGTAAAAGTACGCCATCGGCTCAACCTTTAAAAGATAGACACTAAGAATACTCCAGAAACTAATAATATTTCTGAATCAGATTCTGAGTTGAGCAGGATGGATTTATGCAATAATCTGAGCATCTAAGAATAATGCAGGTCGGGTTAATCACTCGATGAAAACTGTCGCCTGACCAACATCTTCTATTAGGAAAAATGGAAAAAAGGGGTGATCAATGAATAATTCACTTTTCTAGCATTTCCTCGGTCAGTGATCACTAAAAAGTAATTTTTTTTCAAATGAAAACAAGCATGAATGCTGCACGATACAATCAAAGTGGTCAATTCTTTATAAACAAATTTCAAATTCAAGACTTTCTCATGGGGATTCATTCTTATGAACAATCTTTCATTTTCTCCAAAGTTTTGTGCAATTTGGCACAAAAGTGGTTCATGAAGACACCAACAAAACTTCGGCGAAATGCATCCAGCCTCTCTTTATGATGATAATGTGTCCATTCTTTTTTTTAGATATAACACCCCTTTTCTCTATTCGTTTACTTCTACATTGTTAAGTACCAATTCGATACGGTAAATATAAGTCATTGAACATATAGCTGAGTAAGATGCTTATTTCTCACCGACGCCAGAAGTGGATATTCGAATCATACATACAGGCGAAAAAGCCAAACTAGATAATTTCTTTACACATATAAACTCGGCACATGACCCTATTAAGTTTAACTTTACGACATCCACTGACTCCATAGCCTTCTTAGACACCAGCATATACATAGATAACAACAGAAACCTCCAAACTACCTTCTACACTAAACCCACGGACACCCACAATTTCCTCCACTCTAAATCAGCCCATCCCCAACACCTAAAAAGAAGCCTACCATTTTCACAAACTCTTAGAATTAGAAGAATTTACTTTACAAATAGTGAACTTAACAGACGCAAACATAACCTAATACAATACTTCACCCAACTAGGTTATCCACTAGATGACACTAAAAACCAAGTAAAAAAAACAACTGGAATACCCAGGGATAAAACCCTGATACTTTCCCACAATAACAAACCTAACCGCATATCTCTTATAACCACCTTCAACAACACACTCCCACCCTTGGCACACATCATCAATAAGAGATGGTACATTCTCACAATTAAAACAGATCTAAGAGAAACATTTACAGACCCATGTGTCATCGCTTACTGCGGGCCCAAAAGCATCAGAGACATGATTAGTAGCAATAATATCATTAACAATAAAGTCATACACAAAAATACACCTAGAACTACTAAATTCAGCAAACCTTGCAACATAAGAAACAGTCTATGTTGCAACCATCCCAAGTACACCAACACATTCACAAGCACTACCACAAAAGAGAGTTACCACATATATCACAATACCAACTGCTGCAGTAAGAACATTATATACCTTCTAGAATGCAATAGATGTAAGTTACAGTACATAGGCAAGTATGAGTGGCAATCTAATATTAGACTCAACAATTATAGACATAGGATTAAGTCACACAACAATCGTAGCCCACTTCCCGTAGAGCTACACTTTCGCACACCTGACCACAATTTTGCCACGGACGCTAGCTTTACCATCATAGAAAAAATAGAAAAAAATTACTCCAATTGACATAACTAAAGTTCTAGAGAAACACGAATATATGTGGATCAACAAACTCAAAACCCTATTTCCTAAACTGAACAACCCTCATCACTAATATCCTCATACTAACATCTAAGATACATTCAGTAATTGAAGCTTCAAAGTCACCCAGACCCATAGAAAAATTCACCTTAGCCAGTTATAACCCCTGTCCAAATCATAGCCAACACATTTTCAATAACTTATAAGGTTGAAACCTATGTAGCTCCTTGACCTCACCACCCTTCCATTTACACTATCCCTGACACACCCAAAATCCAACTCCACATCACTCCCCCCTACCCTGACACACTCTGCCCTCCCCAAGACCAACTGCTACAGCTTAACCAAAGACCTGATTCCTAACTGGACATATATATATATATATATATATATATATATATATATATATATATATATATAATAATTGTGTCAACCACATTACAACTCTTCAGTGTGGCTATAGACAATCCTATAACCCATCTCATACCATGAGGTAGGATCGGAACCAGGGGCTGGCATTTTATCCCTACCTTACGCAGAACCGGACGGACAGTGGGTCCGAATTTAAGCGATATATTTACTTATGCACTATTCCCCATATATATATATATATATATATATATATATATATATATATATATATATATATATATATATATATATATATATACCAGTAGAAACACCTACTGTTGCCCAGGAAATTCTGGTTTAAGGTTGAAATAAATAAGAATGTGTACATTACAAGTGAAAAAATTAAAAATTGCGGGAATGTATGCATTTGTATTCAACCGAAGTTACCTCTTGAAAAGTGACCTCGTTAAGAAAACGATGCATTAAATAGTTTGATATAATTAAAGAAGAGGAAAGTTTACAATCCTGATTCTGAGAGGCCTTTCTTTTGTCAATTTGATTTAAAAAAAACTGTTAAGCAGCCACCGTCGGAAAGACAACATTGAAAATGATATACCTGGAAACTGTCAAATTTCCGTCGGTAAATCAGGTGGAACGCATGCGAAGCATTACATAATGATTGAAAAAATCGATAGGGAAATAAATTGAAAAAATAAAAAACATATTTTCTCCATCTTGACCACACCTAGTAGAAATATTTTTGAACTGCACCAAAACAAAATTTTGGTAAGAGAGTAAAGAGGAAAAATGTAAATAAAGGCAAAGTAATCCTAAAAATAAGCTTGAAAACCGAAATATATAATTTAGTTTTTCATATAAGTAGATACTGCCTTTGAACATGTTTGACAAATAAGCTGAGTGAGACAAAAGAAGCCATAGCACTTGTATAAGTAAAATAATCTTGTGAAAAATGTTTGTCACATTCCAAGACGAATGATTGGATAACGTTCTGACAGAAAAATAATTGTTCCCAGTGTTTACACTCAGATATTTTTGTCTTAGAAAAGTTGTGTACACTATGTCTACAATAAGGCATAATTCATTTTTGAAAATTGCTTGAAACTAATTACTATTCGATCTGAATCGTTGGTATGTTTTGTAAATAATGTTTCTGCGATAGCTGACTTTGATTAAATTTATTTTTTAGGTATTTTTAGCCAGAAAGCTACGTCTCAAATGTTAGACGAAGTTGCTTGCAACTACAGCCTTTTAACCAGACAAAATTACAATTTTGTAAAAGTATCTAGGAAAAGAAATTGGAGAAAAAAAAAAGTAATCTGTTTTTCAACTAATATCGACATCGTATGACATAAAATTATTATGAAGCAGACAAAAGTAAAATTCTGCAGAAATATGAGAGAAAAAAAACAATACATTATTTTCTTTCTCAACTAATATAAGTACGATGTCTTATGATTTAAAACAGTACATCTTTTTGTTCCCATTTCAATCTCTGGCTGAAAAGCTGTGGCTGAAATGTTTTTAAAGAACTACTGGTTTACGTATTACAAAATTGTATTTGCTATTTGAACATTGTTTACTCTTTCACATATTTATTCGTTTTAAATGTTTAAAGAACTGGAAAATCTTAAAAACTACTCATTTAAGGATATTTTGATTCAGTTCGAAAATTCACTTTTATCTTTGTTGGTTAACGAGAATGAAAAATTTCTATGGAGAACAGCATTGTGTGAATGCGTGTGTGCGTGTGTGTGGGTGCGTTACTAATAATGATAATTGCTAATATCGTTTCATGGACAAAAAGCACCCAAACTTTTATGAGAAGTATTTTAATGGGATAATAGTTTTTTTTTTCCATTCGTAAGAAATGACAGTTTTCATATAAAAATAATTTCTTTCCAATATTTAGAACCTGAGATCAGTTGGATCAGGTCGAATTCACATAGCCTATATGGAAAGTTGTCCTATTGAATATAAGTTCTCTAAGCATCGTTGTTTTAGCAGAGGAACGTTATAGATAAACAAACACGCAAAAGGCTCAAATATTGGTATAGAAGGGCTATCCGATGATGGGGGATAAAAAAATGTGGTACAATTTTGAGGTGGATCAAGAAATCTATTTTTGATTGACAAAATTTCTCGGCTTTTGTTTTTTGTGTTTTATTTTTTTTATTTCTCAAATTACGATCATGTATATGCTTATGACTGTCCACACGATATCTCTCGAAGTTATCAATGAATTTCTACGATATTTTTTTGGCTTGGTGAAAAATAGAACTGATTAGATTCTGGAGCGGATCCATGCACAACTATCTCCCGTATGTCGTAGTTACATAGCCAAAACACATGATATCACTAAATATTTATGTTTGTCCACTATGCATCTCCAAATGTGCGGAGTAAATTTCAATTACATTTTGTGGAAGTATGGGCACTAGGCTATGGACGGACTAATTGAATTTTGGGATGGATCTATGTCCCTGACAATGGCGTTGGCAAAGGTATATACTCTCTAAGTGCTTTCTAATCTAAAGAAAAGATTTTGGTCAAAAGAAAATTGATTCACCAATTTGCTGGGATATCTAACATCCTTCTGTGCCCGGACATTTGCATTTAGCATTCTCCAGTAACCGGTGATTAGAATTTAGTATTCTTAAGTACCTGGGCGTTAGTATTTAACATCGCGGTCTGGTTGTCGGAAATAAGGATCCATTAATGTACAGATGTTGGCATTGAATATTCTCCCTTGCTTTAGTGTTGGGCTTTTGCATCATTCAGGGTCAAAGCTCTGGAGTATATGATCCCTGGATGTCGACGTCAGAATACAACATCTTCCAGTGCCTGGTAGGTTGAATTAATTATCCTCTTGTGTCAGGTCGTTGAAACTCCTAGGCAGCTGCGAAATACTTTTTAGACAATCCTCTGTATTATTTGATCAGTCTCCTAGTTTATCAAAGACATTATACTAACAGACTTAGTGATATTTCTGCGCACCATTTGTCTCAAATGATGTTGGATAATCCGAGGTGCATAGTAATTGAATGGGTCTTCATTTAGAAAAATTGGAATGTGTTATCGGATGAGTTTTAGTTTTATATCGCATTGAGATGATTGAAAACGGAAACGAGTTAAATACTTGGAAGTAAATTAAATATGGTCGTTGTCTACATTCAAGACAGAACTTATGAATTAAGTGTTGTCTGTGATGGATATAATTCTCTCTGCTTACACAGAAGCCTAGGAGCCTGCAAAATGTCTTACGCACTATCAAGCTCTTTGAAGATGAGACACACGGATTCTTTGATATTTCGTTAAATATTTGGTTCTTGTCTCCAGACGGACTTGCGGTAAGTCACAAGTTAAATCAAAGAAATGGTAAAACGCACTAAATAAATGTACTTTCTTCTGTACTTTTATCTGAGTCGGACACTTCTTTATCCATATAAGTATATCGTAAAGTTTTGGTCAAGGGTGAAAATATCAGAGGTTTAAAGTTTCATTGAAGTATCTGATACCTTTTTTTTTCAGTAGTTCTCAAGAGTGGGTATTTTTTCGTTCGTCTTTTCACAAAGAAGATGTACGATATTCCTTCTACAATTTTTTTTTATCTTTGAACCACCGAGTTTGTTTGCTTTTGCAAATGCAAGAAGTGAAAGCTCAAAAAAAAATTTTGAGTCTAGACAAAGATTCAAACTGGATGTTGAAAAAAAATGAGCTAGGTAAAAGAAACAAAGAATATAGTATCTCATGGTGTGGACGTCAGAGTATATCATCTTCCAGTGCCTGTTAGGTTGAATTAAGTATCCTCTTGTGTCAGAGCGTTAAAAATCCGAGGTAGCCGCGAAATACTTTTTAGACGATCCCCTATATTATTTGATCAGTTTCCTAGTTTATCAAAGATATTATTCCAACAAAGTTAGTGATACTTTTGGAAATCATTTGTCTCAAATGATGTTGGATAAAAAAAAACAGGACTTCGCTTTTGAGTTCGATAATGAGATATTCAAATTGGGGACTTGATATACGTATTTATGTTTTACCTTTGAGGACTAATAAACTCCTTTTGGAGAAAAAAGAAAGATTTGTTCATGGAACAGACACCATGAATGATCGAGAATGAAAAAAAAATGTTGAGATTTCTCGATGAACGATGCTCCCTGGTTGGAAAAGATAGATGACGTTGATGGCTATCAAAACGAGACATTAGGTAAGAACTATCAATATTTTACGACGTGATGTTCAGTAATCGTCTGGTATCGTTGCAACATGACCAGCCCATTGCCATTCGAGTTTTCTAATGGTTCCTATAACATTTCAAACTTCGTTTTTTTTTTCATATCTGTGTTGCCTTGTGATCCCTGAACGTTATCTTAAGCATGAATCTTTACTTTTGCACGTTGCATGGTTCTCAGTCTATGGGTCAATCTTCTGACTAGATTCCATGTTTCAGCTCCGTAGGTGACTATCGGCAAGATGCATTGGTTGTATATCCCTTTTTTTTTTCAGGACTAATGAGACTTTCGTGTTTTTGAAGGTTGAACTTGCTCTCCCGAATACTTGCCAAATGATTCTTTGTTTGATTTTCTTTTGGGGGGATGGGGGTCGTGGAGATTCGTTCTCCTGGGTAGATGTAATGGTCTACTTTCTTGAGCTCTGCGTTATCGATTTTAAAATTGTTTGAATATGTGCCATGGTTTGAAGAAGGGAACAAGTTTGAAGTGACTCTCAGATTGTATTTTCTTTTCTCCAAAGTTCGTTTTTTTTAAAAGAAATTTCTAGTTATACTTGCTTTACTTGCGTGTGCCTGCGTCTTTATCAACAAAGTGTGCACGCACTTAACCTTCCATATTCTTTTTTCTATTTTCAGCGGTATCATCAGCAGCAACAGGATCGACAATGACAGCGGCTACCAAAACAACAGCAACAATGATAACAATAATAACCGCAAAAGCAGCAGCAGTATCATCACTCGAACAAAAATCGTTACCAAAACTTAAAACTGACCTCATATTCTAGTTATCATCATCTGTGCTATTATTGCGAGAACTTTTTTTCCTTGTTTTATTGGTTAGAGTTTAAGGGTTATTCTGGGTTCGGTTATTGAAAATATCTTATTATGTCCGATAGTCATGAGAAGAGAAACATTTTTTTTTTAATTATCTTAGGTAGTTACTTCGAAAAACATTCAAATCATCAGAAAAGGCAATATTTAAGATGTCTCGGTATAGAAGTCTAGACAAGATGAACCTATCAATCATCCTACAAACGTGAAAAGGGGAAATTGAGAACAGATGGAGGACCCCAATATATATATATATATATATATATATATATATATATATATATATATGTGTGTGTGTGTATATATATATATATATATATATATATATATATATACATATATATATATATATATATATATATGTGTATGTATATCCTTATGCATTTATACATAAAGAATTGTAGACCATATATATATGTATGTGTGTGTATGTATATATATATATATATATATATATATATATATATATATATCAATACGCATGAATATATGGAAATTTCTAGAATATATACCTATATATATGTGTGTGTGTGTGTGTGTGTGTGTGTGTGAAGTCAGGAAAAGCCGTACTGGTTGGAGATTAATTTGTATCTAATAACTTATATTCATTAAAAAGGTTTTATGTCAGCAGTTTTACTTCTCAGTTTATTGGAAATGTATCTCTATTTTATATTCAATAAGTTGGAGATTCATTGAAAAGTTTTTCGTGTTCATAGTTATTCTTTCAGTTCACGGAAAAGATTTTCCTGTGAGCTGAAAAATTCAACTATGAACACATAAACTTAATTCCTACTTTGAGAAATGAAATAATCTTAAACCAGTGTGACTTTTCCAGGAATAGTCGTATCTTTATATATATATGCATATGTATATATGTATAAAAGCCATGTCCGTCAGACTTATAGTATAAGTAGTACCCATCAGTTCCTTTCTTTTTTGACGCTTCAATTAAACTACAGTACTAACTCCAATCCCCGTTTCCTTGCTACCCTCTAACAAGCTTCTTCCTTCTTTTTTCATTTTTCTCTTATTAAACTTTATATGCTTCCCTCACTCTTCCTACTCTTTATATATACTATCAAAATTTATTTTCTCCCTTTTTCCTTCTTACCCCTTTATCAAACTACATTCCTCCTTCTCTCTCTCTCTCTTTCCCTCTCTCTCTCTCTCTCTCTGTCTTATGAAAAAAATTATGTTACTTCTTCTTCTCTTCCGACCGTGTCAGTCACTCTCATAGCAATAGTAGCTACCAGCTAAGCCTGTTGTTGTTCTCTTATGATAACTGTCAGCAAAGCTATTGGTCATGGCCAGGTAACAATATTATTAATAATGACGACGATGATGACAGAAGCCGATATTTCTATAGACTCTTCATGTTTGACAGACATCCAGGTTATAACCTTAAGCTATGGCCTGCAATCTATCACAAGTCTGGCACGGTGCAGCAAAGTCTACCCCTTTGCAATATTTCTGCATCGATAACCGGAAGAAAATATTTGCTCTACTTCAAAGCCTACTCAAACGTTCATTGTTCTCCACAGGAAAAGGTATGCGTCACCCAGCGACTGTTTTGCAATACACCCGTGGTGGTCGAGCAAGAGCGAGACCAAAACTATTTTTACAGTATTCAAAAAACGTTCTAGACATGGCAGAACATTCATTACTTGTCACTCTAATTTACGTACCTGGAACGACTGGGAAACATACCACCAATAAATCAATTCCTTCGAATTCACCACGGCGCATATTGGAAGTTTGGAAAAACATAGGCATGGGTGAGGCGGGTACGTTGCTATTTGAAAACGCTCTGAGCCACAATTGAATGGGCTAAAAGTTTATTAATGATAGATCGCTTACTGTAATTCTGAATATTGGAGAGGGTCCCTCAGGGAGTGGAACCATCGGGTTCCCAATCGAGGAGGGGGCTAAAGTCTAATAATTATCAGATCAGGTACAGCTTTTTTACTGATAAATCACACTAAATATTGGAGAGGCCCCCTCAAGGAGGTAAGTCCCCGAGATTCCAAATTTCTTGCAACGCCAGAACTGAAGAAGACAGTAACATTAGAAATATTAGTCAGGGGTCTTACCATCTTTTCTCTGCAGTCATGTGATTTGGTAAATGTGTATTGGCAGATGTAATTGAATTTATACGGTCGATCGAAATGGAAAGCGACAATGCTTATTAAGACAAATCAATCGCGAAGAATAAATGATCCCCTCGGAAAAAAATCACACATTTCTTCTTGTAAAGATCGCTTTTGTCTATAACAGGTTATTGTTTTATATTACAAGCTTTTATTTATTTTATCAATTCATTTTGCTTTTCAAATGTTCTTTTTGCGAAATTTAATGTCTTGTTCTTTTCAAATGATCTGTAATATTATTGTACGATATTATTGTATGATATTGTACTGAAAGAAACCATCGTTGAGAGAGCCAGGACTGATTTGCAACCTCATTTCAAACTAGCTCTTCTTCGATGTCGAACAAAGAGCAGTTACCAAAACAAAAACCTGAGACCCTACCGAAGACTTTTTCTTAAAAGGGATTTTTTTTTTGTTTTCACTCGTATCCTAATTTACGGGGAATAAAATTATTCAGATGATGTAATTTTTTGTCATAGATTGTTCTTCCAACTTGGTTTCACGGTCATAACACCGCCCTCATGTATTCAAATTATTGTGTATCAGGTTGTTCGAAAAATGATGGCCGAATTATGATGATGCAAAACTCTTTAATCTTCATCTCAAGCTGGATTGGGGGTTAAACATGCAAACATTATATTAAAAGAAAAGCACAAGTTTATTCAACAATGCTGAATCTTTCAATTCATACATGTACCCTAGATAACGTTGAATATAGATAATATTGCAACATAACTAAATTGCCGTAAGATAAAATCGGCAATTATTTTCCGAACAAACTAATTTTTTAGTATGTATGTGTGTGTCTTTGTATGTGCACATGATAATGCATATACGACGCCTGTCCAGAAAGTATCTAGCCATTTGATATTAACGAAAAAAATAGCCTCCCTAGCGCAATGCACCTTGGTACTGTTGCAAAGCACTCCCTTTGGGACACCAACAAACTTATCCGAACGTCTCTTCCACTTTTCAAAACAGTTTGAAAAGACCTCTTTCAAGATCACGATGAACTTGATTTCCACACTCTCCCTAATCTCGCTCCTGCAGTTTGTGATATCTTTTGGGATGGCCGGGAGGAGTAGGAAGCTCAATCTGTATGGGGGAAGGTTCTGAAAGACTTAGCTTATATGACCTTTTTAAAAGAAAATCACTGAAAAAAATGAGCATGCTCGGTCATGGGGAATGCAACGGTCGCATAGCTCACCCAATGACGTCTTACTGCCGACTGAAGAACCTCAAAAAAGAGTTTCTGCTCAAGCTTTCGTGGTAAGGTGTCCTCTAATTAGTCGCAAAGTTACATCAAAACCGCACAATCAGTTCTCGAGATATTCAAATTCGCTGGATACTTTTCGGATAGACTTCAAATGAGGATATGCGATATGCTCTTTCATTCATGGTTCCTAGTTTACTTTGCTTCTGTTGAAAGAAAAGAAAACTTTCTGATTGGTTTGAAACTAAACTTGAAAGTTTCGCCGAATTGTTGAATAACACTGAAAACGGAAAATTCGTATCATTCACGTCAGGCTCATGAGATTAGGCAAGTTCGAGAAAGAGGAAAAATACGACTGTCTTCTTGAAATCTCGAGAAATCCTAGCCTCAAAGAATTTATGCAGTGATTTGAAACTTGGCTACCTTTCGAAATACTAATTTCTTTAGTGGCTTTGTTTTTAAGAGTTTTATAAGAGTTTGAATGTTAGGGTGCCTCCTGTAGTACGACTGTGAGCAAGTTAGTTTGGTAAGAAAAGTTGGCATCGATGGAACGAAGTGCATAACGTTTCAGACTGTAGAGGGCTTGGATTTATGTATTAGTATATACACGTAAAAATGGCACGTTAATTTTTGATCAGCACTAAGGAGCTTAAAGCTATTTTAACAGACTATTTCTAATTATTCAAGTACCTTGATTTTAATAAAAAATATTTTAGATTAGTATCAATAGTACATTTTTGAGTTTGAACTCATCTCAAACTGTTTTAAAGGGTGATTGGACATAAAGTCTCTACTCAAGGTATTTTGAAAGGTGATCAGACATTAAGTTCCAAGACAAAATGTAGGAAAACTCACCGCTGATAATATGCAGTATGAAAAAAACGAGGGAACTTATCTTATCAAAAGTACAACTTATTTCATTTCAAAAAAGTTGAATATCATTTTATAAAAGAAGCCAAGAAGTCTGGTTAGGCCATATTTAAATTTTGAGCTATCTTGAATTTGTTGCAATACTACTTTGATAAATTTTTCTTACTACTGGTGTGTGCAGACAGTACTGCAATGTCTTATAAACAATAATTATTATCATTGCATTTAACCGTTTCTGGCCATTTTTACGAGTTTTTGACCAAAAACGCTAATTATCCAGGAACTTACCCGTTGTCTGCGATGTTATGATAGAGTTGGTTTTATATAGAGGTAGCAAAAGAGAAGAAAAAAGGAGAGACTCATTGATTAACTCTGCTCTTGTTACAACCCAGCGTTTCTGCGACATAGCCTAGTGTTATAGTAATTGACAATCACATTTTACAAACCTGCTATCGTTTCTTTTAACTCTGTAATGTATTTCACATGGATCAATCCTTTTGAGGTTATTACAGAGCTCTGACCAGACAGAAAACAAAATAACTAACCAAACAATATGATCTACACCTATGGCTTTTATATCTATATATTTAACAGTTATTTGCAAACAAACGAGGCGAAAGAAATTATGTTAACGTACGTTCCTTTATGGTTCTATAATCTATCTCAATATAAAATAATAAGTAAAATACATGTTTTTCAAGACGTATTTCTATGGGAGGCTAACATTTTAGAGACCTGTGCAGATGCACTGTTTGTACTCCCTCGATTACGGCTCTGGCCGCAATATATTCACTTTGTGGCACACTTCGATCAGTAAATGCCTACGTATTTAATTTAGTATGTTTGTCTTAGAACTATGATTTGCCAGGCAGTTTTAAAAGTAAGCGAGTGTTATTTTTTGGTGTTCCAATGTCTTGATTTTATGCCACTGTTAACTTGGTACATACCTGGATATTAAACTATGAGCTCATGACGTGAGGGAAGTTAGTTTCGTAATACTTGTACCTTTAATTTTCGATGTTTTGTAAGTATTATCAAAACGGCAGTTCTTAAGAAGTATGTATGATAAAAAATTCCAAGTAATTATGTCATCAATATCATATTAGATTTAGCTTTGATGAGAAAATTCAACTGTTGTCACGGACAGCTATTTTGATAGGAGATATATTGAAAATTCATGTTGGCTTAGTGTCCAAATTTGGAGGAAAAGCCTTTGGCTATTACGTGCTTTTATTACAAAATTAAAAGAAATATTTATTTAAATTAACCCTCTATAGATGTCTTTGTATTGTGATCTTGTAACAAATAGCTATACATTGAATTTAGGACCGCTATCATGACGCGATGGTGAGCAATTTACTTTTATATGCAAATCATTGCAAGTGAATTCTATCCTCATTTAAGGACTCAGTATTGAAGCCTTGTACCATCCTATCTTTCTCAAACACTTTACTCTCTCACAGTCAAACATATAAATTCTCACTAACACACAGATAAATCCAAAAACACTCAAACAAACACCAATACCAACGAACACACATCCAAGCAACTGTATAACAATAAAAATCAGAAATGCTGATAGTATGAAGTCGAATCACTGTTCATAACTGGATTTGCTATTTTCTTTTTCATTTCAACAAAAATAATAGCAACAAGAAAAATATTCTAAGAACTTTTTTCCCACTAAAGGTAAAGAGCTGAGTTTCGCTCTAGCCTGTGTGCTGATATGGACGCAACCCTCGAATGTATATGGGAGCGAAGACCGACAACACTGAAAGATTCTCGTCAAAACGGTCCCTGCACTGAATTTCAACGAGACAACCGTGTCAGCTACTAACCTCAACCCCAGGCAGAAGTACTCAGAACCTTTCAAACAATGGTTACACGTACCGTAAAAAGAATCGTAAACTCTGATGTGTTAAATTCTAAGAAAGTAACGTGGTGAACCTTAAATAGCATCAAGAAAGAGAAGATAATCTGGTGGTTTAAGATAACTATTCAAACCATGGAGTATGTGGGAAAAAAATTCCAGTGCACGTTTGTTCAAACCGAAGGCTGAATACACAATTCAAAACTAGTTTACTCACAAGAAACTTTAGCTCACACATGAAATTATGCATATAAAAAAAAAAGTTGAATAGTTTAATGAAAATAAATGGAAAAGGTGTACATCCGGAGCACGATGAGCACCATTTGAAATTTAAATGTTTATCAAATTTTTTTTAAAAGCTCATGATTTGGAGTCTTGATCTTATCAAAAACTTATAGACAGCATATATATATATAAGTTGTAATGAAAAAAAAGAGAAACCAGAATTCGATTTTTGATTTGATTAAACATATTTCCAATGACACTAATCGCGTTTTGGAACAACACACTTAATTCATTCATATATATATATATATATATATATATATATATATATATATATAATAGAAAACACAAACTAGCTCATGTTTCTGCCCTCTTCGGGCCTCATCAGATGATATATTGTTAAGTTATACTACTAGCCTGATTCGTAGCATATATATATATATATATATATATATATATATATATATATATATATATATATCCACATTTATATCCACATATATATATATATATATATATATATATATATATAGATAGATAGATATATATATATATATATATATATATATATATATATATATATATATATATATATATATATATATATATATATATATATATGAATTAGGTGCAACCAAAAATTACAAACGCTCTTTTTTTTAAATGAGAGACTAAATATAGCGTTGGGATCCAGTTTTTGCTCGAAACTTTTGCACCCGGCTAATAAATAAAGAAAAATCAGGTAATATTCCCTTTTCAGTGCTTCAACTTTTTGTCCATCAGAGCCTTTCATGTTTCTTTATAATTATGTGAGCCTTCTACGTTAATTGCCCTCGACAAGTATGCCGACCATGGAGTGATGTCTAATGGATCATTGTATATATCGTGGGTTTGATCTTCTCTGTATCACACTACGGTATTTTTACGATACAATTCGTATCAGTCTAAGCCAATTGAAGCTCTTTGAATTCAACGGTTCTCCTCTCAGTTGATATATAAATTAAATGAGAAAAATCAAGCTTTATGCTTATTTACCCGGTATGAAACTGCTGCCTAACTGATTTAAAACAGAAGTTTAAGTTTCTTAGTTAGAAAAATACTAACCATATTCTTATATTGAATTCGGTGTACCCAAAACCATCATCAGTCGGGAATTTGAAAATATTTTATATAGATACGTACTTTGCTCAGGCCAAGAAAGAAAGAGCAAATTTGCATGCTGATATAAAGATGAGACCATCAATTATAATATTAGTGGATGGAGCAAGAAAACGCAGTAAGAGTACACAAAAAAAAGGTATGACTGGGTGAAAGGTAATCCACTAGAAATTGTGCAAACCACTGGGATCTGACAATACGGCCCCAATGGCATGTGCACAAAGCAGAGCCTGTCTAAAAGATATATCAAATTTTCTGGGATATTTAAATTCTAACAGATCACAGATCCAGGCCAGAAAACCAGATCTAAATTTTGTGAATAAGGGCATAATTTTCAGATAGTGGATGTCCCTAGTTCAGTAAACTGCAGAATAAAAGTGAAAGGTAGCTAAAAATATTTAAACCTTTTCAGAGAACTGAGAATATGAGAACATGAAAATGACAGTTGTGCCCCACACTATTAGAGCACTTGGAACATTTACGAAGAGCCTTGCAAAAGAAATCGGAAGGATCGTGAATCAAGAAAGATTCAAATCCCTCCAAACCAAAACATTAGTAAAATCGGCAAGAATAGTGACGTCAGTGTTGGTGTGCTTAATCTAAAGTTGAGACTATTACTACGAATTATAACATTCACTCGCTCTCAAACACTACATCCAGAGGTCCATGCAGCGCAAAAAGTGCAATGGATCGATAGATAGATAGATAGATAGATAGATAGATAGATAGATAGATAGATAGATCTGGTTATTCGATCAGTAGATGCATATTTTGGACAGGTGTTGAGGTAATCGCTTGAAAATTAGAAAAACGTTCATCAGGGATAATGTATTTCTCTCGCATTATCTTCAAGGTTTCAAAAAGCAAGCGTGAATGATGTTGGTCACACACTGAAGGACCAATTTAACACAAATTTATATTGCAAATAGACCCCTCCCTGAGAAAAAGAACCTACTATTTGAAGGAGAGGACCTTTTTAAAAAGTTTGTTTTTTTTTTTATAGATGTGATAAATAGCAAATATTTGAATTTTCCAGTTCGGTCGATGTGGCCTGAACGCGATATATGTACAGACCAGACCAACTTAAAAACTGGAGAAACCTACAGAGACAGTTTTGATCAACAGTTTCCAGTAGATACGTATCTACACATATATCTATGTATATACATATATATCTATATATGATGTGATAAGACATACTTGGATGGATAGAGAGATGGTAACAATATCTTTGTGGCCTTTTTTCTACTACATAAGATCATCAAAGGTACTTGTCAATGTGAGATCGGGTATCATCTTAACTCAATAATATTTTTCAGAGAGCCTCCTCATCCTCTTTATTCTTTTTTATTTCAGTACAACATTTCAGTAGGCATACACTCCGATGTATACGAGGTGTTCTAACGCCGATAATTCGCATGAGACTTCAAACAGAACGTTCATGCCTGCTAATTCGATTTTATTGTTCTCATCCTTCAGGTCAACTTTTATCTATTTTCATTCTAGCATGCAACCTTGTTATTGATGTACTTATCTGTGAAACAAATCTTCTTCGAGAGATAAAGACTTGACGACCTCCTCCAGCAGATTTGTTTTCGAATGGTCCCAAAAAAACTAAAGAATCAACGGAGTGACAAAAAAAAAAAAACACGAATGAAAACCATCTGAATGATCGGTAATGAATATCACAACATATTTCATACTTTATATTTTGATATAACTATTATATATTCGTAATGAATGGCCAATTATTTATGGATGGATTGGCATTAAAATGAATATAAACCTAATACATTAGTTTTTTTTTTAATAATCAAAGTATTCTAATTTCAAGGCGTAAAACAAAATGTCAACGTATGTTGAGGACAGACACAACAATCAAAATTGAAGATGCAGAACTGGAGGAAGTAGACCACTACATCTACCTAGGACAACGAATCTCCATGAATCATTCAAAAGGAGAAGGAATCGGACGAAGAATCAATCGAGGTTGTCAAGCTTTCGGCAGAGCATCTCAGCCTTCAAGAACAAGGAAATTCGGCTTGCACTAGAAAGGAAGATATACAACTCATGCATCCTCCCGCTAGTCACCTGTGGAGCTGAAAAATTGAACGTAACCAAAAAACTGACTCTTAAACTGAAAACCATGCAACGTACACGAGAGAAAATCATGATGAATATCATTGAAAAATCATAAGAAAGCAATTGACTGGTCATGCTGCAAGAATGTCTGACGACCCCTGGAAATCAGACCCCACAACGTTGATCCCCACAGACCAAATGCGAAACTAAGGCAGACAAAATATAAGATGGTGTGACAAATTACATAAGTTCAGAAAGTACATGCTCCGTGACGCCCACGATAGAGAGGTACAGTGATTCTTGGGGAAGATCTCTGTCCAACGATGGACAATAAAACATTGATGATAAGGATGAATTTTGAAGTCAACTCAATCACTTTTAAAAGGTGATCATTCAGACAAAATATTGTATAGAAAAAATTACCGTTGATAAGAAACTTATTTTGCTAAGGAATATGACTTATTTTATTACAAATTAAACTTACACATTTTCTTTTTTTTTCCTTCCCTGCTGTTTTCAAAAGATCACTATTTCTTTAACGTATTCTTCCTCATAGTAACTGCTTATCTCGTTGTAGAAACCGTGTATTGTGTTGTCAACTCTGTTGATTTATTTCGCATGGACCGATCCATTATAACCTTTAACTTATATCAGAACTCCGACAGGACAGATAATTATGCAAATAGACATACTTATCTGCATACACGGCTTTTACATATATTGATTATCTCAAACTTGACAGCTGGATGAATAAACAAAAGATTCTTTTAGCATCACCTCAACCTTCACGTTGGAATAATTATTCCAGGTCTTCAAGATCTCCCAAAGTATTTACCGAAAAGGTCATCGGAAACAGGAGACCACCAATCCAGACAGCAGGATGAGAAAAGACCACCCTGTGGATCGAATGAGGGTTTCAACGGGAATTTGAAATCGTTTTCGATCGGAAAAGGCATATTATGAAGGCTGTGGAATACAACAGCCAAAACATTGTGAACATTCAAATAATCAAGATGAGGGCAATAGTAAAAAAAAAAGTCTACATTTATGATAAGGATTTTATTAGTATTTTACCAGTATCTCTTCCATCCATTATCTACACCTTTTTGAATCAGAACTCAGATTTCTGTTTTGGACAGCAATTTTACTCGTTTAGTTATCATAATCAACAATACTCAATGAGAGGGATCCACGAAAACTATCATAGTTAAGGATAATATCAAATCTTGTTTGTTAAATCCATATATAAAGGAACCGACTCTGTTTGGCACTGTGCTTCCCCACTCTCAAACATTGGCGCAGCTTGACCAAATGTGGCACCCGTACTTGATGGATCTTGGGCAATTACAAAAGGGCAAAATAAGCTGAATATAATACTAAACTGGACCACTGTTTTCTGTTCAATATATATATATATATATATATATATATATATATATATATATATATATATATATATATATACATACATACAGCAAGTGAAAGTAAGAGTAAAATGCAACGTATTAATATACCCGACTTCATAATAATGTTGTTAAAACACTTCTTGAGATAGGAAACCTCAAAGCAGAAGATTATTGGGTCTTTTTGTTCAGGTATTTTAGAATCTAGATTTATTGTCAACATTAATTTGAGAATATATGTATATATAAAAAAAAGGACATGTACCCGACGAATGTAGACATTTCGCGGCTTCTGCACTCGTCTGCAACCGACATCCAGTTGTGGATTTTGAGAATAGCCAGCACATTTACTTATGAGTAACGTATACTACGATCATCTTATCAGGTTTAAAGGTTTCCTAAAGTTCAAAGATTTTAACCATCACTACTATATGGCCAATTTGAACGACTATTCAAACTTACCTCCCCTTTTCTTCGATTACCAAAGGAACCTGCATGATCATCCTGTCTTATTTTCGTCCTGCATATTACATGCTCATTCTGGTGAATTTTCACGTATTTCAACGCCCACTCTATACTATCTCCCCATACTTGATAAAGCATTCTGTGTTGAGGTTTAAAGCATTCAGTGAAAGTGGCCTCGGGGAATAGTATCAAGATAATTAAAGCAATTTTTACGAATAGCCGATTCCTTGAGTTTGAGGTCGTTGTAAGAGCTACTTTGGTTTAGTTTCAATAACGATAAAATTTAATTATTCGTTTTTTCTTGTTTTGTTCATTCATTGATTTTAATTGTTAATTAAAATTTAATACAAAATGAGTGTCTCTAAAGCCGAGGAATAAAGGTAATTATACTGTAAATGAAAAATATGTGGGTCTCTCTGGCAGAGTGCTAAGCCTGGCTTGTTTCCTCCCTTGCTAGGATTCCTATTCGTCTGGTAGGGTTTTACGCTCGGTATGTTGTTGTTCATATAGACATGTGAATAACCCTTTTTTCTAATCCACTTATGCTATCATCTTCTTTTTTACATTACTGATTATGATATTCTCAAAGGAATTTTGAAGGTTATGGTAAGTTTCTAATCGTTGGCAAATCGGTTAGATATATTTTACTGTTTAACTCAAGGTATTCCTTTTAATTGTATATGACTAAACTATGGTCAATTTGCTTATTGGATGTTTTGGTTGGGAAGTCGACAGTAAACAATGAAGTTCGTTTTCTTCCTTTAGTTGTCCATCTTTCCCTAATCGTTGGGGAGAAGTGGGATGTGTCATCCCCCAAAGCCACCTTTATCTCCCAATTGTTATCTATCCTACGTTAAAAAAGTTTCGCATTATGTTTGCAGCCAATCATCTTAGTTATCATTATTTCCCTTTCATTGTTGGTTCCAAAATATCTGATGAATATGGTTAGAGATATGCCTTTGCAATTCGCAGTTTTTATAGAAGAAATTGAGGATTTACTCCAGTATATTCGATTCTATAATGTATAGGAATCGATATCGATAAATCCAACTAATTTAACCAACCTTAACCAAACATTATCTTTAGCCCCACGGGGTAAAAGCTTTACAATTATCAAGATCTATAGCTATGGATATCAAGACATTTTATATAAATCCTCCTATAACTATGATTCTGGATGTTTCCTTGGAAGGATTACTGAGGGATGACACATTTTGAAGCTATTTCTTAGGGTCCTTGACTGTTATTTCGTTGAGTCCTTTCTCATTTATTCCCATCTGGCACTTCTCTAGTGGTTTTTGGTCTTCGAAGATTTGTTTGTTTTCACAATCGAAATCTCACTTTAAAACCTTTTAGGCACTTATACATTATTTTTATACTTCAAGTCAGTTTCCCAAATGTATACTAAATTGTGATAACCGTTTTTAATAGCAATCGTATTATAGATGTAGTTTTCCATACCGAAAACATTTTTAAGTAAGTATAGATTCCTCTAAGGAACTTTTGTAGCGCCTCCTATTATTTTAGTAAGGAATTAAATATTATCAAATACGACCCCTACTTGTGGACCCACATGGTCCAAGGCTCTGTAGTTCCAGCACCCCTAGCTGGTTACACTTCAAGCCCCGGCCTTTATAGGGGTCGTCGGAGGAAGTGATGTTTTCGATATCTACCTAGAAGAGTTTCGTATTTAACTCCTAACTAAAAGAATAGGGGGCGCTACACTTTTTTTTCCATTATACTTTTGTTATTTTGAGTTTGAATAGCGTTGTAAGGGTTCATGTTTATCAGTACAGGTGGATTTTATTTAATCTTTTATTATGGTATGACTTTAACTCATGAGCTATAGCTATTTATTTCGTTGTGATTTATTTAATGCCTTACTTCTATTAATCAATTTATTTGAATAATTCATGGAATTTCTGATGGTTCTATGAATTTCTAATTCTGAACTATTCTTCTAAATCGGAGCTGACGAAACATCCGCAAAGTGCTCGAATAGGATCTGATGGATGGGTTGGGGTAATATCACCCAGCACTTTTCAGACTCTTCAGTTATTGTATATCTATAATAAGATTGTATCACTGGTTAACTTCTGATTTCGTATTCTTTATTCATTTTCTCACTTCATGTTGTAGATGCTATTCAAAAATTACATCTTAGATGAAATTTATCTACGTAAAGTATTGGCATTTCTATTGCTTAGTTTCATTCCTATTTTTCAGTATAGATATTTGAGTTAATTGGATATGTGCTTCTTAGGTAGATCTTTTGCTAACAAAATGAAAACCATTTCATAGACCTATATTCCAAGTAAATTGCCAATATCCATGTTATTGATATTCCCCCAATTATTTTTTCAAGTAATTTCTCTCTTTGATATTTCTATTCCCGAAATTTTTTTCAAAACTTTAGTCATGTCTGAAGCATGTATACAATCTTATTTCTAAGAGGGTTTTTCTTTTCATTATGTTACTTCCTTATTAATACCTTTTTATTTGTGTTTAATCAGTGATGTAGAGGTCTTTATTTATTGATATTGGTAGATTTTCTTTTTTCTTTCATTTTGGTATGATGTTACCCAGCAAGGCTTTGATTTTATTAATGATTTCTTTGAGTAAATCTTGGAATTTCTAATTCTGAATGGCTCTTCTAAATCAAAGTTCAGTAATCTTCTGTAAGGTGTTAGGAGATCATATAAGATGAGTTTGTATAATACCCCTCTATATTTTCCAGACTATTGCGCTGTTGTATGTTGTATTAGTATATTAGTCAATCGTACAACTCGTCAACTATTAATCTTGCTATTCTTTAGTAATTTCGCCTCTTGGATATTAGTATAAAACCATAGTTTGGATGAATCCTTTTCATGGCCAGCGATAGCATTGCTACTGTGCAATTTTATTTTTATTTTTGATTATCCGTATAAAGGCTAATTGGATACGTATTAGTAAGTTTTTACTTGCAAAATGATAACCTGGTTCATTCACCTTGTCTTATTAACATTTTAATTCATATAACTTTTTTTCAGAGTCCTTTTTTTTTTCCTTTTATACCCATAGAGGGTCATATCCATCTCCTTAGTATAGATTTCATTCCTTTATATTTTTGTGGGTGAGTTTCTGTAGCTCAAAATTTGGAATCCGTTTATCAACCGGCATATATTTTAATCAACATAAAGAATTACAGTTAATCTAACTTTTAGTTTAAACTTTATGGTGACACTTCTTTCCCTTGATTCAATAAATCAGATTTATTTCTGAAAGATAAAATTCAAAATTTCCCTTCCAGAAGGATTCGACTTTTCAAATCAAAGCTGTTGGGTGGCTTGAACTTGAATATTCCATTCAGATATTGGGTTTAAATTGTCTAAGAACCAAACATATTCTGATAGGACAGTTCTATATCTACGTCTTGGCTGCTGGAAAGAAGTTCTGTGATTATAGAATTTCTATTTCCACTTTATGATAGAAACCTGATTTAGAACTTCTTTGCATTTGGCTAATTTTTAGAAAAAAAAACAGTTGATAGATATATGTTTTTTATTTGCAGCATCTATTGTATTGGGGAAATTTTTATTTGATTCTACAATTGTATTTTGTCGCTGCTTGTTGGATCGTGATGTAGCAAAAGTTTGGGATTTTTTATTGCAATTATCAATTAATTTTACTATGGTACTTATACAACTATAAGTGAATTCAATAGTATTTCTGTTGAAGATTTCATACGAGGAAAATTTTTATAATTTGATTCAGGAACAACTTGCTAATGCTACACATAACTGATTTGCAAAAAGTTAAATTAAATTACGAAATCACCTTTTTCCAATTATTGGGGGGTTATTTGATTGTTGTTAGTGGAACTTATAATGGATTTCTAATTTACTAAGTTGGATGTTGACTATCTTCTAAGAAAAATTTATCGGACTCATTCGGTAGGTTCAAAGTGATAACTAGAAATTAACAATTTTAATGTTGGGGATAACCTCAACTTTGAAGCCTGCACTCTTCAGAGCTGAAGTTATTCTTACCAATTCTATTGGCTTTTGGGACACTGTTGTTTCTAATTACGATTAGGCCATCGTCTTTATAAGATCCCTACATTTTCCCTAATGGGGAACCAATCAAATAAGCGTAAAATACAAAGACCAACCAAATCTGAAACTAGTGCTGCGTCAAAGGCCCCATAGGTACATTGAAAGTCCTGTTATTGTTCTTTTTTATCCTGGTTTCGTCGCTGCTGACCAAAATTGATTTTCTACAATGCTTGATCAAACTAATTTCCTCGTTTGTTATTTTGGTATATCTTTTAGCAAACTCAATTGCCTCATCGAAACTTATTTCCCTAATGTCAAACTCTATGAAGATGACATTGTTCTTATCTATGATGTTATCGAACTAGCCAATTACGTCTTCGGTGCTATCCCAGAGGTTGTATTGGAGTGCGTCCTTAACATTTAGTTTATCTGCGATTGTATAGGCCTCGTTAGTAATTAAATCTTTTGTCTATTGATTGTCTGATTCATAGTTTTTTGGTGATATGTTGTCTCAGCATGTTCGTTTCACTACTAATTTTGTAGAGATTTTCCGATTTATCAAACGAAGATATCTTTAGATTGTCGAATGTTTTTTAGATGTTTATTCAAATTCTTCCAGAAGTTGTCCAAATCCTTCAAAAATTCAATTGTTTGTATGATATCCAAGAGATTGTCTTCGATTTGGTAAGTAATTTGTGGGGCTGATATGTATTTTGAATCCGACATTATTTTTCATTCCTTCTTTGTTAGCTGGATTGTCTCTCAAGGGGATAAAAGCCTCCCAACTTGGCCTCTTCACGAAATCCTCGATTTTGGAGGTTAGTTCTGAAAGGTAAGTATATTTGCCAGGGAAGGGAATGTTCTTAAAAGAATAATCTACATTAAATTTCCCCCAAGTCCTTGCATATGGAATAAAATCCACGGAAAAGCTCAACCAGACTCCAGAGATAAACCCCGAGGGCTATATGGTACATTATGCAAATATTTTCTCAGTTGATAACAAGCAAACCGAAAATAAATGAAAAATGATTTTATCCCTTGGATATATTTAATCACATTTCTCAAAATTTAGCATAGTAAATCAAGATTTTCAAATCCCCCAAATAGTTACATGTCAAACAACTGAACAACTAAATTTCTCATTTAGTACCATAATATCAAATTCAGTGTTAAACATTGAAAAAAAACAGTGAAGAAAATTACAAGTATACATTAACTGATTTGGGAAATAACTAACTGAAATGACATGATTTTTATATACATATATATATATATATATATATATATATATATATATATATATATATATATATATATATATATTACACATAAACCATGTATAAAGAAACAGACTTCATGTATGACATAAACAGTATAATCAAAAAAAGAGATAGTGTTCAATCAACACTGTTGGGATACCATGCTAATACAACCGTTTTATTTTTTAAATCCCCGGAACTGGTTCATGGTAAACAACTGATGATCCCAACAAGAGACAATTTATACATTGTACCATAATAATAAAGCATAATGGAAACTGGGAAAAAACACTTTTAAGGATTACATAAATTGTATTGACAGATATTGGGAAATGGGTGACTGAAGTGACACGAAAAATCTATTGAAAAAGTTTTTTTAATGTTCAGTGTCCAAAGCAATAAAGCTTAGTCGAATATATATATATATATATATATATATATATATATATATATATATATATATATATATATATATATACATATGTATATATATATATATATAAAGTCAGAGCAATTTCCATAAATGTCTCCAAGTTTATGTGTGATGTATCATTGAAGAGCTATAGTATTTTCAAGTCGAAAACAATAATAGGGAAATAGTAAGTTTAATAGAGAAAGTTTCAGTAGTAAAATGAAATTACAGTCATCTTAAGATATGTAATGAAATGTTGCAGGCTTCATCTAAATCACTTGAAGACAAGAACCATAAGTTCAACGATGCAACGAGGAGGTGAATGATACATCTGATTGACCAAGAGGCTTGACCAACATTACAAATCATCATTACTTGGGAAAAAAGTCTAAAATCCTCCCTCACTCCGTGAATGACAAAGAGGAGAAAGAAGAGGAGAAGCTGGCATTAATGAGCAGAATAAAAAAAGGGAATCTAAACAAAGTAGAAGTCACCGTTATAGTAAGAGGAGGAAATGGACGATCAATGTATATACCAATCCAATATTATATGGTAGAGAAACTTGATAGTCAACATATTAGGGATGGACATACCGACCGATTGAAAAGTACGTTATAGAGATACAAGGACCCATCCGAAATCATATCACTCATACTATACATGTTACACACAATTCACAAATATTATGTGATATCAACGCCAAAGAGTCTTTTGCCTCAAATTCACTAGGGTCTATCGTCTTCTTTTATTTCAAACATTCAGATTCTTTTTAATATTGGAAAACTCAAATCCGAGTCTGGAGTAGACTTGGTTTTCTCCTCCATAACAACAATCCTCGCCTCATTTAGAGGATTAAATTCCCTGCTGTTTGCTGCCCCGTAACGTTAAACCAAACTGATTTGTAAAATAGATATTCGAGAAAAAAAAAACAAGATTCGAAATAACGGTCAAGTGATTGGTAGGCAGTCTGCTAACCAGCTGAGTAAACTGACAGACCTAATATTTATTTATTATATATCATCATCATCAGTCTTTTGGACAGAGACATTCGCCAGGACCCGCTACATTTCTCTCTCATGGGCGTCTTGGAGCCAGTATTTTCTCAATATGTCAAGTTCATTTCTCTATCTTGTTTTTTTGTCGGCCTCGGTTTTGCATGTGGTCTCTGGGGATCCATATTGTGAGTCGTGATCTGCATCGGTTGTCTTTCATTTTCGCAACATGACCAGCCCATTGCCATTTGAGTTTTCTAAAAGTTGCTGTAATCATCATCAGTCGGAATAGAAATAGGAGCAGAGTTTGATCCTGTAGCAGCTAGGCTTGTCACCTATGTTTTGCACTTCCACTTTGGAGATCCAGAGGTAAATGGTATTCAGTCATCATAAGATCGTTTGTTATTTATTTTCCTTTCATAACAACTTGATTACCGCACCGATCTATTGGTAGAAAGTGCCATTTCTCACGAGGTAGAGTTGTCAGACTCCTAAGCTTCCGCTCTCATCTGAGCTTGGGACCAGCTATGCCAAATGCTAAGCTGTAGTTGTAGTTGTTTTTCTGTCAGAGTAATCTTCTATTAGCTAGAGTGCCCTATTGAGCTAAAGATCTCCTACTGCCGGGCTATCTCGCCAAAGCCTTGGTAGAGTGGATTCCTGCTAAGAGCATTAGTGCAAAGTGACAAAAAATATTGAGGACAAAGACGCAACCATCAACATCGAAAATGCAGACCTGAAGGAAGTAAACCATCAAATCTACTTAGGACTACGAATTCCAATGGAATCCTCAAATTAAAAATCATGCAAAGGATCCCCGTAGGTTGGCAAGCTTTCGGTAGAGCAAGTTTATCCTTCAAGAACAAGTCCCACTAGTCCTAAAAAAAAAGATGTACGATCAATGTATTCTCTTGATAGTCACCTATGGAGCTGAAACATGGTACCCAATCAAATGATTAACACTCAAACTGAAAACCAAACATGTTAAGGGGGGAATCATGCTCCACAGTACATGGAGAGATCACAAGACAGTACATTGTATTAGAAAAGGCATGAGGTCATAGATATCATTGAATCCATTAGAAAACCCTAATGGCAATTGCAATAGTCAGATTATTGTGAGACATCACAACTCACAGCGTGGATTCCTGTGATCATATGCGAAACTGCGACCGGCAAGAAAGATAGTAACGTACTGTCTCAGCGACGGCAATTATACAGAGGTTTGAGGATGATTTATGTCCAACAATGGACACTAAAAGGCTGCTTCTGCTGCTGCTACTGATGATGATGATGATGATAATAACGATGATGGATCATCTAGTAGCTGGAGTGTCGTAGAGATATGGGAGGTTCTAGATGCCCTAAAATTTACCCATAGCTTGAATAGGGTTTGGGAAGAAGTGGATTCATGTCATTCCCAAGAGCACTATTCTGAAGTGAACGTAAGCAGCCTGGGTCGAAACTCAAGTTCAGTCAAAGAATTCCGTTTCCCCAACCAATAATGCCATTCTGTGGCTTCTAATGAGTTAGTGATAATTCTTTTTGAAAAAAAAGTAACCTCCTTAAAAGGTTCTTGAAAGTTCTAGATTGCCTGGTTTGAATAATTTACCCCGAAAGAAAAAGTTAATTTAGTGTATAAAACTACAACGGAAAGAAAATACGATTAATTTAAAAAGTAAAAGACGAAGCTTATTCAATTATTGAAAGTTTGTCTTCGAGCAAAATGGTTTAAATTGCATCTTCATTGCTGTTATAAGAAACTGCCAACTAGATCTGTCAACATGGGTTTCTTCAGTTTTCAAGTTGATCCTGCTGACTATGTAAGTATACATCGCGTGCACGAGCCACGTCAATAGAGCTAGATGGCTGACAATTTAAACATTTCCCACTTATTAGGCCTCGAACATATGTTCTTTATCTCGTTTTTCATAACCCTCCCTAAATATACATTTTTAGTCGCAATTTAAGCTTGTGCTAAATTGGTTGATTGTGGTCCACTAATATTCACACTTTTTTCTTAAATCCAGATTTTTTTTAGTCCAAATGTTGAGAAAAGTAACGTATCCACTTTTTTCTCCATTTTTCAATTGATCGCCCCCAACACGGCATGCTGCCAAAAGGTTATTGGCCATGTGACGGTTTCTATTGAGTGACTAACCAGACCTGTTTTTCTTTTTTAATCACTTTTCGTCCTGGCTTGACCGGTTGGAATTTCATTCGGCTGAGTCGGAGGTTACTAAACAAAAATAATCGAAAAATTAAAACCTGATTAAACGCTCATTCAGACTGTGAGAAGTAGATTGAAATTGATACTCCAAGATCGATCAAACCAATTTGAATGTTATTGTCGTAGACATCGTCTGTGAACTCGAAAATAATTAGAATGATCTCTTGATAGGTTCATCCAATATTGGATGTATTACAGCCCATCGATATTTGATTACTTTGACTGTGTCGGCAAGAATAAGTATTTTATGTGGGACGCAAAGCATTCCTCTGATAGTCACCTATGGAGCTGAAACAAGGAATTTAACCGAAAGATTGACACTATAACTGGGAACCAACGTCCACAGGAGAGCGCAAAATCACACGTTGAGATCAGAAGACAGCACTCCATTTTACAGAAAAACAGAAGTAAGATATCACCTGATAAAATATCGGATTGATATTCAAGATGTATGGATATATATGTATTTATGATTATAAAATGTGTTTTATTATGTTGAAACTCTTATTTGAAATTATATCTTGCTATTACTCGGTATATGTATCATCTAGCCAAGGCAACGTAAATGAAATTTACATTTAAAGAAAATGGGGCTGCTGCAGGATACGAAGCGGCTACTCTATCAGTTGTGCGTTAGATTCCTACAACAGCCCAATTTTCTCTAATTGTTTATTCTCTTTATGCTGCCAAGGCCAAATGATACACTCATCGTGTAATAACGGGAAATCATTTCAAATAGAGTTTTAATAAGTTATATCGCAATTTGCAATCATTCTGTAGGATCATATATCCATTTCTTGATAATATCTGTTTGTGTGTGTATGTAAATCATATTCTTAAAGATGATATCATCAGCTGGTTTGCATGTAGGCTGAGATGAAACCAAAAGAACAGATTTAATATTTACAAAGGTAAGCACTCAATAGAAGTGACTCAAACAAGTCACATCTGTTGCTATACTCATCGATCTTTCAGTGGATTGCACTGCCTCCATTAATGCGAAGACCCGGTCTAAGCAGTTATTCAAACTCTCGTAATCAACTATTTTCTCCTCTCTCCCTTCCTACCATCTTATCAGGCTATCTGTTTCTCATTTCGTTCTCCCTCCTTAGAGTCTTTCCTTTGTCCCCCAACTTATTAGACTTCTTTCACCCCTCTCTCTCCACACCCTACCTTTAAACGATTTAATTCCGCCTTCGTTTCTATTGTGATCATCATACTTATTATATCAGTAGCATTCCTAAGCTGAACCTTATGATAACCGTCATCAAAACGACAGTTTATTGATTATTTCAAGATTTTTTCTAAAAAATGTGATGACGAATGTATGTGGAAAATACTTGTACATTGTCAAACTCCAAAAGAGTTGACTTTATTTTCCTAATCTAAAAACAATAACAAGTTCAGACTTTCGCCCGAGTCTGAGAAGTGAAAGAATTAAAATGTTGGATAGACAGAGATGGGAAAAAGGAAGACAGATTCTATTCCTACATCTTCACTCAACGAAAGAAAGAGAGAAAGACCGGAAGAAAGTTAGAGAGAACAAAAGGAAGAAAGAGAGGGGAAAATAGAGTAATAAAGAGAGAAAGAGGGAATAGAAAGCTACGAACGCTAAGTTGAATTATCTGTTAATTACATTCCTTTGGCTTCTCGCGGCTTCCCGTTGCCTTCTATAACATTCCGTATTCCACAGACACTGTTTAAAGAGTACATGCATATACTGACAGTCGTGCCTTCTCCTAAGCTTCGTCGACTTTTTTTTTTCTCGATTGAGAATGTCAATTCTGAAGAATACCACCATGAGGGTATTGTTTTCTCAAGCTCTTCATTTTCCTTCTATTTCTGTTTTGCTTATTCAAGGTCACCTCTTTCAAGTCGCCATTACGTCTTTTATCATTAGTTGTCCATTATTTCTAGTAGTTTATAAAGATATTTGGCTTCGTTTGCTGAAAAGGGTTCTTTGGCGTCCAACAATACAAGCTAATCACCTAATGTAGTGATGAGACGCAGATACATTGAAATCAAAGCGGCAAAATACAATGGCAGCTTCTCAAAATTTCCAGCTACTTTTTGTTTGATATAAAAAGACACATAATTATTAGATAATTATTATTCTTTCACATTGTTTTCCAAGGAGAATTGCCAATTACAATTGATTATTACGATATCTTTATATATTTCTTTAAATGTCCAACTCATGAGCATATCAGTTCATACGACAGTATCATTGACTTTATCAGGACTTCGAGCATAAAATTGTCAGTTGTTCTAATCATTTCTCTTACTCCCACCGAGCATGACAAGCATTCTTTGTTTTTTTCATTTCTATTACGTGAAGTAATGTAAACTATTCTTATTGATTTGGGCTTCTATTTTCCTTGATCTTGATTTTGTTTGCACGATGCCGCAGGTCGACGGCCTGTGGTAAGTTGTTATAATGAAGCAACTAAGACACTGAGACGAAGGAAACAAATGTCAAAATTAATAATAATCAAATAAAATACAAAAAAAAAGATGTTAAAAGATAATTATCTTACTGACATCGACAGACCAGAAACGAAAAACGAATATGGCGCTGGAGAGATAAGCATCTCGTAGCTCAGGTGGTTAAGAGCAGCTTGGTGTTTACCAGGCATCGCCAAACATCTTGAATATCAATCCGATATTTTATCAGGTGATATCTTACTTCTGTTTTTCTGTAAAATGGAGTGCTGTCTTCTGAACTCTACGTGTGATTTTGCGCATGAGTCTCTCCTGTGGACATTGGTTCCCAGATAGAGTGTCAATCTATCGGTTAAATTCCTTGTTTGATTCTTGTGAAGAGTTTATTCTTTACTTTTGTCCCTCACCCTTCATTCACTGCTGTGGTTCGACAGCCTCTTGATAAATAAAGAAAAAAAATGCTAACAGTTCAAATGAAAGAAATAGAAGTCAAAATTGTTGTGGGTACCACAAAAGTCGCGTGAGTACATGCTCCAAGAATCCCTAGCGTAAAACAGTTCGGGGGATATCTATTCAAAATCCTAGCGAGGCGGACAGTATTCCTTTCAGGTATGAAACTTGTGAACCGTATCGACTGTATGTCAACTAGTGAGAACTGACTTCGTGTCTGACGAGTAAACGTAACACCAACCAATGTTGAAGATCGTATACTGCGATATTGTAGAATATTTGAAAAAATCAAATAATATTACAAGCAATTTTTGACCGGTTTAGTACGTGTGTTCTGCCAGTGCAACTGGTCGGTGTTCAAGCTCAAATTAAGGCAAGGATTTAAAAATTGCAGTTTGCTGCTTCTAGGAAGAATGTTTTAACTTAATATCAATTCTAAATTCATTGCATATCTAACACAATTGTATTGATTGTGCTATCAAACAGACATTATGTGAAGATATTTTCTCAAGGTTAGTGTCACAGCTCTACAACAAAAATACATGGTAATAATTTGTCTCTCCACGGGGGCTGAATATGACACAAGGTTAAGTTTAAAATGGGTACTCTTGCATGTACGTTTAGGGGTTCAGAGATTGTCCAGTCCCCACATCATTTGCCTATTGAGACGCCTCAGGCATCAGATATTGTCCATGACCCTACTGCATCGAGTGCAATGAGAAGTTGTGGTCCACCCTTCGGAACAAGGTAGATATTGAATGTGTCTGGGCAAAAGGTTATGCCATTGTTTCTCAGGGTATAACTTAGCTTAGTATTGCAGATGACCTACAGTAACTGGTCATGTAGTTAAGATTTGCCTCACTAGACGGGAAATCGTTGACTAACCATAGCTCTGAAGCGGGCACCTTTGTTTTCCTCTACTGGAGATGCTAATATAAATTTACCTGTGATTTACAATGGTTAGGTGCCCAAAGAGGATCTCACTCACTTTTCCTTGGGAAAACTATCTTGCAAGCAATCAGGTTACGACAAAACTGTTGGTTATTTCCTTGCATTAAGGTATTAAGACAATTACGTTTGCCATGTGATGCTGTAGCCTAATGATCTACCGAGGGAAACTATATGACTTAAAGGTAGGACCCGTGATTTGTGAGTCAGCAACAGAGGCAAGAAGTTGCAAAGACGAAAAAGAAGAGAATGCCGTACTTACAATTCAATTTCTTACTTATTTCTCCTTTTCTCAACCTTGGGGTCCGCAGCTTGTGAATGATGTCAGAAGAAGCTACGCGGTAGATTGGAGGTACAAGGACAGGAAAACTAACGAAGGATGGGGAAAGTCGGCTGGATGCGAGAGGAAAGTGGAGATTCTTTCTTCTCCATGTGAAAGTAACGACTACAGCGTCGACTCACGGCATCCTCTCACGACCACAGGATGTGTACAGCCTTATTGTAGGAAAGGCCTCTTGATTGGGGTGGAAATAACCTACGTTGCATGCCCGAGTTAATCAAGCCATGAAAATGAACAAATATTGTTTCTGGCGACATACACCACTTGGGGACGATCATTTCGTCCGGAAAGATTTGTGGGTCAGCAAAAACCTTTATCATTCTCAGAAATATCCGTCTTCACTGATATATCTTTGAAACAACTTTCATCATTGCATAAGGACCTGTCATCGTTGATCACCCTGAATCCGCTAGCATTTCCAAACGATTCTTGATCGGTGATCCGATACTTTCTGACGAGTTTTATAAAAATTGTTCCCTCGTAATCACTAATCATTAGTCTTGCATCAAATGTCCACAAATCTAGCTTTGATATGACACCCTTGCTGTAGAAATCCTGATCCTGGATCATGGTTGTTGGGGTGTAAGACACCATGAAAGTAACGTTGGCAAGTTGAACTGGATTGCTATATATTCACTTGAGACGATCTCAGGTACGCAGCTACTGAAATCGAGAAAGTTAGGGGTAAGGGAAATAATTCTCTTGACACCTCATTGTGCACGGATCTCACGGTATCAAATTACTCTCATCCTTTCTGTTAGAATATCAGCTTTAAAATAATATGCAGTAGTCTTCAGTTGGATGACCTCCGGTGTTAGGAGAGGTCAAAAAGTCACAGGAAGTTGGCTGCACTAAAAATCCAGCCCTTTAATCAAACACTTCACAAGTTAGCTACTAAGAGAAAAAAAATTCATATAAATGTTGTTGTTTTTTTACATCTCATTGGTGTTTTGGGGATGATTGGGTTAGGGTTCATGAACATTTTGTTACAGTGTTACCCGCTGTTTTGGGGCGGTACTTATCGGAAAGTGACAACCGATACCCAAATTCAGTCTTTCGGATTCGTGCAGACATTTTGATCCGAGATTCATATTTTATTCAATGCTTTGATACATCTGCCGAGTAGAAGCTGTCAATCATACAGAATTTCACAGTAGTACTGATGGTAAAATGTAGTTACAGTTTACTCCTATGGCTTCATTCCAAATTCACTTTCACTGTAAATCATCATCATCATCATCATCGTCGTCGTCGTCTTCATCATCATCATCAGTCTTTTAACGATCATTATAGGACATGGACCTACCCCAGGATTCGCCACACTTCTCTATCGTAAGCGTCACAGAGCCAGTACTTTCTGAATCTATCTAGCTTGTCTCTCCATATAGTACTCTGCAGGTTGTCTACCATTCGTGTGACATGGCCAGCTCATGGCTTCTATGATGGATTCTATGATGTCCCTGTCTTCTCCCAGATGTATTGTGCTGTCTTGTTGTCTCTTCATGTGAGGTTTTGCATAATTCTTTCATGTGCATGTCGCATGGTTCTCACTTTGCTGGTCTGTCTCTTGGTAAGGTTCTATGTTTCGGCTCAATAAGTGACTATTGGGAGGATGCATTGGTTGTACACCCCTATTTTTAGGATTAATGGGATCTTCTTGTTTTTGAAGATGAACTAAATGAGATCAAGAGCAAGACCGTTGGCCTACACATGAACTTCAGCAAGACGAATATCATGTGCAACAACAACATCGGAAATAAAAACACTAAGAAGAAGAAATCACTGTAAATGATAGACAACAAATGTGTTATCAACCTCCACACAAATATTGTTATAAAGTAATCTAAAATGTTATGGATAATGCTTGTAAAATCACTGAACAATTATGAACTAAATAATGTACTCTAACAATTTATTAGACTTGTAAAATAAGCTGGATTCGGTCCCTATTGCAGGTGCTGGCTATAATGCATGAAACACTTGCTTTGTCAAATGGACAGTTCTTCATGCAGTTAAGTATTCCCTTACACTTGTAGCAAGACAATGTTACTATGGTCGGTTTTCCTTCGTGATAGGATATAATCTGTCATTTTCCACCTTCCTGCAATACTTATCACGTGGAAGAAGGACTGGGTTGCAACGTGTGGCCCATTTGTGTAAGCCGAGTTGACAAATACTCCTTAGAGAGAAATACATCTTCAATTGGAGGCTGAGATTGCAGTTCCCCTTTACTAGAAGAAAATAAACGGGCATGTAATTTGTCTAACAACATATAATCTACTTTGTCGTACAGATCACGACAAAAAGCTGTGGACCTCTCTGATTTGCCCTGGATCATCGAAGATAAATTTTAAAACTCTGGCGGTTTGCCCACAGACTTAAATCACATTCCATCTAAAAGCTGAAATAATAACGAAAATTGTGTGGGGTGATCTGTTACATTGAGATCCTTTGTGAATTATATAAAGGGGAAACAATTTCCCTACCCTTAACTTAAACGATTTCAACACTTGCGAGCTTCAAGTCGTCTCTAGTGAATTTCAATTCCAATTTGTCAGTGGCACTTTTCTTGGGCCCCACAACCCCATAAACGCAACATAGGGGTAACACTTAAGTTACTTTTTATCATATTTTTGGACCTTTAATCCTAGACTACATACCCAAGTCAAGAAATTAACTTGCAGTTAATATTTAAGACAACAAATTTTAATGGTAAAACATCGCCCCCTTTTAAAGCCTATTCATTACATTAAGAATTTATACGACATTGTAGGAAAACTACTATTTACATTGCTAACACAAAGCGATGTAAATAATGACTTATTTTCACTAGAATTTCTTTTGTCTTATTCTTGTTGCATTTTATCATAAATCCTTGAACTCCATTCTACAATTGTTGGTAAGCAGCCCGAATCAAAAATAAAGAATAACTCTCTGCTGAGATCTAAACTTGCATCCGTTATCCATAGAGTCAGTGTCCGTAAAAAATGAATGAAAACCTCATGGTTAGTTTCCGATTTCTACAACGGACTGGTCTTCGTAGCTTAATTGGTTAGGCAGCAGCCCTGGACTGAAAGACTTCCCGAGCATGATAAATAGCTTTGTAGTAGTATCATTTGTTCTCAGGATACAAGAAAAACTTCAATCACCCAGGATTAATGACTTTGAGAGCCATCATGTATTCAACAACTTTTGTGTAGAAAAGAGAATGAGAACCGAAAATGCATAAAATGCAATTCAATAAACACATTACACAAAGGAAAAACAAAACAAAATACAATCCTGTTGATCAATACCAGAATATAAAAAAAATGAGGCAGACAGATAATGCATTGAAAGGCTGCAAGTGTTCATCAGATTTTGCAGGTGATCCCTCCGATACACGATCTGGAAAAATTAAAAATGTCTCAGGCGAAAATCTTTTGCTGAGTAACTTCCGTATACTTCCACTCCCGTGGGTGTTGATGAGGAAGAGAAAGAAGCTGCGAGAGTAACGAGTAGCGAACTGTGATGAGTCATTTTTAACGAACAGTTACGTTACCAGTATTATATGGATAAAAGAAAAGATACCTGTAATAAATTCTGATCATTAATCCTATTGTTAAGGCTTTCCATGACTTTGGCTTGAATTGAAAATGTCACAAATTCTCTAATATTGGTATGTTCATATTTTCTAATCAAAACTAAGCTGATGTTAATCGATTCCAAAATTTTCTAAAATCGTTGCGGTTTATTTTCTATTCAAACGTCGATGATGTTATTCTGATTATTTCAACTGAGTCCACTCGAAGTAGTCTGGGGATTAGTATGAGGAAACGTAGCAATATGTCCAGATTCATGTTAAGTTTTTTGCATAACAAAATTTAGGACGCCTGGCAAAAATTGAGTCAATAGAACCAGTGTTCTGTGTATGTAAGAAGATAGCAACTTTCTAAGTGTGGTTAACCTGCAGCAAACCATGGTATCACGATAATGTGGGTATATTTTTGTCAATGGGTGTTTCTTTTGGTAACAAGTTTGTTTTTTTTTGTTGTCTTTTTTTATTTGCATTCTCGATCCATAGCCTTTCTCATCCATCTCCAGCGTCTTATCCCTCCATCTTAGTTATCTCACCTTCATTCCCCCTTCACTTATCAGTATTTTGTATCCCCCCCATTTCTTTTTTTGTCATCCCCTCCCTTATCTGTCTTTTGTCTCCCCCTTATTTATCTTTCCTTTTTATAACCTTCTCCTAACTCTCCTTCGTCTTCCATTCTATTATCTCTCCTTTGTCTCTCTCTCCACTTATCTCTCTTCCTTATCCCCTCTTGCTTATACTTTTTTCTCCTTCCTTCTTGTTCCCCCCTCTCTCTTATATCTCTTTCATTTCCCCACCCTCTTATCTCTACTGTTTTGTAACTGTACCTGCATCCCTGGGAGCAACGATGACAATGCAACATGATTGTTGTGAACGGCTCAAAACTAATTAAACAGCTTCAACTTAGAAAACCTAAAAGTTTTTCAGGGGGAAACAGAACAAAGCTGTTATTCTAGTGCTTGCAGATCTTGCGATGCAATTTTGTTAAGGTTATCAGCAGGAACAAACATTCCATGTGTTACAAACTTCCTAAAACGTTGCTTACTCCTCTCTCAAATACTATATTCCTACAATGTCAAGCATATATCAAATTTGTTCTATTAGATAGTTCAGAAAATGATTACGTATTTTGGGGTTCAGGGAGTAATTACACATTTCACTATAAATCTAAAGCCAAACAACTGAGGCAAAACCATGGTTATATGGTACAGAACAACAATCCGATTCATCCCTCTTTTATCCGGCAACATGTCGTTTATAGTGTATTCTAAAGTTCAACCTAATGTAAGATAGAGACAACGTATTTGCTAATGCTTAGAGTATGAATTTTGAAAGAGTACCTCTGCTATGCAGGTAATGAGAACATTTGTAAAGTGTATCCTGATGTTGTTAAGTCACGTAAATGTCAGTGGTTTAAAAACAGCGATTGTGATTAGTTATTACGTTATTACTCTCCGAACACGAAAATACGTGATTTTTTTTCCGAATACCCTAGGACATTCCGATTTTTACTTAGCTTAGTGGATCTCCTGAGATCACACGTGGAACAGGGGTCGATAAAATATAAGGTGGCGTGACGAACTAGATAAGTTTACGAAGTACTGGCTCCGTGATTGACTTCACCATAAGGGTAATCGTCTGCGAGAATAGCTTACTACCACCAACTCCTCAGCGAAACGTCAATTTTATTCTACACGGTCCTAAAGTTCTTGTTTATTTTTAGAAAATGTAATATTCAACATGTATAAAGGATACAACTTCATAATAAAGTGTAGTTTAATTCTCAAATTTCAACATAACTGCCACATACAGTGATCAAGCCGATTTACGAACACCATGAAGACATTATTTAGCTGCTGTTCTATGATTATTTGAATTGCATTTGTAATCCTGGCTTTGAGTTCGTCTAGAAAATTTGGTTTTGATGAGTAAGTCAAGTGTTTTGACATGATCCCATAAGAATAAATCTAATGGAATAAGATCCACCTGTCTTGGAATCACTGTAATCACTGTTGCACATCCAAAGCAAAATGAGAGGGTATCCCAACTTGCTGAAGCCATTACAAAAAAAAAAAAACCTATGAAAGTCCAGCTTTTATATAACATTCACTGCAAGCTTTGTACATTTATTCATCTAAAGTTAGTGACGTTTAAATGTCCACAATGATTTCAATATCAATCTGTTGTTATTTATTAGCACGGATTAACCTGGCAATAGACTGCAGAATGAGAGTGCCTAGTATTTAGCTTGCTAAACAGTGCTGTATGACATGGCTCTCTTTATATGGTTGTTTACAAAGCATAGCTCAGTCTAGTATCATCATCAGTCTTTTAATATCTGTTGTTGGACATAGACCTTCCCCAGGATTCACCACACTTCTCAATCATGGGCGTCGCGGAGCCAGTACCTTCTGAATTTGTCTAGCTCGTCTCTCCATCTAATATTTTGCCGGCCTCATTTGCGCATGTAATCTTGGGGAATCCATGTTGCGAGTCATGATGTCCATCGGTTGTCCGTCATTCTTGCAACATAGCTAGCCCACTGCCATTAGAGATTTTTAATGGAATCAATGATGTCCCTGGCTTTCGTCTTTTCCCAGATGTACTGCGCTGTCTTGTGGTCTCTTCATGTGATGCCCAGCATAATTCTTTCATGTCACGTTGCATGGTTCTCAATTTGCAGATCTGTCTCTTGGTTAAGTTCCATGTTTCAGTCTGGAATAATGTCACATAATTGAGACACGGATGAGAGTCGAACCCACTGCAGTGGTAATTTTCTGCAGGAGTAGTATTTTAGCTCCTATTTTACAGTAAAACGCCCATTGTTACAATTATATCTCCAGCTTAGCCTAGTCAGGCACGGTACCAATTTATTGAAGAACCGAGTGAAGTCAATATACTAGCAACTACAAAACAAGTTTTCAAACCAGCAGGCTGAAATGGATGTCCACATGTATTTTAAGCCTTTAAGTACGAAAGGCAAAAATTCCCGTCATTGCTGTTCTCTGGCTAACTCAATAAAATCCCCGTTTTATTGTGATTGATGGCAATTCGGTTGTATCAGTGAGTCGGAGTTTTTATCTTGGAATGGATAGCTTGCAATGGATTATTTTGGAATGGACGAGGAAATTTGTATTGCAATGGATAGCTATTACACTAGCTATACTCCGTGGTTGTTAGTTAATGATAATGATAGTGATAGTGATGGGTTAAACTTCTTAGTTTTATTCCTTGTACGATGTCTTTGAGTATCTTGCAGCACATTGAATCTTTGTCATCTCTAGTTATCTAGACGAGACATTATCAGAAAGAAATCTGCGAATGTTCATCCGTCAATGTATTATGAAAGTCCGTTCCTTTCCTTCCTTAAAGCAAATTCATTAGCAACTATTTTCCCAGAGAACGGTGATCTCGCATCCCCAACACTTAAACCACTACTCTCTGTCTCTCCGTCTCCCCCCTCTCTGTCTCTCTCTCTCTATATATATACATACTGTGTGCGCATATATATATATATATATATATATGTGTGTGTTTATATATATATATATATATATATATATATATATATATATATATCGAGCTCCAACTCTATAAATGAATATCAATTTCGATTATTGATCTTTCTTCGTATTTATATGCAGAATCTTCATTGATTGTTGCTGTGTTCGTGAGGGTTGCATGTTTAGAAGAGACGCCGAAAAGCATGATGATTGGAGCTGAGCAGGGTTTGTATGTCTCATTGGTAGGTGACGTTTCCTCCCTTTCCTCTGTACTAGTCTAATACCGTCTTATCTGATGACAATAGTGGATAATTTAGCTACAATTCTAGGCCTAGATTTTTTTTTCTCTAAATCCTACCACATTTACTTGCCCACTCCCAGTATGACTTTTCAACGTTGCACTGCACAGACAGTTCAACTCTTATTCTGTTTTTCTCATTTTTTTTTCTTTTTTCACATGGTAAAGTTGATAGCTGGGGTTATTGGAAAGAGAATATTGTGCAATGATACGGAGAGAAATAGCAAAAAGAGAGAATTTTTGGATACGAAGTTGTTTAGAAAGCTTATAGTTGAAAAAAGCAAGGTGCAAGCTTTATCAGTAAACATAGTGGGAAGATGCCTGTTTTAATGATGCTAAATATTCAAATACAACCGTTTCGCAATTGCATACCTCGTAAGTACCATTACGGAGATGCTTATTCATGGAGAAATAAACACATATATTAACGCTACCCGTGAACTGCTTTCAGTTTATCCATGAGTGTTATTCTCTTACAGATTACAGTTGCAGGAAGAGCAGATATGCGGGTCGGTGCACCAGAAAAATTATCTCTTCCAGACTTCTTCCATCTCTTCGATTTCCGACTCGAGATTCTATACCCTTCGCCCAACCTTTTAGACGAGATTTGTTGCTCACCTAGTCAGTACGATTGACGCAAAAATGCATACGCACAAAGTAACATAAATTATTTAGATTATTCTAGAGGAGGCACACGTGGGCTAATGGTTATTGACACTGAGAAATAGGATCAGACCGTGGACGAGATTAGGAACTTGATAAAACAGCCGATGGCATTTGCAAATGAGGACTTTGATAGGATAGATGTGCCGAGAGCCGAGGGGAGTATTTTGAAAGGGCTTAAGTTGGCATTGCCCTAGGGAGGCCTGTTTTTGCGCTAATGCATAATGTCTGGATTCTTTCTGGATGGACTCTGTATGATGGAAATGGCGACGGAGAATAAATGGATAAAGAATTTCCATACAACTCACATAAGAAATATTCCTCTGCTTCTGAATCTGGTGAAGCGTGATGCAACATGTCCATCCCGATAAAATGGTCGATCGATCTTGGAATGTAGATCGGAATCAGTGATCAAGAGAACAATTTTAATTTAATTACGTTATCAATCATTCTGGGTGTCTTCTCTACAGTGATCTTTTATTATTTCTTTCCTAACCTTTTCCCTCGATCGTTTCTGTTTATAATAACTCATGTCTATCTATGTTTGGATAGTGTGATGGTTAGTGTGCATGCCAGCCACTCGAAAGGTTCCAGGTTCAATTATCAGTGTGAGCAAAGAGAGTAGAAAACGCTGGTTTAGGACGAATGTCCCTGTTAAGGGGAAGGTACCATAAAAAAACTCGTAAGAATAAAGTTCGTAACCAATTAGCAAAGGAAACCAGGACCAGGTTGTCAGCAACCTTATGTACCCTAATGGGGACTGTCTGGCCAGAGACGTACGCTTCATCTTTAACTATACACATGAATCTGTCTTGCTGGATCTGTTCTGTTCAAGACAGTCGTCTGTTCTCTTCTGGCGTCAATAAACAATCAAGATATCGAACGGCAAGACTGATTCTGTTTATTCTAATGGCACTTGAAACACTTGCTCTGAATTCCATATAATGTAGTACTGTAACTCCCATTGATAATAATTTCAATATTGTGATCACATCTCCTCCCTTTTCACACATATATATATATAATTATTTAGTTATCATTATGATAAACGCTCCTTTATTCAGGGATGAGCACTAAGTAAGGTAACTCGTTCTTTATAAGCTTATGCAATGCTATTCCAACTTTGGAATAGAGCACTCTGGTGGATGGGGAATTTTGCGTAAGTAAATATATCACTTAAATTCAACTTTACTGACGGTTCAGTTTTGCGTAGGGCAGGAGTAAAATTGTTTCGATCCTACCTCGTGGTACTGGATGGGATAATGGATAGTCTATACCCATACTGAAGAGTTGCAATACAACAAGACAGCTGTCTGTGGATGACTCAATTATTTGATTATATATATAGAGAGAGAGAAAGACAGAGAGAGCGGAATAATGGTGCATGGTCTTAACTTGAAGGTATTATTCCACCCAACTCCCCCAAAATATGTATGAGTATATATATATATATATATATATATATGTATGTATATATATATGTGTGTGTGTGTGTGTGTGCGTGTGTGTGAGTCTGTATGTATGCAAATGTGTATGGTTTAGTGTGTATTCTTGCGTGCCCAAGCTCGTATTTGAAGTTGTTAACAGATTCTGACTTATATCATAAATATGTAATACGTTAACTTGCCAAAGGAGAACAATTACTTTTCTAACTTATGCAATAAAAATATCCTTTTTTATGCAGCTTGATATATATGGTTAGATAATTACCTCAGCATTACGAGTTATAATTAATTTACAATTGGTTGGAATAAGTCACAGTTTATCATAAACTGTAAACGAAAACTGTCGCCAAAACTGTCAACATAGGTTTCTCCATTTTTCAAGTTAATCTGGCTGGCTAGTTATGTATGTATCACGCGGACAGGCAGCATCAATGCAGCTAGACAGCTAAGAACTAAGTGATACCGAACGTTTCTTTATTATCACATGTTCAGCTCATGGTGCTAGAGGGCTGAAAATATAGATATTTACTCCTGAATTCTGTCTACAAAAACATTGTTTTGTTTTTTCAAAAGTAGTGCTTTTTCAGAAGGGTTCAGTCCATAATGTAAGCTTATGCTAAATTGGTTACTTTGTTTGTATCTGCTTTTCTTTTATTTTGACAATTCAGACTTTTTACTGATCACTGCCCAGTCAAAAGACCAGAGAGGTAACTTATTCAATGATCACCTTTATAATTGATTACCCCCAACTATCCTATGCTACCAAAAGATGTTGGTCGCGTGACACTTTTTATCGAATGAGTGATTATACTTTTTTTTAAAAGATCATTGACTGAATCATTCTCTTCTTCTTCTTCTTCTTCTTCTTCTTCTTCTTCTTCTTCTTCTTCTTCTTCTTCTTCTTCTTCTTTTTCTTCTTCTGCCCGAGAACTTTTCAGCACCCACTCCGTACATGATAAACTTGGAGGAAGATTGACATCGGATCATTGATCCCTCAATCAATGCCCATAATAGTATGTTTTTAAATTGGAACTTTTTTTTAAATTTTCAGTGATCATTACCCAACAAAAGGCGAAAAAACTAAGTTATTCATTGATCAATCACTTTTCCATTTTTTCTTTTTTTTTCCCAAAATTTTTAACCTAGTCTGCCGTAATAGCGACATTAATAATGAAAGGAAGAGGCAAGAATACTGGCATCTACAACAAAATCCGCATCACGACTTGTCAGTAAATCACTAATCCTTTCGGGCGGCGAGAAACTTTTCGCTTATTGCTATCGAATTATTCTGGACCTAATCTTTGCTACTGATCTCCACAAAAAAAAGCAAAAAAACTAACTTTGGCAAAAATGCGTACCTCTCAAAATATATACAGAGATTTCTATTTGAGATACATTAGTCACTGTCACGATGTTGCTAAGTTTGGATTTACAAAATTGAAAACTGGCTGTGGACACGACTGGTTTTAAACAAAGAAATAATCAAGATTCACTCTAATGATATAAAAAAGTTTACCATTGTTTTATATTTTTGGTTACCTAACGACAAAAAAATCTGTATGTATGTACGTGTGGGTATCTACTGTGATTTTACTGTGATTACTAGACAACTGGCCACTGTATAAGGTTGTTATTTGCCTGATGTTCTAGTCAACATACAAGGAAACATAAGATCGAATTTGAAGGTTTTCAGGATTAGAAATTGAATGAAAATAAATACAGATATTACGGATTATAGACATTTAATCTAAAATTATGAATCTAGTTTTAGATGTTTAATATCTAAATTGGCTATTGATCTAAAGTTAGATATAAAATATATGAATTGTTTCACTAACTACACTCGTTTGAAAGGTTGGTTCTTACAACTGTTTGAGGAAAACAAATATATTTCAAATTCATCTCAATTTACTGTCAAAGTTGAGCGAAAAAATTGTCCTTTATTTGCAAGTGTGTTTTTCTTCGTCGTATTTTTTTCTAATTTGGAGGTACATCTGTAGTATTTAGTCATGCATTGCGTGTATGATTCACAAAAGACAACACGGTATATCAGAGAAAAGACAGGAGTCCTAAACATCATAGAAACTGTTAAAAAAGCTAAATGTCGATTGGCTGGACATGTTGCAAGAATGTCAGACAACCCCGGTCATAAAAACTCTGGATCCCCAGGAATCAGGAGCGTGTCTGTGGACGATAGGAAGTATGATGTCGTGACGAGCTAGATAAATTCACAAAGTACTTGCTTCGCGATGTCCACAACAGAAAGGTCTGGTGAATCATGGGGAAAGTTTATGTCCAAAGGCAGACACAAACAGACTGATGATAATGATGATGATGATGATGATGATGATGATGATGATGATGATGATGATGAAGGAGAAATCTCTGTCCATGCACCACGATTACCCTACAACTGGCCATTGTACGAAATTGACATTTATCAGGTATATTAGCACACAAGGCATAATATATGATGAGCAATCATAGGATCAGTAGCAGACATCACCTGCATACCCCTTCCTACCCCTTATCAAACTACCTGTTTTTCTGTTCTCTTCATCCCAGCTAACCCACATTAAACTACGTAAAATTATTTTCTCCCCTTTGAAATGGCTTACGTTCTTTTCTACCCTCTTTCTACCTACCCTTTTCTTTCTCTTTCTCTCTCCTCTTGTTACCGTCTGCCATATTTATAATATCAGTAGCAGTCATCAATCGAGTCTGTTATTGAACAATTATGATGACTATCAGCATGGATTATAGACTAGTTTATACACAAGCTTAAATGATCAGTATATCTGTGTGGACCATGATTCATCCGACATCGTGAAAGTGAAATGACAGTATCAGAAGACCATGTACAGTATAAATACATTCCTTTGATTTAAATCAACGTTCCACTAGTGGATGCTTGCTTTATGATATACTTTCTTCATTACGCTTTTTGATGAAACCAGCATGCACTGACGAAACGTTGACTTTAAAGAAATTAATTTGTACAAACACATGGTTTTCTGATATTGTCAGAAATTCACAAATTTAAATGTATTTTTCTAATTAAATGTATCAAATCAAGCGACTATAATAAAGGATGACTTCAGTTATTGTGAATCTTCGATATTCTCTTCTCTCATGCATTACTAAACTAATTTTATGCTCTTGTGCATTTTGAGATTTTATTAATTTACACCGACTGATTATCCTTTTCAAACATCTACTTACCTGATTAAATATGATTCCAAATAGCCAAGAAGATATTTGAAAGAAACGTGTTTGACAGGAGCACCAAAGAGTTTTTTTTTCAAATAGATAAAATAAAAAAGAAAGAAGTATTGACGGTGTGAAATTTATTTGTGTTTGTAAATGGAAAAATTGTGAAAAGAATAGCTAGTCTAATGCTTCTATATTAGTGTCATTCGCCCTTGAGTCGTTATCACTAAAGTTCATTTACCCTCGACTAAATTTCCCAATGTTTTCATTAAATTTTGTCTTATTCACCCTTGGGCATAATTTCATATTCTTTTTGTTCTCTACCATTACCCTGAGACATTAACGCTTTTTCTTGAGTTTTGGTTTTATTCAAGTTGTTCAAAATCTTCAATATATGTAGAGAAAACTTGAAGTAACAAAAGAATAGTACATAAACATTATTAGAACTCGCCTTCATGGTCAATAATTGAACGACTGAAGCGTCAAAATTTTAAGTCATGAAGAAAAAATCCCATTGAAGAAAAATATATGGTCAGGAGAAATCCTATATATGACATCCACTGGAAAACATCTACAAAAACATCTAGAGACGTCGACATTCAGGAAAATCTGAATGGTGTTCATGAATCCGTCTGAATAAGCCAATAAAAAGGAAACAAATCATTTTTCCAAAGATATCATTTGAATAAAAAGGGTCATGTAGAGTACCGATGCCAATTTTCATGTCTGAAGGTAGAACAATATGGCCAGGAGCACTGGGACACAAAAACACATAAACACATGCACATATATATAAACGAAAAGAGATAGAACTGCTTACTATCTTTGATGGCTATGGTTTTTCAATCTTTCTAGTTGGACTTGAAACATATTCTTAGAAATGATATTTCGCTGAGTATATTTGCAACAATGATTACTTATTTCAAGGAGAGAAAAATACAAACATCAGAAAAAAAAAACAGGTTTCCCTGCAGACTGGGTGTACACCGTTCCTAGAGAAAACTTTCGTAAGCCGAAATGAAGTAATACGAGGAAGCAATGGCTGTTGATTTATCTGGAGGAAAAAATCGAGCATCACAGAAGGGTAATACTCAAAGGTTGATGCAGTGAGGTTGCAGGAGACTAGCGGGTAGAACAGAGAGGAAGAAAGAGCACATTACCTCTTCTTGAAAATGAAAAAGTGGCATAAGGCAAACTTTCAGAAAGCATATATATATATATATATATATATATATATATATATATATATATATATATGATAATTAAGTCAACCAAAGGCAGTTCTTTCGTTGTATTTCAACTCTCCAGTGTGGCTGTAGACTATCCAACATCCAGTACCATGAGGTAGGATCGAAACCTTCACTGCAGACCCAGAGGTTGACATTTTACCCCTGCCCTACGCAGAACTGGAAAGACAGTAGAGCCGAACTGAGCAATGTATATTTACTTACACATAATTCCCCGTCAACCAAAGTGCTCTATCCCAGGGTTGGAACAGCATTGCATATAGTGATGGACGGGTGCCCGACTTAACAATGCTCAACTCTAAACAAGGGGCGTTAATTATATATTTGATAATTGTGTCATCCATAGACAGCTGTTTCGTTGTATTACAACTCTTCAGTGTGACAAACTAATTTTATGCTCTTGTGCATTTTGAGATTTTATTAATTTACACATTGACTATCAAACATCCAATACCACGAGGTAAGATCAAAACCTTCGCTTAGGGGAGGGGGGGTCATATGCCTAGAAACAATTGATTACAAATGTAGGGAGATGAATTTTGAGAGGGGACTTTTCCAGGATTTTTTTTCCTTCTCTTTTAGAAGTTGAAAGGTATTTAGTTTTAGTTTTTGTAATCGAACTCGAGTGGAAGTTTTTTTAGGGGTCATAATCAAGGGGAAGATTTTTTTCTAAAATTGAGGGGTAATTTTTGCAGATTTATGCGTCAAAATCCCACGGAATTTCATTTTTTCGTCCAAGTGTCAAAATCGAATAGATTTTTTTTCCACCTTTAAAAGACATTTTTTTTTCAAATTGCAGTGGTCGAATTTTCCACTTTCAGAAGTCATTTTTAGTTTTCAAATTACAGGTGTCGAATTCGATGGTGAAATAGAAGTGAAAAATGAAAATTCCTCATAAACTGTAACCCCTTGAATTGAGAAATCAAAGTTTCCCCATTTGATTGACATAACCTCTGATCCCTAAATTTCATGTTTGGGATAAATGTGCATTAAGCATACAACATCAAAAGCATACAACATCAAAAAATGCACTAATGAAAAAACCACTACACAAGGTATCTATGTACAGCCAATAAACATTGCGATATGTGATACGTTAAAAATGTTTTTTACTTCTATCTTAAGAGAGAATGCATTTTTATCTCCGAGGATTAGGTTGAGAAAAAAGAATAAAATATATTCATTATTATGTCATCGAAAAGTATTTTAAGCATTCGTGAATAATCATGAATATCCCTCCCCGATTCGAAAACATAATTTGGGAGGTAGTTTTCAAAAAAAACTAATTTGCCAAGAACACTTCGAATATCCACAGAAAATTTGATAGATTTGTACCACGTAGTTTTTGTGGTAGGCGAGTACAGACAAACAGACGGATAGACTTTCGGCGAATTGTAATGAGATTGTGTAATATGACTTTTCAGGCTTATAATATGCGCTTATACACTATAGACGTCATCACAATAGAGTAGCGCAATAGCAGCAATGACATCAAGTTGGCTTCAATGCAAGTATAGTGTGATATACTGTCTATGACAGGTAAATAAATGATGTCTAACTACGTAATGAGCCCCGAGGCATTTCTCTGCTGACATAATAAAAATTATGTCCTAGAAACCCCAAGACTTCATATTTGATCACTCATTAAAATAGCTATAGTTGAGTTGACACTTTAAATTACTTAAAACCAGGATACTTGATATTAGCAAAAACAAACTACCTAATAAAATAGTTCTAGGCTCCTTAGTGTCAACATAACGAGTATATTCTAGTATAATATAATAAACTGCATCATCTGCCGAATAGATATCAGAGCCATTCAACGCCACGACGAACCGCGTCAGACCGCTTGGCTCTGCCAGCAGATGCCTCGGATAGTTGTCCTATGCAATAAGTTCTCCATAATGACAGATAGAGTTGTTCGTTAGATAAAGGAAAATGGCGTATTTCAAAACTGACATAGTTTCAGCTTTTGCTCATATGCGGTCAAAAAGCAGTCAAGTATTTTCGGAGGATGCTGATTCTAAGCAGGAAATCTCCGAGAAAAATAGTTCATGCTGTTACAAAACCAATAAAACTGCTTCATTAGTTGGATTGCAGTTGTTTTTTGGTTTTTGCTTTTTTACTTTTTGTTTTTTGTTGTTTTTTGTGTTTGTTTGGGTTTTTTGCAAACTATTGGTGTGTCTCTAATGAATTATGATGAATTATCATCAGCTTTCGTCACGGCATCATCCAGGATCTGTATCCTGAGTGTCCAATTTTCAGTGACACTGATATCGACGTTGGTATGCACTCTCCAAAAGCTTTCTCGTTATTCTTATTTCATCTTTTTTACCGGTTCTTATGTGAAAACTAGAAATAACTTTATGAAGCTTTGTACACCGTATATTTTGAATCAAATAAAACACATCGAAAGAAAATTGTCGACCATTTTCTTGCTTTGCTTCCTGCGCCACTCATAGATCTGACTGAATATGAAGCAAGAGAGCCTCAGCTTTATCACATTGAAAATTTTATCTCCAAGACCCCTGCATCTACTAGGTTACATAGTCTGATTAGGGTAGGGAACAGAAATATTTTCCTCCAAATTTCCATTACCTGTATTAGATGCGATAGATTAGTGGTCCTCAGAGTCTTGGGTCATATTCATCCCCTTGCATTACTAGATTCCTGCCAACCCCATTTAATCATGTCATATAATGGTTAATGTAATGGTCAGCACGACTGTTTAACGCACAGAAAGTGCTGGGTTCTAGAAACTTTTGAGCGAAAAGAGTGAAAAAATCTTCATTTCGATAAATTTCCCTGTTTACTCAGCCGCACTGTGATTAGGGCGGAGGTATCCTTTCAGTGGATTTACACCCTACCAAGGGGGGGGGGTCATAAAAACTTGTAGGTATAGAGTCCTGGTCCTTACCAGACTTGCAAGGGTCACTGAGCTGACACATACAACAAAAATTGGGACTTTATCACCGGCCATCATACTCCATTGGGATTTGTTTCTCAATAGATGTGGCGCTTTTTTAATACTATATATCATACGTTCTTCTACTAACTGCAATTCCTCTCTAATTCCTCTCCCTGGAAATTTTCCCAATTTAGGAAATCCCACTCGGGGTGGGGGTAATCCCCAGTTTTGGAATTACTGCATTAGATGAAATCCCCAATTTTCCGGGATTTTTTCTGCATGATTTCAAAAGGCATCCTTCTTTTTTTTCTTTTTTTTTTCAAGTCCATTATCATGAATCATACCGCCAGAGGTTTCCATCTACTTTTCCTTTTATTATAACCAGCTGGACCCATGGAAATTCCACGATTGTTGACAAATAAGATTATCTATTGTTTCATGCTTGTGCCCTCCCCTTACACTGAACCTGTACCATCTCCTTTATCCCTTCCAATTTTCGTTGCTGGTACATAATTTTATATAAATTTCCTTTTTTAAATATTTATCATATGCAAAAATTGTCCTATCCATTTATTTCTTATTCCCCCCCTCTCTCTTTCTCTCTCTCTTTCTCTCTCTCTCTCTCTCTCTCTCTCTCTCTCTCTCTCTCTCTCTCTCTCTCTCTCTCTCTCTCTCTCTTCATACCCTTCGAGAAAACTGCCTAATTTCCTTTCCTGACCGCTCATCAGACTACACGACCCTCCTTTGTCCCTCTTACCCTTTTCTACCTCATTAGTGAACTACCTAACTCCTTTTCCACATCCCTTTCGTTCTAAATAAAATGAAATATTTTTATCTGTGTAATTCATAGTGATGAGAAAACTTTGAATGAAATAGGTTATATTTTCATTTATTTAATTTATTTGAAGAAGTAAAAGATGTACATTTTTTTTTTTAAATTACTCTGGTCTGGTAAACCAAATTTTCCTTACTTGTAATCCCATGAACTCACAAATATACAAACAAAGAAAATCCGTTCATCAAAACAGTCTTGACGCCTCTGTCGTCTGCTTCATTCAGAATTTCGGATGTATTCATTATTTTGTAAACATTTATTCTCTATCTCTGCGAAAATATTTTTTCGAATATTTGTAATAGCTGAGGGAGTACAAGTATTCATCAGATTATTTTTTTTTTATTGTTAGCTTTTATATCTATTAGTACGTTTTACTTTTTATCTCTATTAATATCATAAAATCACTACTTTGATAAAACCGAAAGGCAAAACATGTTGGTACAATAAATCTGATTTGAATACCACCATTTTCCTTATTGTCTGCTCAATAATAAAACATAAATATCATGTTAATCTTGACAAAATGAAAATTGATACCATTAGTTCATCTTGAATCTGTATTTTTCAGGACAATCTATAGTCAGTTCTATTATCATGAATGTTTTTTTTATTATTATCATCATTATTATTATCACTATTATCAGTAGTAGTAGTAGCAGTAGTAATAGTAGTAGTTTGTTTTCGCACTGTATGCATAACGGTTCTTCAGTCTGTAAGCTAACTGTCGAGCTTTAACAAAAGGCATTAGTTAGAGAGTACTTTTCTTAAAATCTGAGCTGTTCCAAGAGTCGGGAGAAGATTAGTGGATAACAGATATCCTGTCTTCATTTCAAACCGTTCGATATGGTATGATAACTTTTAATTTCACTTGAAAATTTTTAAACTGGCACGACTTTCACTTTTGCTGCTGGGCATCATTACATCCTTCCACCTTCAAGTTAGCATATTTTTCTGTCCTTCCAACTTCCTCGTGTCCATACGTATTGCAAACCTCAGATAAGTAGGTAAAATCGTCCTTTTCACCGAGAACCTACACGACCTTCAACTAATGCTTGATTGACTGATCGAAGAAAGCAAAATAGTCCGCCTACCTATGAACTTCAGTAAATGAAAAGTCATGTGCACATCGAGAATAAGGACATAACTCTCAAAATCGATGATGCAAAACTGGAGAAAGTAGATCACTACATCTACTTAGGACAACAACTCTCCATGAAACTCTCGAAAGAAGAGGAATTCAAGCGAAGAATCACTTCAGGATAGCAAGCCTTCGGCAGAGCAAGCTCGACTTTCAAAAACCAGACGATCTCAATAAACCTAAAAAGAAGAGTATACAACCAATGCATTCTTCCGATAGTCACTTATGGAGCTGAAACATGAAATTTAACCAAGAGACAGATCCACAAACTGAGAAGCATGCAACGTGCGCATGAGAGAATCACGCTCAATCTCACACGGAGAGATTATAAGACAGCACAACCGATGGACATCACGACTCACAACATGGAGACTACATACGGAACCGAGGCCGATAGAATACAAGATAAAGAATTGAAGTAAATATATTCAGAAAATATTGGCTCCACGACACCCATGATAGAGAAATGTGTTGGATCCTGTGGAAGGTGTATGTCCAACGACGGACGATAAAAGACTGATGATGATTGCAAAATCAATTATGAGTCTCTCTCTCTCTCTCTCTCTCTCTCTCTCTCTCATCGTTATTATTTTCAGATCCGTTGCCTGGTGATCACTACTGGTGACGGCAAATCAATGTAGCGCTGTGGTGTGTACTGTCTCCCCCGTGCCCTTTTCTTGGCTGTTAGACTGTTGCTAACGGCTGGGGCTTCATAGATCTCAAATTACCAATACTCTCCTCAGTATTCGTGAAGTTTTCTGTATAGACTTAATCCTTCCTTGTATCCCCAGTTCCTCCAATCTCGTTTTCAGTGTCTTTGGTACTCTTCCAGGTGCACCTATTATCACTGGTACTACCCTGACTTTCATATTCCTCTTTTTTTTTCAATTCCCTCGCCAGGTCGTAGTATTTCCTTCGCATATCACTCTTTTCCATATTCACTCTGTGATCTGCGCCCACAACTACGTCTATTATTTGGCAGTTTCTCTTTTTCTTGCCCGAGACGACAGGCCAGATATTTTTGCCTGGGTGGGTAGGTCGGTTCGGGTGTCAAAATCTCAGAGTAATTTGTGGCTCACGTTTTCCATAGCTGTTTCTCGTTTGTGCATATATCATTTGTCTAAATGGTCGAATCCCAGTAATTTGCTTAGTTCCCAATATATTATTGTTGCTACCCTGTCGTGTCTGTTCTTTTACTCCTTCTTGGCTAGTTCCCTGCATTCATTGTCAATTTGGTTTACTACCCCATTTTTCTCAGGGTAGGCGGCATTTGCTGTTTATTTGGGTTCTATTGACAGAATTTCTCCTGATGCATTCTTCTGGGCTGCTATGATGAGCGATTCTGTTTCTCTTTTCAGGTTTCCTTTGCGTAGCAATGTCTTACATTACTCGTCTGCTACGTTTTGTATCCGTCTTTTGGATTGTCCCTGTAGTTTGTTTCTGTTCCCGTTTCCTTTCTTTAATATCTGCTGTGCTACTCCCTCCTTTTGTGTCCGTTGCACTGCTTTGGGCATTTTACGAAATACATTTGCCCCTTGATTGAATGTACGTTTTTTATCCAGTTTTGGCCTTTTGGGCACAAACTGCTACGCTGATGAGTCGTCTGCCTCTTTCATATACAGTCTATCTGCGTCTTCTCTAGGATGTAGACCAGTGTATCTTACTCCCAATACTCCCTACATGTTCATTCTTTTTATCAGATTTCTGTTATTTACCTTGATCTCTAATAATTTTCTCATTCCCCCCAAAGTTTTATTGCATCACTTTTAAGTACTCATAGGTATTTATGTCAGCCCTGTGTAGTCAATGCTCTTATTTTTTTGTTGTCAGTTAATTCGATTTCGTCAGCCGATGGAAAGCCTCCTCAGTGCATTATCATTAGCACGTATTTTTCTATCCTGAACCCCATCCCAATGTCACCGTTGTATTTTTTTTTCACCCTGTATAACAGCATATCGAGCTCATCCCTGTTCTTTGCAAATAGTTTTATGTCGGCTATGTACATGTGCTGATCGATTTTTCTTTTCATTTTGGAGAATTGGTAAGCTTTGCTGTTTTTCCATAATCTGTTGGTTAGTATCACAGTTGGCACAAATAGTAATAGGGACAGAGGGTCCCCTTGAAAATCCCCCTTTTTTTCTTACTTACCTTCGTCAAATTTTCTCCCATCTATGTGTTTACATGTTTGCACCAGATGACTCGTGGTTGTCAGTGGGACTTTCCTCAGCACACTTGCAACACTGTAGTCTATATAGTTTCAGCCTTTCCTTGAATTTCTGATTCATCTAGTTTTGCCTCAATTCGCACGTGAGGTCTTAGTATTCTTCAGAGGTTTTTGGAGTTGTTTGTTTTTTGACTTCCTTCCATTTTCACCGAGTAGTCTACTTGTTCAGTCACGTTTGCTATCCGGCAGATTTTCTTTTTCTTAATACAAAGATCGGGCCTTGATGTTTGGCTGGAATAGTCAGTCTTGATCTGAACGTTCTAGTGTATTTTATCGTCCTTATTTTCTACAATATTTGATATACGCTAATACCGTTTCTTTGCACGGTCGAACCCAAGTTGATTGCATATCATTATCATAATTATTGTTATTATTGCTTCTGATGACTAGTAATATTTGTTGCACTCTGAGTTTCGGCTTGAAACATAATGCAGGAAACGATAATATGATTTAGTAGACACTGGCATTTTTTAAAGAAGTGGGTCAATACAGGAGGTTAGACAAAAAGCAGTTGTAGTTGTATAACAGACAAAATATTTAAAAAGACAGTCCTTAGCAAAGGATATGGATGGTGTCTCTAAGGAAGATTTTCTGTATCTTATGAGTGTCAATTGTATTTGTCTTATTTCTATTCATTCGTTTATCCATTCATTCAATTATTTATTTATCTATTAATTCTTGTTTCAAACTTCATTGTTTCCAATTGTTGTCACTTGATTGTTACATTGGTTCACTCCTCTTCATTCTTAACCCTTGATCTCTTCTCCTAACACCTACCAGAAAAGTATGCTAGAGTGCGACTTCTCAATCTTTAATGGCCTCTTCTGTAGACTCTTATAAGTCAAAAACTTAATATAGAAGGGAGAAGTATGCTCAAGCTTGAACTACTTATCTGACTGAACAAAAAATGATATAAATTCATTACACTTGTTAGTAATCCACCAAGACAAAGCTAGGCCCAGTTTTAGACTCAAATAGGCTGAAATAGAATGTAAGCTGGTCTGGGCTCGTCTATCCAAATAGACCACGTGAATAGCATAGGATTAAAATATTCTATAAACTTTATGTTATATCCTTTCAAACCACTCACCCTTAATCCTTTATCCTTTACTCTATACAGCGCCACGTACATCCATGCCTGTCTGCTTACCCCTAAGAGCAGATAGAGAGCCGGTGGAGATTTAACACTACTCCAAATGACACCGGCAGTTATACCAGCAGTTATACCAGCCGTTCTTGCAGGGTCATTGGTCCCAAAAAGTCCAGCTGTGTCACTTTTGCTCCAACAGCGACCGCCCAAACCAAAAACCCTCACCAAGAGAACAATGTTATGCATCAGCACCTACAACACCAGAACACTCCCAGCAGACTCTCACCTCACCCATCTAGAAAACGAAATCACAAACATCAAATGAGACATCATCGGTATTTGCGAAAGGAGAAGCCCAGGAGAACTAATAGAAATGAAGAACAAACATCTTCTCTACAACTACGGAAGAGAGAAAGCAAAACAAAGTGGAGTCGGCTTTCTCATCAATAAAGACCTTAAATACAACGTGGTAGGCTTCAAAGCTGTCTCAGACCTCATGGCCAGCGTCAACATACAACTCTCAAAGGGGAATGTCATTCAAGTCTACACTCACACTTTGCAAGCAACCAAAGAAGAAATAGATAACTTTTATGATGACTTCAGCTCCCTACTACAAGATACAAAAAATACTCCAATGTCATCATAGGAGATTCCAACGCACAGGTAGGACAAGGAAACGAACGCTATGTTGACGAGTTTGGATACAAAATACAGAACGATAGAAGTGAAGATCTTGTAAACTTTGCAACCTCGATCGACTTCAAAATCATGAATACCTTCTTCAAAAAGAAACTCAATAGAAAATGGACTTGGAAGAGACCCAACTATGAAATAGATTACATCCTAACGGAAAAAAGCAACACCATCAAAGACATTCAAATTCTAAACCAAGTAAACATAAAAAGTGACAATAGAAAGGTAAAATGTAAAATGCAAGTTAAAAACTAATAAAGAACTCAAAAATGTTCTACACCAAACCACAACTGCTAAACGTACTAAATGAACTCACCCAAGTCTTCAAATGAGACTTGAAAAATAAATTTAAAATAATCACCGAAGAGAAAGACATCAACATCAACGAACTCCAGAGCAAAATAGCAAATTGTCTGATAGAAGCCACCACTATGTTTAAACCTAAAAACACACAAACTAATGGTAAAATCTTGTACTAAACCAGGAAACTCATTAAAAAACAAAAAACCTCAAACCACTACCAACAACGAGTGAAAAAATAGAGGAGATCGAGCTAAACAAAACAATTAAAAAGAAATTGAGAGAAGACAAAAGAAAATATACTGCAGAAATCATTGAAACCACTCTCGAAAAACATCGGGTATTCAAAGCAATAAACAAAGCTCTCAGTATCGGACAGAAACAAATAACTAGCTTACTTGGAGAGAACGGAGACATGGACAACAAAACAACAGAGGGTATATGCAAGTCGCAGACAATCAGTTCGAGGACTTCCCAGAGGTTATACCATAGGAGGTGAAACAAGCCATCAAACGAACAAAAAAAAACAAGCCCTTGGATCAGATGATATCACCATCGATCTACTCAAAAAGCTGGTAAATCGATAAGGAAAAAAGACTAACTATTCTTTTCAAGATATTATCACCATCGCTCTACTCAAAAAACAAACAAACTGGTAGATAGTTAATGAAAAAAACTAGCAATTCTATTCAACTTGTGTCTAAAACAAAATAAAGTCCCGAAAAACTGGAACACGGCAATCATAATGCTTTTACGTATAGAAGGAAACCTCAAAGACCTCAACAACTATAGACCTATAAGCCTACTCAACTGCATCAACAAACTTTTCACAAAAATCATCACCAACCGGGTCACTAAAACACTAGATGAAAACTAACCACAGGAACAAGCTGAATTTAGAAGAAGGTACTCGACCATGGACCATCTCTATTCAATAAATCAGCTGGAAGAGAAAGCAGCAGAATACAAAGTGTCAGCCACTGTAGCATTAAAAACTTCAAGAAGACATTCGAATCTGGAAATTACCATGGTCATGAAAGCCATCACTCTACAAGGTGTAGACCATGTATGCGTCAGCGTACTGAAATATGCATACAGTCACAGAAACTCCTTTATTATTTTCACGACTGAACTATTCCAAAAGGAGTAAGACAAGGTGATACCAGCTTACTAAAACTATTCAAAGCCTGCCTCGAGATGATTTTCCGAAACCTGGACAGGGAGAATAGAGGAATCAAAATAGACGGTAAATATCTGAGCAACCTAAGATTTTCTCAGACAACCTACAGGACCTTCAACTAATGCTGGATGAACTAAACGAAGAAAGCAAGAAAGTCAGCTCACACATTAAGTTCAGTAAATGGAAGGTCGTGTGCAACAACCATATCGAGAATAAGAACACAACTGTTGAAATCGAAGATGCAAAACTGGAGGAAGTAGACCACTACATCTACCTGGGTCTACAAATCTCCATGGGACCCACATAAAAAGAAGAAATCAAGCAAAGAATCGCCCTTGGATGACAAGCCTTTTGCAGAGTAAGCTCAACCTTCAAAAACAAGAAGATCCCATTGATTCTAAAAAGAAGAGTATACAACCAATGCATCCTCCCGATAGTCACTTATGGAGCTGAAACCTGGAACCTAACCAGGAGACAAACCTACCAACTGAAAAGTATGCAACGCACATATGAGAGGATCATGCTCAACCTCACATCAAGAGATCACAAGACAGCACAGTATATCAGGAAGAAAACAGTTGTCCAAAACATCATAGAATCTATTAGAAAACTAAAATGACAATGGGCTGGTCATATTGCAAGAATGACAGGCAACGGATTAACATCACGACTCATAGCATGAATCCCAAGAGATCACATCCAGAGAGTACGTGCAAAACTGAGGCCAGCAGAATACAAGATGGAGAGACAAACAAAACAAATTCAAAAGGTACTGGATCTGCGACGCCCACGATAGAGAAATGTGGTGAATCTTGGGAAAGTTCTGTGTCCACCGACGGACAATAATAGAGTGATGATGATGATGATGATGATGATGATGATGATGATGATGATGATGATGATGATAGATGCTTGGATATTCTGGTATACGACTTAGATTTTTGTCGACATCGATTTTCAAGACCATACGGGCTCCTATAGCAACATGCAATGTTAATAGACATCCCTTACCCTTTCTGTTCTAAATTATTATGTCTGGATGTTTCGCTTTAATGGTTTGATCCGTGTGTAGCTGGGAAATCCCATTATATTGTTACATCTTGTGTTTCGGTTCCAGATTCTGGGTAGTGTGTGTAGTACTCTATAGTGCTTACAGACTATCCAGTGGATGTACTGGCCTACTCCGTCGTATATGAGGCTGTATCCATTGAGTGGTAGAGCCAGAATTTTTATTGTCATTACTGTGATATCGGTATCATTATTAATATTACTTTGAATTTCCAAGGCATTTTAAGATATAAAGAGAAATAGTTCTTCATTCTCGGAAAGGAAGATGATGCGATAAGGCAACAAATAAGAGGATATTACTAAGCCAAGATCAGTCACACATGAGGCCAATAATTTTTCGATTCAAGATAATTGTATAAAAACAGCCTTCGAAGCAAGCAAAAAGGTGTCTCAATCCCCAGCGAAATGTTCACTATTTTCATTACGGATTTTATTATTGGTTTTGATGATAAGTTTAGAAGTAAAATGAGGGTGATTTTTTTTTTGTCTCACTTACTCATAAATTTGCCATGTTGTTGAAACACTTTCAATTCGAGTTTGTCCGTCAAACCGGTGATCGTTTACACGTATACGATTCTTTGCTTAATAAAATAAAATAAAAAAGACCAGGATACTTTCTTAAGTCTGGTCGATATATAGAGGGGCGGGGACAACACTTATGTTGGAAAGAATAGACTCCTTGGCAAAAATACCAAAGTGTTACTTTATCTGCCAAACAAAACATCACATCAGATACAACAAGCAGACACACGGTTCACAGTGTGGAGTATTTTGGGAATTTGTGTACGATTTCTTTCCCTTTTTTTTTCTTTGCTCGACGGGGAAAATAATGGTATTGATTCTCTCAAAGTTGTTCCCATTATAAAATGTAGGCTCTCTTCTGTATTTTTAGATGTCCTAGCATCTCTTGCGTCGATTGCCGTTACTGACAGGCTGACATACCAGAACAATATTTACTGATTTTTCTCAGTGGTCAAGAGAAAGTTTTTATTTGATAGGGGCTTCTAAAGAGAAGGGATGTTGAATATGACATGGCTTTTATGCTTGATTATAATAAGCGGAGGCTAATCATTAGATGTTGTACTCGACATGAGGAATTTCATCATTATTGCCATAATCACATATAACAACAATCGGAGACACCTGCGATTGCTCGACAACTGACCATTGCACAAGGTTGACATTTACAAAACACATTTGTCAGCACCAAAAGCAATGTCAATTTAAAGTTGTTAGGGTTATTGGAAATTTGGAGAAATGTGATAAAATGCGAGCCGAGTTCAAACTCCTTTTCAGACAGTTTGTGTTCACTTACACCAGTGGGAAAAACATGAGTGCATGCCCCCGCCACCGTACGGTGATGATTAGAATAATATAGGGTTAAGTGAATGATGTGTCTCCCTGTGTGTGTCGCTTCTAAGCCTCTTTCCTAATCGAATTGGCTGAAGAAGTACTGAGTTATAAGCAATTCGTATGGAAACACCTTAGCACCATAGAAAGCCTACTCCATCGAAGGCTTCAGATTCTTTATGTGTCAGGACACTTTTGGTTACTAATAGGCACGTTTTGTTTTTTGCTTTTTTTCTCAAAAAAGTGCTCCTGGGGGTCTCTATGGTAATTTTGGATAAACAATGCCCAAATATTGCACTGGTATTTTTTAGATGATTTGAGATAAAAGGTCAATTTTTCAAGATTATTTTAGATATTTTTTTCTTCAGATTTAGCTAGCCACGGTGATTTATCTGTGCGAGGTACAAAGATATTCTAACTGATTTTAATAATGATGCAGCCTGGGTAGCTTTTCACGTCTCCCAAATTCTTTTTCGAGGTTTGTTTAAACAGTAACAGTCACACATATAATGGTCAATATCACCTTCATATTCCAAATCTGCTACCTGGCAAGGCACAGATATTTTCCCAGTTTTTTGCCCTTTTTCAGTTCCCTCTGTGGTCTACTGCCGCTGCAACATCCACAATTCAAAAGATCTTAATTTTATCATTTATGATCACTAGTAAAATAAATCGCACATACAACTACCTGATGATGAAGGTTAGGTGATGACAAAAGGACAACGAATATCAATGAAATCTTCAAAGAAAGGATAAATCAGGCAACAAATCATTCTAGGTTGGCAAGCTTTCGGTAGAGAAAGCTCACACTGTAAAAAAAAAAAGGAAGGGTATACAACAATGCATCCTCTCGATAGTCACTTATAGAGCTGAAACACGGAACTAAGCTAAAAGATTGATCCTCAATCTGAGAACTAATCAACGTCCATAGGAGAAAGTCATGCTCAACAACACTTCGGGAGATCAAAAGACAGCACAGTATATTGTAAAATCAATTTAGAAACTCAAACAGTAATGGGCTGGTTATGTTGCAAGAATGTCAGACAACTTTTGGGCATCATAGTGTGGATCACCAGAAATCATATGAAAAACTTTGGCCGGCAAAAATAAGATGGTGTAACAAACTAGACAACTTCAAAAAGTACTGGTTTCGCGACGCTTGATCAAATTCTAATCACTTGCACAGTTCTCAGTGGATCATTCTTATTACTCATTCATGTTTGTATCCATACTTCTGTTGTGATTTACTTCAGCCACTTTTATAATTGTCAGTTTTATCTTTGTCACCACACAGACAAATGCTATTTTTGCCGAATTATCATCTCTCACCAGGTGAGTCGAATGACCTTCACTGAAAACCAGATGGCAACAAGTCTCTCCAATACTCCAGCACATTCCTCAGTATCTTTGCTGAATTTAGTAATGCTTTCGCTTGGATGGTTTTTTCTCTCACCTAGCATTCTTATTCTTACAACCTTTTCACAAGTTAATCCGAGACTATTCCATGACTATCACTAGTATACCACCATCATTTCTACAATTACTTTCACCATCATCATCGTTATCATAATCACCATCAGTAGCAGCAGCTTCGTCGTCGTCATCATCATCATCATCACTATAATCAATGTACTTAATACTGTGTTTCGTTGTAGTCTGTCCAATTCTTCATTACTTGGTGTACAATCAGAGCCCTCAAGTAATAGTAAGATCATCCTGTTCGAGTGAGGACTTTGTTTTTCTTCACTCTGGTATTTCCTATTCTATACTTCTTTTTTTAAACGTAAACATTGCTTTATGTAACTTATGAACTTTGCTCATTAGAGGGTTTTTTAGAGCGTGGATGCCAGAGGTGTTGGTGTTGTTTGTCGTTTTTCACTTCTACATTATGGCGAATATATCAATAAACCCTTCCCCTTCGGGGCAAACAAAAACTACATTATCGAACGCAATCAAAGCCTTGAGCATCATTATTATCCATAATCGTCAAGTTTTCACACCAGTAGTAACTAGTATCTTTCACTGGGGATCAAGTGACAACATGTCCTCTCAATAATCTAGGACTCTCCTCAGTATTCTAGCTGTTTTCTGTCGTTCTATTGTCTGACTAGATTGTCTCGGCTTTTCCCCAAGTTCCTCAAACTTTTTTTGCTAGGCTCTTAGGGACTGTTCCCAGTTGGTACCAATCTCGCCAATTATTGCTGAGATCAAATGACAGCAAGTCTCTCCGTAGCACTCTTTATTATTTCTAGATGTTAGTAATGCTGCTGCCAGGATAGTTTTTCCTTTCTATCTTACACTTCTAATATATTCCAGTCTTTTGACAAAACTCTCCTGTAATGGTCGAGATATTGTTAAACTCCGATCCATATAGGTTGCCAAAGCTGACTTTGTTTCCGACTGTAATGACAACAACAAGAACAACCCTCACCTAATTTAGAACAGTAAATTATGCACCGTTAGTCTGTCCTGTCAAGTTGAAACAAATCGTTATATAATACTAACATTTCCCTGCCATGATTTGAAATCACGACCAATAGGCGAATCTCCTACCAACTCAGCCAAACTGACAAGTCTCCAATATCTTTGAAAATGTATTTTACAAATACTCAACGTCTTATATCATTCAAATAAATGGATGCATTTACAGTAGAATACATTTATTTGATATTTTTACATTTATATATGAAGTCTGTTCGTTTGTCTGTTTGGTTTTCTTGAAAAAACGTTGCCACTTCTCAAAGAATCTTCAAGAATGTCAACACGGAGATACTGATGCACCCTAGAATAATGCATTAGTAAATTTAGAAGGAAAAAAAGGGCCGGGCTCCCTCCAGGGTGATATTCAATGTGACTTCCATTCCATTTATATATATTTTTAGACGTATCTCTCCTAGATTTTGTGTTTTGAGGGTTTTTTCTACTGCAGCATCACCATTTCTTTACGAATTTTCCACCAAGTTTTGCACATGTATCAAAAAAAAATATATGAACGAAGGAAACCCAGGTCTGTGCTCCACCCGGGGAAATATCCAGTGTAATATCCATATTTTGAATAAAATAATCAAACCTGAAGCGATAAAATCAAGGGAGGTAATTTTATTCCTGTATTCAGATTATTTTAGATGTCTCTAATGTAGATTCAGTTGTTTTGGGTGGTGTCTGGATGCCAGAAATTGCTAACAAAATAATTAATCTTCAAATCATTTTTTTTCGATAGTTTCACATGTAAACCTGACAATAAATTTGGCACTATACCTCTCTTAGTGATCTTTTGGTTTCGGTTAACAACACTTTGACTTGGTGAAATGATCGCCGATACTTACGTACGGATGGGTAAAACTTTTGCATATACATGGTATTCCTTTTTATTACAGCTTTTCACTGGATGCACACATGCGATGATCGGATTAGACAGTATAAGCTGCTGTCCGAGTCATAAAATATTCTAAATTACGACGTCTGGGTCTTAATAGAACAAAAACTGAGTGTTATTTATTTTTGGAGAAGTTCTTTACTGCTATACGGTTCGGTTATCGTTGTTTTTGTGAGCGTTATCAAGGTCAATTAAAACAGATTATTAACTGAGCATATATCAAATCTAATAAAAAAAAGATTTTATAGTCATTTTTTAGACAGTACTAACATTTATTTATTTTTATTGCTATTCGTATTTTATAGCGATCTTTTGGAAATGGTAGAGGTAACTCTGACACGGTAAAAAAAAAGTTGCCTAAACTCTACTACGGAAGGATGGAACGCATAACAAAATAGTTTTTCAGGGGGAAGTTTCACAACCATGGAATGATTTTCACAAAATTTCGGTTTTTCATGTAAAAACTTCGGAAGCTCTTTCACAGACGGAATATTCCCCCCAACACACTTTTTTTACTTTTTTAATGGAAACATTCACCCTGGATACTTTTTTGGTTACTGTGAATTACTAGAAACATTTGCACACAACTGATATTTTATTGGAAATAGCTGTTTATTGACAGTTTTTTGATAGAATTTCGACTGATAATATTTTCTATCAATTCAATTATTTGAATGAGACATGATTATTCACTGTAATAATGATATCTACATGATGTTTATCAGCAACAGCCTTATGGTGTCTGTCGTTGAACATAGATCTTCCCTCCCCCATGAGTCAACAGGCCTCTCTATTGTGAGCGTCACGGAGCAAGTGCTTCTCTGAACTTATCTTACTCGTCACACCACCTTATGTTGTATCGGCCCCGATTACCCATGTGATCTCCTGGGATCTATGTCCTGAGTTGTGATATCCAGTGGCTGCCTGGCATTCTCTCAACATATCTAGCCCATTGCCATTTAAGTTTTCCTATGGATTCTATGATATCTCTGACTGCTATTCCTCCACTTATATACCGTGTTCACCTGCGATCTCTCCATGTGATATTGACAATGATTCTCCAGTGCACGTTGCATGATTCTCAGTATTAGGGTCAGTGTCTCGGTTAGCTTCCATGTTTCAGCTCCATAGGTGACTACAGAGAGGAAGCATTGGTTGCATACCCCTCTTTTTAGCACTAAAAGTGGTAATAAATATGACTGAATAATGATAAGGTAGTATAACCTTTTTGAATACCCCAGATATCCATTTTTTTTTAAATAACACAGTGCCTGTAATCTCGTCCAGTCGGAAAAGAAGTGAAACTAGGACATGCAGTGTCCAAGTTTATTTTTCTTGTTCTTCACCATCTTTTGATTTCACTCTATGGTCTGCTTGGAATGAGGCTTCCACTGACAGAACCTTTTTCAATTTGTTTATGATGACAAGTCCTTCTCTCACCGTCAGGATCAAATGAATAGTTTGAAAGCCCCAAAGAATCTAAATGTTTCTCTTCTTTAAGGATGATTTGTGAATATACAATATGTTTGTGTTGTCAGGACCAACTATTTTGAAAAAATTCCTGTTCATGCCTATTTTTTACCGCCCATCCCCTGAAGTAAGTTCCTGCATTCGTCTATCATGTGATTGACGTTCTCATCTTTGTCAGCACTTAGTTGAAGTTTGTCATTCTCTCTATCCTGTCTATCTTATATAGTTTATTACTGATATTTGCTCTTGTTGAGTTTTCGCACCAGTAACTGGTAGTATATGCTGGAGAGCAAGTGACAGAGTGTATTCAATATCTCCGTAGTATTTGAGCTACTCCGAGTAGTGTCGCTGTCTGTGTGGTCTTCATTATCATTTGGATTTCCATTCCTTCCAACCTTTTAATTTATTCATTTGCATGTTCACACAGGGGACTCCCAATGGTTTTCACTGGAGATCGGGGCACAGTTATTCAACTTAAATCACCAATTTGCTGCATGCTTTTATTATATGACTTAACCTTTAGTTTCACTCTCCGCTCAGTTGGTGTTGCCTTTTCTCTCTTAGAAACCATTTTTGTGATCAACACTCAACAAAAGGTGAGAGAAGTAATTTATTCATTGATTATCTGCTGTTCCTATTTTTTAATTGAGCATCCCCAACAATGCATGCTACCAAAACACGTTGGTTACATCACGGTTTTTTATTGACTGACGGACCAGTTTGTTTTTTTTCCTTTTTTTAATGATATCAATTGAAGTCGGACTTTGTGTTCTGATGAGATTGACTCATTAAACAGACTGTCAATCAATTGCAGTATAAACTTATATCATAACACCGACTTTCCATGTCAAACTCTTGTAAGGGAAACTTAGAAATTGTTGCTTTGTAAATTCAATGGTTGTTTACATCCATTTTTTTCTTTTGGAATTTTGGGATCTGCCCCCTTTGATTTCGAACGTTGAATGCTGGCAGTGAATTCAGACTAACCAGAGGCATGCACACAAAAGTGTGCCTGAATATAAATGTTCAAACATGACAGATACTTTTTAAACAGCCTAATCTGGCATGGGACTGGGAGAGTTGAGTACTCACCAGGAGAAATCTTCTTTCGTCAGTTAATTAGGTGAGTCTACCTTAATAACCATCAATTTATGAAAGTAAGCAATATAGTAAACTTTGACTAGTCTGACATCATGGCCACAATTTTGGGGTCCCATGTGAGTATTGATCTCAATGACCTGTCTGTAAGATTCCACACTGAAGAAATAGAACTTGGACCAATTTTTTTTCAAATTACTGTTGTATCTAGATTTATTAGTTTTTCTCGAAGTATATTTACTGTCTAGTAAATATACTTTGAGAAAAACTAATAAATCTCGGTGTTACAAGTATTTTTTTTGTTGGTCTAAATACCATTTTTTCAGTGCAATGCAATCACTAAATATTAAAAAAAATAGTTTTAGGATATAAATATCTTATGATAAAAGTTGTTGTCATCATAAAGAATATGATAATGGGTTAGTTCACATAGACACAGAAACAGAGATAAATTTTCAATGCTCTTTAATCAAAAGATTTATTTTTTTATTGAGTTTTTGATGTCCGGGGCTTTGATGTTTTTTAGATTATTTTCATAGTTTTTGTGGGGTGGTTTTTGAAAGAGATATCTGTACTTTCAACTGTTATATCAAAGCCCCAAAAATATTGGATACCCATTTGAATGTTATACCTTGAAGGAAGAAAAGAGAATAGCCTAAGATATTGTCACGCAAAATTCCTGCGATAACAAGAAAAAGTGAAGATTCTAAAGAATATTTCTTAGTAAGGAATGGAAATATATTATCTTTATAGGACGAAGTCTTGGAAGTTTGATTCATAATTTTTACATGACATCGCCTGAAGCAGTTTTTGCCATCACTAGTAGATAATTTTAGCTTGTTGTCCGTGTAATATTCGCTGAAAAATGTGTTACGTAGATCATCTTTAAAAAATAATCTAATTTGTTACAAGTGAATTTATTAGTTTATCTCAAAGTAATATTTGTCGTATCAATTATGAATGTACCCCAAGATAAACTGATAAATTTAAGTTAACAAATTAATTGTTTGTGGTTGGTCTGAAGACTTCTTTTTCGGTAAGTGTCTGTTTTACCTTCAGAATAGGTTTCTTCAGTTTCCAAGTTCAAGTTGGCTGGCTGGCTACGTATGTATGTATGTATGTAGGTAGGTAAGTAGGTAGGTATATATGTATGTACGTACGTATGTATGTATGTATGTAATACGCTTACAAGCCGTAATTGGAGTTGAACGACTGAAAATTTGGATATTTACCCCATATGATGTCTGAAAAAACTTCTTTTTTCGGTTAGTAGGGGTTCAATTTGTAATGCAGGTTTATGGTGAATTAATCCTCTACTCTGTGTCACACTCATTGCTTTGTTTTTGTTTTTTTGTTTTGTTTTCTAATCCAGACTTCTCTTTAGTGATTACTTCCGAACAGGTGAGAGATGTAACTTTCTCATTGATCGCCCCTTCTTCCATTTTCTTAATTGACCAATCCCGACAGGGCATGCTGCCAAAAGACGGTTTTTATTGTGTCTAACCAGACATGTTATAAACGTTTCTTTGTTAATGTCCGATGAAGTATTCAAATTAGCATCCTCGCCTTTAGGCAAGTGGACTCACTGACCTTTCTCGCGTGTACTTCGCGTCAGAAATATTCGATTTTTTTCCCTCTCTCCCATCTCTACTTCCTCGTTCGTCAGGCGACAAATATTAGTTTTATAACATGGGCATGAGGATGTTGATCGCCCCGGGCGACATCCTCTAAAGGAGGTGACAGCAAAATTTCTGTTTATAAGATTTTGTGCAGACTTTATCTTTATGATCATTTGATCATAATTAAGCTAATGACTGTTTCACGCCACGGACTTGTTGATCCATCTTAAGTATATCACCAGTAGCAGCAGCCATTATATATATATATATATATATATATGTGTGTGTGTGTGTGTGTGTGTGTGTGTGTGTGTTTGTGTGTGTGTGTGTGTGTGTGTGTTTTGCGTGTTTGTGTGTGTGTATGTAAATATATATAGTATCAAGGATACCCGGCATTGCCCAGGGGGAAAATTACTTGAAGCAAGCTGGGCTGCGCTGAGGTCAAACTCATTTGCTACATTAAAATCAAAAAGAATTTTTAAAAAAACAATGAATTAATTTCTCCATGGAATATAATTCCCTAGCTACGAGTCTCATTTCAACTCCTTCATTAATACTTCCCGTAAATGGAGTTTACAAACTTCAGCAGAACATGTCGACCTGGGTTGGGCATCAGTTTTTGAGAAACTCACTGTTATTTATGCATGATGTCACTTCTTCTTTCTTCTGGTCATCGGCATATATCATTGTTACATACGGAAATTGAGTCAAAACTCAATAGTAAGAGTTCTCAGCTTCATGGTTGATTCACCGCTGACCTCGATAGCGACGAAAGGAGGAAACAATATATTTTGCTCCCAGGTGAGTAGCTGAAACCCGTACAATATTGCCAGGGAAACATTACCGAAAATTGAAATTTATTTGTACTCATAAATGGAATTTACGGAGGAATATCCGATCAACATCAATATCCACTGAATTTTTTAGTTCTAATATTTCCATGTATTTCCTAATGGTTTTATCATTAAATTAACTGTTTAATGATATCCTAAGTAAAGAGGTAATTTTCACCGAAAAGGAATATATGTACATACTTGTTATCATATAAAAATGATACTTTTATAACAGAAATCCAAGAACAAAATACCGAGAACTCGGTAACTTGAATAGACACGATATAACATCACGATATATATATATATATATATATATATATATATAATTGAGTCATCCATAGACAGCTGTTTCGTTGTATAACAACACTTCAGTATGGCTATAGACTATCCATTATCCCATCCGGAACCACAAAGTAAGATCGAAACTTTCACTTCAGACCCTGGGGCTGATATATATATATATATATATATATATATATATATATATATATATATATATATATATATATATATCGTTCTTTACCTTTGTTTGATGGCTTGTTTTACCTCCCATGGTGTAGCTCCTGGGAAGTCCTCGAACTGATTGTCGAACCCATCTTCCCGATAGCTACTTATGGAGCTGAAACATGGAACCTACCCAAGAAACAGACCTGCAAACTGAGAAGTATGCAAAGTGCGCATGAGAGAATCACGCTCGACCTTACTTGGAGAGATCACACGACAACACAGAATATGAGGAAGAAAACGGAAGTCAGACACATCATAGAATCTATTAGGAAATTTAAATGGCAATGGGCTGGTCATGTTGCAATAATGGCAGACCAACGATGGACATCCCTGTTCATAGCATGAATCCCAAGGAATCACATGCGAAACCGAGGCCGACAGGAAACGAGATGGAGAGATGATCTAGACACGTTCAAAAAGTACTGGCTCCGCGATGATCATGGTAGAGAAATGTGGCTGATCCTGGGAAGGTCTATTTCCAACGATGGATGATAAAAGACTTATGATGATATATCTGTCGTGTTAAATTGCAGATATATATAAAACTGTCCACATGGAGAAGTCAGGTAAAGGTCAGCAATTTTGAGAGATTGTCATTGTACTTTATTACAATTACCAGAAATGACTCCAGGTTGCTTCTAGCATCAACTTCACGTTGTTTACAATCTCTGCGGTGTTATGGCGTATCAATATGCAATATTCTTACATCATAAATGCAATATTGCAGTCAACAACTAGAAATTACATATGGTGACCTCAAATCACCCGATATTGAAATCATATATCAAAATACATATACGTGTTTGGCTGTGAAGAAATCTATCCTTTTGCCGACAATTAATTTGCAAAATTTTGGCTAAAAAAAATGGGAAATTGGCCAGGAATGACAAGATATGATCTTTGCCATGTAGAGATGTATCTCTGTGACAAATTTCAGTTTCATAAGTGAAAAATTGTAGCCCAAAACTTGAAAAATTGTGTCCTTCAAACCTTTTAATTTATTCATTTGCATGTTCACAAAGGGTACTCTTGAAGATTGTCGCTGGAGATCGAGGAACAACTATTCAGCTCAAATCGCCAATTACCTGCATACTTTTATTATATAATTTACCATTTTGTTTCTGTCTCCGTTTAATTGACATTGCCTTTTCTCTCTGAGCAACCATTTTTGTGATCAACGCCCAACAAAAGGTGTGAGAAGTAATTTATTCATTGATTATCTGCAGTTCCTATTTTTTAATTGAGCATCCCCAATAATGCATACTACCAGAATACGTTGGTCACACCACTGTTTTCTATTGTTTGACTGGCTATTTTTATTTTTTTAATGATATCAATTGAGTTTGGACTTCGTGTTCTGATGAGATTGACTCATTAAACAGACTGTCAATCAACTGTCAATCATATTTCAGTTTCATAAGTGGAAAATTGTAGCCAAAAACTTGGAAAATTGTGTTGAGATGAGAAATTACTTATGATGACCTCAGAAGTCAAGGTCACACTGACTGCGATCTTCGCCGTGAGGAACTGTATCCATATGCTAAATATCAGCATCCCTAGTGCAAAATTGTGGTGCAAAACTCTGAAAATCGGTTAGAAAATGCCAACAAATGGCACTTTTGGACTGATGGCTTAGCAACATATCGATAAGGAAAATACCAACTCCATATCCTCCTAATTTATAATTTATAACTACCAACACGCAGAGCATCCCTACTAAATGAAATAGAAAAGCATGGGAAGCAATTATCAACCATTTAGCAAAAACAAAAAAAGAAAAGATGTATAAATAAAATAAAAAGAAGCTTAGAAAAAAGACTCCCTCCAAAAAATGTCCTAAATTGAAATCTAAAATAAGTGACACAAACAAATGTTTTGAAAAAGCTTTTAATGTTTTGTGTTTAAAGCTGTAAAACTTTCGAATCATATATATATAGAGAGAGAGAAAGAGAGAGAGAGAGAGAGAGAAAGGGGGATTTATCATCATGGATCAAGATGTAAAAGTTTGTTTTAGTTTCTCGAAACAATATCTTTGTTGAACTTATATTCCACTCAGTAAGACACAAACACTTTTTGAAGGAGACTTTACACAACGAAATCCAAATATCTGTAAGTGTTGGCATATGTTTCATCTTCTAGATGCGCTAATTAAAATTTAGATGGATTTTTTTTTTCAATATTCAAATTGGTCTTTTGATATTTCGTTCAGAAAGATTTTACCTTTTATCTATTTCAATAAAAATGACAACAGAAGACAGTAGAATGGAATTTCTGCATCCGTTTAATTCAAATGTCCATGTGATATTGATTCTTTTCTTAACAGAGCCCATGAAAACTTCTTTTTCTTTGAGATTCTTTTGTCAAAATTTCAACGATGCAAATTCTCTATTGTGTATATCGTTGGCTCATCACTCTCTAGTTTAAACAGCCAATTTGAGAACAGGAAAAGAAGAGAAAAGAAACAGCAATAAAAATTCTTAGCTGTAATTCTTAGATAAACTCAAATTTATCGGTAATCTTCAGTTTGACGAGTCTGGGATATGATAGCATAAGACTACCTTTAAAAATGGCTAAAATCGGCAAAATGTTTATGCTAACTTAGAATGATATAACACATGACCCCCACCCAGAGAAAAAACGCGATGGATTCGGTAGACCAGAGTCGTTAAAATACAACTTGAATATTTCCCAAATGTTTTCGTTGTAATTCACTGATAGCTGACTTAATATTTACTTTATTAAGTAGAAGAATTCCCAAAATCACACCAAGGAAACATTTGAGTAATATGCATTATCAGCAGCAGTAGCCTTTTAGCGTCCACTGTTGAACTTAGACCTTCCCCAAGATTTTCTTGACCTCTCTATCATTTCCGAATTCATCTTGCTCATCATGCCATCTTACTTTCTGTCGGCAACAATTTAGCATATGATCTCTGGGGATCCACGCTGTGAGTCGTGATGTCCGGTATTTGTCTGACATTCTTGCAACATGTCCAGTCCATCGCCATTTGAGTTTTGTCTGGAGGGACTGCTTGTTGGTTTCTATGATATCTCGGACTCCTGTCTTTTCTCTGATATACCGTGTTTTCTTATGATTCCACCATGTGAGGTTAAGCATCATTCTATTTACTGAAAGTTTGCCAACCTTGTGTGATTCTTCACTTTCCTTCTTTTTTTGAGGATTTCGTGGAGATACATTGTCTTAGGTAGCAACAGTTGTCTACTTTCTTCAGTTCTGTGTTTTCCATTTTGCCTTTGTCCTCAATTCGTTTTGCTGATGTTCATGTAGAGGCTAACTCTCATGCATGCTTCATTAAGTTCGTCAAGCATCATTTGGTAATCATAAAGGTTCTCAGCAAATATGAGACCAATTAGGTAATCGTCGTCTATTCTGATTTCTTTGTGTTCCCAGTCTAGGTTTTGGAAGATCGTCATAAGACAGAATCTGAATACTTTGGGTGAGTTGATACCACCTTGTCTCATTCCTTTTTATAGTTTTTATGAAGCCTGATAAAAGTTAGGTAGTTGATATGTTGCAATACTCTTGGGTCTGTCTTTTGGGATTTCCCCTGAGTCAAAGACATTACTAAAGTCAATAAATGATGCAGCTAGTGGTATGTTATATTCTGCTACTTTCTCATTTTGTAGGAATACTGAATGAATATGGGGAATGGTTGAGTAGTTTTGCTGTTTTGTTTTTGTTTTGTTTTGTTCTTTTCAGAAGCCAGCTGGTTCCTGAAGTTGATTTTTATCTGATGCCTTGTTGATT
>OY735228.1:41583761-41590520 GCA_963457665.1 Thysanoteuthis rhombus | reverse complement strand
CGGGCTCAGATAATGCTTGAAACCATTTGACGTCTTGCAATCGACATAAAGAGACTTGTCAAGAAGGATACGTATTCATAATTAACCGTCATAAAACATCAAATAGAGACTAAATCCTGTATCCCCGTGAGGAACTTCAAATGTGATTGTTTTGCAACGTAGCCTCCCTCCATTCACCAAACTTGATGAAAGTACAATAAATCACTGGTGAAAAAAAAATTGACAACCTTCACAACAGAAGTAACAGAAAACATCGAAGCGGTATGGATGAATAGATGTAAGGGTCCGGCTCAACATTATCGTTAGATACTAAAGCCTTGATTTTTTTTTCTAGATTTACATAAGTGCAATACGCATCATTACGGCGTCGAGGGTATTGAGGACGATTGCAACACTTGTTCTTTTCATTTCTCTTAGTTACTTAAGCACTATTTGGACTAAACCAACTAATTTCATACGTATTAAACTTACATCAGTCTCATAATTATCCATACCTTCTAAAGAGTATTACATTGGACACATTGTTTGCAATATTTATTCGAATAAAGGAAAGCAGGTTTCGTTACTGTCCATTGGTTTGGGGCAATCAGTGATGGTTGCAACAAGTTAAAAATGCATTAAGTTTCACCAATAAGATTTTGCATTTTGTTTCAATGAACATAGTATTCTGAGATTATGTATTATTTTAGAATAGTATTATAGTATCATACATACACAATGATATTATAGCATGATTCATTCACAGAAATATAATAGTATTATTCATACACAAAAATATTGTATTATTCATTCACAATCATATGATAGTATTATACATGCACAATAATATTATAGTATTATTCACACAGAATAATATAATAGTATTATTCATACAGAATAATATAATAGTATTGTTCATACACAATAATATAATAGTATTGTTCATACACAATAATATAATAGTATTGTTCATACACAATAATATAATAGTATTGTTCATACACAATAATATAATAGTATTGTTCATACACAATAATATAATAGTATTGTTCATACACAATAATATAATAGTATTGTTCATACACAATAATATAATAGTATTATTCATACACAATAATACAATAGTATTGTTCATACACAATAATATAATAGTATTGTTCATACACAATAATATAATAGTATTGTTCATACACAATAGTATAATAGTATTGTTCATACACAATAATATAATAGTATTATTCATACACAATAATATAATAGTATTATTCATACACAATAATATAATAGTATTGTTCATACACAATAATATAATAGTATTGTTCATACACAATAATATAATAGTATTGTTCATACACAATAATATAATAGTATTGTTCATACACAATAATATAATAGTATTGTTCATACACAATAATATAATAGTATTGTTCATACACAATAATATAATAGTATTATTCATACACAATAATATAATAGTAATATTCATACACAATAATTTAATGATGTCATTCATACACACTAGCATATTGATATTTTTCATGTACAATAATATCATACTATTTTTCATACATAATCGTGTAAAAATATTATTCATACACAATAATATAGTGATAGTATCATTTATATGCGATAGGATTATGGTATAACTGATATACAATAATACAGTAGTATCATTTATCTATACATAATATCGTATTTATTGATTTATCAAATAAAAGTAACAGAGTTTTTTTTGTTCATGCATTAATGGTAGGCTTAAGTTGAGTCGATGTGCTGATATTACGGATGCGATTTGATCTCCCCATATCTCAAAGTTAGACGGGAGGAAATGAAGAATTTGCATTGCAATAAATTTTAATTAAACATGTATTCATTGTATAAAACTGCAACTGTTTCAAAATATGATTTTTGTCACATTCCAGTAAATGTGTGTTCATCACTGGGTTTCTAAATTATGCAGCAAATAAGTTTTAAAATCCTTTTTTAAACTGACATTTAAAGCAATACAAAGGTCATGTACAACAAGTGCGTCGAGGGCAAAGATACAACGATCAAAATCGAAAACACTGAACTGGAAAAACCAGACCACTACATCCGCAAACGAATCTCCATGAAATTCTCAGAAAAAGAAATCAGGCCAAGAATTACTCCGGATTGGCAAATTATCAGGAGAGCAAGCTCAACCTTCAATAACAAGAATAACCCATTTTTTTTTAAAGGAGGTTATAGAACCAATGCATACTCCTGATAGTCACCCATGGAGCTGAAAGATGGAACCTAATGAAAAAAATGAACCTCAGAGTGAGAACCATGCAATGTGCACAGGTCATAATCATGCTCAACATCACATGGAGAGATTACAAGACAACACACTATTTTAGAGAGAAACTGGAGTCAGAGGTATCATATATTCCATTAGAAAAAACAAAAATGGCAATGAGGTGGCCATGTTGCAATAAAGTCGGACAAAGGCTAGACATCACTACACACTACCCAGATCCCCAGGAACGATATGCCATAACAAAAAATTAGATGTCGTGAGAAGAAAGACAGTGACATCCTTGATAGAAAGTTTTGGTGAATCTTACAATCGACGAATGCTAAATGGCTACTCCTATTCTTGCTGCTGCTGCTGCTGCTGCTCATGATGATGATGATGATGATGAGGATGATGATAAATCACCTTCATTACTCCAAAGCTAGTGGATATAAACATTGGATAAGAGCATACTGTTTACATAATGGTCATGAGTTCAATCCTTGGACCAGGCAGTGAAATCTCCGGTTCAATTGACCGAGCAGAAGCTGCATTAAAAGGATGAAACACCAAACAAGAATTAATCCCTACGAAATGTCCCCTAGTCCGGACCAGTGGAATGAGAATAATCCACCCAAGTGTATTGAATAAAGGGTCCAGTTCGAAATTCTGAGAACATTACCGATTCGTCAAGCCCCTGAAAAGGGTCTGGAAGTTCAACGACAGAAATATTGTGACTATAACAACCGAGACGAGGACATCAGTTACAATGAATCGGTATATAATAACATCTATGGATGTGCGGGCGTGTATGTATAAACTGAGATAACCTGACAACTACGAAGTAAAAATATGTATTTGTCAGCACACAAGGCATTCAAGTGTCGAGTTTGGAGTTGTTTGGATCAACAGTTCTTGTGAAATCAAATAGAAATAAATCTTCAAAAGAGCACAGATTGTTTATCTAAATTTAGTTATATGAATTTAAATATGAAACATCTTGGTTGACGATTCGAATTGAAATAACTTAATTGGTAACACTGGAGAGAAATAATTGAAATAATGCAAAGCCATAGTTTCCTAGTGAATTTGTAAGTAAAACAAAGTCATTTTTTTAAATACTGTAAACAAGTCAAAACATTAACAAAATTTGAAAGAAATGAAAAATAAAGATGGAAGAATATATTTTACAATACGTCCATAAACAATATTACCAATGAACTGCTATCTTTGATTATGAAGTTTAGATCTTTAGAAAAAAACACTTGCAATCAATTAGATCTTTTCTAATTAAAAACATATAGTGACCGAAAACCATGATTAATATCTAAACAGAATCTCTTGGGAACGTTCCAAAATTCCTTCACAGTATTCTATCAACAAGCGACCAACCAGCTGACATTCTCTTAACAGAGATGTTCATCCTGATATTCTTATTCATCCACGAGAGAGATGAAAATATCAGTTGCGTGCAGGAGTTCGCAGCGGAAACCGAATTTCAATTGTATATAAGAAACCATCAACCAAAACTGTCATCAAAGCTTTTAATATATTTTTCTCTCAGAAAATTTAAACATTCACTCTTTATTATGTCGAGAGAAAAAATCGTTTGTCGGTCTTCTGTAGGGGGGGGTCAGTTTCATATATAGTTTTATGCTGAATTGATCCCTCAGTTTGTATCTGCTTGTTTTTTGTAGTTTTTTTTTTTTTAAGTTGAGACTTTTTCAGTAATCACTACCCAAAATAGGCAAGAAAAATAATTTACTCACCTACCACTCCTTTCCCAAATTTTTCAATTGATCACCTATAACATGGCATGCTGCCAAAATACATTGATGGTGAAACAGTTTCAATTGAATGACTAACCAGGCCCGTTGTTCTGTTTATTTCAACTTGCTGAATGTATTGTACACTAGTTATAATCACGGATAGATTTTTAGCTGACCCTATATTGGGGCCAGGGGGAGTAAAATGGTTAATGGTTCAAAGAAACCAGCCGGGGAAATTTGCGTTCTCTTTGTCCTATTGTCATTGGGAAATGTATGAATTCAGTTATAGCCCCAGCTATGGGTAAATAGCAGAGCTGTCAAAATCTTTCCTTTAACGTGGTCTATATTAGGCATCAGGATAGCACTTGGGCCCTGTAAAAACCCATACTTGCTACAAGTCCATTTTTGAGCTCTAAATAGAGGATGTTTGGAACTTTAGCACAGGCCTGATATATTCCGCTCATTTGTAAGTGGGCTGACTCTTTGAATCCTAAAACAAAGATTCAAGTCAAATTTTAATTCAGGTTCTTGGAATCAAAAAGCACTGCTTGACTCATTACCTTGAGGTGAATTTCATTTGACGAAAGCCTGGTGACTCATACAACCAGTCCATGCTTCAATTATTTGCACGTAATGATTTGACTGTGCTTGTTGAATGTTTACTGATGAATGTTAACTAATTATTGTCTGTTAATTAGAGTTCATTAAATTGTTGGACCAGAAGCCGTTAAAATCAATGCTTTCATTTCATTCTGTAATTAGTGTTCAAATGTACCCATTGCAGATAGTAACGGTTTTCAAACGGGTCATTCCACTGACGCGTTTGTCTTTAACGCGAAAGGAACAGTTAAAACTGCCAATCGCCTGAACGCTCTTTTAGAAATGGTCAACCAGAACTGTCACTCGAAGTGTCAACGTAGAGTTCTTGAGTTTACAAGCTGGTCTTTCTGGCTGGCTGATTGGCTATCTAGGTATGGGTCGCACCAATGGAGCTAAATGGCTAACAATGCAAACCTTCCCTCATTATCATGTCTTGAAAAAAGTTTGGGTTGTTTTTTTTGGGGGGGGGGAGTTTTTTAGTCGGGGGTTCGGTCTGCAATGTATGTTTATGTGAAACTGATCCTTTCGTTTGTGACTGGCAGCATTCACGCTTAAAAAAAACGTTGGTCATGTGACAATTTGACAAACTAGACAAGTTTTCTTTGTATTTTTACCAACAAAGTTTTATATATATAAGATTCACTCACTCAGATCTAATCATTTTCTGTTGAGTATTTATAATCATATTAGTCAGTAATGCCGTATCAAAAAGAGAAAGGATTATTGACAATAATTTTTTTTTTTTTTTTGGTTTGAGAAATAATTGCGGTGCAGTCCAAAATTCTGACTTTTTCTATTTTCTTTATACAGATATTTTTCTTTTAACTTTTCCCGCCTATGAATTATTTGTCCTCGCTGAAAAAATTTTAATCCTACCGTGTTTCTTCTTCTTGATCATCTAAACGAGAGCAGTGCATATCAAAATTCTATCTGGGTAAGGAAGATGTAAATGAATTTAGAGGAAGTTCCTGGAATTCTTTTTTGATTGAGAGATATTTTCCATTCTGGTTTCTCGTTTGTTTTGTTTTTCATCCACTTTCATAAAGTTTCCTAATTCGCCAATTCTCTCGTGAACAACTTGACAGATTTCAACTTCCATTCGGCTGGCATCGTGACTGAGATAGTTACGTATCACTGCAAGTGGTCCGTGTTAGAACATAGTTTTTGTTTGTTTTTGTTTTTTTTAGGGGGTGTTTTTGTTTTTTCACAACAAGATTTCAAATGCTGATTTGCTTTGGTATGTGTTCCCGCTCCACACAGCGGATCGGTGCAATACAATCTTCCGACCAACTCCTGATTCATCCCAATCTGGCTTTGTGCAATATTAGGCAATATTAAATATCGATATTTGATAACCAGTTCTTTGGTTTGGTCAAACGATGCTGTTCTTGAAAAGAATATGAAAGAGAAAAGAAATTTGAATCCCCAAGAGGACAAATATGACACAAAGTTAGATTTAAAGTGGGGTCCAACAAGCACAGGAAGATTCAAAAATTTCCTAGTTTCACCGGCTTTTGACGCAATCATTAGGTCGTGCACCTGACCCCACCCCATTAGTGCAAGGAGGATGCACTGCCTGGGAGATGGGTCTGCAGCATCCAGCCTGCCTCCATTCGTGCCGTGACTCATTCAAAGATGAAACAAGACTTATCCAATTCATGGAAAGCACCTCCCCACTGCGCTAACAGGGGAAGTTTAGACGCACGCGTTGATGCTTGCAGCAAAAGTTGATGTGACTGGGCAATTTCCGACTTTTCCCGTACATAGACGAATGAAAGCCCATAGTTAACATATATTTGAGGATATTTTTGAACCTTACCAGCAAAGTTATCTACCCATGAAGTCAGAATAATCTTCGAGTACGAATTCAAATATTGAGATAATGTTGCCTGAGCTGCTGATAACGTCTACAGAATAATTGGAGATATTGCTATCGCAGTGCGAAATTTCCTGCGTTGTTTCAATAGATTCAAGTATGGATACCAATAATAAGCCACAAAATTGGCCTTGACCAATTTTTGATGATTCAAAATGGTTGATTGTCATCTTTTGGAGCATTTTGAACGTAATGATAAAGGTTTTAAAAAGAGGTCAGTTTTCTGTTCTTACTGACTAGCGCACCAATACACATAAACAACTTGATAGGAATAGATT
>OY735228.1:41376261-41581261 GCA_963457665.1 Thysanoteuthis rhombus | reverse complement strand
GAAAGATGGAAGGGAGGGAGTGGAAGGGAGAGGTATGATGTCACTAAGCAATAAACTGCAATGATTTCATCATAAAATGTGCCAGTTTGGCATTTTTTCATTTTAAAAAAGCCAAAAATGCCCCCCTTCCTCACAAAAAAGCATTAAAAATGCTATTAGCGTTTTGCATTTACTATAATATTCTCGGAATATTTCCATATCACAATATTATATAGTATAAGAGTCAAATAACTCAAAGAAAGACTACTTCCCCCCTAACTCTGCTACCTTTGCCCCTGATGATAGACAGATCGTTGATCTTATGGTTTTTTGTTTTCAGAGATCGTTCTTTGCTCGATACTATGTTGAGGGTTCTCGATTTTTTATTCATTTGTTCCTACTGAATTCCCCACAACAGAATGTATTGAGTAATCGTAGCCACCAAAGATGGCGAAGAGTTCTAACGTTTTTCATACGTGCATGTGTTTGTGTGTTTGTTTATATGTTTGTGTGTTCCAAGGCTCCTCAAAGAATTACGTCTGTACCCTTGAAAAATGGCACCAGTACTCCACTAAATCTCACCTGATGAAATGTTTGTTGCTTTTTTGTTTTGTTTGTTCGTTTGTTTTTTTTACTTCACGTGGGAAGGCTTTTTAGACATTTTTGGAGCCTTATTCTGACAGGTTTACGAATACAGTCTAGATTATCCAGGATCTAGGTGTTTCTAAATGCTTATTTTACTCTAGTTCCCTGTTGAAAACATCAGTGATGTCATAAATAGAGTTCATTCTGACCATATTTATTCTTCAATGAATTTTTTTCATGATGGCTGCCCAGTTTAGTCCTTACAAACATCTACGTTCAGTTCAACAGAATTGAAAACAAATGGTATATGGTTAGTGTAAGGGCAAGTGGTTAGGGTTAGTGTAATGTTTAGTTTCTTGTTTTTCTCAATAAAAGTCTTATACATATTTCTCAAATTAGTTTTCAAAACTGTAAATAAGTATTTTTGTAAACTTTTTTCTATCTATTTCTTCCTGAATTTCATTTACCGGATCTTGACTTTTCACGATTGTGGTTTTACAGGATTTCAAATTTCAGATATTTTGATCCTACTGGTTTTCAACATTCAAGATTATACCATTTGGGATTCTGCTCTTCCAGGTGATCATCAAAATCCAATGAGTCATAATCAATCCATTCACAATTTTAATGGATGTTTGTCAACTTCAAACATTAAAGATGTGCGAAACGGCATTCAATGTTTGCCAACACAATCAATAACCGAACAACCGTAGCGTCAAAATTCGAAGTCATGTAAATAAAATACCATCGAAGAAAGCGGTCTGATAAATTAGGATATAAATCTTCTGACCAGCATTTCTCCATTTTATTAAAGATCTCACGTTATACATAGGAAAGATAAAAAAAAAAAGGGTTGATCAAAGACCAAAAATATCATTAAATCCAACCGGTAAAAATTCGATGGCTGGAAAGATACAAAAAATATTAGGAATAATGAGAGACACTGATGATAAATTATAGGAAAAATATAATTCATTTCTTAAAGCACCACCAACAAAAACGTTTATGCGTAAATTAGTAAGATCTAAACAAATTCCAAGCTGAAAGGATTCCAACAAAACGAATTTATCTGAAGTAAAGTAGAAGTTCAATCGTATGACCTTCTGTATAAAAAAAAGGGCCGATGGTTCAAAAACGAAAAAGGTAATGGACGCCAAGTCTGAGAGGACTTGAACATGTTCTTAAAATACTTCCCAATTGTTTTTGATATCAGTTGAATTTTTAAAGTTGTTCGTCAAGTTTCTTCGATAATGGCAATTAATAAGTAATAAATACTTGAATGAGATAAATGACTTTTTTTTTTACTTTTCTTAATACCATTTTATAATATCTGCTCACAACTATCAGAAAACCTGTCCTTGATTCCCAACATTAAAAATTAAATGAGTCTCTCGCGCCGATCGCAAGTCCTATAGCTAACCAACTGAGTCACCGAGGAAAACCAATTGAAATTGTTTGCTATCATAAACGGTATATTGGTCTGTCGAATAGCTTTGAATATTTATTTAACATAATCCCTAGAGATCATATGCGCAACCGAGGTCGGCAGAATACAAACTGAAGAGACAAAGTAGACAAATTCAGAAAGTATTGACTCGGCGACACCCACGATAGAGGGTTGTGGTCAATCCTGGGGAATGTCTAGGTCCAACGACAAACGTTAAAAGACTGATGATGATGAGGAGGAGGAGGAGGGGGAGGAGGATGATACAGATTGGTGTGAGAACATCGTACGTATGTACATCCTATGTTGTTTTTGGAAAGTAACAATGTTGTTTGTTTTGTTTGTTTTTTGTTTTTTTCGTTTTGTTTTGTTTCTAGCGTGTGTTTTTTTTCTCGTTTAGGAACGAACAATGTGTTTTCAAATAAAATTAAAGTTGTTTATCTCCTGGAATGGTTAATTCGTGTTAGTGTATAGATGTAATTGGACAAAGCAAACATTGACACGAAGTAAAAACAAAGCCTGACAATTTGACATTTCATTTTGCATTAGTGAGGTATCAAAAGTTGATATATTTACTTGAAAAAATTTACGGCTAAATATTTACTAAAACAAAAGCCTATTGTGGTAGTTGTGGATGATAATGATAATCTTTTCTTAAACTAAACTGAACTATCGCTTATTATTATATAGTTGGAAACCGGGGCAAGGGAAAATCTATCTTTAAACAAATCTTATTTTAAATAGGGACCTCCCCCCCCCCAAAAAAAAAAAATTGATTGAAATTGAGGGCTTTTTCGAACCTTTAGATTAAAATGAAAACAAAAAGAAAACGATGGATAATTTACATAAGAAAAAAAAATGTATTTATTGAATGAGCTGCGACTTCTGTTTTGACCAATTGCAATGGATTCCAACATGACGTCATTCCATCTTTCTGTATTTTTTTTTACCTTCCCTGTCGATACACCATGCTGAAACCAGAATGTCTTAAATTTTAAGGTCTGCTTAATAGCAATAATAAAGCCAACTGTATAGGAGTTTGACAAAAAAATCGAGATGTCGTTGATAAACTAGTCAAAAAAAGGCCCTGAAAGGGCCAAGACAGCTTTTTATTTTCCAAAAACAAAAAGAAATGCTTTTAGAGGTCAGTCAAGTGGAATACTGATGCCAATTTCCAAATGTGTACACAAAACAGCACGGTCAGAAGCTCTGCAACACACACACACACACACACACACACACACACACACACAAACATGAAAAAAGATAGAACCTTTCACCACTTCTGTTGGCTACGGTGGTTCAATAGTCGTTTGAAAAGATTGAGGAGAAATCATTGTAGTAAGATGGTCAGATAAGTTATATGTTATCAATCTGTTGGTGAATCTAATGTACCATACCATGAGTTCTGGGGACGACTCGGGGACCAACCAGGGATGGCAATCAGGTATGAGAGGGTACAGTTCCAGAAAATGCAATTTGAGTATGGTGTGCGATGTAGTTGTAGTTGCAAATTGCGTCGCAAAGTGTCACGAGTTGACACTATTATGAGCAAGTCTACCACGTAGAAAGCTTCTAGATTCATTCATTTATCAATCAATTTACTCATTCCCTGAGGCTGTTGACTGATGTTTGTTGTTTTTTCTTGCTCGTTTGGCGATCTGGGAGATGGCAGATAAGAAGAACAAAGAGCGGTCATGAAGTTTTGATTTCTTTTGCAGAAAACTGCAGCTGAAACTGTTGTAAAAAAGCTTCGAGAAGATTCCAAGGAAGACGTACTCTGTAAAATATAAATGTACAAGCGGCAATTGCGTTTCAAACCTGGTAAAATTTCACTTGAAGATCGACCACTATGCGACCGACTTTCATCAAACTGAAATGACATTACTCTTGAATGGAAATAGTTCATCACACTATCTATGAAAATCGTTGGCGGACTATTCAGGAGATATCTAAGATGACTATTTTTCTTGGTGTCTATTCCAATGGAAAGAACAGAAAATGAAAATGCGTTTCTGCAGAATTCGTGCTTTGTTTGTTCATAAAGGATTATTAGAATGGTTCGAACATGAGCCACGAATTTGAGGAAACGAGTTCAAAATGACCCACGATCTTATCTCCAAAGTCGCGACTGTAGTCGAGTCTATAATTCATGTTATTTTCGAGTCGAGCTCCGAAGAACTATTTGATCTCACTTAATATATTCCTCGACCTTACTAAAAGCAGAGGAAGAGAATCAAAGGGCAAAAACGTTTGTCAAAGCAAACACCAAGTTGCACAGATAAAACAAAAAGATCAATAACAGAAAACAACTCTCCAAAAACATTGTCCTTCTCTCCATATGCATGCACGATGGAGGTCGGAGTGATGAAACTGAAGATGGAATCGGTGATGCAAGTTCCAATTCTCGCCGTGGCTATTTACGTTCACTTTGCACTCATGCCTTTAGAAAAGGCAATAATCTGTCTTTTCTCCCCCAACCCCGCCCACCTTGTAGCAACGGGTAAGAAAGGCAAAGCTGTCTAACTTTGGTTGTCATTCAGTCTATGAGTCGGACAACCCTGAATACAAGACCAGGGGTGGATTTGCCCCAAACATCTACAGCCAACTGTAGATAAATATAGAAAAAAATTCGGTTTGGGATTGGAATTGCATCTTGAAAAAAAAATTTGCAAAAGATCATCGTCACACGAACTTGATGACAAGCAGAACAACCAATCATATCTACGATCATCATCATCATCAGTCTTTTAACGTCTGTCGTTGGACATAGACCTTCCCCAGGATTCGCAATACCTCTCTATCATGGGCGTCGCAGAGCCAGTACTTTCTGAATTTGTCCAGCTCGTCTCTCCATCTCATATTCTGCCCGTTCAGTGTGGTAGGTTCGAAAAATATTTTATTAACTTACTGAAGCAATCCTTTGTAATCTGATCTTAAAATGCGATAGCATTCGAGTTATTTCTTTTAATTACTGAAAATGGCTACATTTTTCTTTTTTACCCATTCCCATTGGATTGGGTGGACTTATCATTTCCTATTAACTTTATAATTAAAAATGTTATATCCACTCCAAAATTCATTCAAAGGGGCAGTGTTACGGTTGGGGTTAGTGATAAGATTCCGAGAACAATATCTTGGATTTGAATTACGGTATGTTAAAGCAAAACAACTACGTTTTTTGATGGGCACATAATATTTTTAGCTATAAAGGTATTTAGAAATGGAAATTCGGACTATTTTCAGCCATCAAGGGGGACAACTTTTTGCAATCCGCATGCTATCGTATTTTATGACTAGATAACCAGGGATTTCCACTTGCTGATTTGAATGGCGAACGATGAGGATTCCTATGCCTAGAAGCAAATCATCAGGTTCATCAAGCCGTAATCTCAATGGTCGTTTTGGTTTGTTTTGGGGTTTTTTTTGCTTCGTACGATTGAGTAAAGGAGTTGTGCCCAACGATATAGAGGGTCATTGTGTGATAAAGAGATGGATGGATTGCTTTCTTTTTTTCCGTCGGTATATAGAATGGAGAGCATCAGTTTATCCCCATGAAATTGAGAAAATGTGCCCAAGTGCAACTTGATAGGAGACCGATAAGGGAGATTATTGAGAAGGGATGATTTTATCATCCCTATATATATATATATATATATATATATATATATATATATATATATATATATAATGATTTGCTATGAGAAAGACAGTGGAAAGGACACATGGGGGAAAATGGAAAAAAAACGAAGTATGACATGGTAATATAAAGCCCCCTAGTGGCAGAATAAATGCATTGCTTTCATTTTACGTCTTTTCAGATTGTTTTATTTGAGTTTTCCTAGTGAAAACTAAGACAATTTTTCTAAATAGTGTTTTCAAGATTTGTATCTACTAAATGACGGAAATCAATGGCATAAAATATTGGAATTTTTTTTTTTTCACACCGGACGTTTCACACGTGAAAGTTGATTATTTTGTTCAAGAAAAATACCATCATCTCCATTGTTCAACAAGATTGATGGACCATTATGCATGATATGGTCGGACTATCTTCCTTGTCTATTGGCCCATTTGTTCACGTTTCGGCTGTGTATCATTCAACTTTTTCGGTTGTTGTTGATTTTAGAATGTGTAGTCACTACATAGAGCGCATGTTTGTTTGGAAAGGACACGTTTCATTTATTTTTTACTTGTTTAGGTTTTTTTTTAATGTGTTCTGGTTGTGTTCTCAGTGTCAACTCCGAGTTGCTTCCTTTTCATTGGATAGTTTGTTTGCTTTTTCTATGAAGTCCCTTATGATAAGAGATTCACAGATGCTATTGATATCGATGTCCAGTCGAATAATTGGTTCATTTGAAAAACATCTCCCATCAAGCGTCGTATCCGTTAATTGTTCTCCCGATCAATAATTTGTACTTCATCCCACGTACATGTTCCCTCTTTCCTGTGTACTTCAATTCGTATTTTCACAGCTCAGCAAGTTTTGCCTTTGTAATATCTACCAGGGATCCACGTAATAGTTACATACAATAGCAGGAGATGAGGGGAAGGTCATTGGTTATCAAGAATTCTAATGAAAATGAAATTTTTAAATGACAGATTATAGGGGGGGGGTATCTAGAGTCATAGATTTGAATTTAGATATGAAGCATCTAAATTGGAAAAAGATCTAAATTTAGATATAAAATATCAAAATGAGCAATATATCTAAATTTAGAAATAAACTATCTAAGTTGGCAACGCTAAAAGGGTGTTACCGAAAGTCCAGTCTCTTCGAAACAAGTGTCTTTGAAACGGGCATTGTCGTAGTCCTCTGAATTCTGAGAGTAGAATTATGGTTAGCAATCCAGCTTGCATCCGATAGTAAATTTGAATCTCTTTCGCTGCTCACCTGTTGTAGCCTTGTGTCATACAAGCCAAAACCTATCAGATATCATCCACTAGATTCTTTAACGATTTTCTACATCTGATATCACTTTGTGGTTATGCATAGAAAAGAGTCTCTCTCCTTATGTGCCATGTCCTTTCAGGGCGTGGGTGATCATGACTCTCCACATATTCTCTTTTGTCACTTTACGACCTTTTTGTCCCTTTAAGGAGATCGTTTTGTCTCTGATTTGCTAAAACTTATCGTGTAGAATACCTGCAACCTACTCCTCGTTTTCTTGTCTTCGATGCGCCCTGCAAGTGCCAAATTCTCCAAGCCTTCCTTCCTCATTATGTAAATTTCAGTTACAAGTCACCTAGTATTTCCTATTCTCCTTAAAGCTTCCACATCGTTACATGTTCAGTCAATGTTATTTTGAATATTCGTCGATAAAACAAGATCTTGGATCCTTCAAGTCTCTTCTCCATCCGTAACGAAATTAAGTAGCTTTCATTGCTGCATAGATTACGTCCAGCTTCAAAATTTTATCCGTCGAAAATACCCGAAAGTTTTTTGGTGTCATAGGAACGAAAGCCTTCCTTCCTCATTACCTGTCTCCGAAATTACAACTGCCTCTCTCTGATTGTCAACAACAGTCTAGTATTTCCTATTATCCTTAAAATTTCGTCATTGTCACATGCTCTGCTAACGATATTCTCAACATTCGCCGATGAAACAAAATCTTCATTGCTTTAAGTTTAAAGAAATCGTGCAGCATTTATTGCCGAATAGATTTTGCCCAGCTCCATCGAGAATACTTGAAAGTTTTTTTAACTGCGTATGAGCTAAAATCCTTTTTTCCTCATAATGAGTCCTCAAAACTCCAGCTGCTTCCAAAATTTTATCCATCGAAAATATAAGCAAAAGCAGGGACTATGTTAGTCTTAAATGTCATTTTTCTCTTTCAAACAGATAACTCGTAATTATTATGGACAACGTGTTATGTTATGGATATTAAAATTATATAGGAGTCCAGCACTCTTTTGTCCGTTTTATATGTTATTTTTCAAACCTATAATACTTTTCTCAGTTTCTGAAAGGCTATGTACAGTTCATAGAAAATAGAGTTTGCAAATCTAGATATTAGAAACCGTTGACAAAAACTGTCACCAAAACTGTCAGCATAAGTTTCTTTCGGTTTTTTAATTGGTTTGGGTGGTCTGGTTGGCTGTATGTATCACGAGCACAGGATGCACCAATTGAGCCAGAAGGCAGAAAATTTGAACATTTACTCCTTATTAGCGAAAAACAATTGGGGGGGGGGGTGATCCCCAATTACCCACACTCAAAAAAGTAATCTCCTATTTGGATTCAATGCACGATGTAGGTCTATCCAAGATTGATCACTGAGTTTGTACCCACTTCTCTTATTTTGTTTTTCGTTGTTTTTGATTTTGATTTCTTTTAAATGCAGACTTTTTTACCAAACATCGACCAAGCAAATCGCGAAATAAGAAACTTATTCATTCATCAACCTTTTTTCCCAATTTTTTAGTTGATCAACCCCAACAAAACATGCAGCCAAAAGGTGTTGGTCATACAACGGTTTCTATTGAGTGACCAACCAGATCCATTCCTTATTCAATATACAGAGTCAGTTCAGAAAAGTGAGTTCTTCGGAGTAAAGACCTTGGTACTAACAGAATTTAATTGATACTATCTTCAAGTAATCCATATGAATTCATACAATGATGAAAAAAAATGTTGATACAGTCAGATCAACCACTGACTATTCCTTCGTACTCGAACGAAAGATGGCTTTAAGTCTATCGTACCAGACTGATACGTAAATATACACATCTGGAACGGTGTGCCAAAAAAGATAGGACGATTGTTTATAATTTATAATTCATCTCTAAGACGGTTGAAGGCTAAATATAGTGTTTGTGCAAGCTACGTATATTTAAACGACGATACAGCGGGTATTATCTCGCACCTTTATCGGGCACTGTATAATCGGTTGTCTGATTAGGGGTTTGATTCTGCATGGTATTTTTAGATATTCCGGCTTCTCTCTTAATTTCTCTCTCTACGGCTTTTACAGCTTCTCTCTCTCTCTCTCTCTCTCTCTCTCTCTCTCTCTCTCTCTCTCTCTCTCTCTCTCTCTCTCTCTCTCTTCCTTTAATATCTTCTTTCTCTCGTCTTCTTCAACTTTCTCGTCTTAATATTTATATTTGTCTTACATACAACTACAGTCCAAAGAATAATGGACGTGACAGGTTAGTGATGTATGGTATATTTCAATTTGTCGACTTTTTTTTTTTGCTTATTGTTAGAAACCATCATAAAAACCAACAACTGATACTGTCACTAAAACTCACAACATAGGTTTCTTCAGTTTTCATGTTGATCAGGCTGGCTGTCTTGTTTGCTGGCTATGTATGCACCATGCATACATTATCATCATCATCAGCAGCAGCAGTAATAACAGCAGCAGCAGTCTTTCAGGATCCTTTGTGAAACATAGACATTCCTCAGGATTCTCCAGACCTCTCTATCGTGGGCGTTACGGAGCCAGTACTTTCTGATCTTGTCTACTTCGTCATGCAATCTTATTTTCTGTTGGCCTTGGTTCCAAATATGATATCTGAGGATTCACGTTGTGAGTCAAACATACTTGCTACATGACCAGCCCATTGCCATTCAAGCTTTCAAACGGCTGAAAATCTAAAAAATCTATCCGTTATATGTAGAGATTTTTTTTTAATCCCAAGTAAATAGTTGTCGTTTATTTTTTTAAGGAGGGGGGATTTTCAATGTAAATTCATGCTGATTTGATCCCGACTTTGTGTCCAGCACCACCCCCGCTTGCTTTTTTGTGAATATAGACTTTTTTTTAGTGATTGCCTAAAAAAAGGTGAGAGAAGTAACTCTCATTCATTGATCACACTTTTTTCCGATTTTTTAATTGATCACCCCAGCACTGCCTGGTGCCCATAGACTTTGGTTGCATGACGGTTTCAACGGAATAACCAAGCAGACCTGTCTTGTTTGTGAAAGTTGGAAAACCTGAGCGGTACGTATTGGCGACGGTCGACAATCCTAACGTATCGATCGCAAACAAGACAAAAGAAAAGTGGTATTCAATCATCGTTGCTACGAATAATCAACTTAATTCCACTTATGCAAACTCGCTTCGGTTCTAGTTGCACTACGATAGCTTCCCAGTATTAGGGTTACTCGAAAAGCTCGCTATCAAATGCCTTCTTGGAGATGTTTTTAATCAATAAATGATGTAGAGAATTGAAAAAAAAATAAAGGACATTGAAGTATGGATGACTTTCCTAGTTGAGTTTATGTTACTCATTGCAAGATGTAAATATGATGGTACAAAATTATAAAAAAGAGATATTATAAAATCTGCTTTTGGGCCTTACTGGATATTTTCCTAATATTTTTAAAATATGTCTTCAAATAAAGCGGTTTAATATTTTTTTTAGAAGCCACTTGAGACTGCTGCACTTATTTGGACTAAGATGATAAGACTTGCTTCTATATTTCATTTTGGTTTTCCGTATATTTCTATGATTATCTCAGGATATGAACTGGTATCATGTATATATATATATATATATATATATATATATATATATATATATATATATATATATATATATATATATATATATATATATATATATATATTTATATATATATATATATATATATATATATATATATATATGTATGTATATATATATATATGTATATGTATATATATATATAGATATATATATATACATATATATACATATATATACATATATATATACGTGTGTGTATGTATGTATATATATGTATATGTATATATATATATATATATATATTTATAAATTTATATATGTATATATATATGTGAGTGTATGTGTGTGTGTGTCTGTGTGTGTGTGTCTGTGTGTGTAAGAGTGAGTTGGTGTGTATGAGTGTTATGCTGAATCGGTGAAATTACCTAATTGGTGAAATATACTTTTTTTTTTAGTAAGAAAAAATCTAATTTCACTTCGATTTCATAAAGTTTTGGTCGGGAAAAATAGTTGTTCTATATTTGTTTTGATTGAATGAAATTTTCGATCAAATCAAAACTACGTATTTATCTTTGATAAAATAAAAGTTGAAACTATGTATTGGTTTCACAACTTTTTATTGCAAAAACTTGGTTGTTTCATACCTTCGTTTTGATTAAACGATCTTTCGATCGAATTACAACTAAGTTTTCATTAACTTTTTGTAAAGAATGTTGAAATTCTGCTAATTCAGTAATTTCATTGATTTAACGTACCATTCATACGTATATCATAATAAAATGGATACATAACCCGAAGAATTATTGCAAATTTGTTATATTACTTTGAAACTCTCTTTCAAATCATCTCTCGTTATTATACGTCGAATGGATCATTTGACCTGGATGACATGAATAGAATAAATAATTAAAGAAAATGGGTCTGATGCAGGAATCAAACCTGTGACCGATAGGTAACCACTTTAACATAGTGTTGTAACGTAGCTTCATAGGTTTAGCGTAAATGAAGCAGTTATTTTGAGCCATTGCATTCTGGTGGCTGTTCAACTCAATGGTAAGAAGGATGCTACGTTAAAGCGGCTACCTATCGGCTGCAGCTTGTTTACGAGAGGAAAAATTTTTAGAAATCAAAAAAATGTATACAAGGTTTGTTAATGAAAATAATTTTTGCTTGCTTCAATAACATTTTTTTTTCTGTCGGGTTTCAAGTGCAAAGATTCCTTCTGTATAGAAATTAGTGTCTTTTGAAGCCTAAATGAATGAATGATCTAAGATTCTATAATTAAATTGCAACAACATTTTTGGGGGAGGGATTGGCAATACAAGGTCTGGTATTGTCTTGCAACGAAACAGGCCAATGTCTATTTACCAATGGTAGTTGTTTTCTGGCTAATTCTGAATGGATTTAATCAATTGGTTTACAGCATGATTGAGCTTCAAAATAGTAAAATTGATGTTATTGAACTCTTACAGAAAACAATAGTCTGATTTTCTCTGAGCACAGCATCTGCAAGAACGATGGTTACCTTTTCAAAACTGATATAAGTTGAAGATTTAAAAGGAGGCTAGTGCCATATAAGTTAAATATGTGTAATGGTTCCAGAACTTGTCAAAAATAATGTGAAAAAAAAAAAAAAAGCGACTTCATGTGAGACGACCTAATATAAATATATATATATATATATATATATATATATATATATATATATATATATATATATATATATATATATATATATATATATATAAGGGGGGGTTGCACGTATCTGTGTACACGTATGTATGTGCATTTATGTGCATGTGTGTGTGTTAAAAAACGAATACGAATAAGATACAAGGTTTTCCCCTGATCTTGATGAAAGCCAGTTGTTCCAGAATTTGTCAAAATCACAATCAGATGAATGACATGGAACGACCATTTCACGTAGGATGATCTATATATAAATATTTATCAATGTGTCTTCGTCTGTGTGCGTTAAAGAAAAAAGGAACAAAATTCACGGTTTTCCCTTGATCTTGATAATAGCCGGAAGCCAAACGTTGGGCAATGATTACTTACATGGTATCTCGTTATTTTATGTAAAGAAAGATTTAACAAAGATTTGGGGAAAAAAAGAGATTTTTTATTGTCTTCAATCAGATTTGTTTTCATATATATATATATATATATATATATATATATATATATATATATATATATATATATATATATATATATATATATATATATATATATATACACATATCATTAATGAAAACATTTACAGATAAATAAACCTAAGTCCAATACACTTTCACTCCTGAGTCTGTCTCACTTGCTATAGTTCAAATTATATATATATATATATATATATATATATATATATATATATATATATATATATATATATATATATATATATATATATATATATATATATATATATAAAACAGTTTAAAGATGAAACAAGACGAAAAATTCGAAAAGAGGGAATTCCGCAAATTCTTATGTATATAATGTGCATTATCTCATATATATATATATATATATATATATATATATATATATATATATATATATATATATATATATATATATATATATATATATATATGCATACTCACATATATAAGGCATTCACACTATCTCATATTTACGTGTACAGAGAGAGAAAGAGAGAGAGATCTACAAGGGATAGCTTAATTCGTTACAGAGCCATAATTGTTGGGTAGCCAGTGAATATCGAACAAACTACACGAGACAAATCGTCTACGAGACGAGTTTGTTGACCATCGTGAGACAAAATGCAATATAATCATCCTATAATTATATTTACTATGCATAGCATAGTATGTTACAAGCCAATAATGGTTGGGTGGCCAGCGAATTATGCACAAGCTACACGAGCCAAATCGTCCACGGCACGAGCTTACATATCATCGCGCGACCAAATGCAATATAATCATCCTACAGTTATTTACTCTATCGAAGACAAAGACAAAGTGATCAAAATCGAAAAAGCAGAGCTAAAGAAATAACCAACTACTTGTGCTAAGGACAGAATATCCTTAAAAAAAAGAATCCTAATAGTTTTGAAAAGAAGTGTCTTCAACCAATGCGCCCTCTCAATAGTCAACTATGGAGCTGAAACATTGAACCTAACCATGTGACTCTCGAACTAAGAACCGTGCAACGTGCACAGGGGAGGATCAGAGGCAACATCATGTGGAGAGACAGCAAGAAAGCATCTTTTATCAGAAGAAAGAATAAACAGGAGTAAGAGATCTCGTGAAATCTATCGGAAAACTCAGATGGCAGCTTATGTTTCAAGAACAGTTGCTGGACATAGCAACCCACAATGAGTATTCTCAGGAATCAGATCCAAAATTGTAGCCGACGAAAAAATAACACATTTCAGGAGATACTGGCGACACGACACTCACGACCGAGAGATCCGGCGGATCCTGGGGAAGGTTTACGTCCAACGACGGACGTTAAAAGACTACTACTGATGATGATGATGATGATGATGATGGTGGCAGCTTTTTCAGGCATATTGAACATCCAACACTAGCGAAATCCCGTGTGAGGTGTGCTTACTGACAATCGCACGTCCAGAGTCAATATGATCCACATTCAGTCATTTAAAGTAAGAATAGATTTACGAATGTTGTCCCTTATAAACTCTGATGATATAGAAAATAAAATGTTCTATTGCCTACCCTAAACATCCTGTTCCCCTATGTTTCTTTACGTTGGCAGATAGATATAGAATATCCTTACCTCCATTTTGTATAGCTGTACACGTGAAAATGTTTTCTGCCTCTTTTATCTCTATTAAATGAAGTATTATACTTTTTATGACTACTTTCTACTTTCATCCTAATTTTATTAGTTGTTTTCATGCCAACTTTTTGCTCTGACTGATTTCCCTTAGGCCATAAGCAAATGGCGTAGATCAGAGAATGGAGAATAGGCCTCAGCTGGGATTCGAACTCATATCCCTTAGCCTGCGGAGATCACGGTTTAGCCCCACCTGCTTCGCTGATTATACCACTGAAACTTCAATTGGGATCAGAATCACGAACCACAACCTTAAACCCATCCTTTATTCCGAACATTTGTCTACATTCTGGTAGTTGCTGTATTTTATACATTTTTCCGGTTTTTTAATTTTTTTCCATTTCCATTAGATTAAGTATTATAGATTGAACAACCATAGCCACCAGAGATTGCAAAAGGTTCTATCCATTTTTTATATGTGCGTGTATTCATGTGTCTGTTCATGCGATTGTTTGAGTGTCCCAGCGTTCCTGGCCATGCCTTTTTATCCTCAGACTTGAAAAATAGCCTCACTACCCGGCTAGACCCCTTCTGAAAACTTTTTCCATATTCTTCTATATTCGTCCATGCACTTGTGTGCGAGATCTGGCGCTCTTGGCCATACATTTTTGTCTAAAGACTTGAAAATGAGAGCATCAGTACTTTTTTCAACCTTTCTGAAACTTTTTTTTTCCATATTACTGGACAAAAGGATATTTTTACCCTATTGTTGCCTGTTCCTGACAGGTTTATCAATAAACCTAAATTCTCCAGAATCATGATATTTTTAGAGCTTTATTTTTACTATTTCCAGTGGAAATCAACTTTGATGTAATAAAAAGAATGTGTTCTGACCATATTTATCCTTTGATGGAAACTTTTTTTTTACGAGACTCCAAATTTTGTCTCCTCTGTGGTTCAATTATTGACAGAAACGGCGAGTCATTAATAATTTTTTTTTAATTTTCCATTACTACTTATTATTCTCATCTTAATTCTATTAGTCGTTTTTCATTGTCTTAGCAAAAATTTGCGACAAAAAACAATTAGTAGGATTAGGATGAAGGTAAAGAGTAGTCAAAATATTCTTTTTGATAATAATGATGTGTGAATTTGTTCATTCGTCGTTATATTCACTCATTTGCACACTAACTCTTGTCAATTCCATCTTCCCTGCTGACTATCGATGAAATAAAAGGAAAAGGGATCAATATATATATATATATATATATATATATATATATATATATATATATATATATGCTGTGTTTTAGTATTGTGCCATATACGATCTTAGCCGAAGATTAACTTCAAATATCATACTGGCTGCTGCAGGGTAAAAATTCACTTAAATTTATATTCCATCTTAAGATGATTACTGTGACTCCTGTATTGTATAGATAACAAATAAAACATATTTTTGTATAAATTTTCTTATTTATCTATTTATTTCATCAGAATGAAATAAGCCCGTCTGTAACTGTATGATAAATTTTTGTCGGCATTTAAGATTCGTCAATTAGGTTCAGTCAGTAGAGCAGCTGTTTGGCGATCACTTGATAGTCAGTTCTAATCACAGTTCTGAATCCTACGAATTAGCTCATTGTGTTTAAGGTTACGTTTGTTTGTGTTTTATTATCCCGGTAAGAGGAATGACAATTCCAGATTTTGTCCTGGAGTTTGACAAAAGCCAAAATAAATCTAATGAGAGTCTTTCGCTTGCAGTTCCCGTGTTAATTTAAGCTATTTCAACATCAAACGGACGAATAACGAATATCATTTTAGAATCCAAATCTGTCTTGCTTGCTAACCATTCAGTTCAGTTGAGTTCTTACTGAAACTCCTTTTTTGCTTACCAACTCAGTTCAGTTTGGTGTTTACAGTAACTTCTTGTTCTAGCTACCATGGAATAAGATTGTCAAGTTGAAAATTCAAGGAAGCTGATAACTCGTCAGTGTTACGCTGCACAGTTGATAACTGAAGATGAAGAGAAGCACCGATAATCAATGTTCAAGTATTCAATATCGTAAAAACTCTAATAATCTGTATTTTTCCCTAAGGACAACAGAATTACTAACAATTCACATTCTATAGTTTTGGGGAAGGATCATTAACATACAAAGAGCTCGGACGATTGGATTCCTTCTTGGTGTTGGTGTCCATCAATTCGGTTGATCCATTCTTCGGCTTTCTTGAGATGTACTATCTGAATGTGATGGTGGTTAACTTAATTTTCTTCCAATGATAGCAACACTTATAACGTTGGATTCGGGTGATATCTTTTTCTTTCCTTCTTAAGCCTGGATTTCCATACCTTGTCCCTATGTGTAGCAGAAGCCACAAAAAATGTCATCCGAATCAATTTTTATTAGCGTTGGAGGAAAATCCTATTTACCACCATCCCATTTGGATAGTTCTCCTGGAGAAAGACGCAGAATGGATCGGTCGAAATACAAGACAAGCAGCAAGAAAGTTTAATCGTACTAGAAACACTTTGAACAGTATAAACATGTTCTTGCATAATGCAGAATTAATTGCTCTTTCAGAATGAGTCCTGGTTTTTCATCTCTGACAAAGGCATGTTATTCTATGAAGAGGGATGGAAATGATTTTCCAACAAGAGAATCGACGTAATGCAGCTGCTGGTCTCATGGTAATGATGCGACCTGGCTCGCAATTAAGGTATCTCAATGTAAAACGTCCCATAATTATGTGGAAATAGAAAAGGCGGACCTTAGGGCGACTCCATTGTATAGGTTCTACCGAAGGATAAGTTCCATGCATTTCGTGTCGTCATAAGGTCTTGGGTAACTATGTTGTTACGATGGCGTAGCTTAATTAGCGAATCCGACCAGTAAGAGATTTAAGAGTGTGTACATCGGTAAGGAGTCTTCTCAAAGCCTGAATCTGGTTGTAATGACAGTTAAGGGGCATTGATGAGATTCTACGCCGATAAATCGGTAGTTGAAGCTTATTAAGAAGGTTAATGGGATTCTTTCGTATTCGGACCACGACAATGATAACTGATGGGTAATGACTTCAGGAGAATAGTATTCATTAATCCGTACGAAGTCAGTAGGGACTTGAAGCTTAGGATCTAATACTAAAGAACAGAATTGAAGGAAGTAAAGCTGGATATTTCAACTCAAATGCCGGGTGTCTTATACCTGTTACCATATAATCTGCAGAGAATAAAGAAGAATGGAAAAAATATCGAGCTTCTTTCAACGCAATCTGATAAGCGTTGCAAAAAACCTTGAGAGATCGGATTAGATTTGCAGACAGTATTTAGGAAAATAGAACCATGCATTTAGTTTCATGTTCTGAATATATATTCCCGTTCTTTGCAACAGTCAACTAAAACTGTCATCAAGACTGTTAACATAGGTTTCTTCAGTTTCTAAGCTGACCTGGCTGGTTGACTGACAATGTATGTGTGCATTATGCGAACTGGCAACGTCAATGGAGGGTTGAAATATTCAACTATTATTCTTTATTAAGTCTAGAAAAGGCTTCTATTTTTTTTTTTTCGAAATTTTTCCAACATAAGTTTGGCGGGGGTAATTTACAATGTTAGTTCCGATTAAATTGATTTGTATGCGTCAAGCTACTTTGTTTTTTTAATCCAGACTTTTTTCGGTGATAACAGCCCAACAAAAGGCAAGAGAAGTACCTTATACATTGATCACCCTTTTTCCAACTTTTCAATTAGTCACCCTCAACACAGCACACTGCCAGAAGACGTTGGTTATGTAACGGTTCTCTATTGAGTGATTAACTGGAGCTATACCCTTTGCCTTTTTCCTTTGGAATAGTGATGAACCCGAACAACCCAGTGCTTTTTATTGTTAGTAATGATCAGGAATTAATTTTGCCAATGGGAAATTTATCTCCATTCTTTAATTTCATGCTTTTACCAAGGTTATTACTGAGAAGTGAATGCACACTGTCCCAGCTAGGGTGCGAACTTGGATCCCAGATTCTATTCTTCGTGTCACATGCACCTCTACTTGACAAACCTCTGTTCTTAGATATTAGGGTGTTCGGAAAGTGATTATCTCATTTAGTGTTCAGAAAGTAATTACACATTTCACTGCAATAAATTAAAAGCCAACCAACTAAGGCGAGATTAGGGTTAAATGGTACGAAACTTCGTCTTGGTTCAATTCATCATCTCTTCTATCCGGGATTGTGACATTTGCAATGAATAGTTAAGTTTAACCCAATGTAGGATAGGAACTTGAATAGCGACATATTGGCTATCGCTCACTGTACGAATTCTAAAAGGGTTTCGACAAGGAATCAGATATACCTTCCCGTTGGTCTCCTGTCATTGATAATGATCGTGATTACATTATTGATAAATAGTATTTCATTAAACTTCACTGACATTTGTTTTATCACCCTTTTGAAAATACGTAATTACTTTCCGAACACGAAAATTTGTAATTACTCTTCGAACACGAAAATAGGTAATTACTTTCCGAACACCCTAATATAATTGCTGTTTTAACAGAACACGATTGACCGCACTCATCACTATTTTGTAAGTCATCCAAGATTGTGCAACCTATCACGCGTAGTGATTTCCTTGCTTCACATAGGTCAATACGTTCATAGTTAGAAAACGTAAATGAAAACTGTCATCAAAACAATCAAAATAGGTTTCGTCAATTTTCTAGGCGATGTATAGATCATGCGTACAGACTACACAAATGGAGGTAGATGGCTGAATATTCAAACATCTACTCCTCATTGTGTCTATGTGTTTTTTAATTCTCTTTACTCCCCCTCGATTAGGCTTTTAGTATGAGGGTCTATTTGGCTATGTAATTTTATGCTAAATTGTTTCCTAATCTGTGCCTGCTTGTTCTCTTTGTTTTGTTTTTTTTTTATTCAGATCTTTCCAGTGATTGCTGTCCAACAAAAAGGAAATAACTTATCCATTAATCACTTTTTTCCAATCATTCTAATTGATCACCCTCAAGGCATGCGGCCAAAAGGTGTTGGTCACGTGATGGTTTCTACTGAGTGACTAACCAGACCTCTGAAACATCACCAACAACGTTCATAACTGTATCAGGGATGGTGTTGTTAATTCGTTTTCCTGTAATATAACCAGAAACATCTTGGGGTGAATTGGGAAACTTATCCAAACGTTGCTTGAAAGTGTCTCGAAAAACATTAGTTAGGTTTCTCACATTACTTGGTTAACCATTTAAAAAATCCAAGTTCTCATATAGGTAAAGTATTTTTCCGAAAGTTTCTGGATGCTCTAGCATCTGTAGTGGCGATATCCATCACTGACAATTTGATAAATTAGCATTGCAAACGCCTCTTATCATCTCCACGAAGTATTCTTTGCCTCTCGTTCTATGAAAAAAATGCTCGTATTTCGTGAGGAATTTAAAATAGAAATCATGACCCCACTGTAATTCCAACGGAAAGTAAAGAAGTTAAGTTATTCACGTACCAAACCAGAAGAGAACGACACCAACATCAACGAATTCAGCAACAAATTAACAGCCTAATTGAAGTCGTCAATATTTCTAAACCGAAGAGCACACGGACCACCAGTGAAGTCTCTGAAGAAAAAAAAACAGTTATCTCAGGGAAAACACAGTAATCTCAAATCAAGAAGAGAAAAGATTGAAGCAACCGAACTAGATAAAACCAACCAAAAGAAACGAAGGAAAGATGATGACCTAACAACGGATTATTCAGAAATTACTTCATGGGAGGTGAAACAAGCCATCAGACAAACAAAAAAGGGATGGCACCTGGACCAGATAACATCACCATCGACCTACGTAAAAAAAGCAGGTAATGTCATCACTTGGAAACTAAATATTTTATTTTCGACTCTTGCCTCAAACAAAGAAAAGTCCCACAAAATTGGAACATTGAAATTATAATGATGTTATATAAAAAGGGAACCCGAAAGACCTCAACAACTACAGGCCAATAAGCCTACTCAACTGCATCTACAAACTTCTTACCAAAGTTATCATCACCCAAATCACCAAAACGCTTGATGAAAGCCAACCATCAAATCAAAAATGCAATAGAATATAAAATGCAAATCGCTGTAGCATTCATCAACTTCAGGGAGGCCTTCGACTCAGTGGATATTTCCATGGACATTGATACTATCACTCAAAAAGGTGTATACCTCGTATATGTCAGAACATTCCAACAGTTATTTTATTTGTCTACATAAACATACGGACCCCTTTCAGCCTCTTCCCAGCCTGTCTCGAAATGATCTTCTGAAACCTAGCCTGGTAAAATAAAGGAATCAGAATTGACGGCAAATACCTACGGACAGCATCGTCCTTTTTTTCTGTCAACACCTCCAACTAAAATTGGTCTCTACATAAAACAAATGTCATTTACAACAAACAACTTGAAGATAAACACGATCAAAATCGAAGACGCAGAGCTGGAAAAAGTAGACCACTACATCTACCTGAGACGACGGATCCCAATGGAATCATCAAAAGAGGAAAAAGGAAAAATTGAGTCTATCTTGAACATAAGTGACAGTACCTGTCTCAGGTGGAGTTTGTATTCAATTCAATTTTATTTTCTTTCAGCTTTTCTTTCATGACACCACATACTATTTCTTGGACCACTACATCCACTGATGACAACAGATTTCCATGGAATCCTCAATTGAAGGAATTAAAAGAAAAATCACCCTAGGATAGCAAGCTTTCGGTAGAGCAAACACAACCCACGAGAACAAGAAAATCTCATTAGTCTTAAAAAAAGAAGGATATACAATCAATCCATCATCCCGATAGTCACCTATGGAGCTGAAATATGGAACTCAACCCAGAGACTAACCCTCAAACTGGGAGCCCTGCAACATTCATGAGAAAGAGTCCGAGATATCTTAGAACCCATTAAAAATCTCAAATGGGAATGGGCTGGCCATGTAGCAGGAATGTCAGATTACCGCTGCACATCACGACCCACAACGTTGATCCCCGGAGATCAAATGCGAAACTGCGGCCGGCAGAATATAAGATGGTGTAGCAAACTAGACAGGTTCAGTAAGTATTGGCTCTACGGTGCCCACGATAGAGAGGTGTGGCGAATCTTGGGGAAAGTCCAACGACAGACGATAAAACGTCACTTCTACTGCTGCTGATGATGGAGATGAGGACGATGATGACAATATTTTTCAAAAATTCATTGTTTTCTTTATGAATACATCAATAAACCGCTTTTACTCCAGAGATACATTATGTTTTTCAAATAGATTAAGTGATATTCTAATTAAATAAATATTGAAGATTAAAGTCAAATTCAATTTATTGGTAATATGACATATTTCCAAGATTTCCAGCATACAGATGGAGAATTTAGATGCTTCTTGAAGTTTTCAAATGTATTTTATCAAATTTTAGAAACAAAATGGAAATTAAATTGGTCACACTGCTCTTACTAGATCTTCATACAAGAAAAGAACTAGCACATTTATAGTCTTACTCTTGGGATTGATTTTTTTTTGCATTATATTTGCTGCCTTATGTGTTAGTATAATGTAACTTCTACCTTATATAACTACTCACTTAAGTTAGAATCATGTTTGATACGAAATTTGGTACATTTCGTTCAAAGATTTCCCTTGTAAAGATAAACAGCATAGCTTTTTTGTCTTATAGAATAGTTATATATTTTCAAAATATTGTGCTGCGTCAGTCTCCCAGTACATGCTGTCAAAAAGCGACAGCTCCGAAAATTAAAAGTCTGGAGGCCAAGGAAAACTCATTTCTAACAGAAAAAAAACTAATTGCCAGATCTCTGTAGGACGTTTAGCTTTTTATCAATACAACATCGGTTGCACTTTGATTTTTCACGTTTGCAACGTCTCGTGTGATCAGCATTTTGATTGGTGACCGTTTGTTAACACCAAATATAAGTATTTACTTATCTGGCACATTTTTGAGTTATCATTCTTTAGGGTAAGAATCTTGGCAACTAGGTTGAATAATATCTATGAAGAAAAAAAACATCCAGATAAGAAAACATAATTGCCAGTTCTGACGTGATGTTTGAGGACGACGATTTTGAAATCCAAAATGGACGACTGTGAATGCATATTTCTTCCAATTATGACTAAGCCATTGTGTACGGACCTGTTCCAAAATTTAATCAGTTCTTCTGTAGCCTATGACCTATCCCCACCAATCAAAAACACATCCCTGGATCCACCCACAAATTTACTCGTCAATCCGTCCTTACGATGAGGCTTACGCTTCCACATAATTCTTTGAGAACTTTTAGAGATGATTTAACCTGGTTGTCAAGATTATACTCGACAAAAATAATAACTTTTTTTTACGATCAACTATACTGTAATCAACTAAACATTTCTGCAACAAATGGACTCATGGTATATTTGCTTAACATTGGTAATCTGGCGAAAACCGGTTCATATTCATTCCCCATTGGATACTTTGTACAACCTGTATAAGAAACCATCAATCGAAACTGACCCTAAAATTGTGAAAATGGGTTTCTTCAGTTTTTAAGTTCGACTGGCTGGCTGGCTGGCTGGCTAACTGACTGATTGGTTGGCTGGCTATGTATATATTCAACGTTCGGAACACACCAATAGAGGTAAATGGCTCAGAATCTAAATATTTACTTCCCAAAACTACAAAAACTATTGTTTTTTGTTGTTTTTTTTTTTGTTTTTTTTCATCCCTGCGTATACATTTGTAGGGGGGGATTTCGCAATGTCAGGTTGGTGCCAAACTGATCCTTTAGTTTATGTCCAGCGGCACTCACGGTTGTTTTCTCTTTTAAATCCAGACTTTCATAGTGATCACTACCCAACGAAACAAATCCATTGATTAAATCTGTTTCAATTTTTCAATTGATCACCCCCAACACAGCATGTTGCCGATAGACAGTTTCTATTGAGTCACTAACCAGGCTTGTATTATGATAAATGTCAAATAAAATTAATGCAGCACACAAATACACAGTATTATCCTAAGTCGGTGACCTATAAAGTGTTTCTGTAGAGTATCATCTTTGGGGGGCTTAATCTAGTGCGGACTTAGGCCAGATGTCTCGAGAAATGTAAAGATTCTGCAGGGAGACAGAGAGAAGTAGAGAGACAGGGACAGAGAGTGGAAAGAGAGAGAGAGAGATAGCCGGGGGAGGGAGAAAGATTTTTGAAGAGCTTTATTTTTGACCGCACATAAAAACAATCGAATGATATTGGATGTAAATCTCCAGGAGCCAAAGAAAGTTGATGGTATATCGATGTAATCCGTGATTATGGGGAAAGTATCTATCATTGTTCACATCTATCTACCTATCTATCTGTCTGTCTGTCTATCTGTCTGTCTGTCTGTCTCGGTCTGGTCATGATTATTGATCTCAGTTTCTGTTTTCCTCAGTCCGTTTTTATTGATCACCCACTGTCAGCTTGATGCAAAAGTTTCTGTTATTATTTTGGCAAACTATTTTATTCAAATAAATTCATAGCATCCATATTCAGAGGTCAACGTTGTTCCAATGGCTTTCTACGACCTTTCAGTTAAAATGTGTATCTAACAGCAAGACCAGTTGCTTCAGGGTCAGGGTCCTACAAGAACATTTTTCCTTCAACTGAAAAAGGTATTTAGATTTGGCCATGGAAAGGGGACAATAAAATGATATGTACATATTTTTTAGACGAATAGCATAAAAATCTAGATAATTCTAGATGTAATTCGAAGCACTTTCAATATTAACTGGAAACTATCATCCATAGCTTTCCATTCTCTCTCTCTCTCTCTCTCTCTCTCTCTCTCTCTCTCTCTCTCTCTCTCTCTCTCTCTCTCTCTCTCTCTCTCAGTATATGTATATATATATATATATATATATATATATATATATATATATCTTTTAAACATTCTTTCTCTCTCCTTTTCGGTATTTCCTTCTCTCATCCTCCTTTCTTTCCTTCTTTCTTTCTTTCTTTCTTTCTTTAGCTGATTGATAACGTAGGAATCTCTTTCTCTCTCTCTCTCTCTCTCTCTCTCTCTCTCTCTCTCTCTCTCTCTCTCTTTCTTCCCCCTTGATTATGAACTTATCACTTTTTTTCAGTCTGAACCTGAAGTCTAAAATTCTCATCGTTGTAAGGTCAGTGAAATAAATTCAAAACTCAAAAGGAGTTTGATGAAAGAATGATTCTCGTTTTGATTCGATTAATTTTCCCTAGAATTTCTTCGATATCATGGAATTGTCAGAACTCCCGGCCAAACATTTATTGCAGTTAGCAGGAAAAGAAATGATAGGCTGAAAGTGACAAATGATGGCATGTAGCAAAACCATCACTTGTTTTTGTTTTTTTGTTGTTTTTTTGCGGGGATGGACCTGAAGAATTTTGTTTTTATCATTCCTTGTGTTACTTCTTACATTCTTGCAACATGGACTGCCAATTGCCATTAAGGTTTTAATAGATTCTATAATGTTTCGCACTCTTCCTGATATACCGTGCTGTCTTGCGATCTCTCAATGTAAGATTGAGGATGATTCCTAAGAAGCAATGGACAGGCCATGTTGCAAGGATCACAGACAACCGATGGACATCTCAACTCATAATACGGATCCCCAGAGATCACATACAAAACCGAGGCCGACAAAATACTAGATGGAGAGATGAACTAGAATGATTCAGAAAATACTGGCTCTGCGACGATCATGATTGAGAAATGTGGCGAATCCTGAGGAGGGTCTATGTCCAACGACGGACGTTAAAAGAATGTAGATGATGATAATGATGTTACTTGAGGACCCATGAGCCAATTCCATTTGATTCAATTTTCAAGGTGGTCATGACTTTTGTTAGAAACGTGTCTCTGGCCAATGAATGAGCGAAACCATCTTTAATGTTCATCGCACAGTATATTGGTGATAAGTCTATTTGTCAGTATACGCCTCACCGTTGAAGTTTTACGATAGAATACGCTAAAACTTCTGAAATATAAGGGCGCTTGCAAGCCATAACTAATAGGCTACATTTTCACCTGATACTCAACTGTTATTGTCCATGCCTGACAAAACTAGAAATATTAGATTCGGGCTCCTGCTATAGAGCAAAAGCTGGCATTTTAATCAGCAGGCCATTGCTACCTAGTCCATTACTCGATGTTTCTCAGATGTGGCTCTTTGCAAGACTAGACCAAGGTCAATGAGTATCTAAGAGGTATCTATAAAAGAGCGATGACCACTATGCTCATCTCTACTGGTCAATATTATCGATGCTCAGTGAGCCCTCTCGGTATTCCTTCCTGCTTGACTGTTAAACTCTTACTCACTTCGGGAGCAATGAGGTACAAGACTTCCAGCCATCAATCTACGACAGGCACTTTCTTCTTAGCCAGTATCCATCCAGGATAAAACGCACTGGAAGTGGTATGCGAAATCCAAAAGCAATGATTTGCATGAATAGTTTTATAGGAAGTTTGACTCAGGAATATCAGAGTAGTGGCTCTTAAATCATAGTACACGTAGCCTTAGTGTGGTGCAAGGCAAATTACGGGTTTTCTGAAAAATCTCAAAATTTGGAGTAATCACAATCAACGGAATACAACTCATATGCTATGTACACTTGACGTATTGTAGGCAACACTACGTAAATCAAAACGATCTTTCTGTGAAATCAAAAATCTCAGATTTGTACGTATATCCACGCTCGCTTGACTTCTTTCTGTGCACTGCCAGTGCTTTTTCCTATTAAATCACACATATCTCTATAAGAAAGTGTGTCTGTCCCCAGTTAACTGACTTAATCAAAGAATAATTATTATTCTTTTTAATCAATTCTTGTGATAGATCTAAAATATGTCATAGGTATAATTTATGTCATTTATAGTTTCTCTTCAAGCGCCTTTACCTTATCCGCAGTTCCCTTTGAGTGGTGCACAGATATCTAATTAGAATTCCGTATTTGTTTTTAGTATAAAACACATATAGGGCAAAATCCCATGTGGGAATGATATGATGATGTGTCTTTCTGGAACAGTGAATGGAGTCACTTGTTGAACAGAACTTATTTCAGCCATCTCAGCATTTATGTCAGAGTAAATCACACTAAACTACTTGCATATACTCATTGTTTAATGTCTGTTCTGTGCTATTTTTCACGTTTACGCCAACATTGCTGAACGGGACTTATGAATGCGCTGAATTAGAAGGTTAGAGAACCCCTGTATTAGAATATCTTGGGCGTCGGGGTAGCATCTTCATCATCAGAGTCCTTTTAGTGTCTGTCACTGGACATAGACCCCAACTGCACAGATTCATTTGTCTTTTCTATCATGGGTACCGCAGAGCCAATGCTTTCTGAACTTGTCTTGTTCGTCACGTCATCTTATTTTCGGTTGGCCTGCTTGGAATTTTCTTGTACTTGAGTGATTCTTGGCCTGATTCCGTATTTTGTGATTTTCATTGAAATTTGTTGTACTTAAATGTACATGTAGTACTTTCTTCAGTTTTGCATTTAGATTTTTATCGTTATGTCTTTGTCTTCGACATTCTTGAACACAGTATTTTTACAGATGTGTATATTAAGACCAACTTTCTAGCTTCTTTCATTCAGTTTGCTTAAGATCTCAGCCCCATAAAAAAATCTTCGATAGCTACAATGTCTAGATCTTAATGGCTCTTTCGATACATGGAGAAAAATTCAATGGCTCATGGTTTGCTTTCTTTTGGAAATGAAAGTCCATGATTTTGTTGGCTTTGAGTTAAAACAAACCAGAAAGTCAATCCATAGATTTGCTAGTTCCTTCTTTGGAGCCTTTGAAATCCTTTCCTTTAGAAGCCCATTTGATTCAAAGGATACATCTATAAAAGCTCTTCCCTCTGAAAACAACTTCATTTAACTCTTCTTCCTTTAAAATCTACCTTCTTTAAAATGTTGTCAAATTATGATAGTTATTTAGTGACTTAAAGAAGCTAGGTTTCGCTCCAAAAGAGTTAAATCACGCGTTTCCCTCCTGTAAAAAATAGAATTCCATGTTCTGATGACGTAATAATAAAATGCTACATACAACATCGCATTAGAGTATTTTTTCATAGAAGGAGTTGGAATGAATGCTTAGTGGAGATACTTTGAGGCGTCTGCTATGTTGATTTGTCAGATTGTCAGCCAGTTAATGATGGTGATTGTTGCTATAGATGCTTGTGGATCAAAAAAAAAAGTGAATTAGCAAATATAACTCAGAGGAAAGGCATAAACTAGCGATTAATTGCCCCTTGCATTTCAAGTACAAGGTTGACAATGGCTGTTACCAAATTTACTTGTTTCCTTCCTATTTGATCCAGACTGATAGGTCCGACATTAAATTATAAATTCACTCAAATTAGCTCCTATGTAACTGAACTCTCATGAGAAAAAGATGTGATACAAGATCAGATTAACTTAGGAACCTCACGCACGAACCTGTGGGAGAGGAACTTCCTCGAAAATTTTCTCCTTACCACTCCCGGAAATAGTCACAGGGTAATAACAATACATGACTTGGTAACAAGGCGAACCCTGATCCGTCTGGTCTGGAATACAGAGAAAAATACCAAGGCCTTCGCATCTACATCAGTCTAGTAAAAAAACGATTTTCCAAAATAGATGATCAGCGTGCAATAATTCACTGAAAGCAGCCGATCACTTTTGAAGGAAGATTTTATGTGAATCAACACTAAATCAGCAGCAGCGGAACCTAGAGGATATTCAGAAGATACATATTCAATTGATATTTACTAAGCTTGCATAGTACGACACAAGAGTGAAATATCCATATTCAATTGAATCAATTCTAGATGAGGTCCTGCGGGCAATGTCCTCACTCGTCCTGTCTTCTTGGAATGCATGGCATGTTCTGCATCTTTTCTCCTTGATTTCTTCGAGAACAGAAATTATTTTTCTCTGGACAGGTTTGTAGCGGCCGTTCCCAACGGGATGCATTATTTCTTTCCACTTTTTGTTTCTTTGTCATTTTTTTAACAATTGGCCATTGAAGAGTTCCGTTTACCCCCAAGTAAAATATAAAAGAAAGCGTAAAAAAAAGTGAATATTTTTTTTTAGTTCACATTTTGTGGTTTTGAATCAGTCTTTGATGTTTTAGTAAGAGTATCAAAGATTTTTTTTTAGATGTGTCTAAACGCATATCAATGACATTTACGGTCGGTCAGTTATGTTAAACAGCGGGTATGGGTATGGAGGGGTTTTATGCTCTATTCACAAGCTGCTATTACGTCAGAATAGTAGGTATTATGTTATTAAAAGAATATCTATTCAGATCATTTTTCTATCAGATACTGTGATGTCAGACTGGAGTGCCTGAGGTCTGCATTTTGTATTTAAAAAAGGCCAAAAATAATCAAAAACCACTGAAAATGGTTATTTACAATTTTTATTGGCATTAATGCGCGCAGAGTTATTCCATATCGCAATTGCATGTAAATTAATTCATAAGACTTTGAATGTTTGATTTTTTCCCTATGTATTCATTTTACCAATAAGTCACATGGCGGTTAGACGGACAATATTCTACAAGTATGAGAATCAACTGATACAGAGAAAAATCACTAGCTCCACCTCCTTCCTTCTGCCACTACTTCTACGAATGGTGGACACGTCGTTGAACTTATGGTTCTTGTTTACTTGTACATCAATCAATTACAGAAGAAAAAACATTCCAAAGAAACATTTGTTTACTTTGGATTATCACTTGTAGCCTCTGAATTTCCTAAATGGTCACCAGTTGTCAATGATAATCTGATGCAAATTCACCTTCAGACAGTTTTATCCTTGACCGATTAAATCAGCGATTCTTAACCAGGAGCCACACCCTTGGGATGTGAGAAATTTAAATATAGGATGAAAGTCCACAGGAAAAAGGTAGGAATTTTTCTGAAAGTCTCGAGAAGTATTTGCATAATATTGTGATGAATTTAATGTATTAACTTTTTAAGAAACCCAATTCCGCATACCAAATTAAATTTTCAGTCTGGCCGCCCATGCTGTGTGAAGGAATAGGTCAGTGGATAAATTCCATAAACAATCAACACCTTATTGCATGGAATGAATCATATATACAATTATTAGTTCTTAGAACGATTATCTGTGAATCAGTATAACTGGAAAAGAACTATACCAATTATAAAACATAAATGCCTATACTTTCTATAAGAAGGATTGCAGATTTTCTTACTAAATCATAAGCAGCAACTGACTTTAAGCTTCAATCGTTGGACATAGACCTTCCCCAGGATTCTCCAGACGTCTCTAACATGGGCGTTGCAGAGCCAGTAGCTTCTGAACTTTGAGTGTCCTATCAGATCCAATGAAATCTCCATTTTTTTCTCTAACATTCTGTGATGTATTTTCATCTCTTCGTGCGATCTCCAGCATTATTTCTTTCCCTGCACGTTACACAGTTTTCGGTCTATCTTTTGGTCATCTTCCATTTTTAAGCTCCATAGGTGACTATCGGATGATGCATTGGTAGTATACCTTTCTCTTGATGGTTGAGTTTCCTGAACTGAAAGCTTGCCAGCATTGAGTGATTCTTTGCTTGTTTTCTTCTTCTTTTGAGAATTCCACGGAGATTTGTTATCATAGGAAGCAATATTCCATTTATCATTGATTTTCCGACTAGCATTCTCTACATTTTGATTTCAGTTTCATTTCATGGCTACAGACTGGAAATAAAGAATTGGCCCCCGATGTTTGACGAAATTCAAATTTGTACTCTTTTTCTTTGGAAAGCCTATCTTAACGTGGTGGCTACCTTACCGATTTGGTCACTGACCATACCTGCTGCATTTATTCAAATAAAGCCATTCCTTACTTCTTCCAGAGAACCAACTGCATTGTTTTCAAATCTGTGCAGACTTGGGGCGACAAGTATCCTAGGTTTAATTACGAGCACCAGAAGTGGCGTCACTCACTTCACCTTGCACTATCTCACCTATAGCTTGGTAGAAGATAGGTTCATACCTTTTCCAAAGGAATTAGTGCAAAGTGAACACGAAGTGCCTCAGCCAGAGTTTGAACTTGGTTCGCCAGGTCCATTACCGATGCTGTTACCTGTTCCGTTACCTGCACCTCCATTCTTAGTTATGGTGCCAAAAATTCACCAATTGTCACAGTGCTGGGTTTTTAGATGCGCTAACATCTATATCTGACTAACTACCTGACGATTGCAAACACCTCACGTAGGAAACGCCCAAGATCTCTAAAAAGCATTACCCTCTACGACAAAAATGCTTGCATTTGATGTCGCTTAAATGGAGATGTCGGGAGTTCAAGTCATCATAGAAATTGTCTATTTCCTCTTGGCTAAATCACAAAGTGGGAGCGTAGATCTTGTAAACTTCGCAATTGCTAACGGATTTAACATCATGAATACCCCTTTCAAGAAGATACCCAATAGGAAATAGACTTGGAAAAGCCCCAATCACGAAACAAAGAACGAAATTGACTGCACCCTCATGGACAAAAGCAACGTGGTCAAGGACATCCAAGTCCTCAATCAAGTCAACGTAGGGAGCGACCACAGAATGGTAAGATGTAAAATGCAAGTAAATACCAACAAAGAACAAAGAAAAATATTCCACACCAAACTGCAACCACTAAACATACCAAAAGAACACACACGATCCTTCAAACTCGAACTGAAAAACAGATTTAGAATTATTACTGAAAATGACGACACCAACATCAACGGACTAAACAACAAAATGTCAGCATCTATAATAGAATTCGCTACTATATTTAAACCAACGAGCACACAAACCATTAGTAAAATCTCAGATGAAACCAAGAATCTCATGGAAAAACGCAGAAACGTCGAGCCACCGGCAACAACAAGAGAGGAAATTGAAGAGCTCGAAATCAATAAAATAATCAAGGAAAAACAAAGGGAAGACAGAAGATACACTGCAGCGGTCATTGCATCGACTCTCGGAAAAAGTTGGGCTTCAAAGCAATAAACGAAGGCCTCAATTCAGGACAGAAGCAAATAACCAGCATACTCAAGGAAAATAGAGACCCAGTCACAGACAGAGACAGGATTGTTGAGCGTGCCAAAGAATTTTACCAAAAACTCTATTCATCCAAACAAGGACCTCAAAACAATAAACAAGAAACGCAAGACGCAAGCAATCAACTCGTGGGGTTTTGGAGATGAAACAATCCATCAAACAGACGAAGAAAGAAAAGATCCCTGGACCGGACAACATCACCATTGACCTACTCCAAAAAGCTAGTAAGATCATCACTAGGAAACTGGCTGTCCTTTTCAACCTGTTTCTAAAACAGAGTGAAGTCCCAGATGATTGAAACACTGCAATTATGAAGCTTTTATATAACAAAGGAAACCTTAAAGACCTCAACAACTACAGACCATAAGCCTTCTCAACTGCATGTACAAACTTTTCACAAGAATCATCATCAACTGAATCACAAGAGCACTTTATGAAAACCAACCATGAGAGCAAGTTGGCTTTAGAAGCTACTTGACCATGGACCATCTACATTCGATAAATCAGCTGAAAGAAAAAGCAGCAGAATATAAGCTACTACTCGCTGTAGCATTTATCGACTTCGACACGGTGGATATCCCTATGGTCATGAAGGTTATCACTTGACAAGGTGTAGATCCAGTAAATGTCGAAGTGCTGAAGCATATATACAATCACAGCAGCTCCTTTATCAAGCTACATAAAGACTTGCAACCCTTTCAGCTCCAAAAAGAGGTGATATAGAGTGATACTAGCTCACCCAAACTCTTCATATCCTACCTCTAGATGATCTTCAGAAGACTAAAGTGGGAGAGCATAGGAATCAGAATAGACGCAAATATCTGAGCAACATCAGTTTTGCAGACGACATTGCCCTTTTTACAGAGAACCTACACAACCTCCAACGAATGCTAGATGGACTAAATGAGGAAAGCAAGAAAGTTGGCCTACACATGAACTCCAGCAAGACGAAGATCATGTGCAACAACCGCATCGGAAATAAAAACATCAAAATCAAAATCGAAGACAGAGAACTGGAGAAAGTAGATCGCTACATCTACTTTGGATAGCAAATCTCCATGATACCCTCAAAAGAGGAAGAAATCAAGAAAAATATCATCCTAGGATGGCAAGCCTTTGGCAGAGCAAGCTCAACTTTTAAAAACAAGCAGATTCCATTAATTCTGAAATTAATGGTGTACAACCAATGCATCCTCCAAAACGTCACTTATGGAGCTGAAATATGGAACCTAACTAAGAGACAGACTCGAAAATTGAGAACCATACTATATGCACATGAATGATTTGTGTTCAATCTCACATGGAGTGACCACAAGACAGCACAGTACATCTGGGAAAAGTCAAAAGTCAGAGACATTATAGAATCCATTAAAAATCTCAAATGGCAACGGGCTGGTCATGTTGCAAGAATGGCAGACAACTGATGGACATTGCAACTCGTGATATGGATCCCCAGACATCACATGCGCTGCTGAGGCCGACAGAGTATTAGTTGGAGAGACGAGCAAGACAAATTCAGAAAGTACTGGCTCTGTGAAGCCCACGATAGAGAAGTGTGGCGAATCCTAGGAAAGGTTTATGTCCAACGAGGGACGCCAAAAGACTGATGATGATGATGATGATGATGATGTCACTGTTCTTCCATCAGAAAATTTAAGAGACATGTGAGTTTTTTCAATTCACATACTGTGTTTTTTCTTTGTTTATTTTTCTCAATGCTCCAATAAATCACTTTTACTTCGAAAATTGGTTATAACTTTAATGGATTTAGTAACATTTTGATTAGATCAATGTTGAAGATTGAAGTCATATTCAATTTATCAATATGGGACAATATATTTCCTAAATCTTATATATAAATATATATATATATATATATATATATATATATATATATATATATATATATATATATGGAGAATTCAGGTGTTTGGGAAAATTTTTTGAATCAGTTCAACATGTAAACTTGAGAATAAATAATCCTTGCTATATCTTCACACAGAAAAGAACTAGAGTCTATGACCTGACTTCCTGGCCTGTTGTATATTGCTAAGTATTGAGGTAAAGTTATGATCAGGGCTATTTACCTCTGCCAACAAAGTTGGTGAATTCAACTGCGTTCTTCTTTGCGCCAGTCTCTCCGTCTTTGCATCTGTGAACCCGATATCACCGAAAGTTTTCAATGAATTTCAGTGAAATTTTGTAGAAAGGTAGGCAATGGGATTAAGAGAGTTTTGGTTTGGTCCATGAATCTTTTCTGTGTTAGAGATATGTTTCTGCTTTTTTTATTTTGTTATATATATATATATATAAGGGATAGAGCAGTCTTGTGGATGAGGAATTTCGGTGTAAATAGATATATCGCTTAAATTCAGTTTTATTGACTGTCCAGTTCCATAGGATATCGGCCTCCGGGTCTGAAGTGAAGGTTTCAATTCTGCCTCGCTGTACTGGATGGGATATTAGAAAGTCTACAGCCACACTGAAGAGATGTAATAGAGATGTAAGAGATGTAATCGAAACAGCTGTCTGTGGATGACACAATAATATATATATATATATTTATATATAGTTGAGTCATACATATATATATATATATATATATATATATATGACTCAACTATTTAATTATTATATATATATGACTTTTAAACAAGATATCTTCAAAAGTCTATAAACTTCAATGAAATTTCTAAGAAAGGTGGACAATTTTCTACGAAAGAAGCAATCGAATTTAGGGGCGGATTAATGCTGAATTACTCCCCCTGGCACTTGCTTTAGCAAAGGTATGCGCTCTCTGAATGCCTCTGGTTTTTGTAAGGAAATAGAAGAAGGGTATCTTTCATGCATATATTTCTCGGAATTTTTTATCAGCCGCCGTGCACCTAGATCAAGTGTGGCTCCCAAACCTTGTCACATAGATCAACTGAACGTTTCCAGAGATCAACAAATTTGGTGAGAGAGAAAAAAAAGAAGTAGCTTTGTTCATTCCATAAGATGCAAATAAATCAAAGCTTTATTTTATATACGCCAAGGAGAAAAAAATGTTGAAAATGATGAATTCTGTTTATTACGTTGACAGAAATAACAAATAGCTCTTGGTAAAAGAAAACGTTGCTAAGGCAAAATTCCGTGATGATGTGTATGAAAAGACACAGTGGCGTCATTATATATTCTTTGTACATTTCTTTTTCCGGGAGAATATACTTTCCTTTTTTTTTTTTTACTTATATTCTATTCTTCATTTATATACTTGTGCGTATGTGCACGTATATTATTTTTAGGCCAATATCTTTGTTGATGTATCAAAGGTTATTTTGTTCGCTTTTTTAAAGAAAACTTGTAGCGAAATCATCTCAGGACGAGAATCTTCGTCAGCCATATTTAGCTTAGGGTGAATATCAAGGCAGTAGGGGCCCTCTAGCCCTATGAGGCAGTCTATCCCGGGGTAGGACACTGGACCCGTGGAAAACACAGTTGCTACGAACAATAATTGGGCATCAATGGATCATTCGAGAAACTGGTTAGTCCATCAATAGAAACTGTCATTAGACCAACGTCCTCGAGCAGCATGCCGTGTTGGGGATGATCAACTGAAAATTTGAAAAAAGAGGTGATAAATGAATAAGTTACTTCTCAGACGTTTTTAGGGCAGTGATATCTAAAAAGTGAGAATCCTCAAAAAAACTGGCGGACATAAGTAAGAAATCAATCTAGCTCAATCTTGCATTGTAAATTGAACGCATTTTCCTAGACATGATTAGGAGTAAATGTTGAAATTAGTTCTATTGATGCGGCTTGTGTACAAAATACATATACGCATTACCAGGCAGCCAGATCAACTTGAAAAAATGAAGAAACCTATTTTGGTGGATTTCTGGTGACTGTTTTGGTTTGAGATTTCATGGGGGCCAATCTTCCAAATGGCAGTAGAATGCCTGCCTTGGAAATCAGCATTCTGAAATTTTGCTTTTTACCTGAGTTTGAACTCCAGCAACAGATGCTGGGGGCATTTAAACAGGCAACTATCTCAGCCTGCACAGCACTTGCCATAAATATTTGCACAAAGAGACATTTTTCTTCTCATCGCTTGCTTTTGACAGTGAAATAAAAGACAGAAACTTTGCACAAAAAAAGCCTAATTTTTCGCAATTCATTCATGTCTTGTGATTCTGATCGCTAAATTTCTTCGAAACGTTTTTTCCTCCTTGATAATCAAATACTTTATTGGAAAAAAATAGCATGTTTATTTTGTTTCCACCCTTCTAAAATTGTATTTGGAATTGATCAGGGAGATTGAGAAATGAATTCACATTGCCATGTGGAAGAGTTTCTAAACTAGTCGCTCAAAATCTATCAGGCCCCTGCAATCCCAGGGAATAAAAACAGATTTATGCTTGTTCAGTTATGTATGAGCAATACTTTTTCATCAAAGATATTTATCAAATTCTCTGAGTTGACTAAATTATTGCGATTAGTCTGGAATTTAAGATGTACGAATTTCAAACATGAATAACAGAGAGAGAGAGTATTGAAAATGAAGAGTGATTCCGTGACGTCATATCGTGTCAACTTGTGCCTCCGAATCGTCGGTATTTTCTTTGTGGACATTGCATTCCTGATGTGAAAAAATATTATTTTCATATCATAACAAGTATATGTATATTTTATCTATTTTTCTCTTCGACGAAAATTACTTTTCTGCCAAGGATGTCATTGAAACAGTTAACATAATATTAGAACAATTAAACAATATAAAAACATTTTAAAAAGGCAGTAGTTATTCGCCCGTAATTTTGAGGTATTCGTCCGACCGTGTTATTTATAGATTTGTGAATGACAATTTTCAGTAGTTTTTCGATGACGTTCTGTCAAATATCAGTACATTTTGAGATCAAATCCAACAAGGAGCAGGATATGTATTTTTTTTCAAATTTTCAACGCTTCCAAGGTCAGAAGGGGATTAACCATGAGTAGGCATACCCTTTCCATCTGTTGTCAAACTCTCACTATCGAGTTTTTACTATATTTTCGTATATAACAATGACGGATGACAATGACCAGAAGAAAGGCTGGTGATGTCATGCATAAATAACAGTGACACAGTGAGGTACGCAAAACTGGTGGCGAATTCATTTCCTTTCCTGAAGCCCAACTCAGATTGACTTGTTCTACAAAAGGTAGCTAATCTGATTTACATAAACTATTGATAAAGGAGTTGGAATGGGATTGATAGTATTGGAATCACGTTGTAGGGAAAAATTAATTCTCCTCTGTTTACTTCCTCGATTACAATGAAGCAAAGGGGTTTGAAATTAGAGCAGCCAAGCTTGTTTTTGTTTATATTCTCCTTGCATAATGTTCCTGCACCTTAACTCTCAAAACCAAACGAATCAAGCGCGACCCCGATAGTTTAGCGCCTTTTCTCACTGCCCAAGCCAGACGCGGGTCAATTTTCGCGTGAGAAGCACTTCTTCCCGACACTCTCATCATTCTACATAACTTTTTGGTTTTTCTTCGTCTCCTCCTACCATCTTTTGAACTACATTTTCTCTTTATTTTCTCCCTTCTTCTTTCTCACCCTCACATCAAACTATCTAACTCCCCCTTTCTCCCCTCTCCCGTCCTACTCTTTTATTAAACTACGTAACCGTTTTTTCTGCTCTCTTTCAGTCTTGTCTGTCACATTTGTAGTATCTGCAGCAGCCACCAGCCCATCCTGTTGTTGTAAAATTATGAAAATCGTCAGCGAAGCGACGGGTCACAGACTCGTTGATGATAGCTGCCACTCCATACAAGTATGACGGTTTCTAAGATAGAACATTGCCATGTGTCCTCCGTGGAGCAGCGTATGGGGAAAAGATAGAGTGCACAGTACGGCCTTAGCTTGGCAAGATGATCTAATAATCGACGATATGGCATAGGCAGAGGTGGTTGCAGAATAATCTGGTTGCTGCATACTAGTAGATATATAGACCAAAACTGACGGATATAAATCATATTAAGCCTAGAAATTTGTGTATTTGGCATCGTGTCAATGCTGAGGTCGGGTTGGTTTTTTGTTTATGATTAATAGTAAGTAGACGTCCTTGCAAAGAGATTACAATATTGCTTGTTATTCAAGGATTGGCTTTTATTTTTCTTCGATAATACAGGGTGTACGAAAAGTAAAGCCCCATATATCCCAAAAAACAGTTTCATCGAGGCAATATACAAAGGCTCGCGCGCATTACTCGGATATATGAATCCAACTACATTAAAGTATTATGACATTTAGGAAATTTTATTTTACATGTTGGACGAGCACATATATTCATGTCCTGGCATCTTACTGTTTTGTAGTTTGTTTTTGTTTTTTGTCTCCGTTTTTTTTTTTTTTTTTGTATCGGAACCGCTGAAGCCAAAGAAGCTAAGATGATGGAACTTGAATATATCTGTCTTGCCCAATAACGACATGAATGCAAAACACAAGCAGAACGTTATTTTTTGAAACTTCCGTTTTTCAGCATTGTTTCTGATGAGGTCGCAATAGCGTAAAAGGTAAAATGTTTTTTTTTCTAAATGTCACAATACTTTAATGTAGTTATGTGCAGCGGGTGACATGTAAGGTTCAATGGGACAGCTGTCCATTTCGATGCATTCATTCAATCAGAAAGCCACTGATCTCCACACAGTTCAACGTTGATAGTGGTGACCTTTTTTTTCTTTTTTTTTTCTTTTCTGGTTTTCAATTGTTGCATGGTGGCTTGTTGTATAATATATATCGTGCTGTTTAGAACTTGGAATAGAAAAAATAATCCGGGGAAGTTAGTTGATTTCGCTGGCCTCTCGACAACAGCACATCCTCCTTGCCAGCGATCTTCCAAATTATAATCAAGCCAGTCTTGCACAATGCAAAACCGTAATTTGGGGACAAATCAGGTGTTATTTTTGTGACACCCTGTATTTACTCTTTAAAAAAATCATCCATATCTGTTAGTTAACCTAATGTTACATATTTTCTCTTCCTGCGTATTATTAGATGTGCTAGCATCTATAGCAGCGGTCATTGTCACTCACTGACTCACTAACAAATCGACATAGCAAACGCTCATACCATCTTTTAAGAAACATCCCCCTCCCATTCTTTTATGAATCTGATGTCACTTATGTGACTTTTTATCATCACGTCATAAGAACGAGAAAAACGTGGAAATCTATTTTAGGACGTCAAAAGACAAACACGTGCAATCGCACAAAGAGAATTCTATTTTACTGAGAGATGAGCGTCAAATGGAGGCCCTTTTAGAGAGGAAGGCTCTTAAAGGCTGACTCTTTCAAGGGATTTTGCTTCCAAAAGGCTGTAAAGATCGAACAAGCCCACTCAGGGTCTGATTTGTTCTCGTGTGTTGACCCAAAGTTTTGAAGCGACTGAAGAAAAAATAAAAATGACATTAAATATGAAAAGTACACCCCGTCTCGAACTCAAGATGAATTATTCAATAATTTCTTAAATCAGCCTAATAGATTTAGCCCTAAACAGTTACACAACAGAACTGATATGCTAAATCTTAAAAAAGCTGACCAGATGAGTGGAGATGAACTTAATATGATTTATAATGATAGAATGGGTGTAACGTTTTCTACTGCAACTAACTATGTAATTGGCTGGTTGCTCTCCTCTAAAGAAATCGGTAGATTAATCATATGTATAAATTTTATAACTGTTTCATTTAACACTGCTCGATGTAGAAATGTAGAGCTATTATATAAGACAACTATGAAATGTAATTGATTCGTAACAAAGTTAACCATGTTTTACTATTTTTAAAATTATGCAAACGAGTCTATTTGGATATCTTGTTAATAGTGAAACAAGGTTAACGTATATTTCAATAACATATTCCACACACACACACACACACACACATTTATATATATATATATATATATATATATATATATATATATATATATATATATATATATATATATATATGTATGTATATATATATATATATATATTAAATTCATTTGAGACAACGTAAGCAGAGGCCAAATGTTACATTCTCCGGGGAAATCATTACAAATAAGAGTTTCAATATAATATAATCATTCTGTCGGATCATATACCTATTTCTAAAATTATATATATATATATATATATATATATATATATATATATATATATGTATATATATATATATATATATATATATATATATATATATATATATATATATATATATAGATATAAGTTAGAAGTGCCTGGGAGTGTTTGTGTGTTTGTATGTGTGTAATCATGTAAAAAGTACATCAACGTGGGTACAGCCCAACCGAAATTGGCATGCCCACTTGATTGATCCGGGGGACGGTTCTAAACCATGATGTGCTGAGAAAAATAATTTTAACGGGTTTCAGAGTCAACGAAAATTGGAAAAACCCTCTCAATAAGATCTCCCATGGACATATGCAGGGAATGCTTTTGAGGTTCAATAACCTGTAACCCCACCCAAACCCTGAAAAAGAATAAGATTCAACTATAAAAACCTTCAATTAAAAGATGTAGTGTCAGTACTAGGGACTTTGTGATGACAGACGAATCAACCGAAAGCGCTCGATATGACTTGACATTTCATCGGTTTGACCTTGATAGTCGTCCTCTTGTGAGAAAAAAGGGAAGGTAGCTGAAAAAGTCAAGACAACATTGCTTGTTGGTCGGGTTCAACTAAATTTGCATAAATATATATATATTTATATGTGCGTGTGTTCATTTACATGTAATAAACTGGCGATCATTTCTCATAGATTTTCAAAGTAATGTATGCATTTATCATAATCTCTGTTGGATTATATATCCGTTTCTTATATATTTACAAATACATATCAATATGGGTTTATATATATATATATATATATATTTATATATATATATATATATATAATTTTTGTGTCATTCATATTGTGTTTCGATGTATTACAACTCTTCAGTGTGGCTATAGACAATCTATTATCTCATCTAGGATAGAGGCAGGATTGAAACCTTCGCTTCAAACCCGGAGGCCGGTATCCTATCGCTGAGCCACGGAACTGGACGGTCAGTAAGGCTGGATTTAAGCGATATATTTATCTAGCTTAAATCCCCCATCCACCAGCGTGCTCTATTCCTGTGGAAGAGCATTGCATAAGCTTATAATGAACGAGTTATCTCACTTAAAGAGTGATCAAGCCATAATAGAGGAGCGTTGATAATTGCTGTGTTATCCACAGAAAGCTGTTTCGTTGTATTACAACTCTTCAGTGTGGCTATAGACAATCCATTATCCCATCCAGTACCACGAAGCTAAATTGAAACCTTCATAATGGTTGAAAATAAGGAAAGACATCACTGATTGTGTAAGCTAAAATTTATTCCGTTAAAATGCCTCTTCATTCAGCTTTATCAAAGAGGTGATTTAAGTGAAACAATTTTCGAATTATTCGTTTATTCTAAGTAACAACGTCTCACGCATTCACATTACTTGAAATAAAAGAATATTACTAAAATTATTTCATGTAAATTATCTCTTTGATCAACCCAAAAGGCGAAACATGCTATGGAATAAATTTTAATAAATCGTTTTCTCTCGTTATTGTCAGCTAAATTTATACTCTTGGATATGCTGCATCCACAAACTAATTATATATAATTCATATATATATATATATATATATATATATGAGTGTGCGTGTGTATGTTCTCGAGTTCTTTATGCATTTGCAGAAATATGTACCCGTTTTCTGCAGCGATCGAGCGATATCTTCAAATTCGTGTTCTCTTAAAGGCCTAATAGTTCACCGCTTCAAAGCTGTTAATAGTATAAATAAATTGTTAGGTCTCACCTATTTTATCTGAGGTTCTTTTAAAAAGTCAATGAACTTGTTTCAGCGGGAGAGTCCATCGTTTCAAATGATTGATAGAAGACTTCTCTATCAGAATGAGAAAAAATTCACTTTCAAGGGTGGGGAAGAGTTCATTGTTACGGAGAGAGAAGTACACAGGAAAAGTCACAGTCCCCTTTATATCGATAGATATCTGAAAAAAAGTTTAAATTGATCAGACAGAAGATAGTCTTAAGCAACGAAAATGGAGATGATCTGGACACATGGCAAAAAAAAATTGACAACAGATGGCACAAAAGTCGTACCAATTAGTGCCCATGGGATAGTAAAAGCAGTAGGAAGAGACCAGCTACAAGATTGGTGTATGAAATACAGAGATTTGCCGGTAAATCATGGCAGATGTTTGCGCAGTTGTGGACTTATGATAACAGATGATTATGATGATTATGATCTGATATCAGTGAATTTTATCGTAATGCTGTTTCCCTACATTATTACAATGAATTGGGCCATGAAACTCAAAGATGTTGACCAGAAGACTGGCGATGAAAATGATATAATAATGAGATGGGTGTAACGTTTTCAACTGCAACTTTCCGTGTAATTGGCTGGTTGTTCTCCACTAAAGAAGTCAAAATCATATGAATGCAGGTCTGGATAGTCATTCGAACAAAAATGGTCATGCCACCAACTTTTGGTAGCATGTCCTGTTGGGGTTGATCAATCGAAAATTGGTAAAAAATGGTGATCAATGAATCAGTCATTTCCCCCACATTTTGTTGGAGAGTGATCACTAAATAAAACAAGTGTAAATGCTACTGATCATCCATTTATTGAAAAATTACATTACAAATTACCCCCTCCCTTAGTAGACATCATCAGCCTTTTACCGTCTGTACATAGACCTCCCCCAAGATTCACCAGAACTCTCTATCACGGGCGTCACTGAGCCAGTACTTTCTGAACTTATCAAGTTTGTCTTGCCATCTTATGTTTTGTCGGCTCCGGTTTTACCTATGATTTCTGGGTATCCATGCTGTGAGGCGTGATGTTCAGCGGTTGTCTAATATTCTAACATGACCAGCCCATTGCCATTTAAGTTTTCCTATGGATTCCATGATATCTCTGACTTCTGTCTTCCCTCTGGTATACTGTGTTTTCTTGTGATCTCTCCGTTTGAGGTTGAGCGTAATTCTCTCATGTGTCCGTTGCATGGTTCCCAATTTAAGGGTCAGTCTTCTTGATTCGGTTCCATGTTTCACCTCCGTAGGTTACTCTAGGGAGGATGCATTGGTTCCATTCTTTTCTTTTAGTACTAACGGAATTTTTTTGTTCTTTGAGGTTAAGCTTGCCTTGCCGAAAGCTAACCAACCTAATGTGATTCTTCATTTGATTCCTTCTTTTGAGGATGTCATGGAGATCCGTTGTCCTAGGTAGATGTAGTGGTCTACTTTCCCTAGTTCTGCATTTTCGATTTTGATTGTTTTTCTTTGTTTTCAACATATTGGTTGTACATGATATTTGTTTTAATCAAGTTCACGTGAAGACCAAATTCTTGCTTTCTCCGTCGTCTATCCAGGATCATCTGGTGGTCATGAAGGATCTCAGCAAAATGGAAGGTGTCTTCTGCAAATCTAAGTTTGCTTAGGTATTTGCTTTCTATCCTGATTCCTTTTTTTTCGATTCAAGGTACTGGATGATCATCTCTAGGCAAACTGTGAAGAGTTTAAATGAGCTGTTATCTCTTTGACGTATCAATTTTTCGAGCTGGAAGGGGTCCAGGTCTTTATGTAGCCTGATGAAGGAACTGTGGTGTGCAATACTCTGATATATACTGGATCTATGCCTTGTTGAATGATAACATCAAAGACCTTTAATACATACATCCATACAATCATACGTAGCCAGCTACCCTGCTTAAAAACTGAAGAAACTTATGTTGACAGCTTAAGTGACAGTTCTGGTTGGCAGTTTCATTTCTGTGAGTGTGTTTCTGAAATTAAAGAAAGATATGTATAAATGAAAAATAAAAGTAGAAATCTGAAGCGCATTTGTGAGCGTTTTGCTTGTATTCTCACTGAAAATGCATGCAAGCAAAAAAAAAAATGTCATGCGTGTGTTTGCAATTTGTGACTTCACATTTGTGTACCTGTTGATTAAATGGAAAATTTGTCTGGGTATTTACTCTCTTAAAATAGGCACACCTTGTTCAGTAATTTACAGAATTGTAAACATATCGGCTTGTGTAGGTAGTTGAATACAATTATCATTGCGTAGGAATGATCTATCTTTCTCATTTGACTGTTTATTCTTGTTTGTGTGTGTACGTGTGTGTGTGTTTGTTTTATTTTTTTCAAAATAGGCGCACCTTGTTCACTAATTTAAAGAATTATAGATGAATGCGTGGGTGTAGGTGCTGAACACAAATATCATTGCGTACAAATAATCTTATGCTTTTATTTGTTTGTTTTTGTTTGTGTGTATATGTATGTATGTCTGTCTGTCTGTCTGTCTGTCTCTGTGTGTGTGTATGCCTGTCTGTCTGTGTGGATATATGCTCACGTAACTTTGGTTTTTGTGCCTTCCCGCTTATGAATGAGTTTATATTTTTGTTTGCTTGTCTGTTTTTCTTTGTGTGTGTGGTGTGCGTGTGTGTGTGCGCGTGTGTGTGTATGTTTAAATGTATGTGTACGTACACAGTGTGTACACATGAACTCGTTAAACTGCTTGTCTGTTTTTCTTCGGGTGTGTGGTGTGCGCGTGTGTGTGCGTGTTGTGCGCGTGTAAATGTATGTGTACGTACACAGTGTGTACACATGAACTCGTTAAACTGCTTGTTTGTTTTTCATTGTGTGTGTGGTGTGTGTGTGTGTGTGTGTGTGTAAATGTATGTGTACGTACACAGTGTGTACACATGAACTCATTAAACCCACCCCGTTGCATCGTTCTCTTTTTACCATTGTTTATCCTACTTTCGCTGCATGAACTCACGTTGGAAAACGTCAGCCAAAAGTGTCAACAGAACTGTCAACATAGGTTTCTTTCAGTTTTTAAGTTGGTTTGGTTGACTAGTTAACTGAACGACTACATATATATATATATATATATATATATATACATATATATATATATATAAATATATATATATATATATAAATATATATATATATATATATATATATATATATATATATATATATATATATATATAAATGTGTGTGTGTATCACACGTACAGACCGCACCAATTGAGCTAGAGGTATGAAAATAATATAGACATTTACTTTTTATTATGTCTTCAAAAAACTTCGTTGGGGGGGATGTCGCCCCCCCCTAAATATTTTTTAGTGGGGGAATGTTCGATTTGTAATGTGGGTTTAAGTTAAACTGATCACTTAGTCGGTGTTTGGTAGCAATCATGCCTGTTCTTTTGATGATTCACTCTTTTTCTACTAATTACCGCCCAACAAAATGCGAGTGAATTAATCAACTCATCCATCGATCGCCCCTTTTTTTCCAATCTTAATTGATCGCCCCCAACAATTTAAGCTGACAAAAGACGTTGGTCACGTGACGGTTTCTAATGTGTGACCAACCAGACCTATCTGTGATATTGTTTTATTTAACGTAATCAACCTTTTCAACCTACACATGCTTTTTACATGAAAAGATGTTATGGGGGAGGGAAAGAAAGAAAAAAAAATAATCCGAGTTCGTGATGAACAATTCTACTCCTTTTCTTGTCAAACTACGATTGTAAATATATAAACCCACAAAAGCAGATTCATTTCAATAAACGATAATTACCGTGTGATAACGTTTTCACAAATTATATTATATTAGGGCATTGCCTGTTCAATAGGTACACCCAGTTTCATGAAAATCTAAAATTGAAATAATGTTTATTCATGTATTCATTTATGATATCGCTAATAGCAACAATCAAAACAGAAATATCTACATTGATCATAATAAGAATCAAAACATGTTTTTTTGAAAATACTGTCACTTCGTCTAAGTAAGATTCAATTTAATCTCATTCTGTGGAAAAAAAATCGACAGAAAAAAAATTGATTGTCGCTTTCTCTTTCGCAATTTGATTCTAAAATCATTAGAGACACAAATTATGTCATGAAAACATCCCTTTTTGCTGTCACAAAATATGTGTTCATGTCAATGTAGATTTTTATTGTTATTCGAGCACCCCTTTTAGATCAAGAACCGCTGTGCAAGATGACTCTAAACTTGACACTGCAATGTCCGGTGCATGGATCAAGATATCTGGTGAATATCAACTTCGTACTACGGCCAGTTGTCGAGTTATCTCGGTGTACACGCACACACACACACACACACACACACAGAGATATGTCTCAGATTATAGTAAGGATGATAAATGCTGGACATGTGGGGTGAATGATACGAAGTCTAAAAGTCGTTATTCTTACATGTTCTACTCAAATGTTCGCAGTTTTAGCTCGCTCGCTTGAATCATTGAAGGATCTCTTGCTCGATGTCAAGTCACTTCTAATTTATAGGATTTATGATATGAGCATTTTCTTATTCCCCTTTTATCACAAAGAACTGTAATTAGCAGTTGATAGCCTTGGAGTTATCTCACTAGCTTCGAGAAATTAGATCATCAAAATATAGATACTATGACTTGAGAGATCCGTTAAATGATCTGAGATTCCGTTCTAATTTTTTTTTTTCAAACCGGCCTCTTTTGTAGCTCAATAAAAACCATCACGTGACCAACGTCTTCTCGTAATATATCATGCTGGAGGTGATCAATCATAAAAATTCAAAAAAAGGGTGATTGATGAATGAGTTATTTATCTAACATTTTGTTTGGGTCGAGATCTTTGGAAATGTCTGAATTTTTCAAAAAGTAAATTTGCTGTTAATTAATCTATACCCCCTTTACAAACCTATTTAAGGGGTAATTTTCAAAAACAAAACGCTTAGAAATAATTGACGTAATAAGAAGTAAATTTTCAGTCCTCTATCTCCATTGATGGTTCCTGTACACATGTTAGATGCATATATATATATATATATATATATATATATATATATATATATACATATATATATACATATATATATGTATATATATGTATATATGTATATATATATATATATATATATATATATATATATATATATATATATATATATATATCGCTAAACCAACTTTAAAACTGAAGAAACCTCTGGTAGTTTCGCGGGATAATTTCTAAAAATTGCAATTTTTCGATCGCTCTATTACTTTAGTGAATTGAAATTTATAATAAAAACGTTCTAAAAACATCTTCGAAAGTTTTTTTGTTTTTTTTTAAATATTCGATTTCTTATTTTTAAAGATAAGAGTTTACTTTGAAAAGTTTGCTGAGTAAGTTGTTGAATGAGATGTGCTGAGACTGATTTGGGGGGTTGTTTCCAACTATTTGTTGGAACAGTCTCATTCAAAGAATATGTATCCCATTATATTCAAAAGTTTGCTTCATTGGACTTTCCCGCTTTTACGGGAGAGAGCGGAAAGCGAAAATGGCATTTAATGTTCGTTTCGAAGCGAGTCGTTATTGAAACGATGCGAATCCTCTTCTTCTTTCCTGTACACCCCAGTCTCCTATATTGTCTGCACAGCAACTTTTTGACGATTCAGCCTCACATACCATCATCTCCATTTTGAGATCTGGGAACTCTCCAAAAATGTCTCATGAATTAAAAGTAATTAATTCTTCGCTCTTGGCCATTCCCACGTACAAAAGCTTTTATAGGACCGCTTTACTTTGGGATAGCAAGGAAAACTTGTATAATTCTTCACAATACCATTAAGATCACTTATTCAGTTTTTGCGATTTTTTGTATCATATATTGAAACTGATGGTATATCGTCCTCTTTGCCGAGAATCTTCCTAATCTCAAAATGATGTAAGACAACCTGAATGGAGAAAGCAAGTAAGTCAATCTTTACATGATCTTTATTAAAGCAAATACCAAGTACAACAAACGTGTTAAGGACAAAGATAAATTAATCACAATTGAAAATGCAAAACTAAAGAAAGTAGACCACTACATCAACCAAGGAATCTCCATGAAATGCTCAAAAGACGAAGAAATCCAGCAGAAAATCAATCTAAGCTGGCAAGTCCAATTAAAGCAAGTCCAATTTTTAAAGAGAAGAAAATCCAATTACTCCAGGAAAAGAAGGGTGTACAACCAATGCAACCTCCCAATAGTCACTTATGGAGCTGAAACATGGAACTTGACCAGAGGATTGACCCTCAAACTGAGAACCCTTCAACGTTCACAGGAGACAATCAGGTTCAACATCACATGGACGATCACAAGACAACACAGTTTATTAGAGAAAACGCGTGATATCGTAGAATCCATCGCAAAAAATCAAATTGCATTGGGCCTTTCATTTTACAATTGCCATAAAAATCACGATTTCTCTACGAATTTTCGAATAGGAACCTCATTCACAATTCCTTGTGAGGGATGCAGGTGAAAATGATCTACACATCTTGATTATCCTCTGACTACAATCTGCGAATGAAGACCATACATTTGAACAAATCTTGATCTTTGATACATGAATGCAATCTTTCACCTTCCCGGTATACCTTGCAATCATAAGTAACAGAATCATTCAATTTATTTCTCACTTAGTCTGACCAATTAAACGTCTAGTCGTACTATACCTTTTTTTTCCCGTGCAAATAAAAAAAATAGGGCAAGCAAATTAGAAAATATACTTTTTTTTCAATTTGGATGTCTTTTTTTTTTTAATTTGCTTGTCGTATTCTTTAATTGGTGGGGGAATGTTATAGATAATCCTAGTAATCTGATAGTTTTAACTATTTTCTTTGGTAATGATAATTAACAAGAACGAAAAGTTAAGTTATGCGGTCACCACCCGAGGTAGTAGTAGGTGGAGGAGGAAGAAGAGCAAGCAGTCTTTCTTTGAATCAATTGATTCTCATATTGTAAAATATCATTTATACTAAGTATTATTTTCAAGGAAGATCGTAAATGCCCATTTTTGACGTTTCGGGCCATTTGTGGGGAGAGCTTTTCTTTAAGACAAAAATACCGAACTTGTGTAATCTATTCTGACATTATGGCAGTTAGCTTCGTGATGATGTCATACTTTTGATGACATCATACATCTTCCTCCCCATTTCTGTTGTTTACGTAAATGTCAGCAGCCGACAGACCAACAACTCATCCGACCTAAAAGCGTCTTATAGAGATGCCTAGAAATAAAACCCTCACCATAATTCCATGGCATAAGATCAAATATTATAAGTGTATAGACATGATGGTGTACATAAGTGAATTTTTTTTTTTTTTTTTTTTTGCGTAATGAAAATGCTCACGTATCGAAGCAGTTGTCACCTATGGTTCGTTGAAATCACAATTTTTAGTATTTTGGGAAAAAATCCACACAATGTGCCGATGCAGTTTCAAGTAAATTCCAAAAAACATCTACTTATAAAATGAACTGTGTGATTCTCTTGGTGTTTTGTCCGTAACAATAAGCTGTTCCACTTGAAGTTAACAATTTTGCTGATAAAACATTACTTGAAACAATTGACTCTTCCACTGTAATGAGATTTTAAGTCAAATATCTTTTCTTAAAACGAAACAAAATAATTCAAATACAAGTAGTCCCAGCTTTTTGAATTTCACTTCACGCCACTTTTTCACTTTCTCAAAAAAAGGCGAAGAGCGGAAGTAGAATTCAGGTCTTGTTGTGAAATTATAGAGGCAGCTCATACCCACATCCCCTTTCTCATCAAAACTTCGGTGTCCTCTAACTCCAACTACCACAAACTCCAATGACTCAGCCTGATATACCATCATCACCATTTTAGGGGTGTAAGACCCTAAAAAGTTTTCTTCGCATAAATTAATGTTAATTGATTCTTCGCTTTACGCCATTTCGACTGAAATGCTTTTTATAGGAACACTTCTTTCGGATAGTGAGGAAACTTGTATAGTTGTGTTATTTTTTCACGGAGATTAACTTGTCTACATATAAACATCCAATTCTAATCGCCAATATTAAAAAAGAAATGAAAACATTTCACAGTGAGTAATAAAGACGTTACTTTTCTCAATGTTCGATTTACTGTAGTATTATTGAAATATTTTGTGTAGGTATTTTCTATGTAATACGCCAATAAATATCGATCTTGCTTCCTTATGAAAAATAACTTGCATGTATAGCTACAGTTATTGGTTCTCATCTTGGTGTTTCTTGAAAATCGTCAACCAGAACTGTCATCAAAAATATCAAAATATGTTTCTTCAGTTCCCAAGTTGATCTGATTGGCTGGCTGGCTGACTGACCAGCTGGCTGGCAGGCTGACTGGCTAGCTGACCAGCTGGCTGGCTGGCTGACTAGCTGGCTGACTGGCTATGTTTATATGCATGTATCGAGCGGACAGGCCGCGCTAATGGAGCCAGAGGGTTGAAATTTCCAACATTTAATGCTTATCGAATATCATACCGATAGTCACCTATGGAGCTGAAACATGGAACTTAATCAATTGATTGACCATTAAATTCATAAACATGCAACGGGTACATGAGAAAATCACGCTCAATCTCACTCGGAGAAATCACAAAACAGAACAGTATATTGGAGGGAAGACAGGAGTCTGAAATATCATAGAAAACATTAGAAAGCTAAAATGGCAATTGGATGGACATCTTGCAAGAATATCAGACAGCTGCTGGACATCACAACTCCCAACGAAGATCCACAGAGATCACATGCAATACCAGGACCAACTAAATATAAGGTGACATGTTGAGCTAGATAAATTTAGAAAGTACTGGCTCCACGATGCCCATGATAGAGAGATCTGGTGAATGCTAAGGATGGTCAATATCCAGCAATCGATGCTAACCGGCTGCTGCTACTGATGGTGATTATGTACATAGAAAAAAAATTTTTTTTTGTTTTATTTTTTGTAAATACACCCAAAGAGGGTTTTTACAGGGAAGGTGGTCAATTGATCCCTTAGTTTGTACCGAGCTGCATTCACATTTCTTTCTTGGAAATCCAGACTTTTCTGAGTGATCACTGTCCAGCAAGTGGCAGGAAAAGTTACTTATTCATTGATTACCCTTTTCTGCCATTTTCTATTTATTACCCTCAATAGAGCATACTGCCAAGAGACGTTGGAATTATGACGGTTTTTATTTAGTAACCAAGCAGACCTTCTCTTATTGATTTTTGAAACTTTTATTATGAAGTACAGGAATTCAGACTTTTTGCTGCGTTACGATGAAATAAATGAATTTGATGTTTTATCTAGTTTCATTCATAGCTGATAAAGTTTCTCAAACTCTTGGAAACTGTCAACCAAAACTATCAACATAGGTTTCTCTTAGTTTTTTCAGGTGGTCTGGCTGGATATGTATGTATGTATGTGCCACGCATGCTGGCTGCTCCAAAATAGCTAAAGAGCCGAAATTCTAAAGAATTACCCAGTCTTTGTAAGATTATTTTTTTAAGTTTTCCCTTTTAGTTTGCAATATAAGCTTATGCTATATTGATCCCTTAGTTTATGCCCGTTATACAAAACTGCTGTCAAAACTGACAACATATGTTTCTTCAGTTTTAACTTGTTCTGACTGGCTGATTATGTATGTTCTACGCGTACAGGTTTCACTAATTGAACTTTCACTACTTATTATGCCAGAAGAGAAACTCTTTATGTTCATTTAATCTCCCCTAATTTTTCAGGGGAAGCGTCCAGTTTGTGAAGTGAGATGATGCAAAATTAATTCCAAGTTTATGTCCGCTTTTTTTTTTCTAAGTTAAGAGTTTTTTAGCCATCACTACCCCCAAAATGTGAGAGAGGTAACTCATTCGTTAATCACTCCTTTTTCTAATTTTCAATTGATCGCCCCTACACGGCATGTTGCCACATGCAATGGTTGCATAATGGATTCTATTGAGTGATTAACCAGACCTGTTTTATTCTGTTTTTTTTTTTTCGAGTCAAAAGAATGTTCTTAATGCATGTTACATGCGGAATTATTAGCATACTTAATATCCGGAGGATTTGTTTTCTACAAAAAAGTTGATATTATTCTATCTTTCAATGATGCCGGGCTTTTTAGCTGAAAGAGATAGATTAAAATTTCAAATTGCCATCCAGAGTTTCAAGAATTATCGGAATATACAGTTGATTTTTATCAAAGAAGGATGACCAAGCTAATTGCTGGCGGAAACTTACTTTCATAGATAAAATAAAATAAATATTGTATCTAATCAAAATGAATAAACACACACGAATTCCTAAATTGTCTGTAAAGAACAAACAAGAATTTCACGAAGGTGACATGCGACACAAGGCTGAGTTTAAAGTGAGTACCCTCACGCGTGCTTAAGGTTGTCCGTGGATGACGACAATAACGTCTTTGATACTTCATCCTTCTTTGGTATACTTTTGTTGGTATTATTCTTTGGTCTTAGTCTTTGGTTTAGTCACTACTTGAGGATCTATCCAAGTTATCAAAGATGAATGCACTGATGACTCTTAAAGCCAAAGTCAGAGACACTATGGTTCCCATGGGTAGGACAAAGTATACCCTCCCCAGGAGTTGGGTAACCACAAGCCAGCTTTTCATGTCTGTAAGGGCGTTTCTCTTGCCTGGCGGTTGTGCAGGTAGGCTGAAGTTTCAGCGGCTCGATGATCTTCTTATCGCTTTTGAGCGGCCAGCTGCAAGTGATTCAAGCCAGGATAATCAATTTAGATGTTTGTTTTTTGTTTTTTGTTTTTGTTTTTTGCTTTGCTTTTCGAATTTTTGAGTCCAGTATTGACAATATCTAGATTATTTTTTCGTGTTCTAAACTCCAGTATTACCAATTGAGACGTTCATTTTTTAAAATTTGTTAATGACTTCCAGAATCAAAAAATTGAAAAATCGGAAACCCTGACGCAAATCTTTCACCACGTTGCTTCAAAGGGGTACAACAGCTTTTACAAACCTTGCGTACTTCTGAAAAGAAACGGCATCATCGGGATATTGGCTTTGGGGCTGTGTTGTAAGTTGGTCAACACAGGATCAATTTACTATTCATAACTTCACTGAGGTTAGAATACCTTATTGGCCGTTGATCACAGTGGAACCATCTGCTGTGTCGAGGCAGGGACAGTTGTGTTGAACTGTAGATAATATTTTGTCATCAGCATATTGTAATTTGGTGATTTTATGTTCAGACGCGAGTCGTTTTTATCGAAAGTGTGAGATGTTGAACAGGCCTCTACAACGGATCTCGATTCCTGTGTCGTCTTCAAGAATGTTATAATGCATCGCAGCCATAGATTAAGAAGAGATTTTCTTATTATGGACGTGGAAAATAAAGTGGGGTGTTTTTTTTGTTACAATCAACTCTCTTCATGGAGCTACCTGACACAAAAGATTATATCGTTCGTACCTCAAGACTGCTGTAATCAACGCTTTGATCCCGGTCCGACGGTATCAGCCATTAGTTGCAGTCGATTTAAAAGGGTCCGTGCTAACATCTTCTCCACAGGAGATATAAGTGAAATGCGTCAGCAGTTACCACAGAGACCTCGATCAACTTTCTTGAATATTTAGATTTCAAAGCCTTGTTGAACCACCACTTGGTTTACATTTGACAGAGTGCACGTTGTGTTTTGGATGTTGAGCTTTTAACTTTGTTTCAATGATACAAGGAGGATAAATTGTGGAAGCTACATGATTTTGATTTTTCCAGCTCCTCAATTTCTGTGTTATCTTGGTCAAATCAATCTAGGTGTTTGCGTTTTATGAATCCAAAATCTTGTTGTGGTAAAAATGGCCAGTTCTCAGCAATTTGCTAAACGCCTCGAGCAGTGGGTTCAAGGATTTGCTCAATGACTCCAGATAGTCTGTCTCCAAGTACACTGGGTTGGAAAACATTATGAAAGTATGAACGATCAATTTTCTTCTCTATTAAATTCCTACGGATGGTCGAGCAATATAACAAAATTTTCTAGAAGACGGATCAGACGATGGTCACTGCTGCCTTGAGTTCTATGTAGTGTCCTTGTGATGGCAAAGTCTCGGGTTATTATGTAGACAATTGGGTACCAGTGTTTGAATCTAGGGAGCAGTTTGTCGAAGAGTTTAAACATGATATTGGTGATGCACAGATAATGGATGACACAGAGATCAAGTAGACAAAGTCTGTTTTAGTTCTCCTGTCCAATACCATGATGACCAATGATACTCTCCCAGACAACAGGGTTTGAACCTTCCCTGGCGCTGAAATCCCTCAGAATTGCAATCTTGTCATTACGTGGGATTCCTATTAGGATCTGGTCTAACTGTTCGTCGGATCGGTCTTTGATATCTTCAGGGGTGAGGAAGGTTAGTGCATGGCAACTTTACACATCTTTTTTTTTTCTGATTAATGGGGTCCTGGGGGTTATGATTCGTCCTGAAGTTCTTTTTGGAGATTCTGAGAGTCTCTTCAATAAGTTGGTCTTAGTGGTCGAGCCAACTCCATGTATGATTGGATCTGTTAGGGGTTAAATTTTCTATCTTCTACAGGGCAGTTTTCATTAGTCAGGAAAATCTCACTTAGATCAGAGATGTCAGTATCATATCAATTTAGTTTTTAAGCCAACAAGGCTGCGTGTCTTGAAGGTCTTTTTGTATCCATGAACGTGCTTGCATTGAGCAAAGCTCTTACGTCCCATGCAGAAACTGTCGAAGAAAAGGTTTACCTCTTAGTATAATTACGACTACAGATTTGCAATGCTCATTAGGGAGTTGAAGAGTACGGGTCCTAAAGAGAACTGTCGAGTCATCATCATCATCAGTCTTTTAATGTCCATCGTTGGATATAGATCTTCCCCAGGATTCGCCACACTTCTCTATCATGGGCATCGCAGAGCCAATACTTTCTGAACTTGTCTAACTCGTCTCTCCATCTAATATTCTCGGCCTCGGTTGTACATGTGATCTCAGGGGATCCATGTTGAGAGTCGTGATGTCCATCGGTTGTCCGCCATTCTTGCAATATACCCACCCCACCGCCATTTGAGATTTTTAATGGATTCTATGAAGTTCCTGGCCCTTGTCTTTGCTCGGATGTACTGTGCTGTCATGTGGTCTCTCCATGTGAGGCCCAGCATAATTCTTTCACGTGCACGTTGCATGGTTCTCAATTTTCGGATCTGTCTCTTGGTTGGGTTCCATGTTTCAGCTCCATAAGTGACTATTGGTTATACACCCTTCTTTTTAGGATTAATGGGATAAGGTTCTAAATAAGGAACTATCAACTTTATGTGAGGGTGGTTCAAGAAATTCCCCAGTTCCAGCAGCACTTTTTTTTTGTGAGGCTTCAGGCATTAGGTAAGTGCAATGTGAGGTGCAGTCTTGGGATATGATCCCTTGAAACTAGACATTAGGCTTATCTTGCTTCTGGGTCATGAGCCACTGACAGTAAAGGTTAGGCATCTGCAACAATGAAAAAATATCGTTATTAATGATCTGTTGTTAAGAATTCCACCAACGGTTACCAGAAACTATGTTTTGACTTGAAATATTGATGTTTGATGAAAGATAAACTTTGGTGCTATACAGAAAGGGTGTCATTTTTTCCGATATGCGTTTGCTTGTTAAAAAAAAAAATTTCTTTAAGTGGTTAACATTTTCATCAACAACTTCTTCACTTAACAAAATGTTCAGTCTTTTAAGATATCTATTTTATTTAGATGCGTTCATTTCGAAGATTTGATAACAATTTCATTTTGCAAACCATTAATCACGTACAGCTGGGATATTTTAAAAATATTTATGCTCGCTGGTGCATTTATGTTTTTTCGTTTGTTTTTTGTTGTTGTTTTGTTTTGTTGTTGTTTTGTTTTGACTTTTTGGTGTTTATTTTTTTTCTTTTGCAAGGATTTCAGTGAAAATGTCACGTTCCTCCTGAGATTCCTCTGTACTGTCAATTCTAAAGTGTGGCGTCGTATCAGTGAAATATCCTGTCTGCCGCCCCTGGACAAATCATTTCCCGTGAGATATATCGTTGATCAGTTTGTTAGGCTACACCAATAATAGAATATAAATTGCATAATGAGAGTTATGAAATTAGGAGAAGGGAAAATGTGAGGGAGGTAAATACATAAAATGATAAGGATACAATACGTTCCAATCATTTTTAAATTCTTGGGACTCGATTCATGAAATCACCAGAATGAACAAAAAATATTCATCACCTCCATAACATGAAAAATACATAACGGATTTCTCAAGAACAGGTCACAGAAAAGGAAATTCCAGAGTGAATCCCCGGACCCGGTACAAAACTATACTATAAATGATAGGGCTTTCTGTTAGTCCCGACCAAAATCTTCCGGTTATGAATCAGAGTTGTCTCATCTCCTAGATTGATTGTCAACAAAGGTTAAAGAGCCCATTCTGTCTGGCAAGTTGCCAATAGCCTGGTGAAAAGATTCGATGGAATTGCATCTTGCCGAAGGCGTAGTCATAAAAAGTTAGGTATAGGTATAAAGTCCTGGTCTTAACCAGGCTTGGGACTTGCAAGGATCACTAAGCTGGCCGAGACTTTGTCATCGGCCGTTATATTCTATTGGGATTGTTTCATAGCCCTTTTACTAGTTGATTATATTACACCTATACAGTATCTCTCAGTGATAATACAATTATTGCATCAGACAGGAAGTGTATCGACGCACAATTGAACACTCGGTTTTAGCCGGTGTTAACTCCCATAGTTCATTCAAACAACGATGACCGGAAACGACAATAACGTAGCTCAAGCGGTAAGCCAATACTGACCGTTGGATGGGTTATGAAACAGACGCTTTACCTCACTCACCAGGGAAGGAGGAGAGATAGGTTTGGGCAGTTCCCATAGTCACTAGTGCAAAGAGAGCGTAAATTGCCTCATCCGTAATTTGAAATCGGTCCGCCAATTCTCTTTTCTGCGCTGCTAAGCAGTAAGCCACCCTCTAAACCTGCAATATTCAGTGACTTAAAAACCGATCGTCGTAATTATCACTCACATAATTTGAAAGGTTGTCCGAGCACAATAATCATATTAATGCCTGTCGACTTGTCAAATGTATATATTTTTTCCTGCTTTTTTTGTGTCTTCTGCTTACCTTGTCTTACTGTACTTCTCTTTTCTTTTCTCATCAAAAGATTGTTTTGTCAATGGCCAGATATATGCATTTTGTTCTCTTTTTTTTTCACAATCGCTAAGAGATCAACGCATAGCCTTGACAGCCTAATGGATCCTTATATCAAGGTTTTTTTATGGTTTGTGTCGACTTCACACAGCCACTTCCAGATGCATCTCATTACCATAACTCCCATTCTTCTTTTCTAGCTGTGAAGAGAATCCGTGTTTCTTTTTATAAACGGGAAGAAATATGGATTTGAAGAATATTTGCATCTTATGCATCCTGGAACTGAAAGAAAAAAAACTCCATGTCCATATTTAATTCCTGGATTTTTATCTCATCTACGTTGTTTTTACCACAACATGTCGTTTTATGTATGAGTGCTCCTGCTCCATGAAGGAGCTATGCCATGCCACAAGAAGAATAGATTAACATACACCCACACACGCGCACACACACTCACACACACACACATACACATATATATATATGTATGTGTATATATATATATATATATATATGTTGTGTATTTGGGCAGCATCCCTTCATTCCAACACATGCTATTAAAAAGTATGGACATTTTTTCCAGTCTTCTGATGTTGTTTCTCATTGTCGGTTCAAACGAGTGTGAAGACTGGGGAAAAAAATTCTCTATACGATGTTTCGATACTTATGGCATCTCATCGGGAGCATTAATGTCCCCATCCCTTGTTAGGGTTGGTTAAAAAACAGTTTCAATCTCCGAAACGGTTATAGGGCTGTTCCGTATCTTGTTATCTTTTTCTTTGAGTTGTCAAGTTATACTCACACACACACACACACACACACATATATATATATATATATATATATATATATATATATATATATGTATATATATATATATATGTGTGTGTGTGTGTGTGTGTTGGTATTTGTGTGTGCGTGAATTAGGAAAGACTAATTTTGCTCGAACCGAATTACTTACGATAATCGGAATACAAAAAATGAGCCCCGAGTGGTATTTGAACTCTCGACCATTACTCTGTAGCCAATTGCGCCACCGGGACACTTACAGGAGACAGAATTCGAAATAACACCCTTAGCTCATTACTTCCGCCCTCCGATCGCTGGCTGGTTTTATTCGTGAGTTCAATTAGTCGGAACTATGAGTATATACGGTTTTTCTCACTGAGATACTTATAAGATATTATACATATATATATATATATATATATATATATATATATATATATATATATATATATATATATATCCAGTGAGTCTCGAAAGGGTTGAATGAATGGAACAGAAGCAATGGACTGACAAAATATTTTTGGTCCAGTTTACAAGTATCTCAATATGGAAATTCAGACACGAACTTAGACTTCTTTCCGTCTGATTCAATACCCATTCATCCTGGCGAGAAATATACCAAAAACTAAGTTTTATGATGAGAGAGAATCATATAACACAATTTCTAGTTTTGTAGAGATTAAATGTTCATGAAATTCAGTTGAATGTTCTGATTGATTGAATTTGATAGGAAATGGATATTCCAACATTTCCTCGACAGAAAGTGATTGTTTTGTCATAAACAAAACATATGAAGTATAGATTTAGCTTGTGGAACCGAGCTTCAACATCAGCATCAGACTCTATCCATTGCTAGCCAAAGACCTTTCCCATATTCTTATGTACAAGTAAGTATATTTTGGATTCTGTTTGAATTGTTACATTGAACGAGAGTATTGAGAGATCGTTTATTTTATTTATTTTTTTATCTATTTATTTATTTGTTTGTTTTTTTGCAAGCGTCACCATCACGTCTCGTTCTATTCACAACCATCATTTTTTTCTTCAAGTTTGATTTGTGGTAACTTTTATGTTAAAACGACTTTTAGAACGGGAAGTGACAAATATATTACTATGCTAAAAGATAGTGCAGGATATAATGTTTCCGAAGTGTATCTCAAAAGATAGAATTTTACCAGCTAGCGTTAGTAACCACACGTGGTTAAGCTAACTTAGGGACAAATTTACAAGTTGTAGAAGTGCTCCGACTGGACGTTCTAGGAAATGCCACCAACCCATGGCTAGGGACGTGTATACACTCAACAGGCCCAAATTCTCAGTTTTTTTTTTTTTTTATTCCCTTTTCCCCCAAATAAAGACAGGATGGGGGAATACGTATGAGGAATATCCCTAGAAGAAAGGGAGAGATGGAATACACAAGTGACGTCGGTTGGTACATGGCTAGGATAGACGTTACACTCCCGACCAGGAAAAGAGAACAGAAGAAAATACACGTTGTAAATGTTAAAACGGTAATGTCAAGCATTCGAATTTTTAATTCAGGGGAAATCTTAGAACAATGACATTAAAAGTAAGTCTGGTTTTAAAAATCTCGGAGAACAATTGCTGACCCCAAAGGGTACGTAACTCGAGCCTGTGGTAAGGTGGCGAAGTCACTTGGTGTCCGATTCACGGGGTTAAGCAAACAATGACAGAACATTGGCATTTCTTAAATTCAGAGGAAATCGTGAAACAATGAGATTAGGGAGAAAATAGTTGGGAATCCAATAATCTCAGGAAAAAGGAATCGTTTGCCCCAAAAGAGCACGTCACTCGAACTAGAGAAGATGTCCAAGACGCCAGATGAAACGAAAATGTCAAAAAACATTGACATTTCTAAATCTTAAAACAATAACAGGTCTAGTGAGTCTCTAAAAAGAAACCATCATGCGGCCAAAGTATTTTAGCAGGATCCAGTGTTGGGGGTGATCAGTTGAAAAATTAGAATTAGGGATTATCAATGAATACGTTACTTCTATTTCCCTTTTGTTGGATCCCTAAAAAGTTTGGATTTTCAAAAAAACTTACGGTTATAAACCAGTAACCAATTTAGCATAAACTTACATTGTAAAAGTCAATACCCTACAATTTTTTTCTTTTTTTTTTCTAGAAGTAATAGGGAGTACATGTTCTCTAACTCCATTTGCACGAGCTGTAAGCGTGATACGTAGATACCTAGCCAGCCAGACCAGCTTAAAACTGAAGAAATCTAATTTGACAGTTTTGGTTGACGGTTTCTAACAGTGAGAAAATAGGTAAAGTTCTGGATATCCAAGAGAAGAGTAAGGATTAGGGAAGGCGATACATCAAAGGACGGTCAGAAAGCTAGATGACATGTCATGGGGAGATGATTCATTTCCTTTGTCCTGTATCACAGTATAAGTGTGTCCACTTTTTGACTTTGGCAGTCGTTATTCGCTCGCCAGAAGAGTTCACGTCGCTTGTATCTTGGCACTGTAACACGACTCGCTGAAGGAATGATGCTAATGTTCGGCCAGAGGCTACGGCTCCGTCTATCAAAGTCTTTAGGGCGTAGATGACTTTACTACTCCATACTGAGACCTAAGCCACATTTCGCTTCTCAACCGTCAGAATTTTCGAAATTCCAATACTTGAAAATTGTCAATTACTGTGCCTAATTTGATCATATTCTGGTATTTGAAATTTCGAAATTACGTAGACGTGTAAATTAATTTTATGAGCAAAAATGACTGTAAGTCGATTTCTGTTGACTTCTAACTCTTGGTCCTCATGTAAAAATGATTTGCTCATCAATACCTTTACAATTATATATTAAACATACCCATGATGTTCCTATCAAATATTTGACCTATGGTAGCATAGAGCCGAATTTCAATCGACACCCAATTTGGTTGAAAATAATGCCAAACATGTTTTGCATGTACTTAGTATATTAACTGACAGAATCGGTAAAATAAATTGTTCTGACGGACCATGCATAAGGGAGCCACCTATCGGAGAATATCACCAATACTATCTACACATATCACTTTGGTGGAGTTCAAACTCACACGTTGTATTTGATGAGTTGAAACACACACTGTAACAGTTTGACACTGGTTGTTTCTCTTTTGTTCTTCCATACGCGATTGCCGACCACGCGTAACGGGAAAGATTCAAGAAGTGAAAGTAAAACACAACGAAAAATAAACATTACGTTCTTTCCTAACTTTGTGTAAACCTCGCCAACGACCCGACGTGACGGGCATCTGATTGAAGAAAAAAAAATACACAACGTGGGTAGAGGTAGATAGTTACCCTGTCAATCCCTTTATAGATGATTGCAGTTCGCGGGATCGAACAGGATGTGTGTGGGTGTTACAGTTGTATCTTTAAACCTGGAGTCCCATTGACGTCAGTGAAAATAGACGCAGATTTTAAAAAATAAAAAAAAGATTAGGGTTGCAAGGAATTTAATTGTATTTCAGTTATTTTGGGATTTCCATCTCTTTGTTATACTCCGAAAGTCTCAAAACATACATAAATTTTTCTGATTCGCTCTCTCCTCGATTCTTTTATCTCCAGACCTTTGTTGATCACCAAGTCCCTTTTCCATTTTTAGAAACCGTCAACTAAGACTGTCATCTAAACTGTCAACATAGGTTTCTTTAGATTTTCACGTAAGTTTGGTTGGCTGGCTGGCTGGCTGGCTGGCTGGCTGTTCGTACATCGTGCGTGCTGGCCGCGCCATTAGAGCTAGAGGGTTGAAAATTTTAACATTATCTCTTTATCATGTCCACAAAAAACTTCTATTTTTTCATTCGTTTTATTTTTTTCAATTTCAAACTCTAAATATTCCAACGGGAGGTTGGAAATGTAAGTTTACGCTAAACTGTTTCCTTTTGTGTCATTTACGGCATTCACGCTTGTTATTTTGAAGATCAAACTTTTTTCAGAGACCACTGTCCCAAAATATGCCAGAGATATAACTTATTCATTGATCACCCCTTTTTCCCGATGTTTTTTTATTGATCAACCCAATACGGAATGCAACCAAAAGACCTTATTCACATGACGGTTCTTTATTGGGAGACTAACCAGACCTGTATATCTATGATTTTCTTTTGTATTTTTCCAACAATATAAATTATTTCATCTCTCTCTCTCTCTCTCTCTCTCTCTCTTTCACTTTCTCTCCAAGTTTCTCCGTTTCTCTCCGTTTACCGCCCTTTCCCTTTCCCTCTTCTCTCTGCTTGCTCTCCTGCTCCTGCTTTCTTCTCTATATTCTTATCTCTCTTTATCCATCGCTCCCTCTTTCCTTCTTTCTCTATTTCTCTCCATCTTTCCTAAATCCTCCTCACTGTCTTTCCCTCTTTCCTCTCTTCACTATCTTTTTCTTCCACAACCCCCCCCCCTCTCTCTCTCTCTCTGTTTCTTTTATGAAAGCATGGAAATAAAAATCCTACTTGTTTTTTCATTTTTTTCTTAAATTAAAATAAATCGTGATTTTATCACCCATTGGTTAGTTTTATTCAACTGTATAGTTATATATAGTTATTCGAATAGATGAAAGAAATTCTGAAGTGTTAAAAATTTGAGAAAGATTCAATAGATATCTAAACCCCAGTGGGTATCGTGGTTTTTGGTAACGTTAAGGCCCCATCATTGATTTAGTATCTCCCATCCGGGTTGCAATAAAACCAAAACTGAACAGAAAGTTCAAAATTCTCAAGATAGATGTGTAATATTTTAGTCAAATTCAATAGATATCTAAAACCCAATGGATCTCGTTGTTTTGATAATGTTCACCTTCCATAATTGAGTATATCTATCCTGTCGGGGTAAAAAAAGCCAAAACTACTCAGAAAGATGCTGGAGATAGAAACCTAACCAGCTACACCCTGTATTCGTGCGTGCACTGCAATTACTTGACAGCTGGCCATTATGCGAAGATGACATTCGCCAGATATGTGAGTCAGAGCAGTGACAAGTTTGAAGTCTTTTGGATCTGCAGTTCTCGAGAAATCTGATGAAATAAATGAAAAATTGCAAATTATTGATATCTCTTCTTGGTTTCTTTGAATTATCTCCCTTGACTTTCACCCTTTTTTTTTTTCGCAACGCTGAAGAAGAGCAACTGAAATACTTCGAACTTGTAGTTTCGTACGACGAACGGAAAGTTATTTTACATGGCAATTATGACAAGATGCTCCAAACACCATGAAATCAGGTCCCTGTCGAACATACTGGCACCTTTGGAGCAGACACTGCCCGCGCAAAGGAATCTACCAAGACAGACGCAGACCCTGATGTGGGGGCAGATTAGTGGGTCTGGAACACTCCCGCCTAACTCTTCGGTGGGACACGATCATTTATATATATATATATATATATATATATATATATATATATATATATATATAGATAGATAGATAGATAGATAGATAGATAGATAGATTAGGAAAAATTTATAAATACAACCTCTAATAATCCCAAGTAATCATTAATTAACCCAATGAACAAAATATGCAGTTTTGTTTTTCATATAATATAAGTATATGATAATATAAATCGTCTTATTGAACCACGGAAGCCATCAAAAGTAGTGGAGGTTTCTATCTTTTTTTAAACATCTTATGTGTGTGTGTGTGTGTGTTTGTTTGTTTGTTTGTTTGTTTTTTGTATGTATGTTCCAGCGCTTCTGGCCGTATAAGCTTGTCTATAAACTTGAAAATTGACATCAGTGCTCCAGTTGACTGCTGCTAATTTTTTTTCAATTTTTTGAAGAGCATTTTTTGGTTGTGGGTTTTATTTGAACAGGTCTATAAATGAAAGAATAATGCTAGGCCTCACATGGAGAGACCACAAGACAGCACAGTACATCCGAGAAAAGACAAGAATTAGGGACATCATAGAATCCATTAAAAATCTCAAATGGCGGTGGGCTGGCCATGTTGCAAGAATGGCACACAATCGATGGACATCGCGACTCACAACATGGATCCCCCGAGACCAAATGCGCAACCGAGGCCAGCAAAATGTTAAATGGAGAGACGAGCTAGACAAGTTCAGGAAGTACTGGCTCCGTGACGCCCATGATAGGGAAGCGTGGCAAATCCTGGGGAAAGTCTATGTCCAACGACGGACGTTAAAAGACTGATGATGATGATGATGATGATAAATAACATCTAGATAATCCAGAATCTAGATATTTCTCGCCGTTTTTCTCACTCCATTATGTTTGTTTTCCAGTGGAAAACGCCAATGATGTCATTGATAGAATTTGTTCTGGCCATATTTATCATTCGATGCAATTTCTTGTACATGACTTCAGATTTTGATGATACGATTGTTTAATTATTAACTGTGATGGTGAGTTTGTTTTATTTTGTTTTTTCAATGTTTCAACCATATCTTCTGTGGCGAATTTCTTCGATCGATTTTTACTTTATTCTTTTCCACTTCGTGCTGCTACGAACCGAATGTGAGTGAAAAAGGTCGGATCACATATATTACTTTCTTGTTTTGAATGTTTGAAATTTGTTTTTTTCTGTTCACGGAATTATTTGTGAAAACTGCTTTTTTTTTTCTGACCCCCTCCTCAACATCCTGGACCTCCCTAGGTCCTGCCCCTGTCAATAAGTTTGACAAGACTGACTGCTTCAAGGTTAAACTTTATTCTGACTTCTATCATTTCAGCCGCCTAGTCGAATTTTCAAAAAAGAAAAATATTTTCCTTACTCATTGAGGGGAGTGTGTGTGTGAAATTTCAAGTTTCTACAACAGGCGGTTTGGATTGAGAAGAGAAGAAAGAAAAAGAATTGCAGTAAAGATTTTTTCGGTGATAATACATTGTGATTAAAATAATATACTTATCTTTCTGTCTCCCCCCTTTCTTCCTCTCCCCCTTGCTTTCTTTCTTTCTTCCTTTCGTTGATCGATGACGTAGGAATAGAATCGGTATCTATTTTTTCCCTTCTCTCTCTATCCATCATTTTGAATTGTTCACTTTTTAGTGTCAGCTAGAAGTCTGAACTTGTCATTGTTGTTAGGTTAGGAAAATAAAGTTAACTCACCAAGAGTTTGACAATATAATGTTCTATGATAAACAATGGTATTAAACAGATTCTTTTGTGTGGGTCCTTTCATTTTATCCTGAATAGCAAAAATTAATCATTTTCTTTTATTGATTAGTATTTGAGAAATAAACAATGTGGAGACCATGATTTTTGTGGATTTTTTTTCAATAAACTTTTATTCTTGTGACGTGTTTCGTTTTTGAGTAGCTTTTATTAGTAATCAGAAATTAATGAGGTCAAGACTAATTAACTTTAAAAATAAATTATTGATATTTACATACGTAGGTTTAGTACATTACGTGACAAAATGGAAGGAAATGGTGATAGAAGGATTGTTTTGCAACAATTCTCCAAACAGGTGTTGGGGTCACCTTATCTCGAATATTGAAACTTTAATTCCTAGATTTTACTTAGGATTAAACAGTGACACTTAAGGTTACCAAAAACGTTGCAACAAGCTGATTACTAAGTTTAACTTAGTCTGGACCAGGGCCAAAGTAATGGAGCATCCACTGGGATCGAACTCTCTATATTAGTGAATCGGCCTGTGAAACGAGATTCAAACAATCACAATACAAAATGCACGATAATTTCTCTCTTTTTTATGAATGAATTTATTGAATGAAATTTCATTCTTCTTATTTGATTAAACTAAAGGTTCTCAAACGGAAAAAAAATTAGGGTATCAAGGTTCAAACATAGATTGGCAGAATCAAACTGTTGAAATACTGAACCTACTACAAACTACAATTTTTGAATTCAGTTTTTGATCTTCTGAAATATGGTTGAAAGGGCACACGGACAAAGGAAAAGGTTGAGAACCATTTGATTAAAAGAAATTGATGTTGAAAATATTCAAAAGAGCTTAAAGTAGTCAGCAGTGAAGTTTCTATCAAAAGATTTTAACTATAACGTAATAATATAGGATTTCGCACGATATACTGACGCATGCATGTACATAATAATATAGTTATGGAAAGTGTCCATAAGAATAGCTGTGCAGACACATCCCTTCATCTCTCTCTCTCTCTCTCTCTCTCTCTCTCTCTCTCTCTCTCTCTCTCTCTCTCTCTCTCTCTCTCTGTACACATAGTTCAGCCAAGTCCGGCATGTGACCAATGAGGTGAAATAAAGAGGATCAGAATTATATCTTTCGTGAGAAAGATTTGCCTACTGTATTGCATTGAACGTGGGAAATAAGCATATATATATATATATATATATATATATATATCCTTCTCCCTGCTGACACTAACCAGGGCCCTAGACTCTTTACAGTTAAGATCGCACTAACTAGTCCCGAAAGACTGTATCTTCACCTCCATAAGTCCCCTTTTTCAATTTTATCCTTTTGTATTTCCATCTCATCTGGTTTGAGAATGCTTGTCTAAAGCGAAACATCACGAGAATAAACACTTGCTATAAAATCTTGCTTTCCACATAGTCTCCATAATGATCTTATATATATTTATATATATATATATATATATATATATATATATATATATGTGTGTGTGTGTGTGCACGCACGTGTGCGTATGCATGCGTGTGTGCGTGTACGTGTGTCCGTCCGTCTGTTTGTTTGTTGGTGTGTGTGTTCATACGTATACATGTGTGTGCGTTTGACCGTGTGCATTTGTATCTTACTGACCTCCATCTGTCAAAGCAGCTGGTTCCTACATGCTGCCGTGGTAGATTAAGTAATTATGGGACAGTGATTGTACCATTCACTCACACACGCAATTTTTCGATTGCCTATAGTTGATACATGCCAGTGACAAAACTATTAAAGTGATATAAGCAGTTTTAACCGGAGTTTGAACTAGGTTTGCCGATTCCATTTTCGTTGCTGAAATCTGTTAAGTTTCAATGCACTTGCTTATATATCGAATAACCGTGGACCTACAAATAGCCAGCCCGACCAACAAGCCAACATATTCTCTCTTTGTTCGTCTGTGTATGTACGTATGTGCGTATATCTCAGCTGTTCCTGGTCTCATTTTGGAGGCTACAACCTTGATTTGAATGGGTACACCATTAACTTCCACCTAAAAACATTTTGTTTTTTTTTTAATGTGTTCTTAGGGATATCTTTATGGTCCAACAATGCCAAAATCCTATTCTTTTTTTGTATTTCAGTTAATTTCAAAAGATCTATATTTCTAGATGATTCTAGATTAAGGATTATTTTACATAATTTCAAATGAAAGATCATTTTTTCAGATAATTCTAGAGAGAAGATCTATTTCCTAAATAAGTATGAATAAAAGATCTATTATTTTAGATATGTTTTTTTGCTGAAATGTGTTTGCAATAATGCTTCTATCAAAGCTTTCATCAGATGCCTGGGATCAGGCATGGTTTCGGGGCTGAAACATCATTACCACTATCTCAGATCACTTCAGCAGTATTCCAGAACCGGTACAATCTCTGCACATCTCTAGAGCTTTGTTATGTAGTTTATTTCATTTAAACTATTCATCAAAAAGGAATAAAATGGATTTCCAAATTGACGTGGCTATAAAACTAAGTCATCCAGACCTTTCTTTCTCGTTTGCATTTCAGATCTAGGGTTGCCAGATACCTTTTGCAGCACAAGACTTGTTTGGATCAAATCAAGTAGCTCCTATAAAAATGTAATTTTTTCTATATTCCATATATGTTTGCGTCGTATCATATGATCCATGTCAAGGATTGTTTTGTAAATTTTCTTGTTTGCTTCTGTGCCACATCTTTATTTTCGGAACCAAATACTTTTGTTCAGTGCCGAATTTTCCTTAAACAGTACTAAGCGGGAACCATGTTCAGGTCTTCGAATATTTCACCTTTCTTCAAGCTCCGATTGGATATTATATTCGAAAAGAAATGTTAGCTCCAGAAAGTTCATTGAATTTATTTACATAATTCGATCGGGACGGTTTTCAGTTATTATGGTTTCAGATGGAAATATCAGACGACGAAATCAAGCGCGTAGATTCTCTATATCTCTTAGGAATCGTTAAGCAAAATTGTCAGCGTAGGTTTCTTCTGTTGGCAATGTATGTATGTATGTATGTATGTATGTATGTATGTATGTATGTATCACGCGTACAGGCAGCTCCATTGGAGTGAGAGGGCTGAAATAATCAATATTTACTCTTTATTATTGCAATACAAAGCAACAACAATTAAGATGAAGGTGTATAGAAGCAAAAATGAGTAATTATTATTCATAATACTCCAATTACTAAAATATATTTTTAAATAAAATTTTATTGAACTGAGCTGATAATTGTAGATTGGGAATGAGTTAAAGGGTTTGATTTGGACCGGCACTTGGTAATTAAATTCAGTAGTAAGGACAGTCACGCGTTAAGCCAGTTACCCTATGGTACAAAAGATCGTGTGTTCGATTCCAACTTTAAAGTTATTCTTTACCCCAATGCGTGCTGTTGATTTATTTACTCATTGCCGAGGAGTATCTAGCCTGAATTCTGTTGCTATAGAGAGTAACAACAATTAAGGAGGATAGCAGCAAAAATGATACTTCTTATTATGTCTACGAAAATATGTTTTATGGGGATGGGGTACAAAACACGATGGACGTTTATGCCAAATTGGCCCGTAATGCATGCTTGTTTGGTTTTTGAGATTTTTGACTTTTTAATTATCTCACAAAAGGCGAAAGAAGTGACATATTCATTGATCATCTTTTTATTCTTCAATATTTCAATTGATTACCCCTATCCCATTGATCCTAAAAAGAAGGGTATACAACCAATGCATCCTCCTGATTGTCACCTATGGAGCTGAAACATGGAACCTAACCAAGAGACAGACCTGTAAATTGAGAATCATGCAACGTGCACATGAAAGAATTATGCTCATCCTCACATGAAGAGACCACAAGTCAGCACAATTCATCCGGAAGAAGACGGGGATCAGGGACATCATTGAATCCATTAATAAACTCAAATGGCAATCGGCTGGCTATGTTGCAAGAACGACAGGCAATCGATGGACACCACGACTCACGAGGCTGATAGAGTAATAGATGGAGAGACGAGCTAGACGATTCAGAAAAAAGGAGCTCTGCAACGCCCACGATAGAGAAGTGTGGCGAATCCTAGGGAAGGACTATGTCCAACGACGGACGATAAGAGAATGATGATGATGATGATGATGATGATGATGATGATGATGATGATGATGATGATGATGGACACGGCAAGGTGCAAGGATGTTGGTTACATGATAGTTTCCATAAAGTGATTGATCAGACCTGATTGTCTTTTTGTTTGCTGTTGTCGTTTCCTTGTGTGTGAGTGTTTTGGGGGCTGGGTTTTTTTTTTTGGTTTTTTTTTCCCAGCTCAGAAATGATCCAAACATATTCCATGCCCAGTTTCACTAGAAGAGGAACAATTTTTCCCTAATGGAGCCTTTCAAGTTATGACGCACAACAAACGATAATCTATCATCAACCCTCCCCCCCCCATTCGATCATAAACAACTCCCAACCATTTATTCCGAACAGCACACCTAACCTTTCCAGGGACCCTCGAATGGGTCCCCTCTGTATTGAAGTATTTATCAGGATTATTGATTCCCCAGTATCGACTTATTGACCTCAATTCTAGATTTACATTGATGTTGACAAAAAGAACATTCATTCTGAGCCATGTATCTTCATCCTTATAGCGCTGATAAAAATACAGCCACAGCAAAAATGTGTCAATTGACATTCAAGTCATTTTGTCAGACTCCACCTCGTTGACTCTACCTTCGTATGTAACAACAATGACAGAGACAATGATCAAAAGACAGTGACGTCATATAAATAACAGTGACACAGTGACTTACGCAAAAATCGATGACAAAGTCACTCTTATAAGTTGCTTTTGGACGGTTGTCTGCGTGGAAAATAAAGTAAAATATTGCTATTCTTCACAACAGTTTGTTCTCACATGTAAGTCAAGGATTCATTACTATTTTCTATTAAAAGAAAAAAATACTATTAAAGATACTTAGTTTTGGAATGATGTTGTATGGAGAAATGAATTCTGTTTTGTTTACCGTTTAGATTTCGATGGAGCAAGCAAGTTTGACCTTCACGTTGCTAAATTTATCCGTGTCTTTGGAGTGATGCACTTATCTTCATCTTTCAGGACAACTGATGTCTATTCATGCCTCTAGCACAACTAAAAACTCTACCACATCAAAATCGTATCATTGGACAATCCAGCGTCATCATTTCTGTGTTTTCAAGATGATGCGACTCCTCTTACTCTTCTTCCAGGATATCAAGGATATCATATGGGGCATTCCTGTTTTGTTGAGATGTGCTCATCTCATGTAATGTTTAATACATATTGCACCGAGTAAATTTTTAATCGAAAATTGATTAAAGGAACTTTATGATCATGAACATGTCAACCTCATATATAAACGTTCATATCTGCAGGCTTGCACTCATGCAAGACCATAGTTAAGTATTTATCTACTAAGCCTCACTTAGTCAACCACAAGGCTGCGATTTGCTTAAACCATCTTGTGTTAACTGGTATTTCATGTATGGTTTTTACTAAGCTTTTCTTGGTATGGCATCAATTGCATACAAAACAAATTGTTCATGGTACCAAGTTACTCACAGTACCGAGTTTTTCAAGGTGGTCATCCATTAGATTACTGATCAAGTTTGACGCCGCATAATTCAGTCAAAACTCGCTGTTCGGTCCTACATGGGTATTCCACTAGTGTTGTTATGGGTCAGACTAGTTTAGATTAACTTACTTTGGCACAAACCAAACATAAACACCTTCCCGGGTCCTGGATTCGTCCTGTGGGCAAATCGAGCAATAAATAGTTTCGGGGGATCCGTTACCCCGGAGAAGCACCACCTCATTGCATTGAAAGGGGAGAGGAGGGCCAGCCCTGACGCCTTTGCGACACTGTTCGTCGAGACTGGACTATTTTCGTAAATGCCCACGCCTAGGGCTGTTGCTACCCATGTTAAACCAACTTTGTATTAAATTTGCACATGTGTGCGTGTGTGACTGTGTGTGCCTGTGAATGTCTACATGCGTGTTGACGTCTGTGTATGTGTATGTGAATATATGCATACGTACACCTGGCGTTTACGCGTTTTTGCATATGAATAATCTTATATTTTTGTCAGTTAGTTTGCATGTGTGTCTGTCTGTCTGCCTGTGTGTAATGTCTGAATATATGTATTCACACACTTGGTTTTTACGCTTATTTGCGTATGAATAATATTTTTTGTCCCTTTGTTTTCATGTGTGCGCGTTTCTATGCGTGTGTGTGTGTATGTGAATATATACTTATGCACACTCAGTGTTTACTCTTGTTTGCTATTATGAGCTTGTTAAACCTACCTAGTTACAGCGTTCTTCTTTATTCTTATTCCATGCTGCATTCCCGTGTTAGAAACTGTTAACCAAAACAGTCAACATGAGTTTCAAATTGGTAGCTATCTATGTATGTATGACACGTACAGGTCGTCCCTATGAAGCTATAGGGCTGCAAATTTTAAACTTTTATTCTTTATTTTGTCTACATAATATACAATGTACGTTTCGTGCTGAATCGGTCTCTATTCTGTGTCTGCTTTTTTGTTTTGTTTTGCTTTTTGAAAATTCGAACTTTTTCAAATGTTGTAATTGATCACCTCCAACACGACATGCTGCCAAAAGATATTGGTAATGGGGTGGTTTCAATTGAGTGACTACCACACCTGTTCATCCTGTTTGTTGTTATCGCTTTTATTTTGTTTGTTTTTTTTGTTTTTGTTTTTTCTGGTCTAAAATGATCCTAGCATATTTCATTGGGAGAGTACAATCTTTCCTTAATGAAGCCTTTGATACTCTGACGCACAATAAAAGATAATTTATCCTTAACAACCTGCAATCTTATCATGATCAGCTCTCAACCATTAATTCCAAACAGCACTCTTAAATGTTTTCCGGACCCTTTATAAGGGGCTCCTCTGTACTGGAATATTTATCAGGATTATTGATTCCCTAGTATCGACTTATTGGCCTCCATTTGGAATTTACATTGATTTTGATGAAAGCTCACCTTTTATAAGCTATGCCTATTCATACCTCTAGCATAGCTATCACATCAAAATTGTGTCATTGGATATTCTAGAGTCATTTTTCTGTTTTCAAAGTGATGCACTTATCTTATCTCATCTCAGGACATCACAGGGACATTTTCCATTGCGTTGTGGTGTGATCATCTAATGGTATGTTGTCATAGAAACTTGGATAGAAAATTGATCACAGGAATTTCATTATTACTGAGACATGTGAACCACAGAGAAACGTTGATATACCTATTCATACAAAAGCATACTTAAGTGGTTATTTATTAAGCTATAGTTAGTCTGATACAATGCCATTATCAACTCACAGCCTTTGTTGTTAATAACTGGACATTTATCAATGGTTTTTACTTACAATCGTTAATAGTGCTGTTTGGAATAAATGGATTGTACTACGTTTCTCTTTGTAAGACACAAGTTGCATACAGAACTAATTGCTTATAGTACCAAGTTGCTTACCGTACCAAAGTGGTCACCTATTTATGTACTGACCAAGTTTGTTGCCGCTTAGATGCCGAAATCCAGACAAAACCTATTGCATTCAGTCTGAATTGAGCATAAATAGCATGGTGTAAGGATACATGCGTGACCGTTCTCCGTAGAGCAATGTTGAATAAGCTTGTTTTTACAGATCATTGCCAGAGTGGGGACTTGGTCTTAGACGGGTACCCCACTTGTGTTACCACGTACGGTACCAGTGGCTTACAATACCAAGTTGCTTGCAGTATCAAGTGTTTCTAACTGGTCACCCATTTGATTACTGATTGTTCGACGAAAGTTAACTTCGGTACACTGACAAGAATTGGGCTTTCGGCCTGAATAGCAAGTGTAAGGATATATGCAGGTCATCGTTAGCTTCTTAGTCCATTGCCAGTGCAAGGATTTGGTCTTAAATGGTCACTTCACTAATGTTGACTGGAATTCGGTCTTAAATGGGTATTGTACTAGTGTTTGCGAGGATTTGGTCCTATATGGATACCCCACTACTGTTATCAAGGATTCGGTCCTAAATGGGTATCCTACTATTGTTGCAATGGATTCGGTCCTAAATGGGAACCTTATTTTCATTGTCAAGGATTCGGTCCTAAAAGGGTATCCCACTATTGTTTTCAGGGATTCGATCATGAATAAGTACCCCTCTATATTTGCCGGGGAATCTATCCTAAATGACAACCCAACTTTTGTTTTCAGAGGATCGATCCTAAATGGGTACCAAACTTATCGTTGTCAGGATTCAGTCCTAAATTGGTACCCCACTTATTGTGGTCAGAGATTCGGAGATGAAGAGATTTGAAAGTTGAAACTTTATGGTCAGTAAAGGATTATGATGCTGTAAATTTTTTCTATGTAGCCCTAAAATTGATGTATCCATATAAAAAGATGGTATTATTCTTTGCTAGTAGCAGGGTTGCCGCTAAGATATATTCCAAATACCCACTATTCCTGGAAACTTTTCATTTTGCCCCCCGCTCCCCAATCTGGAAAACTTGCAGCAGATGCCTCTGGCTAGTTTATATCAAATCTGTGCATGTAAATATGATTTATAAATGTATTTATACTGTGCAGTTGTGTTCTCCTATTCTGTAAAGCAATCATTCCTTTATTTAAAAGTGAACACATCTTTGCATCGAATAAACTTTCTTTTTTAGCAGACAAAAATGTATTTTTTCTTTTCGCTTCTTCTCCAAGCTCAGCTTCCGTCTAATAAGACGGATAACCCCTGGAAACCTCTCATAATACTGCCTACGGTTATTCCATGGGATAACGTTACGTTCCAGGAGAATGAGAAAAATTATCCAATTTTACTCCTTCTCACGTCAAGCCAATTTCCCCTGGCTTCAGATACGTGGCAAAGTGCATTATCTCGCAGGAATCCAATACCACTTTTGTCTCTTCGAAACAGATCATTTCGCCCCAATGAGAGATCCCTTTTTTCCCCTTTTCGGGAGGCATGTGACCAGGAGAGCACCTGGATATATTTTGAGAACAATGCATCTCTGAACATCTACATATATAAGTAAAAGATGAAATCAGAGGCAAGTTTTTTCAGTTGCCACCGTTTTAGCCTACCTCCGAGAAAATATTCACATGCAATTGGAAAGAAATACATATTTTTAACGGATTGTTTACCTCTGTCAACGAAGTTGAAAAGAAGTCTATGTATTCGGTCGAGTCTGTCTTCACACGTCCGTCAAATGTGGGCAATAGGCTGTAGAAGAACAGGTCAGATTTAGGAGCGGATCCATGTATAATTACCTCCTCTAGGTCGTATGTATATGTCCAGAACCACATACTGAAAGGCTATAAAAGAACTGATTCAATATTGTGACGTCACACCGTATCAATTTGCCTTTCACTCTTTCTTTCTTTCTATCTATTTTTTTCTTTCTTCTCAACTTTCCTTAACCGGAACCGTCCATAGTAGAAACTCGAAACTTGGCACACGCACTCCACTCAATAAGTGTGTTGTTCTTTTTTTTAAATTTGGCTGAGTGGTTGAAATTCTAGCGTTTAGCGCATATTTTTACCCTGAAGCAGTTGAGTTTATATTGATTATTATTATTATCATTATTATTATCATTATCATTAGTAGTAGTAGTAGTAGTAGTAGTAGTAGTAGTAGTTAAACTTTTTTTATAATTTTATGAATAAATGTCTTTTTATGAAATGAAAATTTGAAACCTTCTCATTATTCAAAAACAACAAAATTAGTTCTTTGAAAAAGAGTATAGAACCAATGCATCCCTCCGATACAGAGCTAAAACATGGAACCTAACCAAGACACTGACCCTCGAATTGAAAGGACTTAGAGAGATCACAAAACAGCACAATATATCAGGGAAATACAGGAGTCAGAGACATCATAGAATCAATTAGAAAAACTCAGATTGCAATGGGCTGGTCATGTTGCAAGAATCGTAGACCATCGATAAATATCACGATCACCAGAGATCACATTACCGAAGCCAGCAAAATACAAGATGGAGAGAGGAACTAAGCAAGTTCAGAAAGTATTGGCTCCGTGACACCCATGACAGAGAGATCTGGTGAATACCGGGGAAGGTCTACGTCCAACGACCGACGATAAAAGATTGGAAATGATGATGATGATGATGATGATGATGAATTCTGTTCATGAAATTTCTTTCAGCAAGTTTCGACACTCAATCTATACGCCAAACATTAAAACCAGTAAGAATGAGATTGTCAGTGATCAGGAATTACTGTAAGCTTTTCTAATATGACAGGAATGTATTTTATATATTTTGTATAATTATATAAATACTAGATATTCTCATGAAAAGATTCATGGATTCATTTTGATTTTCATGAGATTTTATTTTTAGAAAAGAAACCACGGAAAATGTTTCAGTGGGAAAGTCCATTTTCAAATTATTGGTAGACAATTGTTTCATAAGCAAAATTATTACCTTTAAGTTGGGGATTCCATTGTTACAATCAGAGAAACAGAAAAAAAATACTTTTCATTCTATAAGAATAGATTTCTTACTACATAATCAGCTTTGAGAGGGACCGATGAAATATGATACATGTATGTGTGTGTGTTTGTGAATATATACTAACATATTGCATGTGTCACATAGATATCCAATAATTTTGTAATTTACCCTCTAACTCCTACTTTTGAGTTTTGTCAGAACTTCATACATAGTTGACTTTGTTTTCCTACCGTAACAAGATTCCCTCACGAAAAAACGATGAGTCATGCACGCAAAACGATGTTGAAAACAAAAACGAATGACGAGTTACTCGATGTCAAACAAGAACAAAAATTGCAGCGTCAGATTTCTTCAATACAGTGGATAGAAGAGAATTGAATCTTTACATATAATGAGTATATGTGCAAATTTGATCTCTGTTTGTCGCACACGCATATTATAGGTTAATTTTCCTTCCTGTTATGATATAACAGTAGATATTACGTCGTACTCTTGAGACTTTCTTCTAATCATCACAAATTAAAACAAATTGAGTTGGTACTTTAAAAAAATCCAAATTAGGATACTTGAATTATTAGAAATAAATTATCCGATAAAATAGCTTCAAGCTCCTTTAGTAGCGATAAATTCGTTAATAAACCCGTCATTTTTAGGCGTATATGTCAGTAAATAGAAGTGAAAATATCTGAAGCTGAATAAAAAGGTGTTTGCCTTTCGGCCTTTTACTCCCTATCTTTATCTCTTATTCAGACTTTACTATCCATTATTACAGTACTATATAGATTAAATTGAATAAAACAATTACTTATTCTATTTTGAATAACACCCTTCCCTTCTCCGCTCGCTGAACAGTTTTGTGTATAGGTTCTGTAAGCCTCAGAATCTTCCGAAACCTGGAATGAGAACACAAAGGAATTAGAATAGACGGCGAATACGTATGTAACCTCAGATTTACTGACGACATCTTCCTCTTTGCTAAGAACCCTTACGATCTCCCTAATGCTAGACGAATTAAATGAAGCAAGTAAGAAAGTTGGACTCCGCATGAACTTCAGCTAAACAAATGTTATGTACAACAAGCATGTTGTGGAGAAAGACAACAATCAAAATCGAAAACTCAGAGCTGGAGAAAGTAGATCATTACATCTACCTAAGACAGCGAGTCTCCAGAAATTCATCAAAAGAAGAAGAAATAAAGCAAAGAATCACACTAGGTTAGCAAGCTTTCGGTAGATTGAGCCCGACTTCCAAGAACACACAAATGTCATTAGTCTTGAAAAGAAGGGTATATAATCAATATATGCTGCCGATAGTCACCTATGAAGCTAAAATATGGAGTCTAACTAAAAGATTGAGCCTGAAACTGAGAATCATGCAACGTGCACATGAGGGAATCATGTTCAGCCTTGACCTCAAGGAGAGATCATAAAACAGTAGAGTATATTGGAGAAAAGACAGGAGTCTGAGATATCACAGGAACAGTTAAAAACTCAAATGGCAATGGGCTGGATATGTTGCAAGAATGTCATACAACCGCTGGACATCACGACTCAGAGCGTTGATCCCCAGAGATCATATGCGAAAGTGGCTGATAGGAAATAAGATACTGTGACAAGTTAGATAAATTCAGAAAGCACTGGCTGTCCATGGAGAGGGAGGTCTATGTCCAAAGATGGATGCTAAAAGGCTGCTGCTGCTTCTGATGATAATGATGTTGACAACATGATAAGTAATGAATATCAGTGTCCAACAATGTTGAATAGTTTAGGAACTAAATTTTGCTCGGACCAAATTATTCACGGTAGTGAGCAAAAAAAAACAACGACGAAGATCAGAAAACAAAGAAAATGAACCTTGGGTGGGATTCGACCCTGGGTGGGATCTTTTCAATGGAAGCACCTACGTAGCCAGGGTCTGCACTAACCGATTGAGCCACCGGGACTCTGACGTTGGGCAAGCGTCTAAAATCATCTGAACAATTATTCCTGATATTCTAGACCCAACCAAAACATCTGAATTTAGATGACGAACTTCATGATCGAAACATCTAAATTGACAATACTGAGCAAGGGACATAATTATTTCGCTGTGTCAGTCAATGTTGATATCATCGTGTGGTTTCCCTCTGTGTCGGTATGACATGTCACCGATGTTTGGGGACAACGCTGACAGTCTTCCCCGTGTTATTATTCCAATTTTGTCCCATCAATGAGGAATGTTACTTTTAAGAAACTGTCAACCAAAACTGTCCCCCAAACTTCTTGCATAGTAGTCTACAGTTTCCGAGTTGGTCCGTCTGGCAAGCAAAGTATGTATGTACGTGTGTGTATTCTGTTTATGTACCATGTGTATAGGACACACAAATATAGCTAGAGGTCTGGATATTTTAACACTTACCCCTTTCATGTCGTCAAAGAACGTTTATTTTAATTTTTAAACCCCCCTTAATAGTGGTATCAATGCAGTGCAAGTTTAAGCTAAATTGATCTCTTAGTTTTAACTGTGATCACTATCAAACAAAATCTAAGAGAAGTGACTTATTCATCGATTAAACCCTTTTTTCCAATTTTTAATTGATCACCCCAACATGACATGCTACCAAAAGAAGTTAATTGCAAGACAGTTTCTATCGATTGACCACCCAGACCTGTTGACTTTTATTTATTGCTTCATTCCATTTATTTGTTTCTATTCACAATACTGACATTTTTGGCAGCTAAGAGCGTCTCTCCGTATCCTGGGCAGCCAATTAGTATTAGTTTGGTGCAAAAGTTCCATTTGTCTAAGCCGAACCTCTTCTTTTCACTATTTATTGTGGCTTATTCCAAGCTGTCAAATCGGAGATGGGGAAAAAGGCTAATTCAAAATGGGACGTAAATCAACGAAGACTGCTCGCAATATCATCCAATTATTTGGTCAGAGGATCGTCGATGAACTTGCAACTCAACATTGGTCCCAAAAGTTTCGAAACAGAGACGAGAATGATGTGGTCGCGTTTTTTGCGATTGACGACATAAATTGAGGGGCCATTATTGAGATGGACCCACGCAAAATAACTCGAGACGTAGCAAAGGATCTGAAGGTTGACCATTCAAAAGTTGTTTGGATATTTCCAGCAAAGTTGAAAAGCAAATAAAAAGAAGCTTGACATGTCACGCGAATGATCCTGCAAATGACACTGCAGAAATTGAACTAACTAGGTTTCAAAGCTCTTCTTCAACCAGCTTACTCACCAGACCTCGCTCCGGGCGACTACCACTAATTCAAGCATTTTGAACCCCTCTTACCACGGAAGGTCTTCAACAACCAGACAGCAGCTGAAAACACCTCCGAATAATTCATTTGTTCCACGATCCTAGGATTCTATGCTTCAAGAATAAATGGATATGCTTCTAGTTGGCAAAATGTGTACATTCAGAAGTTTGTTATTTTCATTACTAACTTTTTCCAAGCTGATATATACTGCTTTTTTAATTTGGGAAACTGTAATTATTTATTTGTAACTACCTAATAGTATTCAGTTAATCATTCAATCATCTTTCAATTATGTGTTTCATGCTAAAATAAGTCAATTTTCGTAACATGCTTGAAGTAGGTATCATCCACTGTAAAATGTCTGAAGTGATTTTGCAATTTCTCAATACTTTTGTTACTTACTTTTTTTCTCTCTCTTTAATACCTATAACTCATTCTCTGGAGCTAGGTATCCGCCTTAATGTCTGTCTCCCATTACTCTCGTTTTCTTTTCATGCTCTGTATATATGTGGTGTTTACTTATCTAAATCTATCTTTATTTGACTTTACTGGCAATATAGTGCTCTTCCTAGCCAGTGAAGAGCAAGCCATTCCAACAAGCCGTTGTCAGAAGCACGCACTATGTATGCAGTGACTGCAAAAAGTATCTGATGGATCGCAAAAACTCGATTTTAACATAGCAGGTTCAAAATTGACAGAATTTGGATCAAAAATTTTTTTTATGCTCAAATCTTCTAAGTTCAATCTGGCAACCAAAGCTGTCAATAGAACTGTCAAAATAGGTTTCTTCAGTTTTCAAGTTGGTTCAGCTGGCTTGCTGGCTGGCTTGTTACGTATATAAGCATGAGTAGTCTACTGAGCCGAGACAATGGAATGGAGACGATTGTAAGAGGGACAGTTGAGCGGTGGACATTTTCAATACCGTGATGATGAAGTGAAAAAAGTACAATATATATATATATATATATATATATATATATATATAGTGGGATTTTTAACCAATTAATGGTATACACTACGTACTTCTGTCGCTCAGTTTTAAGGACCTCACGACTCACAAGATAGATTCCTAGAGATCATATGCGAAACCGAGGCCGGCAGATTACTAGATGTAGAGAAGAGCTAGAAAATTTAGAAAATACTGGCTCTACAACGCCCACGATAGAGAAGTGTGCCGAATCCTGGGGAAGGTCTATGTCCAACGATGGACAGTAAGAGACTGATGATGATGATGATGTATATCTTATTATCAATGTTGCTTTCGGATTTCAAAATGACCGATGAAATTATCTAATGGTCACATTTTCATGAATATGCATGCGAGATATTTCAAAAAAAGCTTATTTGATTTTCATAAGATAAATTCACAGATTCTCCAAATCTTATAATATATGTATTCTTCAAATCGTTCCATACACAGATTCTTTAAATCTTTTACTTATTCTAATATCCAATTGTATTTTGATAGATGGATATGAATAGATATGAGATTTTATGATTGGAGGAGTAAAATTCATACCCCTTTTCGATACAGTGAGTCAAGTTTTAGATTAAATTTTTGAAAAAATCATAGATAGAGTGAAAAAAAATTGAAAAGTGATGAAAATCAAGTAAGTTTTTTGATTGATTTCCGATAAGATGGGTATTTCAACTACTAAGCTACCAAAAAATGCTGATTGTTACCTTTAAGCGTTAAATTCTAAGTATTTCTGTGTTGGTTTGTCTAAGGACATTAGAAAGGGGTTTCTTTTTTGTTTGTTTGTTTTTTTCACAGACAGCGAGCAGAGAAAGTTTCCATTTTTTCAGTAGCTGAACTACCCGTCCTAATGGGAATTGAAAAAAAAACTAATTAATTTTCATCACTTTCTTTTTAATCTCATCTGTAAATTTTTTCAGGAATTTCATTTTAGAATGAAATCATAAAACTTAACCATTTAAAACTGTGGTGAACAAGGGTCAGAGTTATATTCTTGAAAGTAATAAGATTACTTACATTCTATTTTTTTTCATTCAAAACTTCTTATTTTTGTGTATGTGCTTTTGTGAGCATATTAAAAACACTGAAACGGCAAAAATGAGTCTAATATAATGTAAACAAAAAAGATCTGTACGAAGGAATGGGTTTGGATTGTATTCGTACATAAGATCTTTCAGATCTGAGGGATGATTCCATCACTGTTTATATTAAAGATATGTGTCCATTTCTGCCAAGCACAAAAGAGTTGCCCATGCTACTCAACAGCGATTTCAATTCACAAGCTTCTCTTGAAACTGAGTCTGTGAAGTTTGTAGCTTCATTATTTTTAACACTATTTTGTACCCTTTCTTTCTTACTTTATCATAGAGACATTGACAATGTCCTCTGATCTATTGTCTCACACCCAGTTAGCCACACGCTCAATTGTCTCCACTCAATAGTCGCACGCTCAATAATCATACGCTCAATAGTCAGCCATTCGTACAAGTTCATGTATGCAACAAGCGTACTGCCTCAACCAATGCAGAGGCAGAATTGCTAATTTAGATGTGATTTTTCAATTTTTCGATTCTAGAAATTTAGAAAAAAACATCTCAATTGGCAACACTGGACATTGAAACATAAAAATACTATTTTCAATCTGAATATTGTCAACAGTGGTCTCAAAAAAAGAAAGCAAAAAGAATAACCCTATCTAGATGGCTTATCATGTCTAGTACGAAAATGTTTGGGGGGAGGTGTAAAAATTCATCCCCTTAAATAGGTTTTAAGTGAGGAGTTTTAATTTGTATGTAATGTAAGCTTATGCTAAATTGGTCCCTAGTTTGTGCCCACGTATTTCTTTCAAGATTTTCAGTGATTCAACAAAGGCGAGAGAATGGCCCATTCATTGATCACCTCTCATTCCAATTTCTGGATTGACAGTTTCTACTGTATGACTAACCAGACCTGCTTCTATATTTGAAGCGGTATCAGTACATTAGAATGAATTTTTTGCAATGTATGTGAAACTTCTTGCACTTCACCAACATAGTCTTGTGCCTGACTAAGCTAAGCAAATAAAGTTATCGTCTGACGTAGAAGTTAAGATGGGTTTAGTAAATATCTACTTAGAGTGCTTGCTACAAGGCAATGGTTTTCAAACTAGCCTAGCCTACAATTTCATTCATTTATTTCCTAATATTTCTAGCAGGGCTTCCCAGGGAGAAGGAATACTAGTTTGAGTCTCGTTGGCTACTCAGCCTTTATTTCCCATCTGCATTGCTTACGACACAGAATTATAGTCTGAGAATTACAATAACAAGTATTTGTAAGTATATCTCTGAATTTTTGAGATGAGGTATTATTATCATTTCTATTAATATTTGGACCATCCTCATCTTGGTTGTTTTTTTTTATACAACGTTTCGGCCGTTGCACTCTACGGCCTTCGTCGGGTATCATCTGGTAGATGTGGGGAAGTAACGAAGCGAACCCTTTATTCATCCACATGGACACATAGTGCAGTGGTTACAGCATCAGACAAATTACTGTAAAGTAATCTGATGGTTCTAGGTTCGATCCTAGTGTGTGACAATATAACAATACTACAAATGCTAAGAGGGGAGTACGGTCAATATACCCCCGTCGGATAAATAAAGAGTTCAACGGCCGAAACGTTGTATGAAAAACAACCAAGATGAGGATGGTCCGAATATTAATAGAAATGAGTATTTGTAATAATAAGATTTTTAAAATATCAGTCGAAAAATGTATAGTCGATAATGCTTCATCGAAGAAATTCAACGGACTTAACTTGGTTCGGGTTCAGATTAGATAAAAATAAATATCCTGGACGCCTACACCACAACAATGGTTAACAAGCCGGTGCTGTACATCATTGCTGAGTTGTGAGATCTCAACTTGACTGCACACTTTTTTGGTGGAGATATAGAAGTTACTATCAGAGTATAGATGCTGTATGTTGTACTTTATTACTATAAATCAGATACGTAATCAAGTATAGGAAGTGAGAATGGTATGACGATTAACAACGTGACAATCGAATCGGCCAATAATGTTTAAGTACATTTTGCAGGACTGCTCTTTGAAAAGGTATAGGACCATATCTCATCCCTCCAAAGTATAGGTAAAATATCAGGACAAACATAGCTTTATGGCCTTTGGGGGCAAATAATGTAGGAGGAGTATCTATTCAAAGTGAAAACCACGGATAAGTTAAGAGGAAACTACTTTTATCCCTAATGATAACTACCATTGCAATGCACATTTAAAAGCTGTGGAGGGCCACGGTCACCCATGTCTTGAAGGGGTGAGGCACACATAGAGAGAAGAGGTCGACTTATTCAAGGGACAAGGCGATGAATCCCCCTAGGTTTGCAAGCCTTTGATAGAACAAGCTCCACCTCCAAGGACAGAAAAATTCCTTTATTTCTAAAAAGAAGGATATACAACCACTGCATACCCCCATAGTCACCTATGGAGCTGAAACATGGAATATAACCAAAAGATTGACCGTCGAACTTTGCAACGTTCACACAAGGGAATCATTCCCAAAATCTCATGCAGAGTTTATAAGACGGCGCAGTATATTAGAGAAAAACGGGAGTAAGCGTAAAGTGTCAGTTAAGTCGTGGACAAGTTTAGATAGAAATCAGCGAAAATACCCAAAAAGAAACCCAAATGAGCATTCAAACCATGTTCAAACTAACTGAGATCTTAAATAATAATGCAATAAAAAAAATAATTGAAAAGTCTTCGAGCGATAATTCTTTAATGATTAGCAGATACATATTAAACAGATACAACTATATATATATATATGTGTGTGTGTGTGTGTGTGTGTGTGTGTGCGTGTGTGTGTGTGTATACAATGACACTAAATAAAACTGTTCCAGAAAAGCTTTTATCGTCTGTCACCCTTCAGGATGAAACATCAAATAGTAATCCTGGTTTGAAAATCAAGGGCATTACTCTTTAAGACAATGTCGTGGCTTGATTTCAAGTCATTTTGACGATAATTTTTTCAAAGCTGGATTACTTTCTGACATCTCCTCCTCCTAAGAGTTCCAGACGGAAAAAGCTTCCTGGGGACGATGCTATTCAATGTCATGATATACATGTTGTAAATATATATGAGTATATGCTGTTTGTTCGTTTTGGGGTTTTTTTTAAATATATATCGGCTAACTATAGGAATTTATAATATAAGAATGATGATTAAGCCATTGGTTATAGTTCTCATTTTTTTATACAAAAAGAAACAGTGTCGAGTTAGCTAAGCTTCCTTTCCCACCTGCCAATTATAAGTGAAATAGCAGGATAGGCTGGACTCTCTAGTCTTAGACGACAATACGTTTAGAAGGACAACTCGGAATTCAAAACCGTGTAATGAGCAACTTCACTGTGTCCCCTGAAAACAATCATAGCGATGCACATTTTAAAGCTGTGGGGATCGTGATCACTCACGTCCTCGAGGGTGTAGCACACATAGCGAAAGGATTACTAAACTAGCTTTCTTAGCATTTATTCATTAAGAGCCGTCCAGTTTAGCTACTTAATTAATGGAAATGATTTACATATTTCAATTGCATGTTATACCACTGAAAAACTATTTAGAGACGACCTTCATGGTCTTGCTAGGCAACAGGTTTTCCGCCTTGTGATTGGTAACGAGCCTCATATATCAAGAACTAAAAAAGTACTTCTTATCAATTTACTAGTCACTCATCCTCATCAGTGTTTTAGCGTTCGTTGTTAGACATAGACCTTCCCCAGGATCCGCCACATTTCTTTATCATGGGCGTCGCAGAGCCAGTATTTTCAGAATTTGTCTAATTCATATCTCCATCTTGTATTTTGTCGGCCTCTATCTCTGGAGTTCTATGTTTTGGGTCCATCAGTTGTCTGTTATTCTTGCTATATGGCCAGCCCATTGCCATTTGAGTTTTTAGATTCTTTGATGTCTCGGAACCCTGTTTCCTTCCTGGTATATTGTGCTGTCTTGTGATCTCTTCATGTGAGGTTCAGCATGATTCTCTCACGTGCTCGCTTCATGATTCTCAGTTTGCAGGTCCGTCTCTTGATTGAGTTGCATGTTTCAGCTCCATAAGTGACTATCAGGAGGATGCATTGGTTGTATACTCTTCTTTTTAGGATCATTGGTATCGTCTTGTTTTTCAGTAGACAGAAGACAGCTCTAAAGGCAATTCTACTATCCCTCCCAGAAACAATCATTTCAATACACAGTTTAATTCTGTGACGAGCCATAATCACCCACATCCTGAAGGGATAGGGCAGAGATGCAGACAGAGACAGCCACAGAGTTAATTAGAGGTAATCCATTTTCTGAATAATAGCTACATTGGAGAAACCTGAATTGATCACCATATATTAATGTCCATTAGACTGTTGAAAACTGTCAACCAAAACTGTCACACAATCTGTCAACAGATTTTTTCAGATTTCAGATTAGTCTCACTGACTGGCTAGCAATATATATATTATGCATACAGGGCGTACCAATGGGAATGGAGGGCTGAAATTTTCAACATTCATCCTTAATAAATCCAGGCAAAATGTTTTTGCTTCTTTTTTTTTTAATTCTCCTCCTACGTAGTTCTTTAGTGTGAGGGTTCGATTTACAATGTAATTTTATGCTAAATAGATATCTCCTTATGCCCAGCTGCATTCACATTTTGTTTTTTTGTTTTGTTCTTTTTTTGGGGGGGGGATTCAGAATTTTTCTGTTATCATTATCCACCAACGAATGGAGTGAGTAGTAACTTATTGACCGACCAACCATTTTTTCCTTTTTTTTTTCTTTTAAATTGATCACCGTTCAATATGTCATGCTGCCAAAAGATGTTGGTCACGTGACGGTCTCTGTCGATTGACTAACCAGATCTGTTTGGGATTTTATTTATTGCCGGAATAGAGTTTCACGAAACGAACATAACACTTCTCCGATTTTTAACAAACAATGTACTTCAATTCATCTTGGTCTATTCATATCTTTCTCTGGACAGTTATGGACAAGAAAAACATTTTAGTAACTTTTATTAAGACCGAATTGTTATGGCCTGACAACTCTGTTACCGCATTGCCGAAACAGCTCGGCTTTCTCAAGTTCAGTTCTGGTAAGTCTCTATTGGTAACAGTCCGAGGAGGGAAAATCTCCAACCGCCAACCACAAGACATTGAGCAGATAAGACTTATTGGCTTATGATATGATATACAGAGCTTTTCTTTGTCTGTCATAGTGCTACAAAACGGTTAAGATTGTGTTATGCCAATTTTCTAAATAGAGAGCGCCTGCTTGCCTACCTTGCAAACCAGCATTCCAAATTCTGGTTCTGAAGCTTTTGAGCTCGAACACTAACTGCTGACGCCAGTTGGTGACACACAATCATCTCGGCTACCCAGCAGGAATCTAAATACTAATGTTATTTATTTATAATCTTTATCTAACAGACTGATGGAAATTTTGGTTAAGAAAATTGTCTTTTGCCAATCTTTGGAATATTGAAGGCCTGACGACCTTGAAAATCAGAATTCGAAATCTTCCCTTTTACCTCAACTCAAATGCCGACCACGGATAGTAAATTAATTTTTATTCCAGCCGTTTATATTATTTTAAGTCATCAACCAAAACTGCTGCCAAAACTGTTAGGTTTCTATCATTTTTCATATCGGCCAGGTTGGCTGCCTATGTATGTATCACGCGTAAAGGCCACACCAATGAAGCTAGACGAGTGAAAATTTACATATTCATTTATTATCATGTGTACAAAAAAAAACTCGTCTGGTTTTCGAAAATTCCTCCCCTGAATATGATTTTAGTGTGGGGTCAATTTGCGACGTAACTTTCTGCTAGATTAATCACTTAGTTTGTGCTTTTTTTTTTATTTCAGACTTCTCAGTGATCATTGCCCAACAAAAGGCGACAAAAGTAACTTGTTCATTGATCACCCCTTTCTTTCCAATCTTCAATTGATTACCCTCAATTATAATAATCTTATTACTGTAATTTTTTCATGATGTTTAGAAATGCATATTAGTTGTACTTATTAACACTAATCTTCAGTCGAAACATTCCAGAACTAATTGCAAAACATTTTGGTTCAGTCGGAGCGAAAGTGAAATCTTCACAGTAGAAAGGAAACAATTTACTTGGTATCTCAATTGTGGGTGATGGGGGATATCAGCCGTAGCATACAAGCCAAAAGATAAGCAACATCAGGTCTGGTTGGTCACTCAATCGAAACCCTTAAATGACCCTACGTCTTTTGGCAGCACGTCGTGTTGGGGGTGATCTATTGAAAAATTTGAGAAGAAAAACAACCGTGGATGCTGACGGACACAAACCAAGGGATCAATTTAGCATGAATTTACATTGCAAGTCGAACTCTTGAATCCAAGATATTTAGGTTGATTTTCAGAAAAACAAATAAACTGTTGTCTTTTTTTTCTAAACTAGAAATTATATGGAGTGAATGTTCAAGTTTTCATCCTTCTAGCTCCATTGGTGTGACCTCTATACGTCCAATAAACACATGGATAAAAAAAAATTTTAAAAACCTATGTTGGTAGTTTTGGTTGACTGTTTCTAATTTGAATTTACTATTTTGTCTTATATGCAATGAATATCTTGTGTTCATATCTCCAAATTATGAAAATCAAATTGTTGCTTGAATTGGCGTTTAATCTACCACTGCATATCGATTTCAGTTGATTGAAATCTACATAAAACTATCAACGAGACAAATTATCATCCGTGGAGATGCGAGTGGTCTAACGGAAAATGGATAACAAACAAAGATCAAACATTACCTGGGACATTATCAGTTGCTGCAGCAGCTTTTTAGCGTCCGTTGTTAGGTATCAGCAGCAGCAGTAGCTCTTTAGCATCCGTTAGATCTTCTCCATGACTCGCTGGACCTCTTTATCGTAAGTGTCAAGGAGCCAATACCTTCTGAACACAAGTTAGTCATGCTATCTTATATTTTGACGGCCCCAGTTTCACATCTCTGGGGATCCACGTTTGGGGTTATCCTCACAAAATGACTAGCCTATTGCCTTTCAAGTTTACTGATAGATTCTATAATGATTTGGAATCCTGTGTGTGTAATATATTATGCTGTCTTGTGATCTCCCTGGACAGAGTAAGAAATGTGTTTCTGAAATATATGGTTTACTGGGCTCTGGTGAAGCAACAGTAGGCCTAGGAAGCTGGAAGCAATCATCATCTTTAGTCTTTTATAGTCCATCGTTGGACAAGAACCTTCCCCGGGATTCGCTAGACCTTTCTATCACGGGCGTCGCAGAGCTGATATTTTCTGAACTTGCCTGGATAGCCTCTTCATTTTGTTATCTGCCGGCCTCGATTACGCGGAGCGATCCATGTTATGAATCGTGTTGTTCATCGGTTGTATGCCATTCTTGCAACATGGCCAGCTCATTGCCATTTGAGTTTTTTTTAATGGATTGTATGATGTCTCTCCCTAATAAGATGTTTTCTCCCTAATATGTTCTGCTGTTTTGTGATCTCTCAATGTCAGGTTAAGCATGATTATTTCATGAGACGGTCGCAGGCTTCTGAGTTTGAGGGTCAGTCTTTCGGTTAGATTCCATATTTCAGATCCATGGGTGACTATCGGGTGGATGCATTGGTTGTATACCCTTCTTTTTAGGACTAATGGGATTCTCTTGTTCTTGAAGGTTGAGGTTGTTCATTTCATTCTAGAATGATTTTCGCTTGATTTCTTCTTCTTTTGATGATCTCATGGAGATTTGTTGTCTTAGGTAGATATAGTGGTTCTCTTTTTCCAATTCTGCATCTTCGATTTTGTTTGCTGTGTTCTTATTTCCGACATGATTGTTGTACATGACCTTTGTTTTGCTTAAGTTCATGAGTAAGCCGACCTCCTTGCTCGCTTCATCTCGTTCATCTGGGATTAGTTTGGATGTTATCTGCTAAAACGGTGATGCCGTATATAAATCAGAGGTTGCCCAGATATTCACCTTCTATTCTAATTCTTTTATTTTCCCAGTCATGGTTTCAGAAGATCTTTTCGGAGCAGGCTGTGAAGAGTATGGGTAAGCTGGTATCACTTTTTCGTAGCCCTTTTTGGAGCTGAAATGACTCTGAGTCTTTATGTAGCCTGATAAAGGGGCTGCTTTGACTGTATATATGTTGCAGTACTCTGACATATATGGAGGTTACACCTTGTAGAGTGATAACTCCAATGACCTTGAGAATTACCAAAGAGTCAAAGGCCTTCTTGAAGTCGATAAATGTTACCAGTGGCATTTTGTATTCTGCTGATTTTTCCTTTAGTTAATTCATTGAATGGAGATAGTCTATGGTCGAGAATTGAGAGAAAAAGTGAGAATGACTGACTGCTCCAAATTCACACCTGACAGGAGCTTATAATTTTGTAAAATATCTCGACTTTAGTAAAATAAGCATTTCCTCTTGCTGAAAAAAGATCTTTCATTTTCACCAAGGAAGGGGGCTTCATCAAATAGTATTCAGATATTTTTCTAGGTGAATGGCATGAAAATCCAGATGATTCTAGTTATAAGAATATTTATCTATCTATCTATCTATCTATCTATCTATCTCTCATACACACATACACGTGCACACACATATGCATACACACCATCATTTTAAACGTTTCACTTTCTAGTCTCAAGCGGAAGTCTGAAATTGTCATTGTTATTTTGGGAAAAAATAAAGTCAAAACTCTATTGGACAGAGACTTCCCAAAGTCACCTCATGAATGAGTAAAATGTTAAAATCTTTGGTTTCACACGTCCAGAATACAATAGCTATTTTCTAGCATTGAAAATGACTGCATTTTTCAATGACGGGAATAGCTAGAATTAGTATTTTCAGACGATTTTATAGTAAACCAGCAATATATATATATATATATATATATATATATATATATATATATATATATATATATATATATCAGTCGCTGGGTCTGATTTGAGGGTTTCAATTCTGCCTCGCGGTGCTGGATGGGATAAAGTCTATAGCCACACTGATGAGATGTAAAACATCGAAACAGCTGTCTGTTGAGGACACAATAATGTATATATATATATATATATATATATATATATATATATATATATATATATATATATATATATATATATATATATATATGGTCAAAAAACTCATTCACAAGGTCCAAACAATGTAATCATAGAACGTATTGATCAGACAATAACACAATAATGAAAATAAAAACAATGTTTTTTTTTACCTTATTCTAAGAATTGAAATTATATCTAGCCTATTTTAGCCATTTTTGAAAGGGCTGCAGAGTTCTGGACCTGCTAAATCAAAGATAGCCAAAACTATTAATCAGATTAAAAAAAAAATCGGTGTTCCAGACGAATCTCCATTTGCTTGACCAATGAGGAAATAGAGACAGGAGACAAAAACAGCCAATAACCGGATGTAACGTTACCACGGCACCAAATCAAACAATGTTGTGTTTCCTATCGAACTGTTCGATAGAGAATGCAACATTGTTCGATTTGGTGCTGTGCAAACGCTACATCCTGGTTGCTGATTTAAGTGTCTTTTTTTTTTCTTAACTGCGACATTTCTATTAATGCCAAAAAGGTTTTTCGTTCAGACCAAATTTGAATGAGTTCATATCATTTATAAGAAAGGAGGAATAGAGAGAGAGAAAGCGGCGAAGAAGGAAGAATATTTCACTTTCTTTTTTATCTCAAAATACTTCATAATATTTTTTTTTTTAACATCAATTCCCGAAATAAAAAAAAATGTGGAGGAAGAAAAAGCGTTCGTTATTTAAGACGCTAAAACATTTTTTACCGTCTCATATTATAAGCGTTGAGTTATGACCTGTAACTTATGAGGAGCACAAATAGATACAAACTTCTTGGACACAAACGTAAATGTAACTCGGCTCGAGAATACCAGTCAGTGTCCATTTTCAGAAAGTCTTTTTTTTTTAATATTCTCTTAACAGTTCTGCATAATATATCACCGTTACCCACAACAGACCGGTTTAAACATTGTTGCTTGGTTTAGATTATTCATGTGTTCTGACATCTAAATACATCTAACAAAGAGTAGAAAAATATTTTTCTTTTCAAAAATTTCCCTCCAAAAATATACCTTTAGTGTTGAGTTCAATATGTCATGTAAGTTTATGCTAAATTGGTCACTAATTTTTCCCTGCTTGTTTTTTGAATATTCAGAACTTTATAATGATCACAGTCCAACAATAGGTAAGAAACTTATTCATTGATCAACCCTTCATTTCATTTTTTTAATTGACTACCCCTAACATAGCACTGATGGACATGGTTCATGATTTTGATTGGAATGCTAGTTATATTATTTTTTATCAGTTGGAAACAAATGTTTTTTTTATCACTGACACAAATGTTGCCTAAATGATATCAGATATTGTGTGAACAACGTTACAGTTTTCAACAGTGTTCTTCTTCTAGTTTTTTTGTTTGTTTTTTGCTTTTTTCTCAATTTGCAAGTTAAGTGCTTCCAATTTCAATATTTTCAAATTGATTTAGCACAGGCAGTATGGCTAATTTTAAGTTTACTAAAATTAAGTCAAAACACACCTTGAAGCACACAGAAACATCTCGTCTCCATATATATATATATATATATATATATATATATATATATATATATATATATATATATATATATATCTAAGAAATATATTTTATATTATCAATAATTCAAAGATGACTTTAATCGTCAGCGTCTATTTTCTCAAAATATTACTTGATTTATCAAAAATATTACTTCATAAGTACATACTAATTTCATTTAAAATCATCTATATAGCGATTTCAGACATTTAAGTACAACCAAAACATGTACATTCAGATGGGAAACTGAATTAGCTACACTGAGGAAGGGACCTAACTAACATTTGGTATGTCAGTCAGCGACAGTGGTCGGTGCTAGAGATGCTCCCGCAACTATCATTTTATTATCCGTATCGATTAAGAATCCATTGTTTAAGAACACAAATAATGTTGGATCGAGAAAATGTAATTGTCTGGAAAGGAAGGATGGTCAGTTTCATGCGCTGGCCTCTGCCTGTCTGTAAGTTTGTGTGTGCGTGTGTGTGTGTCTGTGTAATCATTATACAGTCACTTGCTTGCATGGACAAACCTTCGCATGGAAGAGTTTCTCTGTCTTTCTATTTTGGGGATCCTTGCCGTCTATACATATCATCATCATCATCGTTAGCAACAACAGCAGTAGCAGCAGCAGCCTGTCAGCGTCCGTCATTGGATCTTACCAAAGATTCACCAGACCTCTTAATCATGGACGTTGCGGAGCCAATGATTTCTGAACTCGTCTAGTTCGTCAAGCCATCTTATTTTTTGCCGGTCAGTCTCGCATATGATCTCTTGGGATCCAACTTTTGAGTCTTGATGTCCAGCAGTTGTCTGACATTCTTGCAACATGATCAGCTCATTAACAATTAAGTTTCCTGATCGATTTTTTATATCTCATACTATTCCGTCTTAGGATCTCTTCATGTGATTCTGAGCATGATTCTCTCCTATGTACGTTGCATGGTTCTCAGTTTGAGGGCCAATCTTTTGATTAGGTTCCATGTTTCAGCTCCATAGGTGACTAGTGGAAGTATACATTAGTTGTAAACCATTATTTTCGGAACTAATGGGATTTTATTGTTTTTGAGGGTTGAGCTTGCTCTGCCGAAAGCTTGCCAACCTTGGGTGATTCTTTGAGTGATTTCTCTCTTTCAGGGTTTTCATGTCTTAGGTATGAACCCATTATTTGTCGTTCGTCATCCTTAATTAGCCTTTAGTTTACCATACGCTGGCCACAAACATTGCATAACACCACCAGAAGTTAGTCCCAACGCTTTTAACACCAACTGAAAGAAGAAAGGTAATGATTCTTGCCTTATTAATTCATTAGATAATTACATTTCACCACAACTAATTCTTATCTAAGCCGAATAATCCGTCCGTGGGATATGATAATATTTATGTAAATCCCTGTATTTCTCTTCTCCCCTCTCACTTCCTACCCTTTATTTGAATTCCCTTTCTTTTACCCTTCTTTCGTCCTACCCTTTTATTAGACCGCCTAACTTTCTTTTTTCTCCCTTCTACCTTCATACCGTATCCGACACACTTATAGTATCAGTAGCGAACATCACCCAGACCTTAGTGTTATTTACTTATCATAACCACCTGTGCAACGTCTCGTCATGAACTAGCTAAAGAAAAAGTATAAAAGTGATGAATAAATCTGATATCTACACAATATACGAGAATAGCAGTTACCAGATTTTGAACCTGGGCGGAAGAAATATTTGGGACTGGGTGTTCTCGTCTTGTTTCACAAAAATTCTATAGGTCACGTACACAATCCGCGTTTCACTACAAATATCAATTTTTTTTTAAAGCTTAACTCTTTGCTTTTCTCCTCTTTGTACATTGTTGTCCCGTGTTCTTTCAAAATGGCGACCAACGTCTTTGTCCATCTATTTTGTGGCATTCAACGTTGCTGACTCGGTTTTTGATATTATGGTGCCACAAGAGAATCAATGGCATCTTATCCTTTTGTGGCAACTTCGTTTCGCTTCTTTGTTGGTATGGACAGCTCAGCGGATTGCAGCTATGTAACAGAGACTATCATCGTCATTATGGCGATTATTATTATCTTAAAAACTACTACTGCTTCTAAAAATTATTAGAATAATACAAGAAAAATAACTGACTCTATTCAAACTCTGTGACAATTGTTTACAGAATATTTGACGGTATTCGGCAATAATTTTTCAATGCTTGTTTCTGTGATAAAAACTATTTGTTTTCAGTTTATGTCTTTTTTTAATTGAAACCATCGCGTGACTAACGACTTTTGGCAGCAAGCTGTGATAGGGGTGATCAATAACAAAATTTGGAAAATAGGTAATCAATAAAAGGTTACTTATTTCGCCTTATTTTTTTGAAAAAGCCCAAGTTCTACCGGACTCAAATTATGGGATCAATTTAGCATACACTTACATTGCAAATTGACCTCACCATTCACAACCCATTTGCAGGAAGTATTTTCAACAAAATGAAAAGATCGCTTTTTTTTGTTTCTTTGTTGTTGTTTTTTGGTTGTTTGGGGGGGGGTTGTTTTTTCTTGTAGACATAATAAAGAGTGAATGTCTAAACTTTCGCCCCTCTAGTTTCATGGATATGGACTATACGATTAAAGCGGCTAACTTATCGATGACAGGTTCGATTCCTGCAGCGGTCTCATTCCCTTTAATTGTTTATTTTATTTACGTTGCCTAGGGTGAGTGATATACATTAACCATATAATGACGGGAGATCATCTCAAATAAGTTTCAACCTAATATAATGCAATTTATAACCATTCTATTGGATCACATATATCCATTTCTTTGTACATACATAGCCAACTGATCAACCAGACCATCATAAAAACCGAAGAAACCTATTTTCACAGTCTCAGTTGACAGTTTCTTATGATACAAGAAAAAGAGCAGACTCTATTAAAAACCTGCAACATTGTTTACACAATATTTGACTGTATTTGGCAACGTTTTCTAATATTTGTTTCTGTGTTAAATCTATTTGTTTCCAATTATTTTTTTAAAAATGAACAATATAAAGACTGAGAATGGACACTCGCTGGTTTTTCGCGATCTTAGCTACATTTTCAGTTGTATCTAAATGTTAAATCCGTCAGTGTTCCCCCATAACTCAATGCTTACAAAATGAAATATGGTTAAAAATGTTTTAGCTCCTTAAATTACGAACGCTTTTTTATGTCACGTTTTTCATTTCAAAAATTGATTTTTTTTAATAATACGGCGTTATGTGACGTAGTAAAGAAAAATATGCTTCTTTCTTTGCCCACTGCCTTTTCCCTACCTTGAACGCTTTCAACCTTTTTTAGTTTGGACTGAAACAAAGTGATTTTGCTTTCGTAGACCTGTCGACGTTCGTGTCATATGATTGTTATAATTGTCTCTATCATCAACATTTTAATACTATTAGTGTTACCATGATAATAGCTACACGCTTGTCGTAGTTTGGTGGTTAGTAAGCTCGTCTCGCAGATCAGTTAGTATAAATGTCTGCCGAACCGAAAAATATCTAAAGCAAGTGAATTTTCTTCTGGTCGAGAGTGATCTCCCCTACCAGATGTCAGAACTTGAGAACTATATAAGTGTTCTTGCATCGCTCTTCCTGTGAGTAAGGACCGAATGACTCATGCCTTCGTCAGAGACTCATCTGTTCTGTTGATCTTCAATATTCATGTCCAGTTTTGAATTGAATAAAAGCACACGGGGGAGGTAGCAGGAAATCAGGACCATATTTCGGAAGATTCAAATCGTTGTAATACTGATCTTTTTCAATTGCTTGTAGAATCAAAATACTTATCCCTTTTGAAAGTGATCCAGACGGTAGTGTATGTGCTAATATAGAAAAAAAAATTTTTATTTTATTTTACAAGCATATTACTTTGGAATGTTTGGTCAGACAATATCTGAAAAGAGGTATGGCTATCTGAAATATGGTGAAAAATGCGCAAAATGTTGAGAGCTGCTAGAATAAGCGAAATATTCAGATATTTTAGAAATAGACGTGTCAAGTGGGAGAACCTTGTTGGAGTCGACGGTAACGAATTTGTAGAGGAAATATCACTTAATTTTCAAGATATGACTCTTCGTTATCTGTAAGGAATTTTCAACGACAAATATCTACACATTTTTTTAAACGTTCACTAAGAAGGATTAATTTAAAGGAATCTGTCTTTTTGTTTAGATGTGCGCGGTGAACGTTGTTTGCTCTATCACTCTCCTTCTTATAGTAGTCAACAAAAAAATAGAAATGAAGCAGTGTAAATTTTAGAAATGCAATTGCACTGTTACGCATTAAAGGAATAAGAAAAAGCATTTTGTTCACAGCAATCGAAACTATAAACTGATAAACCGCCAAATATTTTGCTGGGGGCAAAGATAACTGTACACTGCTAACTTTTATTTTACAAATTTAGTTCCGGTTTGGATTTTTAACCCTTAAGAGCAAACCAGGAGAGCTGAAATTTTATGTTTTGCAGCTTAGACATAGAGCTTTCCAGAAAGTTATAGTATGTCAATGATTGATCAGGCTGTGCATAAGAACAATGAATACTAGTAGTGTTAGAATAATGATAACTACATGCTTGTTGTAGTCTGATGCTTAGCGAATTCGTCTCGCAGATCAGATTGTATAAATGTCTGCCGAACCGAAAAATATCTAAAGCAAGTGAATTTTTTTTCCGGTCGAGAGTGATCTCCCCTACTGGATGTCAGAACTTGAGAACTATATAAGTGCTCGTGCATTGCTACTCCAGTGAGTAAGGACCAAATAACTCATGCGTTCATCTCAAACTCATCTGTTCTCTTGCTCTAGTTTACAATCAACATACAATTTATTTAGATGTCCATGTCTAAGCAAACACATATAAAGATTCCAGGTCTGCAGGTCTGTTTTTAAGGGTCCTGATGCAAAAAAAAGAACGAACCAAAGCTAAGTACATATAATAAAAGTTACCGGTTAGCGGTTATCCTTGCTTCCGCTAAATTTTTAGTGGGTTTATCAGATTAGTGTTTTCGTTAGCTCTGCCCATTAGTGTAAAATAGTGTTACTATACATTATAATGTTACAATTCAAGTTAAAAATTCTCATTATACGTGAGCTAATACTGTTTATAGTCGGAAATCAATGTGAATGTTTTTTGTAGAAAGTTTTTGTGGAAACTTGATAGTGGTATTTTAAAAAAATGTGTTAAAAGAATCATTTACTTTGTGAGTATTTGTGTTTATGTGCATGGAACATTGCCCAGCAAGAAAGTCACTAACACAAGATGCAGTTGCGAACGATACTGTGGCAACCAGGAGAGAGGGCTCTCCGCCTTTGAGTAAGGGTTATCAAGCAAGCCATTATTACGGTATAGTGATTCCGACATGCACAAAGAGCACACTTCCTGTTCTCAGAGCCGGATCAAGCCTGCTCGATGCCGTAAACATAGCCCTAAAATAGTTACCCCACCTCAGCCCTCCCATTGCTTGACTGACAAGATTTTCAAAAATGAAACTTTCTTCAAGAAATGAAGCTTATATTAATTTATAATGCATCAGAATAGGTCATTATATATTCCCACAAAAATATACTACTTTATTGAGCAAATCTTTATCAACGAAACTGCCATGAAGATCAGTTTTCTACAGCTTGGTTTGTGTGGACGATTTGATAATTTGAGTGATTGAATTCGCTAAATATGTAAGACAAAAAATAATTTTTAAATTTCAACTTCTGTGTTCAAACAATGTAAACAACTTAATATAATTTAACGCTGGAAAGTGCAAGAAACACTCTGGTTGGCCCTTCTTTTTTCATCCCCAAGGCATGTTTATTTTCCTTCATGGTTGATCTGTGGATGCCTATACCAGACTAGGCAGAATTTAATAAATACACACACTCGCATGCGTGTTTGTGTGTAAGAATTAGTAAATTTCATATGAGTAAGAGAAAGACGTATGAGACACTTAGAATCACAAGGTACATTCCGCCAATAATAGAAAATAGAGAAAAACACGTCCAAATTTTCTTTACTTAACTTTCAAAATGACATAAATTTGAAACTATTGCACGTATTCCATTAATTTTTATCATGTTGCTAAAAGCATTTACTTTCAAATACAGACACTTTCATCACTTTCATCAGAAAAACTGTGGAATTTCGAAGCGAAAAACTTCAAACGCTTTTAACTATAAATGCAAAAATGGGAATTTTGACCACTTTGCAAACACCACCCAATTCATCTGACTTGCCCTCAAGATAGTGTCTGGGAGATTATAGTGGTATTCTTAGTTCGATTTTGCCATACATGGTAGATTTTACCTTTTGGTTCTTAGTACCACATACATTCTTTTCAACCTACTCTCATAGTCTTGAAAGTAGGTTACTTGCTAGATTCGCCTCTTATTTCTTCCTCTCATTAATTGGTAATTACCAACCAACAAAATGAAAGTTTGAATAAAAATGAGCATCTTTCAAGAAAGAAGGCATTAATGTCAGTCATCCAAAAAAGAAATTAGATTACGGATATCTTCCGTTTCACGGGGTCAGACAATGGTGGCCATTTCAAATTGCTCAAAGTGGATGGCTTTAAAATGGCTAAAATTGGCTAAATTTTGCTTCCATGTTATATATATATATATATATATATATATATATATATATATATATATATATGTGTGTGTGTGTGTGTGTGTGTGTGTGTGTGCGCGCGTGTGCGTGTGTGTGTGTGTGTGCTCAAAGAGCTCATACAAAGGTTCCCAAAAGTATGTTATTATACAAAATAGAGTTATGCAAGGTACAGTGAAAACTGAATCCATCAATTTGTTCTTTGCTTTTATCTCATTGGAATCTAGCCAATTTTAGCCACTTTTATCCATTGATAAATCTAACCAATCTTGGCCATTTCAAAGCCATGAAATAGCATCTGTCTCCTGGCCTAGTCAAACTAACAAGGTATATTTATAATTACGAACTTAAAATATCAAAATAAAGACATCTCAATAAAGCTGTGGCTGACATGTTATTCTTGATTTCCAATTATAGCGAGCTAATTCCTCCTCTAAATGAAATCTCAATTTAACTCACAAAGTAGATAAGAAAGAATGTTCTTGTTTAATAACCAGACATTAATGGCACTGGAGACGGTGATTTTTATGAGCAAATGATAGAACTAGTAATTAAGGTTTGGAGTACATGACCCATTGCTGCTAATGGTTGCAGCTGAATTTTTGTGTTATAGACACTGCAGTGAGGAGAGGAAAAAAGTTGTATAGTTTAATAATGGGTTGCACTTGATATGGTCAAGTTGAGTTTTCGCACAATGCGATTTCTAGTTTGTAATAATGAACATCTCGTTGAGATGTTTCTTCTTGGTAACTTTTCCATTACACCAAATCGCAAAAATTGCTCTGAAAAATGCTAGGTGCAAAGTTTTAGGAAGTAATTTTTTCTTTTTCCTGGTTTTGGGTTTAAACGATGCTACATGAAGTAAATGCATGAGTAAACTGCTGAACGAAATTTAACGAAACTTTGTAGGCATATGTAACATAATCCTGTGAAAGTTTTAGGCTATAAAAAACAATTATCCCTCAACCCGTTTCGTGAGCGTATATCAAGGATGTGTGTATTAGGGATATGTCAAGTCAGACATATCCTCCCTATGGTCACCTATGGAGCTGAAACATGGAATTCAACCAAAAGATTGGCCCTCGAACTGAGAACCTGGCAACGTGAACATGAGAGAATTACACTCAATATTACATGGAGAGATTGCAAGACAGCACAGTATGTAAGAGGAAAAACATGGGTCTGAGATATCATAGAATCTATTTGGAATCTCAAATGGCGATGGGCTGGTCATGCAGCAAGAATGTCTGACAACTGATGAATATCACAGTTTGGCATGGATCTCCAGGGATCATATGCCAAACTTTGACGTGATGAATTAGACAAGTTCAGAAAGTTCTGGCTCTGCGGCGCCCACGATGGAAAGGTTCGGTGCATCACGGGAAAGGTCTATGTTCAAAGATGAACGCTAAAAGGATGGTGATGATGATATGTTATTTCTGGTCAGAAATGAATTGCTCGTCAGATATTTACCAGTCGTGCGTTCGGATCTATTTCGAATCTATCTGTGACGATTCGCTTTTTGAAACGAGTAATTGTAGGTGTGGACGAATTTTATGGAAGTGGTTTGAATATATTAATAATAATTTTTGTTAAATTTGTGATAATTTTTTCAGCATCTGACGTTAGGAATATCGAATTATATTTTACGATCATTTTTTTTTTATATGCATAGATTAAATTACGAATTCCATGGAGGAAGTGAAGGAAATGAAAAAAATCTTAAAATGCAAGATTGCTCTGTTCAATTCAAAGAACAAGATAATTGCTTACCCTAATAACTTGAAAAATAAAAGAATTATAGAACATCTTGAAGAAAATAGGACCAGTAACAAAATGCGTACCTGCACAATGTGTTAATATAATTATAAAATCTTGAAAAAGACACCGAATTGGAATATTTGACATAAAATTGACGAAAAAGTATTCATGCAGTGGCAATCTTAAACAATTTTATTTTACAAAATTTAGTTAGATGCCATTAAAATGGCTATTTTTTGCCTGTGGACCAAGCATCCTCCAGTAAAGATATGTTCATCAGACAAGCAAATTGATTTCTGTTTAGTTTAACTCTTCAAGTCATTGCAGTATTGTTATGATCTTTTGCCAGTTAGTCTTGGTAAATAAGCATAAGGCCTGTTAAAGTTAAGATAAAAAGTACTGATTTCTCCATTGTGGTCGTTGTTTGGAACCGGGTGAACACCAAAATTTTTCATGACGATTTTCAAGTAAGATTAGCGCATCTTGTTCGTAAATCTTCCCTCTATTATTATTATTATTATTATTATTATTATTATTATTATTATTATTATTATTATTATGTTGGTGATGATGATTATGATAGTAATGAAGAAGAAGAAAAAGAAAAAGAAGAAGATTAGAGACCAAACTAAACAGCAGAAATCTGATAAAAGGGATGAACAGGCAGTATCGGTAATAAGATTCACAGGGTCATTCCTTGAGTGGAAAACAACAACAACAATAACAGCAACAGCAGCAACACTGCTACTACTACTACAACTAATAATAATGATAATAATAATAATAATAATAATAATGATAATGCGTGAAATATAATTTCACAGGCTTAAAACCTCAATGTAGGGAAAGATCTTTGTACTTGTTGCTCTTCGTGCTGTTTGCTTGTAGTCATATTTCATGGGATGATTCTCCCAGGGATTATCCGGGCACATTTTAAATCTTTTTTTCCTCCAGTTGATACACACACTACTTTCCCTGGTAAACTGATCAGGGCACTTCTCTACGTGAAATAGTTCTTCCTCACTTCCCTCCTCGACATCAGAATAACTATTTGTTTCAAATGTCCCCTGTTTGTACTTCCTTTAGCTACATTGTCTTCTCCTCATTCCGATCTTTGGTATGGTCTCACTGTCACAGAAACCGCTCATCAATTGAAACACCTCAATCATATCTCCACGATGTCCTCTATAGGTCAGCGTAAGCAACTTTGACATTCAGAGTCTATCTACATAATGTAAGTTTTTCGTTCCTGGCAACGTCTTTGTTGCTCTCCACAGCTTCCACTCCTTCTATATCCTTGACTTAATATGGGAACCAGACAGCAACTGCATAGTCCAGTTGACACCTCACCATTGATTTGTACAGTTTCACAAATGCATTGCAGTTAAGTAACTTGAGCGATCGCCTTTGTAGCTGGGCCTGTTACTAAGCTAAGCTTAATCAATATCAAGAAGCGTCGAGGTCATTCCGATTTAGTTTGAACTCAAAACGAGCGCACATAATACATATCATTATCATCATCAGTAGCTTTTTAGCGCCTGTCTCTAGATTTAGATCTCCTCAAAGATCCGGCTGATGTCTACATCATGGGCGTCGCGGAGCCAATACTTTCTGAACTCGTCTAGTTCGTCACACCATCTTTTCAGATATGATCTCTGGAGATCCACTTTGTGAGTCCTGATATCCACCGGTTGTCTGACATTCTTGCAACATGACCAGCCCATACCATTTGATTTTTCTATCAGATTCTATGATATCTCTGACTCCCTTTATTCCTAATATTTTGTGCAGTCGTATGATTTCTCCAAGTGACGGCGAGCATGATCCTCTCGTGTGCATGTTGTGTGATTCTCAATTCAATCTTTTGGTTAGATTCCATGTTTCGGCTTCATAAGTGTCTATCAGGAAGATGCATTGGTTGTATTTTGAGTATAAGCTCCCAAGATGGTTATCAACTGCAGTGTTCCTTAAACCGGTCAATGATACACCCAGGGGTAAGTGAAATTAATCTTGAGGGAAATGAAGAATGAAACACATGATTCACTCAGGTATTTATCGAATCACCGTAGCCTCGACTATTCTGCTAAACGGGCAACGAATTCCTCACTCTTCGTTCGTCTCTGTCTTTGTATGTACATCTCTAGGTGCCCTTGGTAACGTCTTAGGGAATACAGTCTTCCATTCATCAAATAATTTTAGATAATAGATCAATATTTTTAGATAATTCTGATTAATATTTGGGATACTTAGTTCTGGAGAGTACACAGACTACGGTGATTCATTTATGCGAGGTACGGATATATTTTTTCTATTCTAACAGTAATTTTGTGATAAACACGAACAACAAGAAAACATAACTACTAAAAATTCAAGTCCAAGTTCTGAGACTGTTATCTGTTAATTTTACGGAAACTAGAAAAATATTAATAATTTCTTGTGTTTATCTTTTGTCTCTTCGAGTTTTACATATTTCTCTATGTTCAAAATTATGAATAAAATAAACACTCAAGAAAAGATTCCATTCATGGCTTTTGCTGAGGATATGAAATGAATTACAATTATATACAGAGGAGAACAAGGGGAATACAATCATAATAATAAGGATATCTCGTGGTGGGCGAATGAAATTTTGAAATGAAGACTTGAGGGTAAATTACTCTGGAATAGTTTTAGGAACACTGGTTTAAAGCATGAACGATGTATTTTCTCCCAGTATGGTTATCTAATGAGTTTTCAATTTAGTCTTTATTCAGCACAGGATCCAATGAGGAGAGAGGGAGGAGATCATCTTCATCAATCTCAAGCCCGTTCTTGGACATGAACCTTCCGCGTTGTCTTTCAGTTTTTTTGTTTTCGTTTTTGCTTTGTTTGTTTGAGTTTGTTTTGGGGTTTGTTTGTTTTTTTGTTTTGTTCTGGGTTTTTTTGCTTTGTGAATTTTTTTGAGGGGGGGGCTTCTGAACATCACGGTACCAAAACATGTTGAATTTATCCTGATCACGCCATCTTACGTCACGATTCCGTTCACAGTCTGGAGGGATCCATACTGTAAATTGCGATGTCCAACAGTTGTTGGATATCCTTGCAAAATGACCTGCCCATTGCTATTTAGGTTTCGCGATCTTTTCATATGATACTTAATATGATTTTGTTCCTGTGCGCGTTGCACATTTCTTAGTCCGAGAGCATATATTTTGTTTAAGGTCCATGTTTCAGCTCCGTAAGTGTCTATCGGGAGGATGAACTGGTTGTTCACCATTCTTTTTAAGTCTCATGGGGACTTCTTGCCCTTGAGAATCGGGAAGAGATTGAGTTGCTCTAATCTTCCAAAAAGGAGGTGCGATTGGAGTAGGAGGTACGATTGGAGTAGGAGGTGCAATTGGAGTAGAAGGTACGATTGTAGTAGGAGGTACGATTGGAGTAGGTGGTGCGATTGGAGTAGGAGGTACGATTGGAGTAGGAGGTGCGATTGGAGTAGGAGGTGCGATTGGAGTAGGAGGTACGATTGGAGTAGGTGGTGTGATTGGAGTAGGAGGTACGATTGGAGTAGGGGGTGCGATTGAAGTAGGAGGTGCGATTAGAGTAGGAGGTGCGATTGGAGTAGGAGGTTCGATTGGAGTAGGAGGTGCCATTGGAGTAGGAGGTGCCATTGGAGTAGGAGGTACGATTGGAGTAGGAGGTGCGATTGGAGTAGGTGGTGTGATTGGAGTAGGAGGTACTATTGGAGTAAGTGGTGCGATTGGAGTAGGAGGTACGATTGGAGTAGGAGGTGAAGGTGCAGGCAATGGAATCGGCGGGTCGAATTCCAACTCTGATCCAGGCTGTTTATGCTCACTTCACCATGGAAAAGGCACGAATCCATCTTGTCTCCTTCGAGCTATGGGCATAACAGCTCAGCAAATTGAGCCCCCTAGCCTTGGGAAGGTAACCAGTCTAGGAGAACGATAACTCTGATTGCGAATCAGGGAGTGGAACCCACTTTAAGGTTGTTTGATACCCAATTTGCCGTCTTTCCTGCAACCAAGCTGATGCTCTCTGTTCTCCTCTGGACAACATCAGCAAGGTCGAGACAGGGATTCTGACGGCTGGACATTTCAGGATTTCCATACGCTTCACCCAGGTATGTGCCCTGGAGGGGATGTTCTATCGTAGAGACAGGGTGGAGGCCATCTAATCTTCCCATAGAAGAGCTCCTGCCTGTCTTGAAAAACAGCATTCGAAAGCTTGGCTTTTGACCAAGCTCAGACACAAACCAAAAATGACGACAGGATGTACATAGCTATCTCAGCCCCAAACAGGCTCATTTTTACGAGTATTAACTGATCTGCAATTGGCAAAATGTATTACTTGGCTTAGCTTTTGATTTCTATATCTGTCCGTTCATGGATGCCAGCTATTTTGCCAACATAGTTTGTGAGGGACAGATTTGTCATTTGGTATTTTTCAAGGCTAAAATTGAGCAAATTCGTTACTGAACAAAGGTATTTGGTAACGAAAATAAAGATTTGGTACTGAAGGAAATTGTACAAAATATAACGATCACCAACACTGATGAATCGATACACAAAAAAGAAGGGTGTACAACCAATGCATACTCCCGATAGTCAACTATGAAGCTGAAACATGGAACCTAACCAAGAGACTGAGAAACGTGCAACGCGCACATGGAGGAATCATGCTCAACCTCACATGGAGAGATCGCAACACAGCCATTTATATCAGCGATAAAACAGGAGTACGAGACATCATAGAATCAATTAGAAAACTCAAGTGGAAATGGGCTTGTTATATTGCAAGAATGGCAGACAACCGATAGACATCTTGACTCACAATATGGATCCTCAGAGATCACATGTGCAACCGAGGCCGGCAGAATATAAGATAGAGAGACGAACTACACCAAATGAAAAAAATCAGAAAGTATTGGCGGCGCGCCGCCTACGATAGAGAGGTGTGGCGAATCCCAGGGAAGTTCTATGTACAACGAGGGACGTTAAAAGACTGATGATGAAAAATATACACAAACAAAAGATAAAAAAGAATGTTAATCTATTTTCCCGTAAGCTTACTCAGATGATGGATTTGCGTTATTCAATAATTTTGGTACAGAAGCTACTTAATTTGGTCCCAAGACCATGAAAGCTGGGTCTTCTGCGGCAAAATATATCTGGCAAACCTGGTTAAAAGGGGGAAACTCTTTACTTGGAGAGCAAGGCCTGCGCCCCTCAGGAAAAAATTTGAATCGCGAGGAACAAAAACAACGATATTCTCCAACAAAGGATTTTATGAAAACGCAGCTGGGATTTTGGCTGAAAAAAAAGTTGAAATATTTGGCCCTGGGGCCAAATATTCCAGTCTACAAAGACTTTAACAAGCTAACCAACAAAGGCCAGACAGAAAAATAACTGTGCTCCCTTGAATGCCAAAAGCCATCTCGAAAAATTCGATGGCGTAATTCTAAAAAGAAAAAAAAAAGACCGTGAGAGTGAAGCGAGAACAATCGTATAATGATCGGATGTAAGGATGAATATTAATGAATAACGCGTCTTCATCGTTGAAGGTTAAGGACAGGAGGCGCGAATAAAAGATGAAAGGAAATCAGAGTGCGCATAGAGTCAACAGAGATAAAATGAACGGTTATAAAACAAACGTAGACAAAATAAATGTTTATAGAATCAACCCAAAGCAGACGACATTCGAGGTGTGGCTCATCTGATTGAGATGCTCGTTCTTGAAGAATCGATTTGCTTATTGATTTTAAACTGCAGTGTTAGTTGGCTTCGTTAGATGGTCAGCGACGACTTATGATATAATGCAGCGAAGACCTCGTTTTGGGCCTGACAAATTTGCTCTGAAACACTACCGTTCGCCCTTTTGGGGTATCTTCTATTCCACACTTTCTGCAATGGTTTGTCAGAAACTGTCGGCCATAACTGTAAACAATACTGTCAATATGCATGTATCATGCGTTAAACGTCGCACTAAGGCAGCTAGAGGGCTGAAAAATGAAACATTTACTCCTTATTATGTCTATGAAACGTTAGCTCTGATTTTTTTTTTTCGAAAACTCTTACGATAAATAGGTTTCTTTAGGGGCAGGTGTCGATTTACAAAGTAAGTTTATGCAAAATTGATTCCTTAGATTGAGTTCTATTTTTTTAATTTTTTTTTTTGTTTTGTTTTTGTTTTAGTTTTGGGGGGTTTGCGGGTATTTTTTGTTTTGTTTTTTTTTAAATTCAGTCTTTTATTGTGATCAACAAAATGCAGAAGAAGCAACCAATCCATTAATCACTCTCTGCATGGCATGCTGCCAAGAGACTTTGGACACGTGACAGTCTCTATTGGCTGACTAAGCAGAACTGTTTTGATGTTTGTTTGTTTTTATTCTGAACCTCCCGCGATCATTTGTTTCATATTTTTTTTATGAAGGTACTCCTTTAACAGATTATTTTCCCCTCGTGTCCGGTTGTCTGATAACCTTTTGAACAATGCAGATTTGTTATTAGTTTAGTGGGTAGGGCTAGAGGGGTAATGCGTGATTCTTTAATTCTCATCCCCACCACACCCTATTTCCTCCTTTTAACTATTATTATTACTAGCTGAAAATAGCTCCAACCCCCGGGCAGTTATCCTCAGATATATGGAGCCTACGGTCGTAAAATATGGAGCTTAAGGTCGTAAAACATCGCGTGAGGAAATGATTCATTGTTTTTCTGCTATAGGCTCCATTAGTAAATGTAGTATTTTTTTTTATTATTATTAGAAAAATGTATCAATTGAGATTTGGTTTAACTCACTTTTGTGTCTGCGATTTCTTTAATGACGGGTATCTTAATATTTGAAGAGCAAATAATTTCATTCGCTTTAATCATGGAGGGAAACAGAAAATTTTAGTTAATACAATGGGTTTTGGTCAAGATTTGGATATGTTCACACACATTGCAATTTTCCGAGAAAAAAAAGAAACGTTATTAGGTATCTTGTATGTAATATTACCAGAACACTGAAAGCAAAAAAGCTCCTAAGGAAATAAATACAGCTGATTTTTTTTAAAAGAATAGATAATATTTCGACTTCCTTAGTTCACGTTATGAAAAGAAAAAAAATTGACAATACGATAATACGATAATCGTTTTCGTAACCGTGATTTAAGATTCAGAACGTTACTCCTTATGAAACCCTTAAAATACGTTTTTGTGCTTCAAAAATTATGGATTCTTCCGAAAATCATAGCCAATGACCCTTTAGAGTGAAATAACTAGAGCCTATAATTGTTGTCTGGGGGTTAAACGCAATTGCTAGGATATCGAAGAAGTTAATTTTTATTTGGGAGATATCGGAAGATATAAATAATAGGAGGGTTCAGTTTAGTACTTGATGACAATAGAGAACTGAACCTTTTTGTATTGATCCCCAGGAGCTCTAAAATAGTCTCAAACCTGCTTCAAGTACTCTCAAATATCTAAATGTATAATGTATCCGTATGTATTTCCTCAAAAAATCATTATAGATGCTAGAAATTAAATCTATGCGAATCATTTGACTCAGCCGTTTTGATTTTAACGGACTTTAACGGAACAGTCAGAATATAATGAAATGTTCGATTAAAAAAGGGAGTTCTGTTGTGAATAAGATCTGGTGGAAGAATATTGAATGCGCTTAATTTCAAGCGCGTAACAGACTCTTTTCTTTCATACCCATTTATTCAGACGTGATTTCGATTTTTGTACACAAAATATGAAATGTGTATCAGGTTCACAGATTTGTTACTTAAAGTAATACATACAAATGTATCGCTGATGGGAGTCGGTTCATTATTATGTACCAATAGAAGACCGACCTCACTCTTCATGTCCAGGGTCATCTTACGCTAACTTATTGATCATGGAGGGATCAGTTTATTACTTTATAACGATAGAAAGCTGACTCCTATTTTATTGATCCCCACTTAATGTACATAGATATGGTCATAAATTTAGTTTGACCAATCTAATGTTAAAAAAATCACCAACAGTGAAGTTTATAGTGTTGGATAATGCGGGTGCACAGACCATTGATTCGAGTTGATTCCATGATTCGGGTTGGTTCTATGTTGACGGGTGGTTCTAGAATGATGAAAGTTTTCGCAGACTAAAGAACTCAAGTGGTGTGTCACCAGTTAAAACAATCAGCGTTATCTCAAATATATATTAATGAAGACGGGTACTTGAGAGAATGATAAGGTTTCCGCTGACGTGGAAATCCTTTCAGACGGATCCATTGTTTTCGTATGGTGTTCGTCGCCAGAAACAACATTTATTTATTTTCCTGTCCTAATTGAATTAGACATGTGACGTACGTTATCAACATCCTAATCAGGGGGCCCCTCCCATAAAAGGACCGTTCGCAGTCGTGGTTTAAGAAGAGGATCGGCTGTCGAGCGACAATCGTTAGTTTCTCCCGCACCCCAGCCGACTTTAACCGTCCTCCGTCAATTTTCCGCGCCATTACGTTTGCCATGTTGTATTTACGGAACTCATAAGATCAACAACATAAGTGTTTTATCTGTCGGCTGAGAAGTTGATCAATGTCTGAGATTGTCCCCCATCCCGGAACCACTGAACAGCATGCTCAAGCTCGTCCTGAGAACATCAACAGGATTCGTCCTGTAAACCACGTCAAGCATGCCCTAATGACTCTGCGTAAACACGCGTCGAGAGCCTTGAACAACAGGATTCGTCTTATGGACATAGTTCAGCTTGTCCCAACTTCTTTGCGAAATCATGAGCAAGGAATCGGGTCGCTTACTCAGCCTGCACGTTTTCGAACGTGTGGGACCCCACCTTAGTCCGACTGCGAGTCACATTTGCAGTCGTGGGGATGCAAATAAATAAACTCATCTATAAGCTGCAGAATCCTGAGGTTGAGAAAAAGGAGGAATGCAGACATTGAATTGGTACCACGGTATTTTCTTCTGCTTTCATCTCTGCTACTTATCGTCTTTACTGTGGGCCCATTGTACGCGGGTCTTACTATTTTCGTCGCCGTGCCGTCTACTGCGGTAGCTCATCATGCACCAATAAATATTGGAACTAAAAACAAGATTGAACCCCTGTAAAAATAGATGCAGCGATACTTTTTTAAACCAAAAAATGATTTTGACTGGTTAAGTTCAAGTTGTAAGCGATAAACATGTGATACGATAACGATGGCCATTTTCAATTTCCTTAATCTAAAATTCGAATTGTTACTTTCGGTTGAGCGCTTGAAATGCATTTTTGTGCTTTCAAAATCACAGAATTTTATGGAAATTATAGCCTCAAACCGTCAAGAGTGAAATATGTAAAACCTGCAACCGTTGCTTTGGGGTAAAAAGCAATTATCAGGAAGAAACGACTTGATATAGGGGTTTATTATATTATTACATATAAGGAGATGACTTTTTTCTCTACCGTGAATAATTCTTGGTTATTTAGTCCTAGAATTCGATAACACAAAGGCTACTGAAAGTTATCCCCTTTGATGGCTGGAAATAGCTAGATTTTTTCATTTCCAGCTAACTTTATGGCTAGAAACACATACAAAGGGTTAAGGTTAGGGTTTAGAGTTTGAGTTGGAATTTCGAGTGCATTATCTTAGATTTAAAGAACGGTATCTTCTGGAGCAAACAACAACTTTATCTGAAACGTACATCAAGTCTTCAGCAACAAAGTTAGTTGGAAATAAATGATCAAGCTTATTTTCAGCCGTAAAGGAGGATAGCTTTTGGTATTCCACGTTTTGTTATTCTAATTATCATTATCATCATCCTCACCCCCGACGATCGGCGGTTGTCGCTGAAGATTAAGTGCAGTATCATTCTCAGTGTGTTCCCAGACCTCAACAATGTCACTCAAACCATCACATCCAGCACCACTTTATTCATCAACTACGTTTTGATTGCCATGATAATTTATTTGTGATCTTAGCATTATTTGTTTGTTAGTAGTTTTTTTTTGTTTATTTTTTTTTTTGAGCGGGGGTGGGGTTCTTCTCGTTTTTTCCGATTCATAGATTTCAGTTCTTCCCTTGTCCTGTTTGGGAAGGGCCCAGAATATTCTATTATACATACTGCCGGTGGATTTTCACTTTTCATGAAATTTCTGCTCTTTAGTCTTATCTCCAAAATCTACCTAGCCCGACCCTTTTCGAATCGGGTTATTGAATCGAAGGAATTGATGCATATGATCTTCCTTATCGAAAGTAGCCAATGGTTTCAATTGACGATAACGTAATGGATGATCCGATCGAAAAATGGCCGCTGGTCTTCCTGAGGGTTTCTTTCTTTCTTTTTTTTCTTTCCATTTAAACTCCTTTTGCTTTATTGAATATTGTTCAAGTGTTTCAAGTTATTGTCCATTCGAAGTCCATGTTACGCTGGATTGTAGTTGACAAACTGGATTTTTGATTTCTTTCGTAAAAAAACGTCTGATTTCACTTTGATTAAATACACATTTTTAAAAAATAGTTTTTGAAAATCCTTTTTTTGATCGAGTTAATTGTTGATCAAAATAAAGCCGCATAATTATCGATTTTTTGTAAAAAAAAATTCATCCCACAAACTTTCAATTGTAAAAAAATAGTTAGCTTATATCCTTCTTTTGTATAAATTAACATTTGATCAAATTAAATCCGTATTTGTCTATTTTTTTTGGTAAAAAAAAAGCTAAAACTATGTATTTACTCATTTCTTTATAAAAAGAGAATATAATTTCACAAACTTTTGATTATAAAAAGTAGTTGTTTAACTTCCTTGTTCGATTAAATGAAATTTTGATTGAATTAACACAACATATTTATTTAATTTTTGTAAAAAAAAAACAGTTGAAAGTATGTATTTATTTATTCTTTGTAAAAATAAAAATTGATATCACCATCTTTTGATTATAAAAAATAACTGTTGCACCATACCTTAGTTTTGATCAAATAAACTTCTGATTCGAATTAAATCTACGTATTTATTCATTCATTTTCTCATTTTGTGAGAAAAAGTAAAATTTTGCCATTTAGGCATTTTTACCGAATCGGCGTGATATCCAAATCATTTAATTAATTTGAATTTCTCCTATCGATTCTTTTGACTTTGTACATCACAAATATTGCAAGTATTGGCAGCGATGGCAATGGAACCTGACCATATCTGGACAAACCGCTTTTAATTACGATCGTGGTCTAAATCAGTTGCGGTATATACAGATTATCCGACACTTGGGGGGATCACATTTTTCCTTACTAGGATACCAAATATATACTTCAAATAGTGTGACAGAAAAATGTCAATCAAAAGAAAGGTCTGACATTTTCGAAGAATTTTGACCAGAGGGATTTGAATAAATATTATTTATTTACTTATGTTTTTCTAGATTTCTTTTTTCAACCGGATAAAGAATGCAGAAGAAACTGTTGTCGTGTGAAAAAACAATAGAATTGTGGTCTAAGGGAAAGAACTCTCTCATTTGAAATCAAAAGTTACTTCCCTTGGCAGATACCGATCATCAATTGCTATCCGTGATTTTTTTCTATTTTCTCCATAATCGGAAAAAGAAACTGACATTTAAAATCATTATTATCAACTTTGGGGTATATTTAATTTAATTTAAATTCTTGTTGCTGTTTATCTCGACTATTTTGAGGCTGAAATCTCAATTAACCATTATCAGCCAGTCAAAATTACTCCTTGCATAAACTTCAACAACCATTTCCAACACCTACTTGCACCTACTGCATCGTAACTATAGGTTTCAATTATACCCTCATAGTATTGTATTTTTCCTCATCAAACTTAAAGAGTCAGCAGTATTGAATGTGCATTTTAATAAAGTAAAATATTTATACTTTCCATAAATGAATCACCGTAGCTTGCATATGTACCAGAACTGATTATCAGAAAAAAAAATTTTTTGAATATCTTTTTATTAGAAATTATCAAAGAGAAATAGTTTTTTTTTTCTAGAATTATCTAAAAATGAATACCTGGACAACATTGTTGGTCCAAAATTACCATAAAGAGCCCAGAAAGTACTTTTCAGGTGGAGTCGAGTGGTGTATTCATGAAAATTCCCAAGGTCGTAGCCCAAAAGATATGAATCAGGGGTGCCTGGAGACTGACATATACGAGCATATAGAGAAGAATTTGTGTCCCTTTTGGCTGGTTGGTAGGCGGCCATTTGTGGGTCTACAGTGATTCGATTATTTCTTCTCTGCCAACTGTTTTTATAGCGTACATGCGCATCGGCAATGAGAGGCTGGGTAAACCTTAAAAACATTTTCAAGACTAACATTAACACTAACGTTATGCGAAAGATGTTGATGAGAACTTTTGTTCCAATCTAATAAATTACTCTTTGATGATTCTCAATGCAGGAATACAATTATAATCAATCTGTAAAATTTATAAGAAGGTAAGTTCCAAAATATGTTCACAATTTCATCATCATCATCATCATCATCATCATCATCATCATCATCATCATCATCATCATCATCATCATCAGTCCACTGCTGGACAAAGGCCTTTCCCATCTCCTCCCATGACAACCGTGATTGTGCTAACCTTTGCCATGTCTTACTGGCAAACCTTTCCATCTCATCACTCCAACTTATATTTGGTCTTTCCCCGCAGTATTCACCATCGCATAGATACGCCAATCGTGTGATCTTTCGCTCCATCTGTTGTCATCTCATCTTGCTATGTGTCCAGCCCATCTCGATTTTTGTTGCCCTTTGTATAGAATACTAGGATTATTGCAGAATCAAAAATACACTTACAAGTATTTGTATGATATCCTTCCCTCTAATCCCCACTCTGATCCTCATCAATCTTTTTCTATCTCTCAGAGTTATCCTAGCATTGCTCTTGCTGTGACTCTCTGTGCGATTATAAGTTGGTTCTCGGTTTGTTTTGTTTTCATATCCTTAAGTCATAGCTGGTATTATGCATTGATTGTATACTCAACACATTGAGCTCATTGGGAAAGTGCTTGTTGAAATGTCTCTATTCATAGCAAATGATTTCCAGCTGATATTCATGCTTTGTTTTATTTCACTCTCATTGTCTTTCTCTAATTCTATTTTCTGTCCAAGGTAGATGTAATCGTCTTTTAAAGTGTCGCCTTCTTTCTTATGGTCTTCAGTGGAGGGGGCAGGGGGGGGGGGGCTTTATCATTGAACATTACTTTTGTCTTTATTCTCAGGATGGCAGCATAAAATTTACTTGCCTCATGGTTTTGTATACAAAGATTTGGGAGGCATTGAGCGATGTGATCGAAAAGTGGATTAAGGTGTTAAATGTTAAGATTTTCAGCCTTCTAGCTCAACCGAACATGTGACTCAAACATACATGCATACATAGCCAGCCAGCCAGCCAGCCAGACAAGCAGGCAGAAACACTCAAAAACTGAAGAAAAAAAACTAAATTGGTAGTTCTAGTTGACAGTTTCTAAGAGGTTTGTCATCATCATCATCATCATCATCATCATCATCATTGGTCTTTTAACATCTTTCGTTGAGCATGGACCTTCCCCAGGATTCGCCACACCTCTCTATCGACTACGTCGTGGAGCCAATACTTTCTGTACTTGCACATTTTGTCAGGCCATCTTATATTTCGATGGCCGCAGTTTCGCATATGATTTCTTGGGATCCACATTGTGAGTTGTGATATCCAGTAGTTATCAGGCATTCTTGCGAAATGACCAGCCAATTGCCATTTTATCTTTCTGATTGATTCTATGATATCACTGACTCCTGATTTTTGTCCGACATGATATGCTGTCTCATGATCTCTGCATGTGATGTTGAGAATGATTCTTTCCTGTGCATGTTGCATGGTTCTCAGTTTGCGGGTCAGTCTCTTGGTTAAGTTCCATATTCCAGCTCCATAGGTGACTATCGAGAGGATGCATTGGTAGTAAACACTGGTTTTTTAAACAAATAGGAATTTCTTGTTCTTGAAGGTTGAATTTGCTCAAAGTAGAATTATTCAGTGATTGTTACACCTGACAAAAACTAGAAGAAAAAACTCAGATAATTTTTCAAACAGTGCTATCAAAATAATTGTGCACTTTTTTTCAAAACCAGGCTTATTTCATTCTTTTAACACTATTTAAACTACGAATATTTGAAGGGTAATACATGTCCTTGTGCATTTGGGATTCTGCATTAATTCTAGTATTCTGTGCAAAGAGAATTTAAACCATTGTTGACCTCAGGTTGACCTCAAGTAAAATTGACCTTATACTAACACAGTATAGAAGTGAACAAGCATGCCCTTTAAAGACTTCCTGTTTCCTACGGTGTGTCGATTCAACCTCAATTCTGATAGTAACAGGTCTCAAATCAAACATGTTATTCTTGCAGTTGTGATTACGGTGCTTACTAGTCCAATATTGTCATCATAGAATCTATCTAATGAAAAATGTCAAAGTGAAAGTTTATACGAGAGATATTTCCTTAGATTGTGATGAAATAGCCAATGGAAATGGGAATATGGAGAAGTATATCCAACATGAAGAAGAAACTGAAAAATGGTAAACATTTGTTCCCCCAGCGTGTTGAAAATACGGAAGAAAAAATATTTCGTCTCGTGAACAAGACGGGATTACTTCCCTTGGACCAGACAAGACGGGATTACTTCCCTTGGACTAGGCAAGCAGTTCTAAGGGAGATAACTCGGCCTATGACAATTCTATACGAGTAATTTTTCAAAATATAACCTTCTTAAACTTCAATGTCATTATTCGTGAATATCCATTCATGTAAAATAAATCTAGTAAAACGTAAAGCAGAGTTTCTTAGATTGGTGAATGGAATTATTTTGGATATGAATGAATCTGCAGGCGTGATTGAAGGATGAATTAAACATGGAGTAGGAGAAAGACTTAATTTACTCAGGTATTAAAAAACCTCAATTAAAACTATCAGCATTAACACAGATTTTTTTGGTTTCTAAGTGGGTTAAGCTGGCCAGCTATCTATTATGCGTAGCGTATACAGGTCGTACCAATGGAGCTAGAAGACTGAAAATTTAAACATTTTCTCCTTACTATGTAAAAAAAATCTTTTTTTAATCCCCAACTCCTGGAAGGTTTTTAGTGAAGGGAGTCAATTTACAACGTAATTTTGTACTAAATTGGTCTCTAAGTTTGTATACAGCAGCATTCACACTCAGTTTTTTTTCAAAAATTCAGACTTTTTTAGTGATCACTGCTCAACAAAAGGCGAGCGAAGTAACTTGTTCACTGATCTCCCCTTTTTCTAATTTACAAATTGATCCCTCCCAATATGTCATGCTGCCAAACGACGTAAATCATGTGACAGTTTCCATTCAGTGACTAACCAGGCCTGCTTATTTTTTTTTTCTATTCTTAAAAAGGGTTATCCCAATGGTGAATATATAAAATTATTTCTTGAAATTTAATTTTAGATAATTTGCAAACTTTATGTAAACAAAAAAGTTCTAATAATTTTTTAGTTAATAATTCTGTCACTCCTAGTTATCTTCAGATCCTTTACATACATAGGAAGACTTCAATACCTCAATTTACTCTCACTACAATACTGATGTTATACTAATCTACAAATTTTCACACAATATTATTATTCTAAAGACTATTACCAACCGTAAAAGCTGCAAGCACAACTAATACATGCTCATATCTACCTTTAGTCAAAACAGAAGAAGGCATGAGTACAAATACCAATTATATCACCATCTAAGTATCTACCACCAATTCATTACATCAAGAAGTATTAACACTTGGAACCACCTGAATACTAATACTGTAAATACCATGAATGTGGAAGAGTTCAAGCATTATTTTGGCAATGAACTCTCAATGCCATCCAAATACAACCTCCACTAACACAATCAACACATAATTAACAAGCTTACAAGTTTGAGAGTGATGCCCTTAAAGCTGACAAGATGGGTCAAACATTAGCTCTAAAAAAGCTAGAAATGACCTCTGCTAATGATAAGTGACTAACAACAAGATATTTTTTGAATGTTCAAAAAATATGAATGAAATAAACTTTTGAAAAATGATTCATGCTCTTTGCTCACAAAACAAAATGAAGTGAAATTATACGCAAAGGAGAATAAGATGGAAATAACAAAAAACGTAAGTGAATTTAGTCCTGGGTGAATGAGATGTTGTAATGGGGACCTAAGGTTGAATGGTGCAGAAATAGTTTGAGAATCACTGGTGCTTTCCAATCCTGTCATTCTGCACCTACCAAAAGGTGAGAGAAGTAACTTATCCATTCATCAAGCACATTTTCCAATTCTTTCTTTATTGATCAACCCCAGCAGAGCATTCTACCAAAAGAAATTGGTTATGTGACAGATTTCATTTGAGTGACTAAATGGAACTGTTTGGGTCGTAGCTTCTTAGAGCTAGACTTGAAAAAAGTGAAGTAAAAAAAAAACAAATGAATTATTCTTTTTAGAAAATAAGATGAAATGGTAATCGTTGCAAATAAAGCACTAAAATGAGTAAATATTTGAAAAGTCATCTCCCTTTTTGACTGAAAACGGCTGGATTTTCAAAATCTTTTCTTTTATTTCCAGCTAACTTCATAGCTAAAAATGTAAAGTATTCTCGAAAAATCATATGAAAGCTCCAAAAAGTATAATTATACAACACAGTGATCAGAAATTATTGTGAAAATGAAAATAAATTGAAAAAATAATTATGAATGATATATCTATGAAAAGAAGGTTTAAACATTAACTTATTAATAGAACCTATGTATGATTTTTTAAGTCTACTTAAAATTTTCATCTTTTGAGTTAGCTTGGAAGTGAAAAGGTAGAAAAATCTAACCACTTTCAGTCATGAAGGTCAGTAACTTTTTTCAATATTTACGCAAGTCTTTTTAGTGCCTGATTTGTAAGGATAACCAGCAAAAAGAAATCTTACTTAAATTAGAAGAAAAACAATATGATGAATTAATATTTTTAAAGTTAATTCATGGTTACTTATTTTCTGCAATTTATAAAACTTTTATATCAAGATGAGTAAAAAACATTTTTTATTGTTCTCATCCAAAGCAGGGAGGAGAGTTTGGACCCCCTGGATGAACATCCTCATTTCACACCTGACAAAATGTTTGTTTTTGTTTTTTTTCCTTAATTGCTTTTGCTGGTTTGATGTTTTACTTGTAATTTCTGTGAATTGAATTTATCTTCCTAAGAATATTGTTCTTATTTTATTAGGTTTACATGTATATTTTCTTGATGATTGTGTTCTTGGCAAAACAATATAAATTCCAGGCAACACTCATAATATTAATAGTTATTTCTCACAAAATCTTCACATGCACAACAAACTTCATTACAAGATTTTCTTTAATGTATTTCTCTCAAGATCTTCTTTTTGGGGGAGGGCATAGCTAGGGCGGAGGAGATTCACTCCACTCCCCCTCCATGGGCCCTCTATGGAGAGATACCTCTAAAGCATACATGACATATATAGGCATCTACTGCCACTTTTCCAGAGGTGGAGGGTACAGTAGGATATGTTCAGAATATATCTTAATGGCAACCCTTTTACCAGCGAAAGTTAATACCTTCATTTTCATAGGAGAATATTAGGTTTGTGTTACTCGTAGCCATCATAGGCATCATAATCCTCTATATACTATAAGGTTCCAATCACATTCACCCTAGTTGAGAAGGCCTGATCCAGGTTGACTGACATGGATCCTCTCCTAGTCAGCTTCCCCCAAAAGGTGATTCCAAGGCTTGCTGTTAATAGTTTAATCGATATTTTATCCCTTTGCCTCACTCCTTTTCTTATCTTCAACTTGTTTGCAAAATTTATGTTGTCTGATTACGGCAGAGCCATCTTCCCGTATGTTCTGGATGTCTTCTATGTAATTTCTCGCTTACACCTTGTTCTTGTATCGAGCTGAAGAACTGCAATATGTTCTACCAGGAATTCGTTTTGCACCAAAAAAACGCCCCGTTTGCTCCAACCCCCAACAGATTCCCATGTGAAATAACAACACGATACCCAGTCATTGTTTTTTGACTTTTTAAAGGACACAAAGAATGGTCAATTGTAAAGGAGATGGTCGACAATCGTGGCTCACCTTTTTACTTTTATAGAAAAATAGCTTGAGCAGTAAAAATCATTTCTGTTCATTCAAGTATAGAAATATAATATATAAATCATTATCCTTAATTCTTGCCACAATTTGTCTTCAGCTTGATAGTAGCTGCTTGATCTACCATCTATCAAATGAATCTAGCATCAGAAGTAAAGTCATGTACTCTGTTTGTTTTTTAATATCCAAAAAAAAAGACACCCAACATAAATAGATGGACAGGTCTGGTGAGTCACTCAATAGAAACCGTAACATGACCATTATCTTTTGTCAGCATGCCGTGTTGGGGAGATTACTGGAAAGAAGGGGGGTCAATGAATAAGTTACTTTTCTAGAATTTTGATGTACAGTGATCACTAAAATAATCTGAATTTTCTAAAAACAAGCAAACACAGACCAAGTGATCAATTTAGCATAAAGTTACTTCACAAACAGGACCCCGCCACAGAAAACTTGTTTGGGGGAGAGTTTTCTTTTTGAAAAAAAGAAAGATTTTTAGTAGACAAAATAAAGAAAAAAATGTTGAAATTTTCAGCCCTTTAGCTACATTGGTGGTCCTTGTACATGTGATGCTGTCAGAAACCTATCTTGACAATTTTGATTGACAGTTTCTAACAGTGAAAAAGATCAAACACCACTTCCCCTTAAGCTATAATTCTAATATACAGCTTCGTTATACTATTTTTAGAGTCGTGTCATAATACATTTACTCTGTTACTGTAATAAGCTCTTTTATGTACGTATCATTTAGCCTAAATAGTGTAAATAGAATTAACAATTAAGAAAATGGGGCTCCTGGAATCGAACCCGTAACCACTTCAGCATACTGTTGCTTATACCATTGAGCTGAACGGCCTCCAGTAATGCAAAGGCCCAAATGACTGCTTTCATTACAAATTCTCATTTTGTTCATTCACGGTCTATATCTGCTCTTTTTGTTCCTCAATGTGGACAATCATATCATTAAGAAATGGATGTGTACTCCAAAAGAAATAATTATAAAAGCATCATATTACATTGGAATTCTATTTGAAATGATCTCCCATCATAGCACCGTGAATGTATACATTCACCACGTAATAACAGGATATATATATATAAATATATATATATATATATGTATATATATATATATATATATATATATATATATATATATATATATATATATATATGTGTGTGTGTGTGTGTGTGTGTGTGTGTATGCATAATTAACGCTCCCTTATTCAGGGTTGAGCACTCTCTAAGTGAGGTAACTCGTTCATTGTAAGCTTATGCAATGCTCTTCCAACATGGAATGGAGCACTCTGGTGGATGAGGAATATACACGATACATAAATATATCGCTTTAATTCAACCACACTGACCATCCAGTTCCGTGGAGTAGAGAGAGGATACCAGCATCCGTGTCTGAAGCTAAGGTTTTGATCCTGCCTCGTGGTACTGGATGGGGTAATGGATAGTCTATAGCCACACTGAAGAGTTGTAATACCCCGAATCAGCTGTCTGTGGATGACACAATAATTATATTCATATATATATATATATATATAGAGAGAGAGAGAGAGAGAGAGAGAGAGAGAGAGAGAGGGGGGGGGGAGAGACAGGCAGACGGTGTGAGTGAGAGATAGAAATGGTGTGAGTGAGAGAAAAAGGGATATATTGTGTGTGTGTGTTTGTGTGTGTGTGTGCGTGTGGTGATCACTTCATTAGCCAAGGTTTACTTCTGAATTACAAAAAGTTTCTTAAAAGATTCTCTTTTGAATCTTATTTACTGACTCAGTGATAAAAAGTACGTAATAGTAATTTTTTTCCAGCTTGAGTTTAGCGCCATCTAGTGACAATTACTACTGCTAGGCAAGGGGCACATAATCCAGAATCAATAAACCGAAATCCGCCATTTTGACGGAGTGTTATACACGAGAAAGACAACGCCGAACGTGAACAATCCGAAAAAGTTTAAATATGGAAGACTCCTCATCGCAACCGAACGATGTTTCCTCATTAAAGGAAGAAGGGGAATTGTCTGATGACGAAGATGATGAATTGAATGGACAAATCTCTTTACCGGACAACAATAAAGGAGAAGTAGAACGGTCGACGATAACATCTTCTAAGCCTCCTTATAAAAACCACCATTCGTCCTCGCCTCAATATAGTAAAAATAGATATGTAAGTAGTAACAAAAGAAAACGTCCAGATGACCCTCGAATGGGGGGCTATTCGTCTCCCCCCGGCAGGAGGGACATGGGACATTATATGAAGAGGAGGAATCTAATTGGAAATAATAATAATAGTAATAATAATACCAATGGGCCCCGGTGTGGGCCGGACGGAATCCCGTTGAAAAATTGTTCCGATCTTGGTTTACCTAATCTTGGTGGCATCAGCGGAGGGTATTGGGCGCCGCCCCTCGGGGCCATACCCCCTGGTCCACCTCGGATTCCTCCACTACCTATTTGGGATCAAGTGCACCATCATCATCCTACGAATCAACCTCCATCCTCTAGAGGACTGGGTCCTGTCCCTGGGGGACCACCTGCAGGACCCGGAAATATAGGGGGGCCGCCGGGCCGACCATTGTCTTTTGGGCCCTGGTCCGATAGCCGAAGACTTCCATTTACACCCAGAAGTCAATTTCGCTGTATCCTTTGTTTTGTCGACTCTGCATTTATTTATTTATTTACGAATATTTGTTTTCAGGATGTGGTCGGTAAAATACAGGAAACAACGAGAAGCGAAACTCAAAGATCATATAAGAAAATTGATATATCGATGATTGAATAACCTTACCCCTAATTCTGACTCCTACCTCTAAATCACTTTATTAATGATTACAAACCTCTCTGTATAAAAGCTCATGGTAATCTTTGTTTTGACGTATATAAACCTTGGGCGCTGTTGATTACCAGAATAGCGAGGTTTCAAAAGTCACCCAAGGGCTTTTTTTTTTTTTTTTAATTATTATTGAAAAATATATCTAAACCACATATAATTCAGAAATTAACGTAATAATGATATCAAACCAGTCTTGATGAGATTGCGCAAAAAGAATTTGTCGATTTGACATATCGGATGTACTCTATCTTTTCCCTTCGTACCTTGACCAGTTCATTTGGTGCACGATCTAATATAGATAAACATTCATTTACTCATTATTTCTCTTGAATATGTTGTTTTCAATTTAAAGAGAAGTATTTCGTTTGCTGTATAAATATGTATGTCTTCGTGAAAGCAAAGATTACTTTTTTAAAAAAGCTTTTCAAAATTGTATTCCTTTCCTTTTCGTAGTTCATAAGGGTCCGTTTAAGATTCGTAATTTTTTTTTTTCAACCTTACAGTTTTTCTAGAATGAAGATCCTCTGCTTTCAATCTTAGATGCATCAGACTCTACAACCTGTTAGTTTTTACGGAAAACCTTTTTTAATAGGTTTTACTGTAGGGGGGCATTTACTATGTAAACTAATGGTCAAGTGGCAACCCTACTTTCCGCAACTTTCACTGATACGGCTAACATGAATCATCGTCTCCTTTCTTCCGGGAGCTTCTGACATACCAATCCCCACCCTGATATATATATTTTTATTATTATTGAAAGAATTAGTATTACTTTTTTTTTCTTTTTGCGCCTTTTTCCAAGCCAGAGGGGAGAGAATTCTTAGATATTAAAAACCCACCCAGATCAAGGAAAGTACCTGTTTTCACTTCTTGCTTATACTAAAATCGTTCGTATATATTTACTAACTGGAAAATATTAAGTTTTCTATTTTAGATGAAACTAATTTTTACAGAAAAAGAATTCGTTTTATTAACTGAAAAATGACGATAATATTAATTCTTTGTTCTGATGTTCAACCAGTGTGTCATAAAAAAAAGTCATTCATTTAAAATTCCCTATTCTAAATTCAAAGTCATATATGGGCTCCAAAAAGTTGAAAAAATATTAATAAAATGTAAAAGAACGTATGAAACTGAGTGCGTTTTCGTTCTTTCATGTGAATTTGTCATATTGGATGGGGTTATTGTTATCCCATGACATTTCGGCCCACCTATTTGGACTAATTCAATTATTTATAGTTACTTATAGTTATATTCAATATCGCATTGTGCGCTGGTGAATAGCAATCGAGAAAATGATAGCTTCTAGTGGTAATCATCCAAATCAGCACGTTTTCTGTACTCTTGTGTCGGGTATCTTTCGGAAAAGGTCGCCAGCGATGCCGACCCTCCCTAGAGGACTGGAATTGGTCAAAACGATAAAGTATTGGACTCGATATTACACCGTTTGTTTATGTAATCATTTTTTTTCCATCTTTTTTTAAAATTATTTTCTTAGATAAATTATTTGTATTGGTTAATATTCCATTACTTTTTTTTTTATGAATATTATTTTTTAAACTTCTCACTATCATCCACATTCAAAACCTGGTATACGAAAAACCTTGACATCATTTTAGTTAAATTGTGAATAGAACCCCCACCGCGATATTTGCAAGATATCATGTTGTACCAGTTGCATTCAATGGTATTACTGTTACGTTTTTTTTTTTGAGGGGGGGGTCTGTATGAACCGATTCGTTCAGGTTTTGCAAGGGGACTCGGATGAAAACAAACCCTCGTGGCCTTAGTTGTTGCTACCTTTGTGCCTGAAGGTTATATGCCAAGAGAAAATGGTTGTATTTGATGAGATGTGTGTTATTGGAAGTTGCTCGAACCATAACATGATAGGAAAGGCTGTCCTTCCATATCCTTCCAGATAAGGAGGAAAAAGTGGAGAAATAAGGCCTCATTGGGTACAACAAGAAAGGAAGCGAGTGTACTACGATTGAATAATGTGTTTACTACATTATTACTTCGTTGTTTTATTGGGGGGGTGTTAGTATTTCATCTCGCTTACAGTTTTCTATTACGTTTTAAATATTGGGTATCGAAGATTTTTAGAAGTCCCCTGTTGAGACTACTTTTGTTAACCTCTTCGAAAACAGGGGAGGGGATCTTTTTCGCTAGTACATTCTTGGGGCTGCTACGCATGACGCCCCTCGAAACCCTTGCTGAAAATTACGAAGAGTAATCAAGAAATTGACACTTCTCGTGAAAGTAAATGCATGCTTTGAAGAGTCAATCCATTACGACGGACGGGAAGTGGGGGTCGAGTTTGCTACTGTACTTAATTGTAAAGAGAACTCCCCTCCCTTTGTAAAATCTTTAAAATATTTTTTCTGGAAACTTACAAATCTCAGGAAGATCGTTAGGGTGTATTGCTGTGGTTTCGAAACTTTGAAAACTCAAAGACCCTCTCCATAGAGGGAATATTTTGTTGAATCCCTATTTTAAGCCTTTGAATTTTTCGACCATATTTATTGAACTACTATGATAAAAATTTTTTGACCTTTTTGAAGAAGACCATAAATGGTTGACTGATTGACCCGGTTTCGAAATCATTGGTCGAATTAATCAAAATCTGAAAAATGTACCAGCGAAAAAAAAATTGCTTCAGTTCCCAGCTGATCAAAATATTCATGCTTCATCCTTAATTACTAAACGATAAATTTTAGCAATAATTTTGGCAATTAATAATACTTTAGTGCTAGTGGACCGATGCAAATAATACTAAAATATTTACTTGTATGATGTATCCATACTTGAATATTCTCCTCATTTTTTTATTCAGTTATTTTTTACATAAAAAAACACTTGCAATTACATTTTTCCTTTCATCTATTGAATTTTTCTAAATAGCTGTTATATCATTTTCTGTATTTTTCTTTTAAACTACTCTACCCTCCTCTTTTTTTTCTTCCATAACATTTAGTCTTGAAACTTTGTCATCATCCTTTGAAAATTGAGACTTGAAATAACTTGAAATCAGAATACTTGATAACAATTTCCTAAATGGATAGTTTCTAAATAAATTAGCTAAATGCTCCTTGATGCCAATCCCACATAAATAAACCCGTCATTTTTTTTTTTTTTTACAAGTATGTACGCTAGTAAAAAATGATTTAGCGTAGAATGCAGATGAAAATTATACCTAAATTCCCCTGTAACCAGTGTCATGATTGTCTTGTTTTCACCTAGTGTCATGGAAACATTCTCTGGTGAAATCATCCTAATCAGTTTATCAACTCTGTAGTTTTTCTTATTTGTTGGTTGTCCGCATCAAATGATGATTCTGATTCTACTTTTTTACTAGCTGGATTTGATAGGGAAAAAAAAAAGAAATTGGAGGATTTCTTCATCTCAAAGAAAGAAAAAAAGAATTTCTATTTTAATTTATCTATTTATTTATAAATAAATCTATATTGAATTTGAACTATCAATAAATACATCCAATGTTGTTCTCGTCTCTTCTATTTGATTTCATTTAATTTTGTCCCTTAGTAAAAATTCACTGCAATTACCACAGTTATTTGCAGTTTGCAGAGTAAATGTAATAAAAAAACATAAAGGAAGTCTAAGCACAATTGTTTCCGAATCTATTTTGTCCACAGAAATGATTTTTAATTGTTAATATTCTGCTATCCTTTTATTTGATAGAATCAATTAACCACCCCAAGTCCGATTGTGATAAAATTGTTTTCTTTATCGACACCTGACGTGTTTCATCAAAAGTCTGTGGAGGTCTTCGACTTGACTGTTATGACAAAAAATATTTTAGTTAGTTATTTTCAAAATGAAACAGTGTTCAACAACATTTTTCAGAACTCTTCCAACAAAAATATAGTGTTTTAAAATTTTCTAAACAGTTGCGAAGTTGACACAAAAACTGATCAACTAGATTTTGAAGAACTTTCCCAACAAAATATATCTATTTGTATTCTACTCTGAATAATAAACCAATAACTTTTTATTTCCCCAAAAAGACAAAAATATATTCAAATAATTTATCCTCTTGTCAGGCAAAGCGTCCACACCAGTGGGCCGAATTGTCCAGTAACCTCTCATGGTAGGACAGAATTAGTGCATCCAATGTGTACAAATGACGGATTTTAGTTTTACTAATGTCTTTATTTCTGATTAGTATGTTGTTTAATTAGACTTTCTTAATAGAAAAAAAAATACTTATTTATAGCCTTTGCATGACATTTGGAGTCTCTTTTTGCTTGTTTAACACTGCCGTTGGTTTGTGTGCGTCAAAGCAGAGAAATTCAAAATGACACTTGAATGATGCAACTTGTATATTGCTTTGATTTTGTTTCATTTTTAAGAATGATGCAATAGGTAACAGCTCATCAAGTCAGTCCACACCCATCCTTATTTGAAAATAATTATCTGTTGATTAATTTCCTGAGTTAGTCTTGGGTTGGGCCATCTTGACCATGTAGGAGGGCCAACCTGACTCAAAACCTGTTAATGCAGATTCAGTCTAAATTCAGTTAAATTCTCAATTGAAAATTTTTAATTTTCATTTGTCAAATATTTTTTTCAAATGCCAAGATACATAAGTACCAGGATAATACCTTGTGAACATAGATATATATCCAACTTATGCTTATTTGTTTGTAAAGGAACCTGGGAATCTATCATTTTATGACTGGTGTAGTTAGAGAAAATTGAAACCTGCTGATTCCAGTTTTGAATTGACTAGTGTACGTATTTTAAAAAGTTATCCGCTTTTATGGCTAAAAGTGTCATTCTTTTTTCATTTCCTGCTAAATTTATAACTAAAAATATTCTGTACACTTGAAAAATCATTCAAAGGATCCTTCAAAGTTGTACACTTGAGAATTCCTCCAAAAGCTCCATGATACTGCATATTATTCAGAAATCAACACAATGATGAAAATAGATAAAAAGTACAATTATTAGAAGAAAGAAGCTACCCTTATCAACTTATAGATGATATATTTTATAAAATAAAAGCTATTGTTTCGAATAGGTTCACCTGAACATTGTTGAAATTTCACAACCTGAACTCTAACTCTAACACCACTCCTTCATAGTTAAATTCAATAAGAAACGATTTCAAATATTCAGTTTTTCTACTTTCATTTTTTCTTTAATAGTTTAACAGCAGCAGCTAATCATGTTTGGAAATTATATCCCTTACAAAATATCTACGTGTTCCAATGAACATATTCCAAACAATTAACAGATAAGATATAAACAGGACTCTAAACGTAATAAGGAAGGGTCTTGTTGGGTACCAATATCAATTTTCTAGTCAGTAGACAAATCTGTATAGCCAGAGTGCTGGAACACCTATACATATGCATATATATATAGAAAATGGGTTAGAACCCTTAGCCATCTTTGAGGACTATGGTGTTTCAAGTGAATTTCCAATGATAAGTTGGTATTATGGAATGTTTTTTTTTATCATGAGTCGCTGACACTGATACCATTATCTGGAATTTGTTGACGGAAAATAAAACTAGGACATTCTTTCGATTTAATGACACTCCCTGCTGCAAGAGAATACTTCAAGTCTAAAATCTCACTCATTTTCAACTATCTGCCTTTTTTCTTTTTCTTTTTTTCCTTTTTTTTTCTTTTTCCTCCTTTTGTTCTCTCTTCCTCCTTTTGTTCTCTCTTCCTCCTTTTGTTCTCTCTTCCTCCTTTTTTTCTCTCTTCCTCCTTTTTTTCTCTTTTCTTTTCTCTTTTTTCTCTCTTCCTCCTTTTTTTCTCTTTTCTTTTCTCTTTTTTTTCTTTTCCTCTTTCTCCTTCCTCTTTTTTCTCTTTTCCTCTTTCTCCTTCCTCTTTTTTCTCTTTTCCTCTTTCTCCTTCCTCTTTTTTCTATTTTCCTCTTCTTTCTCTTTTCCCCTTATCCTCTTTCTCTTTTCCTCTTTTTTTTCTTCTCTTTTCCTCTTTTTTTTAAAGAAGGCAAACATAATATCTTGAGGGATTTATTTGTAAAATGTCTAAAAGAAAAAATTAATGGAAGCAGGAATGTATTAAAAAAATAAATCTTCACATGAACATGGGGTGTGAATCGAATGAAATAAAATATTTCTTCTAAATTGTCCTTTGAAAAATAAGTATTGAAAATTTTATTAAAATTGAATATGTTGATTTTTTTCACAAAACAAATTTACAGATGGTTCTACGGTCTTATACAGAGGTCCCCAATCCTGCCCATCAGTTATTAAATTCAAATCTTCTAGTACAAATGTACTTATTGCAAAATAATAGAATAGGAGAAAATTGATAAGGTATCCCAGCCATCATTAAGTTGTACAACCTTTCAATCAGATGTCGGTCATCTTAATCACTTGTTGAACATGATAATACAATTGTAGTTATGATTTATAAGTAAGTCTATGAAACTGTTATCAGCAGCATAGGTAGCAGTAATATTTTATATTAGTAGTAATATTTTTTAAATGTGAAAACGTCATGTTTACCTTTTTAACAAAATTCCTCCTGTTTTTGTATTTTTTTTTTCTTTTTTCTTTGTTTTAAATCTGCCTGTTAGTGAGGTGGTTTAGGATTTGGGTCAGGGTTTCATTGTAGGTTAGGTTTGAACTACATCTATTCCTTTCATTTTTTTTTGAAATATTCATATTTAGGCTTAAATTTAATACTCAGTATTTCTCTGAAATGAAAAATTTCATGAAGATTGATGTTCATGTTCATTCAGAATGCATCAGTTAGTGATTAAGAGATAATGCAACTTGCGTAGTTCAAATTTATGAACGTTAGTTTCCAGCCAGACCAAGAAAATCATGTTTTTTCTTGGTTTGTTTTGTTGGGTTTTTTTTTTTTTGTTCCCCCCCCCTCCAGATTTGCTTTGAAATGCCATTAAAAACCAGCGTCAGTGAAATATCTTTCTATTGTGGTAAAATGCAATTTTCTGGCAGAAAAGTTGCTTCAACCAATTGAGGTAAATTTCCATTTCTGTAAGATGTCCTGCTCAGTTAGGAAGAGGTATGATGTCATCAAAGGTGTGATGTCATCAAGAAACCAACTATGCTGCCATAATAGAATGTACCAATTTTATATTTTAAAAAACCTCAAAAATGAATTCTTATAGAAAATAATACTCTTGAAATATTTCTATGTTGCAACGTTTCACAAGTATGAGTATCAGTTGATTAAAGAAAGACTACTTGCTCTTCTTCCTCCCCCCGTTGCTATTACCAGCATGGATGGTGGACACATCGTTGAACTTATGGTTCTTGTTCTATTTATTAACGTATTTATGTTTTATTATTCACAGAATGTACCTTGTGGCTCTAAGCACAAGAGTTTCGTTTTAACCAATGTTCACTCATTGAAATACATCTATCTTTTGATGGGATAATTGTGAGAAATCTTTTTCCTTTTTCTCTTTTTTAAAATTTTTATTTATTTGAATAAAGCAGCTGCAGCCAAGCAATATTAGTTGGATAATTTTGATTATATTTTTATTTCAATCCTGGCTTGAAAGTTAGTCGTTTTCCCTTAAGATTATTTAATTTCGACATACTGATCCTGAATTAAGACAATTATTCTTGTTTCAAAATTTTATAAATCCGTCAACCAAAACGGTCACAATAGGCTTCTTCAGTTTTTGAGTTGGTCTGGCTGGCTGCTTCTGCATGTCTCATGTGTACAGATTGTACCGCTGGAGCTAGAGCTCTAAAGATTTAAGTATTTACTCCTTATTACATCTAGGAAAAAAAATTCAACCCCTAAATTCTATTTTAGAGGGTGGGGTCTGTTTACAATTTGAGTTCATGTTGAATTGGTTCATTAGTTTGTACCAGCTTGTTTTTTGGAAATACACTCTCTTTTTAGTGATCCCCCGCCCAACAAAATTCAAGAGATATAACTTACTTATTCATCCATCCCTTTCTCAATTTTTCAATAATTGATTTCCCTTAACATGGCATGCTGCCAAAAAAAACTGGTTGCATGATTTATTTTTTTTAATGAATGCCTAACTAACCAGACATTACTATTTTATACATATATTCTAGTAGCTGCCCCATTTTCCTTGTTTATTCTATTTATGTTGTCTATGCCAAATGGTACATTCACCATATAATAACGGGTGAACATTTCAAATAAGAGTTTCTATATAATATTATGCAATTTATAATCATTCAGTCGGATCATATATTTCCATTTCTTATATATATATGATATATATATATATCAGAATGAACATCAATCGATACTTTCCACTTCTAGGGAAAAATGGCACTCCTAATGTAATAGTGTTGTGGCTTGATTTGTTAAAAGGTGAAAAATGTGTTTCCTTGATTATATGTTTTCAAGATTGGGAAAAGAAACGTTATTTGCGAAGACAAAGTGGTTCACTGATCCTCTGTGGCAATAGCAATGGCAGTCAGGCCCCAGGCCTAAAGGATGATGGCGACTATGAAGATTTGTTGGAAAAATATCGTAATATCCAGGAACAATTGGCAACTTTGCAAGAAGAAGAAGACAGGGCTTGTGGGCTGTCAGATTTGAATCCTACTGATGAGAACAATAGCAGTGGCATGTCTCATCAAGCTCATCACAATTCAAAAAATGACTACTATAGAACGGTGTCCATCTTACGACGTTCCCAGTCACCGGGAGATAGCTCCTCCAGTATCAAACGTTCAGAGGCTGGAGACACCACGGATACGGCATCTATATCTGAAAATTCCAAGGGTAATAAGAAAACGGTATGTGCACTTTCAAATTGATTTTTACTTAACTTATCTTTACTACATCTTTCTATAAGGTAGATTATAAAACATGCTTGTGTGTAGAATAACAAAAAATTTTCAAGTTTTTATTACTGAACAAGTTTTTACCAAATGATGGAATAGTCATTTAAGCATTATTTACAGCAGTTGTCAAGGAAACTTTTGAAAATTACATCTGTTCAAAGTACTTTTCTTTTCTATTTTAAATTTTATAAATTTTTTTTTTTTTTTTTTTTTTATCAATTCTTTATTAGAGCTACTTAAAGCTGGGGGGGTGTAATTGGGGGTCGACTTTCACATGAGTATATACAGCAATTTTTTTATTATTATAATAATGATAAATAAGGTAAATAGTGACTGAATATCAGTGGTGTACAGATAAAGAAGTACCCAAATTTGTTTTCAAAGTTGAGATGTCATGAAAAGTTTTAACTAAAACAAAAAGCCTTTCCATCCTATGCTCACCCATTGAACTTTGACCCAGATTATCTAAATGTAAGGTTTCTTCGTCATGTATATCCCATATCATTTTCAACTAAATTGGAAAAAAAAACTCTTTTCTTTTAGAAAGAAGATGATGAAGATTTGGAGCTGGAAGAATTACGACGCATAGCGCTTGCATCCACGGACAGTAACAAACCCAAATCTTCCGCATCTTCTCTAAAGCATGACAAATCAATGTCAAGGACGAGCTCAGTGTCCCGGACAGGCTCAGTTAGGCATTCCCGCTCATTTTCCAACAGTCTCAGTTCCAGACTTGCAAGATCAGCCTGTAAGAGGGAGCCATCTGGTAAGTAGTACCATCCCTTCAGTTCTTGCAAATAAGAGAATTATCATTTTTGACTTTGATTTCCTTTCATCTTAACTTTTTAGTTGCTTCATATCACAACCTTGATGGATGGCAGTGTGTTCGTGGCTCACAACTAAATAGTTTATCCACTGCAACAGATTGTCGGCCTGAGCTAATTTGTTTTAAAAACAATTTAGATGAAAGGAAATAGTTGTCGAAAATTATCAATAATGTTTGACAATACTTAAGTAAATTCTTTATTCTTTTGTTTTTAGTGCTTCGAGAACGAATATCCTCCAGCAGTGCTACACGTAAGAAGGTTCATCTTGCCCGACGGCATCAGTCTGAGCGATCTCGGCGTTCCAAAATAGGTGCCGATCGTAAGAAGCAGGACCTTGCTGATGACCAACGTAGAGATGTTTTGAAAATTCTGGATGTGAAAGATCCTGTTGAGCAATTGGAGAAGCTGGCTAAGTTCGTTAGGGATCGGAAAAAAGATTACCCAAATTTACGGATCAGCCATAGCAAAGTAAGTCTTGTACACTTGTGCATTTCTAGATGATCATTACGAACTGTCGACATAGGTTTAGTCAGTTTTTAAGAATGTCTGGCTGGCTGTTTATATGTCAAATGTACTGGCAGGTGCTGATAGATTCAGAGGGTAGAAAATTTGAACATTTACAATGTCTGGAGAGAAAAAAATTTCTTTTGTTTTGAAAATTCGAAATGGGCCTTAAGTGTATGCGGGGGGGGGGGGGTAATCTGCAATGTAAGCTTATGCTAAACTGATCACTATTTTGTGTCCAGCCTTCACATTTGTTATTGTTTTTGTTTAAATTCTGAATTTTTTTTATTTCTTTTTAGTGATCACTGCCCAACAAAAGGCAGGAGAAGTCACTTATTCATTGATCACCCTTTTTGAAAAAGAAAAGGTTTTGAAAAAAAACATATAAGTTTTATTGAACGTTGCACTTTGATTTTAGTTGATGATAACTAACAACATGGACTATATAGAAATTAAAAGATTGGGAAAAACTAGTCTAGTGCATTTTGAGAGGATTTATCAAAAGAAACCTGTGCATTTCACAAATGGAAAATTGACTTTTTCAGAGTTAGAAATAGAAAAGAAAATGATACATTTAACCAAAAACTGGTGACATCTGGGTGGAAATCCACATGTCGGGTGAAAAGATAACGAAGTCCAGTCTCACCCAGCAGGTTGGGAAAGGAGAGATGGCCATCTGTAGATGTTATGATTTGATTTCATAAAATGTTGTGTGTGTGTGTGTGTGTGTGTGTGCGTGTGTATGTATGTATATATATATATATATATACACCTACATTTTTCAGCATTACTTGTATTTTGTGGGGGGGTTCTTAGTGGAGGGTTGCTGTTTCTATTTCAGAACAAAATGTCGTACAGTTTTAAAATATGCAGAGTAAGCTATCATAATCACAGACAATTTTATCAAATCAAAATTGGCCGCCAACAATTTATTTGAAATCTTAAAATAATTCATATTATTTTTTAATAATTTTTTTCATGAAGTCAGTATTACAATGAATTCAGTAACATGACACTTAATGTAAATTTGTTCCGATCTCCATATTTTCAGCTCAATGCTATCAGCTGGTCATTGTTAGCAAAAAGTCCCTGTCCCAAATTGATCACAATAAGCAGCTTCCTCCATGATATTAAAAAAATGGAGTAGAGAGTTCACTCCATCTAATGTAACTATTTCAGTCTTGGCATTATTGTGTCCGTATGAGAAAACTTGTGAAACTACCTGAATGACTACTTTTATCTCTTGCAGTCTCCATCCTCTTCAAAAAAGTCCGACGCCAAAGGAGATGCCAAAGCAGCCAAACTATTACAGGACAATTATGAAGAGGTTGCCATGGATATCGATTCCGATGACTGTACGACCGCAGTACCAGAGATTGAAGATGTTAAGATTGATATACAAAGAGGAGAACAAGTATTGGTAAATATGCTTTTTCATCAAATTCTACCAACATTGAATATATCAAAAATCATTGGATTATTTATGTTTCGTATGAATGAATTATGGATTGGTGCAACATGCTCTCCTGACTACCGTTAGCCTCTCTACAGCAGTATATACTGAATGTAATGAAAAGCGGTTGAAGGCAAGCCAGTAATCAGCAGCAGCCCTTTGACTGATTTCTGCTACTTGATTGGTCGGTAGTGAACTTGCAACTGAATTTCTCTATTCAAGCTACGAAAGGTTATGTATCTCTGTGATGGCTGCATCGTTGATTCTTGTTGAGTCAACTGAGAAGTATAAGTGATGACTGAAAAGACAGTAAGGTCCGTCATCCCAAAAAGGAGTGAAGTAGACACTCGAAATTTCCTTATTTCTTCAGCTTCTCCTTCAAAATCTACACTACAGTATCAGGTCCATATGAAATGGCTATTTTAAGTCTCTCTGCTACCTCCCATGTGATATGATCAAACTTCCTGAGTTCCACATTCTCAAGTGTGGACAAAAAGTGAAATCTTTTCCAAACTTTTCGCACTTAAATTAAAAAAGTCTTTTATTTGAAACTCCTGACCAATCTAAGAAGAGTTTACAAACTTGTTTAGGGATCAGGTGTTGTCTGTCTTTGAATGGTCAGCTTATCCTGGGTCGGCTATATCCATTTTTTTTCCTACATTCCTGGGACCCCAAATTAAGCCAATCTTGATGTGGCCCCATTCATACATATTATTTTGTCTTCCCTTTTTTTTTTTTTTTTTTTTTTTTTTGAATTACCCCTTTTTCCTATTTGTAGATTAGGTGTGGGGGGGGGGCAATTAAAAATGTAAGTTTATGCTAAATTAGTCACAAGATCCTATCTGTTTTTTTTTTCCCTGTAAATTCTAACTTTTTAGTCATCCAATAAAAGGTGAAAGAGGTAACTTATTATTGATCGACCATTATTCCAATTTTTTTGCTTGATCACTCCCTTCATTGAATACAAAGATTTTGGTTACCTGACAGTTTCTATTCAGTGACTAACCAGAATTTTCCTTTTTCTTTTGTTTCATTCTAGTTTCCCAATGTCTTTCCGGATCAGAACCTTTCAGATTTGAAACTTGATTGGCCTGATCATCTACTAAAGTTGCCTCCACCACCTCCGCCGCCACCTCTGCCACCAGATGACAGCCTCCCCAAAACAGCAGCTGGCTCTGCTGTCCAGCGTCTGTGTCCCCTGATTTTACCACCGCCCCCGCTTCCTCCACCTCCTTTATTAAACTTGACTCCTTGTATGCCACCCCCACCTCCCCCACCTCTGCCAGAAGAACCTTATCCCGAAACTGAGAAACCTCCCGAACCTCCCTATGATGAAGATGAGGAGGAAGAAAAATTGCTCAGGGCACAGCTTCTGCAATCCATGGCAAACCGTAGGAAAGAGAATAACTACAACAATACTCCAATATCTATATTGGTAAGTACCTTTACCACTCCCTGTATGTCTGCAATTTCTTAATAAGAAGTCTTTCAGTGCTACAGAATTTTGAAATTCCATGATGAGCAGATACATATTAAGCAGAAATAACTATAATATATATATATATATATATATATATGACAAAGTAGTTCCTGGAAAGTTCTTTCATCCAACACATTTCAGAGAATGAATTGTCGAAGAGCTATCCAGATATGAAAAATTTGTTAGTATAACAATATTTCCTGTCAAAACCTAAAGACAAAAGGAATTAATTTTTTTTTTTTAACTAGAATTAATTAGCTAATGCTCAAGTGTCCTGCTTCGAGATGATGTTATGCGATTTTGAATCTTATTAATGATACTTTTTTTGAACTCTGGATGACTTTCTGGCCTTTCATCCTCTGAATAAATTTCTATACGTTCTGTTCTATACCACCAAATTGCATTCTTATCTAAAATCATTGAAGGGCAGTGCCATGAATACTTGATAATTTATCCTCTCCATTTACTATATACCTTTTTTCAAAGTCATTTTTTCACTTGCAATTGCTAACTAAGTGTTTACGTTGACCTTGGACTGTACTCTCCTCTATTCATGCTTCTAAAATCCATCATTCATGTGAGGACAAAAGTATATATTTTCTTGGAGAAAGTATAAAGGAACTGCATTAGTAATCTCAAAATAGGAAAGTTATCTTTTCAACATGTACCTGAATGTTTTATCCTATTTTTCAGACTAGTTCACTGAAAGAGGATTCACCAAATTCATCCAGAAGTCAGTCTCCGTTCAACTTGGAGAAAATTGAACAAGAACGGAAGAAACCTTATTATCCTCCAAAAGTGGTAAGAAAATTTACAGTTGCCTATTTCTGGACATTAGCAGAATTTTGGCTTTGTGTATCCAGCTCCGAAAATTTTTTTTCATTTTCTTGCCATGATTTCATTGTTCTGTGTCTTTTGTTTCACCTCAGATGCCGAAACATCCCGCTGTTGTAATCAACTTGGCTGAAGATTCATCCGATAGTGATGCCGAAACGGAAACTGAATCAGACACCCCACAGTCAATGCCAATGCTTTCAGGACTTGACCAGTTCCTTAAGGATGCTCGAAAGTCCGTTGAGGTTCGTCTTATTTCATATGACTGGCAAGATAGTAGAACAGGGTTCCTGACTAAATTTTTCTATTGCTGGCATCTTGAAAAACAATTTTAACCATCCTGAAGGAAATGTTAACCATCCCAAAAGTTAGCTTACCTCAATCAGTCTTATATTTCAAAGTCTTATAGCAAGGGTTCCCAAAATTTTTTAGGCCATTGACTACTTCAAGTAATCCTTAATCACTTGTCAATCCCTTGGCATATACAAAAAAAAAATATTATTGCTAATACTGATTGAGTAAACCTGCAGTTTTACACATGGTTTTGTTTCATTTCAGTTTCGAGTTAGTTTCTTTTTCTTTTTTTAATATTAAAAACAAAGGGAAAAATAAATTCAGCCCAAACAAGTTCATGGCCAAATTTTGCAATATCATGTGAGGAAGACACATATGTATACACACACACACACAATAAGAGTGAAGTGAAGAAGTATATATTTACCTACATATACAAGGTTTTGTTTGCAAACCCAACATAGAACAAGGTAATGGTTTACTTCTGGGATTATTTACTTACTCTTTATACGTATTAGATTTGACTACTTGTCACATACTTTGTAGAGTTTATTCAAGAACAGTTTTAGTGCAGTTCTCTCACTCATCTTCAGCTGTTTGAGGGGGAAAAGTAATTGAACTGCAGCTAGAAAAATTGTTGCGGGAAATTTGTTGCATTTCAGGTTTTTTCAGTTTTGATTGGACATTTTATTAATAAAAGCTAGTTACCAGAGTCAACCATTATTGTAAATAAATGCATCTCTTCTGGGTGTCAGTCAACACTCTCACCAGACATTTAATGACTAACTCTCAATGAAAACCCAACTCCTCATTCCCAATGAAGCTGACTATGTTTTTGGCTTTTTTCAAAATACAATATGAATATAGAAATGCTGAACAAGTTCAACTCAATCCACTAAAAACAGTAGAATAAATCAAATTCTTGGCTATCATTCTGCTCTATTATAATAAGATTTCTGTATGTTGGTTACCCGAAGACTACAAAGATGTCATATAGCAAGATTCCTGTTGGTGTAATACTGCTAACATGTTTTAATTTTGAGAACAATGCAATATCCAGTCCAATTTGCATCTTAGTAATAATTGTGTCCGGTGTGTGTTTGTGATCACTCTGGTAATCTGTATTATAATGATGTGATTTCTCAAAGGAGATAATCCTGGTGTTTTAAATGCTAATCACAGAGTTCTTTTAAGAAATAATTATAATGTGAAATCTATAGATATGAAGGTACTTCTTGCTATGTTTGATGGCTACTTGAGGCAGCCTTTTAACAAATGAGAACTATTAAAGTATTTGGATTTTTTTTTGCAGAGTAAAGTTGATAAGAATTCTCTACCTGATGCTAAGCAGTTGACAGTGGCTGAAAAAGAATTGGCTGCTGCTGAACGACTGAAAGATCTGAAGAAACAGGAGGTAGACTTACAAGCTGCAGATGCAGGTTTCCGGCAGATGGAGGAAAAATATGTAGAACAAAGGTATTGAACACTTCTTATCTGCTTATTAGATTTGTTCAACTTCTTTATAAATCACTTGGTCTGTCCCCAGTTAACTGACTTTCTTTTTTTTTTTTTCTCCCCTAATCAATTCTCGTGATAGAAAATAAAATCCGTTTGCCCTTTCAGTGGACTCACATAATTTGCAATCTCCCTTCCAGTGGTCCACCCAACCCCACATCTTTGAAATTCCAGTCTTGTTTTTATATGTGAAGATGTTTTGATTGATGATATAGAAGTTTATATAGAATTACCCGGTGTTTCGGTGAAATGAGCAGACTATATTGCAGTTTTATTACAAGATTTTATTTCATACACTTGAAGATTATGACCATGTTTTGCTTTCATAGGTAGAATCTTGCCACCTAGTAATATATTTTTGAAGTATCTGGTATTTTCTGAAGAACTATTAGTTAGACCTTGAAATTTTGCATATTCTAAATCGGCATCCTCTGGGAAAACGTTTTTTCATCAACGTACGTGCATGCAAACGTGTGAATGGGTCAAAATGATTGTAGAAGTTTTTCCGTTACTTTTTTCCCATTTTTTTTTTTTTTTTTTTTTAAATTTTTGAAAAGGAACGGTAACTCTGTTTTTGTTCGAAGAACGATAACTCTGTTTCACTGTTAACCCCAGCGTCTCATGTAGCGTTCAAGAACGATGTCACTTAACCAGGTCTTTCACCGTCTGCTTTTATTTTATTTAATTTAATTTATTCTTTTTCCCAGTTCGCCTTTCGATCGGAAAGGAAGGTTAGACATTTGCTTTCATTTCTCCGATTCTGGAGTAGGCCTGTAATATCATTTGATTCTTATGTGAAAGAATGATTTCAAAATGTATTATAAAGATTTTTTGAAATTTGTTCTACAGCTTTGATAATCTGATAAATATTCTTAATTCTTATCTGAGCACCTTTGAATTTTCTTGATGACTGAGAAAATGTTTTTGTTTACTTTTTCTGTTACTGATGATTAATTTTTTTTTTCTCCCCCCAGAAAACAGATGTTGCGAGATCAGGCTGAATTGAAAACCTTAGTGACGCAAGCATCGAAATTCCTCACGAATCTCAAATCAGCCGAAAAGAGGTGTGAAGTTCTGAAAGAGAATTTGAAGAAATCTGAAGAACTTGTTAAGGTCAACCAGAGACAAGTAACCAAAGTCAAGGCTGGGGTAAATGTCCTTCCATTCATTCTCACATTTTATTTTAATCTGTTCACTACCAAATAGATTTTTCACTTTTGAAACATTTGAGGAAAAAATGATGGAAATAGGTTTTTATTCAATAGTTCACCATCTCCCACGTAAATATGCTAATTTCCTTTGTTTGCATGAGAAGATTCTGCTATCTTACATAAGAATGACACCGTATCATAAGTCCTGTTATCTTGTCTGTTGCTTTTGACTGATATCTGAAATTCATTGATCAATTTGTAATTATACACAATATTAGAAGAATATAAATGTTATTGTAACAATCAGTTATGTAATAAAGCACAAATGAATAATACCTATAAGAAAAAGTTTTCTTTGTATAGTTTCAGCTTGCTATCACGTTCTAGAGATAATTAAATTAGTTTCCAGTGATTGACTGTTTATTTTATCTTTTCCATTCATTGTAGTTTACATATTCATGAGTTATATTTACAATATTGTGAAAATTTTGAAATTGAAAGATCTAATAAAAAGCAATTCAACAGCCAATGATTGAAACTTATAGATTTAAATACTAGCTTAGATTCTAACAAGCTGGACACAAGTAATATGCTGACATTTCTGTTCAAAAAACCTATTTGCAAAACTGTTTTTAGGTGATTTCAAAAACAGAAATATACACAATATTGAAATTTATTGTAGAAATTCCATGGTGGGCTCACTCAAAAATTGGAAAGAATAACGCACTATCATAAGATGTGTTATGTCCGTGGCATAGGGCTGAGGACTTGATAAGACATGTTATCTCGTCCATGGCAGCAAACAGGTTAAAGTTGTTTTTTTTTGTTTTGTTTTTTTTCCCCCTAGTGATTTTCGGTTTATAAGTTAACTACTGTATGTTCCTTTGTGTTTTTGTTTTTCCACATTTAAATATTGTCAATGTAAATTATAGGTTCAACGTGTGAAAAGCCGACTGCAGTTAAATCAATCTAGTGTCCTCCAGTTGGAAAAGAACCTCCTGCAAATAGGCAAACGACTGTATGGTAACAGTTATCAGCCTAGGACAATTGCTGTGGACAGTGCTGGCAATAAACGAGAACTACCATTGCTGTCAACTAAGTTGGTAAGTGATCATTAATTGTACAGAACTTTCCATCACAGCAGGCTGTTGGCCGGGAATTTGATTTTTCCCCACCACCACCACCATTTTCATAGTATTGGGGAGTTTTCCAAGGTCTGAATTTTTGTATTCATTTTTTTTTTTTTTTTTTGTTTTTTCTAAAAGCTTCAAGTAGCCCAAATCATGCTCAGCCTGATTGTGAAATAAGAGGTTTCTTAGGTGGATGAGCTGTTGAACTGTTAGAACACAGGCTTGCAAAGAGCTTTCAGGAATCACATATGTTTTCTCTACGTGTTTCAGAATTGAAATTTACTACGTGATGAGTTTTCTCCAAATTTTTCTTCATCAGTGAATACTGTATTTCCTATCGCATATGGTACATTTTTCCCCCTGATAAAACTAAAAAAAATCAGCCTATGTCTTATACCCCAATATTTTGGTAGGTTTTGGGGTAGAAGTTACTGGTACTGAACTAATGCTTAAACATTACTGTTTGACACGTTTGTCCCCTGATGACCCCCAGCATATCTATCCATATAAGAGCCGTGTACACAAATAAGTATCTTTTAATTGTATAATAATAACTGATCCCTGTTATAACCTATAATGGATTAGTCCATGTGAAATAGAATAGCATAGCATGCTTTAGCCACAAATTTTAATTTTTAAAAAGCTTTTGGTTGTTGAACTTTCATTGATATTTTTTTTTTTTTTTCTTCTAGCAAAAACCAAATGTTTTAACTGCTAATCATGTGTCCAATACCAACAATACTTCAACTCAGAAGAAGAAAAATGTAGAGGACATAGCTAAAGAGAAAAAACGTTTAGAACTGATGCAGTTAGAGTATGCTGAAAAGTTGCGTCAACTTCAGATAACAGCTCAGAAAAAAGCCTCAGCTGCAGCAGCCTTCAAGCCACAGCCGCTCCCAAGGCTTGAGAAAATCACCATTGACTGTACAGATGAACCCGAGTCCAGTGGCCAGTCTCAGAATGCCAAACCAGTTGTGCCCATGCGCAGGAAATCTCTTATAACTCTCAGCTCCAACATGAAGCCAGAAATTGTCCAGAACAAGGAGAATATCCAGCTTGACTTGGCAGTCTCACATTTACCATCAGAAACTCAAGAAGACTGCTTTAAAATGCCAGATTCATCACAGCTCACAAATCTCCGGAAGGTTTTGGTGAGTAATTTTTCAAAACCTTCTACTCAATGGAATTGTTTTATACTGCTTTACTTTTGATAGGTTTTTTCTTTTTTGTCTCCTTTCTAATTTTTTTAATATTTTGAATATTTTATGCCTCGGTTTACAGTTATTGACAATCCTTAGAATAAGTTTCTTGAATTTCTTGAACCACCATTTTGGATTTGGATAGCTAAAAGTGGCTTGGATTAAAGAAGAGTGAATTAATTAGTACACATTATATTGGCTCCATGAAGCTCATGATATAGAGATCTGGCAAATCCTGGAGAAGGTCTATATCCAACAACAAACAATGAGACTCATGATGATGAACAAAGTTATCTGAAAGATCGTATCTGAACAAAGATTTTTTTTCAATTATTTCGTTGATAGCTAACCAATATGTTGTATAATTATATTGTATAAATGAAATAGGTATTTCTATATAATTCTGAAGAATGAGATCTCTAGATCGAGAATAATATAATTTGGGAATATTGATATCAAATCAATATGGGTTATTTGGGGGGGGGGTTGCGGTTTGTTTTTTTTTGCTTTTGCTTGTGTATGAATTTTCAGAGCATATACTGTTATCTGGAAATGGAATACTCAATTTCAAACATATTTTGGAAATATAGCCTCTTTTAGCTATTCAAAATAGTCGTTCAAGAAATCAAAGAAACTGTGTAATACCGGGTATTGCCCAATTGCTTTGTAAAAGATGCATTTTACATACCTTTAGCAGATAAAATAATCATCTGTAAATAAATGGATGGGATATTTACTTGTGGTTTACTGTTTTATTGATTGGTAACTAAAATTTTAATTGCCAGGTGAGGCATTTTGGAAATGAGAAAATCTATTACTGTAGCAAATTCTTGTTTCACATGTGACTTTTTTAATCCCCGTGAAAAAAATTTGCAGATATACAATGAACCCCCGTTAAGCCAGATATCAGCTAAAATCTGAGACAAGAGAGTGACTATCATAGGTATTCAAAAATGATATTGAATTATGATACTTCATTTAATGAAAGATTTTCATCAATCAAGGGAAGCTACTCTTGTGGACATTTGAGAAAAAAAAATTTGAATATTTTGTTCTCAACAGTCCAAGCCTCGATACTGGATGACAGAAGCAGTCTTACAAAGATATACAAATATTTGTTTTCTTTTGTTTTTTTTGTTTTTTTTTTGTTCACATAAAGTTCCAAAAACAAAGAAATACAACTTGCTTTCATGAAGATTTATGATGAAATAAAATGCAAAATTTTTTACATATTTTACCTCCCCAATAATTGTTTTAAAAGTTCCAAAACGCCCAATTAGGATTTTAAAACTATTGTCAGTGTGGTAAAAAGTCTAAGAAGTGTGCATTTTATTTTATCATAATTCTTTATATAAGCTAATCGTATTAGAGTGTTTTTATTCTATTTTTAAAAAAAGTTGAATTGATGGGTGGCACTTATTATTGATTTTTATTTATTGACATTTCAGCATCAGAAAATGCAGGGTTTACTGAAGACTCCAAATTCCAAGGTCAATTCTTCAGAAGACTTTAATCTGTTACTACCATATGTAAAATCTGTAAGTTATCTATTTGTGAAAATCCTATATGTGTATCTATTAGCATATATGCTGGTTTATTAGTTGGCCCCAAAATTAAGGTTTGATTCAAGTTTACTGCTATATATGACAGATCAGTTGACTCTCCCAAATGAGGCAGTTCTACATCCATCAGACTATCAAGTTTCTTGGGTCTAAACAGACTAATATGATCCATTTGGTAAAATTCTTTATCAAAAAGTTGACTAGTACACCAATATATATATAGTACTATTTTCTCTCAAATTTGTTGACAAATAAGGATTCCCATTTCATTATTAGAATTTTTTTTTCTTTACTTTCTAGGTCTCTGGTTTGAAGATAGATGTGCCTCCTGTGTGTAATGATAAAAGTAATTTGCCTGAAATAAGTTGTTTTAAGCCTTACAAAAGTCCTCTATTACACTTCAGATCATATAGGTGAGTTGTCTCTCTTTTCCTTTTGCCTGTCTCTGCTCTTTTAATTGATCTCAATGTACGTAATGTTGTGCCTTGAATGATGATTTAAGCTTAATTCCTTTTCAATGCATTGAATTATATAAATTTTGTTGATCAAGAAGTACTGCTCAAGGTCTGGTAATATGTATGAATTTAATATACGAGTATAGGGTCTGTGTGTTAAACGATGAAAAGTACCTGAACATAGGTGCGGCTCAATCGAATTTGGTATACGTACTCAATGGACCTCGCTGGAGGTTTCAAAACCATGTTTTGACGAATATATTGGGGGGTGGGGTGTTAGGTGTCCCATTTACAATGTAACTACAATGCCAAAGTGAAAGCTACATTCTGCCCGTATACATATCATCTTATCTCATGTGTGTATGTATAGTTCTTTAAGGGTTGTAAAGCTAGGTTCTCACCTGTCAGGGAAAATTCAGCTCCCATAAATGTTGGAATAAAAAAAATTAGGTAATTTTTATGTCTTTTTCAAACATTTTCCCATTCAGTTTGTGCTGACAACTTTTTAAAAAGCATATTGTAGCTTTGTCTTTTTGGAGAATTAGTTGATGACATATTTTCAAGGTGCTGTTTCTTAGTATATCTCTGAATTTTTGAGATGAGGTATTATTATTTCTATTAATATTCGGACCGTCCTCATCTTGGTTGTTTTTGAAAAACAACCAAGATGAGGATGGTCCGAATATTAATAGAAATAGTGCTGTTTCTTATTTATTCAGATAAAAAATTGGCTGGGGGTAACTGAATAGGAGGTAAAAGGCCATCAACTACTCTTATGTTGACTTGTATATTGTCCGATACTTGAATAACACCCTTTTAAGAGATCCTTCTTCTCAATCGTTTTTTTCAATCTCTACACTTCCATTTTTCAGATTCAGTCCTTTCTTCCGAACGAAAGAAAATATGTCCCTAACTTGCCCAAGTTTTTCCCACAAACTCAACCCAAAGAAAGTTATGTGTAACTATGATCTGCTAGGGACATGCAATGATCAAGAGTGCACCAGGTAAATTGGAATTCAGATTCAATTTTCACTTTCCCTCATTGTTGAGAGTCATTTACTCTTGGAAAATATTTGCTACAGGCAACTCCATTTTTTTTTTTTTTTTTTCCTTTCGTCAAATAACATGAAATACATTAATCCATTTCCTTTTGTTTCAAGCTATTATTGCCACAAATTGCTTGAAAGAATTAAAATTGAATTTTTTAGCTGATCACTTCCTTTATAGATTGTTACTTGTTTGAAAAACAGAAATAAGTGATCTAGCAGGTTCATGGTGGATTAGTTTGGATCGTTAATGAATTTTTTTTCCTCCTTTGTCGTACTGGTTTTGTTACACATGTTCTTTTGAAACGGATAATTCTAGCCAGTCAGTGCCATTTGATCTCATCAACTTTTGTATTACTTTGTGTCACTGTCTGGAGAGTCAGGATAGAGTTGGTGGGTTAGTAAAGTTTTAAGTGACAAATAGGAACTTGAAAGTGTATTGCAAGAAAAATCAAGGAACTTGGTTACAATGATTCATTTTTAAGCAGAGGCTGCCATTTTCTTGTAAAGTATGAGGCTGTAACCACACTGCTTCAGTAGCAAGGTTTTCACAAGGTTGAGCTATGGCAACTGCCAAGCTGTAGGTATTTTTTCATAGTGACCCTCTCTGAGGTGGACAGATCTAAAGGGTTCTCTGTCAAACTTTGAAATCGTGAATGTTTCATTTCCTTTAATTTGGTCTTGATTTCACGTATTCTTTGATTTGACCAAATATCGAACCAAACTTGAAATGATCACTATGGCTTAAGGTAGATTTTGGAAAAAAGTATTTTATTTGTATATGATGACATAATCAGATGGAGGCCATCTTTGATTTTAGAATTTTTAGTACTACTTTCTTACCATTTTCCTGAGAACCCTGAACTTTTTATTTTTAATTTTTTTTTTCTTTCTCAAGTAGTATCAGTTTTGGATTTCTGATTGATGATTCTTTGGAAGGATTACTATTAAAAGATAATTTCAAGTATGCTCATTAAGAGATGTTTTTTACCAATTCTTTTTTAATGTTTTTGCAGCCAACATACTAAAGATTATACAATGTCCAAGACTGAAATCTTGCAAGAAGTTGTTTCTTATGCTCCAGGATTAGCTGGTGTAACGGAAGATCTTCCAACAGAAAAACTAGCTCCTCAAATCAGTAAGTATTGGCATTCAAAGCCTGCTTTATCTACATTTCATTCAGGAAAATGGGAAATAGATTAGCTCTCAATATCATTTACCACTATCCACAACTGACAAGTTTAAACATGATTATACAATGTCCAATCTCAAATCATGAATGGACTTGAAACAAGTAGTTGTGATGAGAGAGGTACTGATCAAAAATCAATAATATTTGACAATACCTCATCTATTGAAAAATAAATCAAGATAGTATAATTACCGTATATTTCCAATACAAGTCAACTGTGAGTAAAAAATGAGTGCAAAATTCAGCGGACAATTTCAGACTGAATCGATTATAAGTAGAATCCATTGATTAGCCGTAATATTGTCATGAAAAATATCTCCTTCTGAAAATATCATTTATGGCACTGAGTCAGCTCTCACCGAAACGTTAATTTCTTTCATCTTCAACACATCGATACTTGTTTTTAGGTTGTCAACAGTGATGACAAATCTACCTTAAAAATGTTTTTAAATGGATATTACACATTATACATGGCATGTAGTACAAAACCATGAGTTGAAATGACCGGTATTAGACTCGATGCATATCAGCAAGTGCAATAGGCATTGTATTCATTTAGAAAAAAGAATTTACCATTTTTGATTTTAAGTATGTTTTAGGCCAATTTTTTAATAAAGAAAGATCTTATATTCAAGAATATATGGTACTCTTTACCTGTTCATACAAAATGATTTACAGTTTGAGAAATCTAAATATGTTAAAAAAATGACATCTCTTAGAAGCTTAACTCTTTGCTGCTTCAGATTACTCTTGGAAAATAAGGTTATGTATTCAATTCCACTTTTAACCCCCCACACACACACATACACACACACATACACACTATTAAATTAAAATCTTTTTGCACAATAGCTCTTCTGGTGGCAAGTTCTCAGATGTACAGCCCTGTAATGATTTTAAAATTTTGTACAATGGGTCATTTCTGTATCTTTTTTATCATGAATAATAGAACACTAGTTCTATTTTGATCATTCAAAATGGTATAAAAGATAATTGGCTAAGATTTCAATTGAAAAATTCTACTGGATACTTTTTTTTTTTTTTTTTTTTTCTTCTTCTGCTAATTTAATAACCTTTTTATCACTGATTTATCTTACAGGTAGCTATGTGGAGAATGTTCTAAATCAAAATCAAGGTCGAATGACTACAGATGAGTTGTGCTTGCTGCAGGTCAGCAAAGTTAATGAATATGCTACGCATGGTGAGTAAACACACAATTTTGTCATTATTAAATCTTGAAGAAAATTGCCTCAAGTAAATGATGAACAGCTAACTGCAATATTTATTTCTTAATCAATACATTAAAAAGTAATCACTGTCAGCCATAGATACTTGGACATTAACTAGAGACAGAGAGTGTACTTGTGTATAAATTGCAAGCCATTTTGGTTTCTTCCACCGTCTCTCTCATATATGCTAATCAGTTAATTGCCCAAAATACATTGAACTTCACATGAAACATTTTTTGAATTTCAGCCTCATAAAATGCAAAACCGTTTCAATATAATGTGTAACTCATCATCTTCAATGACATTAATAATTGTATTTATAGGATCTTCTTGGCAATATTGCATATTCTGGGTGGATTAAAAAGAATTTTGGCTGTAATTTATGGTTATATCACTTAAATAATAAATAAGATTTTTTTTTCTAGTTGACCACTAGAAAAGAAAATCTTATTTTTCTCTATATCCTCTCATATGACTAATAAATCATTGCTTTCATCTATACAAAAAATGAGCATGAGTAAACATGACTTGCATCCCTTTACAGGGATCACTTATGACGTCACAGTTGACAATTTCTGGTTCCCGCTATTGCAAAAGATATGTGCTTGTTTACACATTAAATTTCATAGTAAGCCTGTAATAATGTTGTTGTACCCTACCCCAAATTTTGATATGATAGGAGGAATGGGTTTTAGAGTGTAATATTGCAAAGCTTGGGTGGAATTTTTGAAAGAAAGTGAACTTTTGGTCCTCCTAATACTACAAGTACTACAAATGTCATTTCACCTGAGATGGACCCAGGAGCCATTGAAGTAGTAGCATTTTGCAAAATTGCATTGAAGAAAGGTGCAGTTCCTTCAATATTTGATTATACCGTGTGGAAATCTCCTCATGGAAAGGAAGAAAACTTTGGAAACTGAGCAACCTGAACCCAGGCCTCCAGCGGAAACACTTTGACAAAAACTGCTTTGAAATCATGTGTGCCACAGGTAGACATAAACAAAAGGTTTCAACAGAAAATCAACACCTGATTTTAGAAACTTACTAAAAGTGTAAACTATAATATTTTCAGAAATTTTTTACTTGAAGAAAGATTGTTAAAAAAAAAAAAAAAAAGAAAAATCCTTCATGAAAAATTTTTATGTTGACAAAGAGAATATTGTAATTCCCTATGAAATCATATGCTGAAATAAGTCATATAATGCTGAGTCAAGTTTTGATTTTTTTTATGAGTCAATACCACAGAAAAATGAGTAAGGGCTCATTTAGGGAATAGATGTAAAGTATAAATACATACTGAAATTTGTTTCAATTGACCATTGAAAAATTCATTGTGAATAAAAAGTCTCCTGTTCTTATCGTGCATTCAAAACTTAATGTTGTATTTAATGATATTCTATTTACATTTTTTTTCTTTTAGTTGCTCCTCATACTATGTTTTTTGAACCAAGATCATGGAAACCATCACAGAAAAAACATCCTGATATTCTTGATGATCTCTATTCAGAGTCTTATTCTGAAAACCACACAATATTTGGTAAATTTCCCGTCTTTTCTTTATTTAAAGTTTGTATTCGGCTCTACTTATGAGTACTAAGAATTTTATGTTCAACTTTCTGGAATGATTTCATCATATCCTGCTAGATAGTAACTTTTCTACTGGTTTAATCACCGCTGCTGGGCTTGGGTTATTCATGTGTTCTAACATATGTATCTATCAAAGACAAACAAGAGGGATGCCAGCCAAAATTCTAAGTAATAGAGAACAAAGAATTTTTATCATTCCCAAGAGAACCAAATAACGTCCCTGCTGGAACATGATATCACATGGTCCCCTGAATAACATTGGACCTCATTTTTTTTTTTAATCCTTACTTTCTGATGATCCAACAAAAGGCAAGAAAAGATCTTATTCCTTGATCACTCTGTATTTCAAGTTTGGGAATTTTCACCTGCAATGTGGCATGCTGCCAAAAGACGTTGCTCTTATAACGGTTTCTATTGAGAAACTAAACAAACTTATGATTTGCTGTGAATGTGTTTTGATTTGTTTATATCCATCGATGACTCTTTGCTCTATTTGATTTAGGAAAGTCGCAACTGTCATTGGAGCCTGAATCTGTATGGGAAGAGGTAGTTGATGAACAGGATGTTCGCTATTTTGCCATCAGTAATAATGCTGCTGCAATTGATGACTTAGAATCTGCACTTCTGCAAGATCCTCATAATGATCAACTTTGGCTAAAACTTGCTAACAAGAAGTTCAACAGCTGGGAAAGGTATGTAACTGCTCAAGCTTATTTTAATAAGCTGACTTTGAGAAGTTGTAAATTAACAAGTTTGTTGAGAATGATGTATTGTTTCCTGCAATTTCTCTTTGGAAGAGGAGAAAAAAAGATTTTTTTTTTTTTCTCTCCTTTTCCTCAATTAAGTATTTTGGGTTATCATTGAAATGAAGTATTTATGGAGAAATGTGTGCATATATTTTTTTGTACTGTTTTTATATAATTTTAGAATATGACAGTCAAATACATACAGAAGAAATACAAACAAGACAGATATTTTTCTATAAAAATGTAGCAAAAATGTATCTGAGAAATAAAAACATCAATAATACAAAATGATTAGAGATGATAATGAACATATGCAATTAAAACATGCATGAAGAGAGCAGATAAAAATGTGCACGAGGAAAAATCAGCCCCAAATCAAATTTAAAGGCCATTAAGAAAGGAGTTTTATATCGGTATAATGCAGATGCATTGATGTGCATAAGGACTTTTGTGGGCTTGCTTTTATACACAAGGTGCGGACTTAGTGCAGAGTAATAATAATAAAGGCAATATAAAAAAGTCTCGGCCGTAATGGCTAGCTATTTCTTATATCTGTTTCTTTTATATTTTAAATCGTCTCATGTGATCTTATCTTAAGAGCTATATTGTTCTAACTCTATGAAAAGATGTCTACGTTTACTAAGTTTATTGTAAATTTTGTATTTTTTCAATTCGGACTCAGTAAAAGCAAGAACCGTAAATTCCACGATCAGTCCATAATCTGTGGTGATAGTAGTAGTAGTAGCAGGAGGAGGAAGAAGAGCAAGTAGTCTTTCTTTGTGTCAATTGATTCTCATACTTATGAAAAAATCATTAATGGACATTCTTGGCTTTTTAGCAGTTTTTAGATATTTTATTATGACCTCTACATATCATACCTATTCCTTACTATTTCTGTAGTTTGATATAATGGACTGAAAAATATCTTTTATTTGATGTGTGGACACATCTAAAGAGTTGTTCAAGTAATAACTGTTACAAGTAAAGGATTATAATTCACCTTTTGAATTTACTAAATTTTGTATAGTGAATTGTAAAAAAACAACTTGTGAATGTAATAATTATTTGAAAAACATTTTTTCTACCTTATTTTCATTATCAGTATTGAGTTTCTATCTTTTTTGAATTGCTTTCAGCGAGCGACTTGACCAAGCCCTTAATGTTTTGGCCCGTGGCCTAGAGAGTAACAAACAATCCCCATCTTTGTGGCAGCGTTATTTGCAACTATACAGCCAACACCAAGACAGCCAAAATGACTTGATAAATATGTGCCAGACAGCTATACAAAATGCTCCCACTTACAGTATATGGTGGCTGGTGAGTGATGTGTCATCCTTTATTAATAAATACCATTTTGTATTATATATTCACTTTGTTTTTCTGTCTTGCTGAAGGAGACCGATAAGTGAAGAGAAACTGCTACGGTTTGAACACTCAATGTGGGCCATGGCAATCAAAGGGCCACAGGTACACTGATAATTTTGTGTAGAAATTCAAGCATTTAAAGTCAGATTTGAAACGATCCACCAAAACCCTCATGTATATGGTGGAAATAGGGTAAGGGAGAGATTTAAGTGATTATTTTGTTTGCAATGTAAAACTATTGGTGTTATCCCTCAATTCAGTTAGATTGCATTTCTAATTAGATTTTTTTTCATTTGATGTCAAGGATGTTGTGTCCTCTAGGATGCATCCCAATTTTGACTTGCAAAAAAGAAAAGCTATTAAGTTAAGGCCTCAGTATTTTCATCCACCTTACCAAGATTTCAGGGTAGCTTAGCTACAGGTGAATCTTGACCACTTATAGTCTACATTTTTTTTTCCTTTTCTCTTACAATACAGAGGTACAGTATGTTTACCTGAAAAGTTTACACCTTGCTTACCAGTAAGTACCCTCTTTTAGCATATCTTAGTTTTACTTCATCAGTCTTTTAGTATCTGTCATTGGACTTGGACCTTCCATATGATTTGCCAGAACTCTCTATCATGGATGTCGTGGAGATAGTACTTTCTGTATTAGTCTTAATAATCACTCCATCTTATTTTCTGTCAGCTACAATCATTCATGATCTCTGGGGAATCCATGTTGTGAGTCGTGATATCAATGACATTTTTTCAACATGTCCAGCCCATTGCCATTTGAGTTTTCTATTGGATTCTACGATATCTCTGATTCCTATCTTTCCTTGAATATACTTTGTTCTTTCATGATCTCTCCATATGAGGTTGAGCACAATTCTCTCATATGCACATTGCATGGTTCTTAGTTTGAGGGGCAATCTTTTGGTTAGGATCCTTGTTTCGGCGACGTGACTATCAAGAGGATGCATTGGATTGTCCATTGATAGTAATTCAATAAAGTTGAGGTGGTTTGAGGAAAGTGAAAATGCCAATAATATTGGTATACAGCATACCATAGTATACCAATGTGCCATTGAATTTTTGCAATGTATCTAGACTTTGCCCAACCATATCCGTTCCTAAAGTGATCACTCTGTTGAGTGACTTTTTTTTTTTTAATTTTTTATTATCATAAATTTGATTCAAACCCAACTCATCATATTTTTCTCAAGATAATTTGATTTGACAATCACCACATAAAAAGCAGCATATGTGGGCAGCGATGATTTATAATTTCCCTTGGAATGTTAATAGTACTTACCTCATGTAGAGATCGTTTGTGGGAGTTCAGATTACTGTTTTGCATCGATTACCTTCCACTGGAGTTAGGATAGACGTGAAAAGAATTTTTAAAGCAAACTTCGGCCTGTAGGATGCAGAGTAAATTTTTGAGACTCATTTCAGAAAAAGAAATTGCATCTTCAACACTGGGGAAATACAGTTTTGTTTTTGTTTTGTTTTGTTTTTTTTTTCAATTATCAAAAAAAAATCCCGATGCGTTTTTAACGTTCAAGGACTACAAATATTGAGTTATAATGAAAATTAAAGTGTGTCAGCCAGCTAAAGCAAAGGTTAAAAAATCTTTTTGGTGGCAGGCTGATAGAGAAAAATGTTCATGTTTTGCAGGCCAAGGCAAATGAAGATAAGGGACTTTTGCTTGATTTTTCTATGGTAAAATTTATTAAACGCTAACCAAAAATAAGGATAACAAAAAATTTTATTACATTATTTATTTAAAGTTGGCATGCCTGATGAAATGATCTAAAGAAGCAGAATCTGTCCAATAATCCTGCTTGACTACCAAAGAAAAGGTTTTTGTATCAATTTACTGAAAAGCATAAAAAATGCTGTGCAAAATAAAGAAACTTTCAGACAAGGATACTGAAATCATTTGATTTACTTGATTGCCGTGTTGATTGGAAAATTATAATTTTACTCTTTTTTTTTCTTTTTTCTTTTTTCTTTTTTCTCCAGTATTTGAATAAAGTTCAGAACTACTTTGAGAAAAAGAAGCTGTGCCAAGAGATTTTGCAGTTTCTAAAGATGGAAGAAACTAATGAAAAAATTTCACATTATATCACGGAGATTATTCTCTATCTTGTTGGACTCATGGTCATCACTAACAGATATAAAACTGGGTTGCTTTTCCTAAAGGTCAGTACTAAGTGCATTACCAAAATCTCTCTTTTTTTTTTTTTTTCTCCATTCCAACTTCTAAAAGATTTTTGATATTAATACTCTGTTCATTTTCTCATTGAATAATTGCATTTCCATACTATCTCAAAATGAATTGAGGAATTTAGATGAACTTTGTTTGCAAGCATTAAGAAATATAGACAATTATATTGTTTACAATATCTCATTCAATATCCAACTTCAACATTTGCAAATGCATATATAAAGTTTTTCATTTTACATATCATATGGAAATAGCCAATTTACTGTAGTTTATTGATAGTAATCTCACCAGTCTTGTCCCTTACTGTTAAATACCTAGATGACTGAATCACCATAGCCATGATCACCAACCTGGCCAAACACAAAAAAAGGCTAGAGGTATTCCTCCCTTTTCACTTGTCTGTCTGTCTGTCCATCCATCTATCCATGTGTTTATCTGAGTGTTCCTAGTCATATTTTTGCCATAGAGCATTGAAATTTTCTATGTGTAGTCCTGTGGCTCTTTCTTTCTTTCTTCTTTACTTTTTTTTTTTTTTTTTCTAATCGTCTTTTTCCCCCCCTTGCTTGCTAGATTTACAATAATAATCTTCTGTGAAATTGACTCTTATATTTTGCCACAGCTATGATCTAGCATTTATGACGTTTAGATGTTTGTCAAAAAGCTTGGTTGGAGAGATAGTCTGAGATTTTTTTTTTTTTTTTTTTCCAATGAAAATTACATCCTTTTTCTCCTAGTGTCTTTGTTGAACTGTTTCCTTGAAAATGACAATTCCAGTCACTCAGCACCATTTGAATTGAGTCATGTATTGCTTTATGTAACTTTGTATCACTGTCAAAAGATTTTGGATAGGGCAGCTAGGTTAGGAAAGTCTCGGGTGACAAAGAATACCTTATGAAGATGATGCCTTGTAAGAAAAATGAACTAACTTGGTTACGGTGATTCACTTTTCATTCAACAATTGTCGCTTTACCCAATTTTTTCCTCTTAAACTTTAAATTCAGCTTTTGAATCTCCAATTGCTTGTACATCTCGTTTTGTAATCCTACAAGTTACTGTTTTATTGATGCTTCATATATATAATTTTTCTTCTCTGTCTTATTATTCACCTTGTTATCATTATTTGTTTCCAGAATTTGCTACAGACGCCTAGCAGTGAAGACAAGGAATTGATGTTGAAGCTGTGGCCTGCTGACCGGTGCCTCCTATGGCTGTGCTATATACACTTATATGAGTTCCACCAGTTACCAGATCAGCTTTATGACCCAGGTGGAAGCCACCCTGATAAATTAATTGTTCAGGTCAGTCTTAACCAGGTACAATCTTTCTCCTTTGCACAATCTATCATTACAGACATGAATTTGGATATCTGTTCGTGTGCACATATGAACCAAATACAAGCAAACTTATTTTTAAAGATTTGATACCATACTCTGATTTGAACCTATGGTCTGCTTGTGCTCTTAAACACTGATCCAAAACACGCATAAATGAAAATGAGGTAAACTGATATTTATACCTTGCATAAATGAATTACCATAGCCTGCACATGTACCAGAACTAGTTATTGATTATTTATCCAATTATAACTCTTTTATCTAAAATTACTCCCCCCCAAAAAAGATTATTCATATATATATATATATATATATATATATATATATATGAACTCAAGATTCAGGCATTGTTGGTCCGAAAACAATCATAAAGACCCCCCCCCCCCAAGCACTTTTTTGAAGAAGAATTTATGTTATGCTCTTTCCAATTGTAATTATCTGAAACATTTCTTTCAGTCTGATTTTCATAAAATAAGATTAAAATGATTTTCCAAGGTTAATGAAGTTACTAACACCTTCCTAGACATTGGCTACCCCACTGGTGAAGAACCTCTGTTATAACCACTCAAATTAGATATAGTTATGTTATTTTGGTGGTAAGATGACCTGACCTTGCTTCCTGTTCAATCAAAACCAGACTATCACTACCAAAGTCTATGTGACTGCAGAGTATTATTGATGAAGTTACCAAAAAAAGATTCTGAATTATGCCAAATCTACCTGTTGCACAATATTAGACCATGCGTTAAACATTTTTGCGATTAAAATGCCAATTTATTTGCCTCTTACAAAACTGTCTGAATGGAAGGTTTCAGAAATGATGACTCCATCAGAATGGCATGGCAGTGCAGACCTTTTGATTTAATACTTTTTTACCCTAAAGGAATCGTAATCCCCTACATGCTTACATCGAGTTGTAAATAACAAAGGATAATGTTGAGTAATTTGAAACTGTCAACCAAAACTGATAAAATAGGTTCTTTTCAATTTCCAAGTTGGTCTGGCTGGCTATGCATGTATCATGCATACAGGCTGCAACATTGGAGCTAGAGGGCTGGAATTTCCAACATTCACTCCTTATTATGTCTAGAAAAAAAAACTTCTCATCTTATTTTTGACTAGAGTTTACAAATTACTAACATCACCAATAATGGTAAATTACTAATGGACATTCTCATTACTGCAGCAAGCACTGACAGAGCTTTTGTGTGGATGCTGATTTCCGTTACCCACACCCTTTACTCATTTCTTGTTGCCCTCATGATGACACATAGAACACTGTCTTCCTTTCCCGACATGATTTCTCACAAAACCTAGTGAGCAAGTGTGTACCGGACATGCAATGAAGAAAAATAAATTGATAAAAACATCTACATGTAGGTAATAAAATATATATATATATAATGTGTGTGTATGTATATATGTGGGCCTTCTGCTCGTATAAGTGATGGCCTCACAAACTATACTAAACCAGCCGTGGTTCTGGGTTAGTAAAAGAAGGCAACAAGTCGGAATTTCGTTTAATTGTTTTATATAGAATATTGATTATCAATATCTCTGGAGACGGGAAATGCTTATTCACAGTTGAAAAGAGAGGAGGCCGATTTTCATCTTAGTCAAACTGACGACTGGTCCCTCATGTCACGAACGGTAGTCTACTGGATGGTAGCAGCGGTTGACGGTTATGAAGGGCGGCGGCTGACAAGAGAGAGACTGGCAGCGGTTCTCTTCTCCAAACCCAATTCTACTCTGACTGCTGTTACGAAAATCCCTCCTATTTAAGCCCTTGGTATCAACACTGTATTTCTTTGTAATTGACTTCCTTTCTTTCTTTTCCTGTTATCTCGATCCTTCCAGAAAATCCCAAATATTGACCCTCATCCGTCTCGCGACACAAGTCCGTCCAAGATCATAAATTAGCCTCCCCCTCTCTCAAGAACTCTGCAAATTACTTTTCTTTCAAAAGCTTTACTCTTTCTCTCAAGACCCCAGACACTGGCCCCATCTGGCCATCGAACCAGGAGGAGAACTTCTCTAAAAGTACTTGTTTTTGCAACCCAAGAATTTGACAGAACATATTAAATTGAGAAAGTGCAGGTGCATACTCTTAACTGGTGACTTCCGTGCACGTAATTCTCAACTTCCTACAGTATCTCAAAAAACACACTGAGCCCTGGTCATCGAATCGGGAAGAGAACTTCTCTAAAAGTACTTGTTTTTGCAACCCAAGGATTTGACAGAAGATATTAAATTGAGGAAGTACAGGTGCCCGCACTTGGAAGCACGTAATTCTCACTTTCCACAGTATCCTCAAAAAACACATTATCCCTTTTAACACAGATAACTCCTTTTGTAATAACCATAGTAATTTTTTGGCAATAACCGTAGTAATTTTTTGGTAATAACCATAGTAATTTTTAGGACACGGGGGACTCCTGGCCCCCTAGTGTCACATATATATATATATTATATATATATATATAGCCTTGCATTTGATTGTAAAAATACACATGCACACTTATTCTGCAGCTTCTTTGAAGACTTTTTTTTTTTTCCAATCATATTTCATATGTGAGATTTCTTTACCAAATCTCATATTTGAGAAATTTTTTTGAAAATTTTCTCCTTAGGAAATCTCTTATTCGAGACGTATTTAATTTAAGGGTTAAAGAGTGAATAAGGAAAACTTGTCCCAGAAATGGTATTACTCTTCTATTTCCGAAACTAGTATTTAAATACTAGTTTGCGAATTTTTAGTGTGGGTTCAATTTGCAATGCAGGGTCATACTAAATTGATCCTTTAGTTTGTGTCTGCTTGTCTTTCAAAAATTCTCACTTTTTAAGTGACAACTGCCCAATCCTATTTTTCTAATTTTCAAATTGATCACCCCCAACATTGTATGCTGCCAAAAGAACTTGGTCACATGATGGTTTCTATTGAGTGATTCACCAGAACTGCTCTTTTTGTTTTGACTCCAAATTGTTAGTTAACTAATATCCACCCTATAGAATAAGTTTTACTATAAAAATGATGGTACTTAAGTAATATATTTACTTTGACTCAAACTCTCTGATCTGACATAATGAGTAAAGAGAAGTAAAAATTTCTTATTTGAACTAATGTAAGTTGGAGCACATCAGAGCAGCTTTTATCTTTATGTAGCACACTTAATTGCTTATCTTCATTGCATACTGTGTTCCATTTCCAGAAAGTTACAAAACTTTTCTTTGAGATAAATATAAATGCAATTATTCTTGTATTCAAATTGTGCTGCAGAAGATGAATCAAATTTGGTGGACAGCTTTTTGCCCATTGAGAATTATTTTAAAATTGTCATTTGCTTAATGTAAACTTTTTCAAGCCCATATTTTTCTGTTGTACGAATTGTATCAGTAATTATTTTTGATCAAGAACTCTAATGATGCTTACTTGTACTAACAAGCTTATTGATTGACTAAAATCTTCCAAACTTGCATTACATTTTAGAGTTTGGTTGTGATAGCTGTGAATCAATTTATTAATGAATTTGGTACTATGTAGGAAACGGTTTCTAATGAAGAAATTTCTCCTTTAAAAGAAATGTATATTTTATATTTTTCAGAATATTCTGATTGACTGGAGAAGTGAGCATCGCCAGTTGCTCTGCCAGATGAGTTTTTTGGTTGATTTGTTTCATGAAGCATTGGATTCTTGTGTAGATGCTAAAAAGGAGAATGGAGAGGAACATCAAACAATTGCCTCTATTTTATACTGCAACCTCTTCAATTTATTCCGCAGCCAAGCAAAGTAATGCATCTCTCTTTTTCTTTTTCTTTTCACTTTTATACATATATATAGCAAAGGAGTCTTGTAACAAAATTCCGCTTAGCGACAGGTCCCAATCGAAAAAAAGAAAAAATCTTCCTTTGAATAGCAACAGAAAAGATACCAATTTCATAAAATTATCTGGAATCTAGATTTCATCTAGATTTATCTAGTATCTAGGCGCTTGTTTCTAGACGGATGATGAACATTTCATGAATTATAAGAATATTTATTTATTACATTAATTACATGTTTATTTGTATTTATACATTTATCTAAGAAGTAATTAGTGCATTATACTTGAATTTCAGGGTTATTATGAAGGTTTTAAGGGTGTGATATTTTTATTTGGGATGATTTACTGAAATCTCATTGGTTCAATTATTCACCTAACAAATTTTCATCTATCGAGATGTCTTTTTACGAATGGATTGTCCTCGTTAAGTGAGGTACCACTGTGCATGAAATATGCAATCTGCTATAAGAACTTTCAAGCTCTTCCAGCAACAGCAATTTACCAGTTCAGTTCATTGTCTTGAACATTTATGTTTGTGCTTCACTAGAAAGTTGACATCATTTACTACAAGGTATTTTCAGGGTATGAAGCACCCTAGGCCAACCCTACAATGAGCATTCGCAGCTTTCACCCACTTCCTCCCCACCCTTTCCTCTATCATCTTCAGCCTAATAAGTGACCTCACCTGTGATTCTGAGGAGGATGGAGGACTGATTGTGTAGAGCAGGCAAGTCGGTGCAAGTTTCACCTCACCCCAAAGCATTGTTGCCCCTTGTGAGACTAAAATTTTCTCTGTCTTTTAATGAAACACTTCCAACAAAGTTGCATCCAAACGCATCTCAATAAGTCACTTTCCGGTCAGTTAGTCCCAGTTATGTTAAACAACGGAAATGGGGGTTTTGTCTTTAATTTACCAACTTCTATTATGTCATAATAGGTGTGATGTCATTAAAAGAACATCCACTCTGATCAATGTTTTCCTTACCAGCTGCTATGATGCCAGTATAGGATGTCTGACAATCACATTTTTGTATTTTAAAAAAGCTAAAAAAACACCAAAAATGGCCATTTATGATTCTTGTTGAAAATAATATTCGCAGAATATATTCATTTCACAAATGTGTGAAAATTATTAAACGAGGTTTCAAAAGGTTGATTTTTTTTTTTTTTTTTTCTTTTTTGTATGTTAATTTTATCTCAGTCACATAGTGGTCAAACACCTGCATCACAAGTCTGAGAATCAATTGACTTGTAGAAAGACACCGGGCTCTTCTTCCTCTGCATCCTCCACCACAGATGGTGAACACTTAGTTGAACTTAGAGTTCTTGTTCTCTTAACATTGTTACTCTCAGTCTTATCCACAGCTAAGTTTTTGCGTTTTTGGTTAGATTAGGAAATTTCATCCAATTTGCTCAAAATTCATGTGGCATATGCCAGATTTTAGTGCCCAAGGCGATCACCTAGTTTGCCCAAGTTGCAAAATCCTAGCCATCTTATTTTTGGTTAGCCAGTGTCACATGATCTGTGTTGATCCACGTTGCGAATCATGATATCTAACAGTTGTCTACCATTCTTGCAACATGACCAGCCCATTGCCATTTGAGTTTACCGATGGATTCTCTGATATCTCTGATTCCTATTTATTTCTCTAATATATTGTGATCTAATGTGAGATTTGGCATGATTTTTTTTCCTTGTGCCTGTTGCATAGCTCTGAGTTTGAGGGTCAATCTATTGGTTAGGTTCCATGTTTCAGCTCCATAGGTGACTATTTGGAGGATGACAAATGTATATGGATTTTATATAGGGGATAGATTTTTTTCAATCAACATTTTTAGGCCTAGAATAGAGCAATAGGGATTTCTCTAGAGACAAAATGGCATTCCTGGAAAGCTGGTATAAGTCATAGTACTATACAGATGACAAAAAGGGACAAGGCTCTGTTTTCAGAAGGGGGGGGGCATTATTATTAACTACTGAACTCATAGAAAGAAAATATATCATTTTTAAGGGAAATAGGGAAATAACTTCTGATTGAAATTATCCCCCTTTGAGCATTTGGTAAATTTTAAAAAGGCTCTTTTATTCTATTCACTGAAGAGTTCCACTGTTGTTGTTTTTTTTTAATACTGTTCATTGAAGAGTTCTACTGTCTATTATAGGCGGTTTATGAATCTAAGAATTAATAAACTTTCCTTTTCTTTTTCTTTTTTCTTTCCAAGTTCTACTGAGTGAGGTTCATTTCTTTTGATTATGCACTAATTTAAAATTTTGTTACCCCTCAAAAAATATCTTTTGCTATATTGATTATTTAAAAAAAAAAAAAAAAACGAAAAGGAACAAGATTTTTTTATTTTCATTTTCTAGGTGGGAGGAAGCTGTGAAATTGTGCCTTGATGTCTTAAATAAGTGGCCAGAGCTTGAGGATGTGTGGCTATCAATGGCTCAGTTATATATTGTCTCAGGAGATAGAGCAGCTGTTAAACGGGTAATAATGCTTTTTTCATCAGGTTTACTACAAAGCACTGAAATATGTCAGTTTGCAACTTACTGTTTCAATGCAATTGCATGAAATATAATCTCCTAAAATAAAAAGGAAACCAGTTTTGTTAATTTGGATTGTTTTTAAAGTGTGTGTGTGTGTATGTGTATATACACATATATATATATATATATATATATATATATATATATATATATATATATATATATATATATATATATATATATATATATAATAGTCACCAATTGTGATCACTTTGGGGCAGGACAGTCTTATAGTTGAAAATAACTAGGTTTTTTAATAAAGAGAAAACTGGCTGAATACTTTGAACGACATATATACAGGGAACTGCTTATTGTGATCACTTTGAATTATGTGTTTAGGACTGACTGATTTTGACGACAATAACTATAACATTATTGGTGATCATTGTGTGTGTGTGTGTGTGTATATACGTTTTCAACTATATTTTATGCATATATGGACTGGACATTTTTTTTTTTCTTAGGCAACATATAATCGCTTGTTTTTTGTATCTTATAGCCTTATTTTGTTGAGGACAAGAAGAGCTCTATATATTATCCATTGTCATTATATTTATTCAATGATCATGTGTCTGGTGACTGAATAGCTTATATAATACTAGCATTGAACCGGTCGAAAATGACGGGTAACAATTTTGCTGTAAGATAATGAACCAACAAATATTCAGAATTTGGATCTTTAGGTAAATTCAAACCAGAAGATACTGAGCAAAAACAGGGATCATGCCAGTTTCTGTGGTGGTTTTATCTGTTTTTGAATATACAGAGATAAGAGGATAAAATATATCACTCACTAAGAGCTACAAAAAGTGAGAGTTGCAATACATTCAGGGTAGCATTGTACTCTAATAAATTCAGTGATAAATATCAAATTAATGAAATTGATTGATTAATGATTGTAGCCCAGTCTATTCATTTTTCAGTCCATTCATAATTTGCTTGTCGAAGTGATTTACAATTTCCAGTGACATATTTTGTTTGGGGGGGGGCCTCATTAGGTTGTCAGTTTAGCAACTTCTTCCTACTCAATCTAAACGACTGAAATTACTCTAGGCTTTGAATCCCACGTCATAAGATGTCTGCAGCGGTAGCTCGTGTGCATGTCCTCAAGCTACCAATGTCCACATCAGGAGATCAAGTTGTAGCATTTCTTTATAATTAACAGACATGAAAAAGTGACAATGGTATTCATATTGTTAGATGATAGCTTTACTGATCCTCATTATTAAACTTCCAAAACAGAAAGACGCCACACCAGGATATTAGATTCTCCAAGTTTTCTCAAAAAGTGACTGAATAATAAATACTTATAAATAGATAAATGCAGGTATACTTCATCTTTACGAACTTATTTGTTTCACACACATGCATTCACCATTTGCATACACAACATACACAATATTACTAATCACCATAAAGGCAAGTTAGAACTTACAAACTCCTCCGTCAACAGTCGCTTATGTGGAAACTCTTACTCCTCCGACAGTCACTTGCTATTAACTTGTGAACGACTTTTTATGGTGTAAATTAAACAAAAATAAGATTTCAAATAATTTCCTTTAAGTTTGAGATTTTGACTTGGTAAAATGAGGTATACCTGTACTTATTACTCAGAAGTAGAAAATATCTAACTCAGAGCAATTTGACTACAATCTGTTATTACTGATATCTATCGTTTGACTTTGAAAAGATGTAAAGTTATGTCTCTTTAGATATAGCTTTTTTTATTCAGTATCAACTTGTTGTAACCTCTTTGCTCTACAATCTCAAATGTCTGCATGCATGAGTATTAAAATGTTTGAATTATAATCTCTGAATTATGTTTCTTTTATATGATCCTTTGCAGAAAGGCCTATTTTATTTTCATTTGTCACAACAACGACCATGACCACATCAAAAACCAGTGACATTATGTACGCAAAAACTGACGATTCCACTCTCAACTCTGGTCGACATTACAGCAACTACCAATAAAGGAATTGAAATGGGACACATAGTTTTGGAATAATATTGTATGGAGGAATGAATTCTGTTCTATTTACCTTTTTTTTTTAGATTTTAATGAAGCAATGGTGTTTGACCCTAGCGCTGCCAAGCTTGTTTAAACTAGATTATGTTTCAATCAAATAGTGGGGGATTTTCATTAAGGTCTCTTAACTGAGTGTTTTTTTTCTTCTACTTGAAGATGAAGGTCATGCTGAAGTTTCCTGCACTTTCAGCAAAATCATTCTTGTTTTGATAGACAGGATGTTTTTATCATTGTATGTGGTTTAATCGGACTATTTCACTACATTTTAGCTTTTTTTTTTTTTCAGATGTCTGTTTTGTTCTGGAATATTAAATATGGTTACAGGGAAGCATACATGTCTCCTTCCATACACACCATGTCCAGTTTTTCTATCTCCTATGTTCTTAGGATTATCTCCTGTCGACCTCTGCAACAATCCCCGAAGCACAGAGGTCAATGGGGGAGGGTCAATCCCCGGAACAAAAAAAAAACTAACATGATGCGTATGATAACACTGTGCAACATGTTTGTTCTTGGATTGCTTGTTTTTGAAAAGTATAGAAAAGTGCTATCATTCCCTCGCTGCCAGGATAATCGTATATAACATTTTCTTACTTGGTGATGAAAAATGGGCTGATATGCACGTTGTCCAATTGAAAATAAGACTTCAATTATTACTGGCCTGGTCACCAAAGTAGATATCATATGGAACGATTGACATTTTCTATACTTTTTAGACATAATCAATCAGAAAATAACACTTATTACCCTGAACAAAAAAGGGTCGTACATTCGGTACTTGGCATTCAGTTCTTGAAAGATTTCCTTTTCTCCCCTTTTCTAGGTATTTACAGACGCACTCGGGAGAGACCAATATTCTGCCAAGTTGTATCTATATGCTGCTATGTCTGAAATGGCTGGAGTAAGTGTTTTTGGTTTTGAATTTCTTACATTTGTATTATTCCAGCAGATTTTGCCTGAGTAAAAAGGACTCTTAGCAGAAACTATCAACCAAAACTGTTAATGCCAACATGTTTCTTCAGTTTTTAAGATGGTCTGTCTAGCTGGATCTGGATGCATCACTCAAACGTACCACACCAATAGAGCTAGAGGACTGAAAATTTAAACAATTCTCCTTTATTATGTCAAGAAAAAAAACATTTGTTTTTTTGTTCTTTTCACACACATACACATCCCCTCCAAAAAAAAAGGCTTTTAGTGGATGTTCAGTTCACGATATAAGTTGCTCCCTTTGTTTTTGAAAATTCATACATTTTTTGTGATCACTGCCCAAGAAAAGGCGAGATAAGTAACTTATTCATTGATCATCCCTAATGAGGCATGCTGCTAAAAGACATCGGTCACATGACAGTTCACATTGAATGACTAACCAGACCTGTCTCTACTTCTCTTTAGGATGATTATGATCGAGCACTTGAATATCTGGAGGAAGCTGCTGTCGTATGCTTTGATATCACTACTCGTGACCCTCGCTGTGATCCAAATATTCTTTACTGGTAAGAGGTTTATTGTTACAATAATTTTTAGAATTTATTTTGCATTTTCAAAAGCTCTAGCAATAAACAATTTTACAATACTAGTTCACATGGAAAACATTGATAGATTTCCATTTAAAGATCCCTAAAAGCTTAGAATTTGATAAGAGAATTTCTTTTCAATAAAAAAAAGACGTTTTTCATTTTTGAAAGCTGTAGCAGTAGATAATCTGCCTGTGATTAGAATTTGATATGTTCAAACATGATGAAATGATCTGCTAATACAAGTATTGTTATACAATATCTTTGTAAATGTTTCCATGCTTTCTTTTTCAGCTGTCTATTGGGCCAGACTGTCCCTCTTGACTACAAAACTCCTGAATACTGTGATAAAGTTAATTCCGACGTGGTACAAAAAAATCAAATATATTTATGGCTTGCTTATAGGTAAGTGTTGATAAATTCAACTTTTTCTTGATTGGAAATATTCTTAAACTCTTTCAATGTCATTCACTCTTAGGTCTTTTTCGCAAAATTTCTTTCACCCTTGATCAGGCCCATAATGGAAGGGGTGCTATAAAAATCCATATCCCTTTGTGGTTCCAATAGTTGTATAACAGTTTTTACCTGTAATATCTTGAATTTTTTGATGAACCATTTACAATTATCATTTTTATCATCTTAATTTCAGTTTGTTTTTTTTTTTTATCCCTACTATTTTGACCATCTACTGATGGCTGTAAAATGATAACTAAAATTAAGATGAAATAAATACAAGTAAAAATTATTTGTAATATCTTCGTAAATGTTCATGTGCTTAGATATATCATGGAGAACAAACTCCATGTCTCATTATACGTCCTTAAATAATGAAACAAAAGCTAAATATTAAAATCATACCTTATAGGCTTGTGATGTTTGATCAACACTGCTTGGAAACCATGTTAATATAACTGTTTTGTTTTTAAATCATGCAGGAGTTACATGATAAACAATTGATGATCTTAATAAAAAAAATTCACATACACTTCCATTATATCTTATTCTGTGTAAAACATAAAACCCTTTGAAAATCTTTCATGAATTTGCAAATTGATTGAAATGACATGAAATTTGAAAAATTCTTTTAGTTTTTAAAGCTTCATAGTAAAACAAATAACATATATACATTTTATTTCTATTTGTTGCTACAAAAAGTGGGGGGGGTCGCATCATATTTGAGATTTCATTGTACTTGATTAAATATGCTGGATGCCTTTTTTATCATCATGTTCATAACCTGATTTGAATTGACTAAAAGTCGACAAGCTGATTTCTTTCTTTTTAGTTTATTATTAGAGCTTCAAGGAGACAATCCTCAAGCCGTAGAAACTTATGAAACTGCTCTCTCCACTGTTGATCTGACTGGTGATATTGCCAAGATTTGGCAACAGTAAGTCCTCTTTTTATTTTCTTCTCTTTTTTTTTCTTCATTAGATGGTCATTAACATTTCTAACAACTGAAACATCATAAAATAATTTCTGCATGCTTTGTGGCTTCCTATTTTAGCAGAAAGTCTTTTTCAATTTAATGCTTGATGTGCAGTTACTCAAATTCTGAATTTGTTTGTACTATTGAACAAGCATTGCCTTCTAAGAGCATTCAATCATTAAGGATTGGGTTTGTAGCAGCTCATACTGTATTTGGCTAGAATCTTCTTGCTTTGAAATCTTTTATTAATTTATTCAGAATTTTTTAGTGTATTCAATGTTTTTTTTGGGGGGGGGGTCCGATAACATAGAAATTTTGAAATATTTTCCAGTTATTGGGAGGAAGGAATTGTCTCAGACTTATCTCTTCATCAACTTGAGAGAGATTTTTTTTTTCTTTTTCTACATCACAATCTTTCTTATTGACTCAGTTACCTCTGCCAACAAAGTTGAAAGAGGTAACTTAGCAGACCTGGGACTTTTTCTTTTTCTTTTTCTTTTTTTTTTTTTTTTTTTTTTTTTTCACCTGCCTTGCCTGCATCGTAACTAATTGTGAATTGATTCTTAATATTCGTGGCTCTGGCAGTGGTATGCACTCTCTGAGTGCTTGTTAGTCTGTAGTAACGTTCTTTCCCCATCATTCTACAGAATCTTAAAATCAAAAACTTCTTTTCCAGATGCATATTTTCCGATGTATCTCTATATTGCTAATGTCTTTTCTTTCATTGCATTTCAGTTATCTAAGGTTTCAAATCCGTCAACTTACTCAGGAAAGTCCTTCTTCTTTAGCCTGTAATCTCCCAGGTTTGGTTATACGTTGCTTAACCAGCCTGCCAGCCAAAACGGAGGTACCTCACTGGCCAGGCCACTACTGGTTCAACTATGAACATCATAACAATATCGTGGACCTTTACATCAGTTGCCTCAGTAAAGAACAGCAGTTCATTGCCTATGATAAGTTCATTTCTATCATGCCAAACAACACAAATCTGATTCTAAGGTTAACAACTTTTTTTGTTTCTTTTCATTCTTTAAATTGTATTTGTTATCACCAACTATTGACATTGTACTCAAATGAATAATTGATGATAGTCCAGAAAGTTGAAAATAATCATCTTTCTCACTTATGATAATCAGCAATGTGGATTCATATTTCATCTCGCTTATGTCATCAATGATATAACTTGGTAGAAATAGAATTTTACATCAAGTTAAACTTGATAGATTGTATCTTTACTTAATTTTACTTTTAGATTAGTTTAATATTCGCAAATTATGAGCCAAAAAATACCACACAATAAGAGACAATGTTTTTGATGTTTTATAAGTACAATGCAATTGCAAAATTAATTGATATCATCATTTTTTTGACAGCAAGGGTAAACTGGTTATATAAGAGCTGTGTTTGTCTCATAGTATCATTGACAATCATTAGCCCCTCTCTTTTCCTATCCTCTTATCAAACTACCTTCCTTTTCTCCTTCTCCCGTCTTATAGTATCTGTCTCACTCATAGTATCAGTAGCAGCCATCATCAAAGCCTGTTGTTATACATCTGATAACCATTAGGGAACCAACAGTTGATTGACTTGTTTTGCTTAATGATTATGTTGGGATGTCAATATTACATGATCCAATCAAACAGAGTTGGCTTTTCTTCTATGAGGCGGAGGAGTGCCAGAATGTACCATTTAGGCCTACCTTTCGATACTTTACATAAGTTGTATAGCAAACCATTGATAAGTATTAAATGTTCATTTTTTTTAATTTTCATTTTTGCTGTATTAGTTTACATGCTAGATGTACAAAGGAAATATTTTGCATCTGCTAGTATTTACTGTGTCACTTTATATGTAATCATCGGTGAATAACTGTTTTGACATATTTATTTAATGAATCCTTCCTATGATAGCATAGGTTATATAATAAACCCTGTTTTTATTATCTATTTAACAATCTGTTTTTTAAAAATCTTTCCAGAGCATTTGATGCTGCAGTTGCTGTTGGTGATTTCTGGCGAGCATCTGCATTCTGTCAAACTGGAATCCATGAAAAACTGCCAAGTATTCACTTCTGGATTAAGTAAGTGGATCTGCATTTCTATTATAACTTTGTGTTGCTGCCTTTACACTACCATTCTACACCAAATTCTTGATTTTTATGAAATTTAGAAACCTTTTCCTGAACAAGGATAAATTCTCTTCTTCATTGCTTGATAATACGTGAAATACATCTATAATCCTAAAATATGTTACCGGTGTGATGCTCTGATGTTGAAGATATACACTAGCTAAATTAATAGAAAGTGATTCATTGATGTTGAAATTGTTTTTACTTCTGACTAAATTTGACAAACTCATCTCTCTTAATTTATGGTAAGTGAAATGTTAGCTATGTATTTTCTCTCCTCGAATAAGGTTTCTCTGCTGGTTAACTCTCACAACTCTTGAGAAACATACATGACAGATACACTTCAAGAAAAATTGAAACTCAAAGGCATATTTTGACCAGAATTAATACTTGGCTAATGGATATAACCACTATTCACTTCTCTACTGGCTAGTAGTTTACAGACACAAGTGTTGTTCGCTATTCTCTCTTTTTCCTCCTCTTAAACTTTAAATAATTTCCTTGTCGTACAGTTATTGCTTTTGAATACAAGATGGTTATAGGAACGAAAACCCCAATAATATTGATTTTTGATTTAAGTTGAACTCCTAGCCACATCTTTGTGTGGGTGATCAATTTATTTTGATAACTTCAGTTTCACTGAAATACTGATAATAAAACTCAAGCCTGTAACTTCAATTTGTTTACCCAGTGGTTACCCAATCTTTTACTACTTATAATTCGACTGGCCAATGCAAGAAAGCAAAAACTTACATTTATTTTACCAAAAACTATGATTCATAATTGATGACCAAAATCTTAATACAAAAACTATCATAGGATTGGAAAATGGAGGCAATAACTTATTGACCATTTTCTGACTATTTTAACTTTTATTCAACAAATGTTTTTCTCATTATTTCTCTAACACTTGAAATTTTGTGCTATTGTTATGTACTAATTATGTATTATTTTTCTCAGGTTTTATCGTCTCCTTATCTGAAAATCTCCTTTGCAACTGTCTACTCTATATAACACATAATAATTGGCTTTTCTAATACTTATCAACTTTTAGCACACTGTAGGTGACTTCATTCGCCAAGCAAAAAGTTTGTACTGCTACTGCAGGCAACTCCAATAGCCTATTGATTGTGTTTGAATTTCATGTCTATTCAAAGTTATAAATGAACACCTATGAGTTTCAGGCTTTCAAAATCTTGGCACCCTTGAAAGAAAATGCAGAGTGCTCAAGGTTAAAGTTATGGTCAATATAATTAATTTATTGGCCTATTGTCAAATTTCATTTGATTTTAGGGAAAAGCCCATATCAAATAGTCAGTTTTCATTTAGCTCTTGAAAAGGTTGTTTATGAAAGATTCTTATCAAGGATAGCTTTGAATTATAACAATTTCACTAGCCAGGTATTTCTTTTCCCCTTTCTTAGTATCTGGATGCTCATCAGATAACTGTAGCCTACATTCTTCATAAGTTAATAAGTGCTGCAGAGTTAGGTCTTTTGGATAGGTTTACTAAGGTAGATTTTCCCTCGTTATATCAGAGTATTCTTTGAATACATGTAGAAGAAAAGGGACAATCCTAATGGCAGTATCCTCCTAATCACTGAGTATAATTATTATTGCTTAAAGATATAATTGATGAAATAAATCATATTGATGGAGATGTCTTAGACCAAATGAAGTGAAGAAGTTGGTTTTGTAGATGTAAAAGATTTATATATCTATGAAAGATACATGTATTACATAGAGTATAACATTAAAATTTATTTTGTTACTCCTAAAGCTCTGCTTTAATTTAATCTAATATCTATATTGCTATACAAATAATGAATGAACTGTGATAAATTCAAGTTTTGTCTTAGCATTTTTCTACTTCAGTAATTTTGTTCTTATTACATATTTAATTCTGAACTGCCTATTTTCAGGATTCCTTTCACAATGTGTATTTGGTTTTCAAGAGGTAACCAGCCATCAACACTGAGTTTTGGGGACTCAAGTGTCTGATCCTTTTATATACATAGTTTTCTCCCAATTTCTATTAATAATAAATCGTTTCCAGCTGTCTTTCTTGGCTGACCTGTTCATGTTTTTTTTCCAGAGTGACTTCACTTGCAATAGAAAAGGGTGGCGGAAATGAGGTTAGTGCTTTGCAGGCCATATTGGTTGGCTTCACTTAATAACCAAACAAATGCATAACCATTATTTCTTGTACGAAGATGTTGGTTATTCTATATACTCTCATTATCATCTGATAAATTTCTTAGAGCAGTTATTGTTGTCCTTTTCCATAAGAATAGGAAACTTGAAAGGATAATTATGTCTCACCAGAGATGGGGGTGGGAAACTGATGGTGTCTCATGAAATCAACTGTATCTCTGAAGATTTACTGTCAGAAAGGGCATATTGTAAAATAAGTGCTTAAAAAAAACTGTGATAGAAAGGTACATGGTGAAAGCTTAGAAGTTCAATCTTTTTGAAGAAGGATTCTGATTATGACTCTATCTGAAAGAGGAAAGGTATTTAAAGGTTTTTATTCCTTGATTACGTAACATACTTCATAATACAATCATAAAAATGGACATTGTTATTTCAGTCTATAAATCAATATCTTCTATTTCAAATAGAAATGCATGTACTTAGGAATGCAACTACTAAAATAAGTGTTGCAAGAATGGTGTGAAATATACTGGATTGTTACTTGTTTTATAAATGCAACCAGTACTTGTTTGTTACTGCTCATCAATAAAAGTATATGAGGCATTCACTTTTCAAGGTCCTTTTCTGTCAAGTTTTATACATCATAAGAATAATGTAGTACAAGTAATTATGAAACTCTCAGACTTTTTGTAATGAGTCATTAGAAATTATCTGAATTAAATTCTTTTTTTTCTTTCCTTTGTAAGAGAAAATTTGAAATCATCCAGTGGTTTCATTTTAAGCATATTGCACTTTGTGAGCCTTTTAAATCAACTTGATTATTACTGAATCAATCACTTAACTACGTGCAGTATTTTTTTCTATTGTTTCTAATGAATTCCTGTATTGAATGTAGTTGTATTGTGTGTGATTTTCTTTCAGGGCCCCATGAATCTTAAGATAGAATTTGCTTCAAGTAGATTTGAACAGTTAGTTTACACCTGTGAAACTGATCAGGACTTATTCTACCAACCCATACCCTCGTCAATAATAAAATACATGAGCTTCCTTGCATAGGCTTAGTTTAATTAACCATACCTTGATGTTACTTTTCCATCTATATAGTCTGGTTGCAAATTGAAATAATTCTTCAAGCCATGATTCCGGAATTAAGAATTAGTCAAGATATTTGTTGACTCCAATTTTTCTAAATATGTCAAATCTTTCATGAAGAATTAAACTTTAGAACCATTCCGCAAAGCAAAAATAACCTCTTCTCTCTTTTTTTCTCCGTATAGTTACCAAGTAATCAATCCTTGTAGAGACTTTAACCTCAAAACTTGGCCATATATACAATATGGCCATATGTAAATGAAATGGAAAAAAATGAAACTCTTTAAACTGTTAACCCATTCTATATACGTGATGCAAATTAAACAAGTAAATTCCTTGATCATGGATGTGTAGTAAAATGTATATTGACTTTTGGTCTAACTTAGATAAAATCCAAGGGATTAATTTTAATGTTTTGTAACCTGTTCTCTAAAGAACAATGAATAAAGTGTACTAAATTTGTTTATTCAAAGTCTGTAGATTGTTCTGATATGTACAATGTATATATTATGATAATGGCCTGGCTTAGCTCAACAAATCTAAGCATTGGATATAGGGTCACCAAAATAATTATATGCAGAAGAAGAATGCAAAAGATAAAATATGAAATGATATTGTTGAAACGTTTTATCCCTGTGACACAGACTCCTCATCACAATTCGCACACTTGAGTGGAAAGAGAAAAAAGCTTTTTTTTCTTAGATTGGCAAAGTATATGTCGTTGTGGCTTGTTACTTTGATTTGGCAGTAAAATGTTATTTCTTCAACAGAATTTTCAGAAAGCAAAGGGATTTAATTGGCAACTTTGAAATGTTGGCCACAGTATATGTTTCATTGCTTGTCTTGATGTACGCTTTCATTTTTTTTCTTTTTTCTTTCACCTCTTTCAGTTTTAGATTAGTTACACATCTTGTTAGTCTCACAAAAAGGTTTATTAAAGTTCTGTTTATCATTATCATTATAGTTTACTTACATTCACTTAGATTTTATGAATACCACCCATTTTTTTTTTTTCTCATTAAGGGTATATCGACTTGTTTATCGCATTCAACAAAATGGGAGATTTGTTCATAATTTGTTGAATTCAATTCTTCTTTTGATGCCATTACATATTTTTTTTTTATTATTACAATGACATTTGTTTCATTTCAGTTATCATTTATGAGCTTATTTCTTGGTTTTCTCATTTTAGTCTAGTCAATACCTTATCCTTAGGTAACTTGAGATATTCAGTTTGTGACATGCTAATGTAGATCTTTTTATTTGTACAATATCCGTGTACTTTTAAATCTCAAATACTCATTTAAGGTATCAGATTATTCCAATATATCTAAGGTTGCTCAATCTTTCTTGGACTAGCAGTAATTTTTTTTTTAAAGTTGATGAAATGAAGTTTTCATTGCATGTTCAAAACGGTTTTACTCTCATTTAAATCAACTGATTTTTCCAGCAGGATATCTAATAAATGTACTATTTATATATAGATGTATCTAGAAAGAAAAATCACACTATCATAAGATGGAGGAGACAACTTGCTAAAGAGTTATATCATAGGTAGTAGTAAACAGTTTAATGTTTGAAAACTTTTTTAGAATTTTTATATGTTTGAACAAGTTGAAGAGAAAAATTTTTAACTACTGAATGAAGGATCGATTTTGAATTACCCGAACAAAAGTAAAATTTATTTCTGTTAGGTTATTTTGTTTTGGTTCTTTTTTGTTTCTGTTTGTTTTGATTTGATGCTTTTTGTTCGGTTGGTCTCAGTCAAGTTGAACAAAACAAATAGGAAGGATGGGAGAGGTGTGATGTCATTAAAAGGTGTGACCTCTATTCCAATCAGTTTTTTTTCACTGGCTGTTAATAATGTCATCATACAATGTCTAAGGCCTGTATTTTTTTTTTTCTAAGCTAAAAATGGCAAGAATTAACACCCAAGATTGGCCATTTATGATCTTTATTGGAACTACTTACTTAATATTTCCAAATAGCAATATTTTCCAAGTATGAGAATTGATTCACTGAAAGAAAGGCTACTTGCTCTCCTTCTTCCTACAACCACTGATGCTTACGACATCATTGAACTTCTCTTTTTGAATTGTAACTGTATGAAATGTATATATCTTATTTGTTTTTTTATCTTGTGAAAAATTGTATACATTTACTTGTAAATATATGTGTGTACACTATATACACAACATTCCAACTTACATTTTTTTTTTCTTTTTTTTTGAGTTTAAACTCACTTTTGTATTCCACTGAAATATTATGTGTGAGATTGACAATCATAATATTTCATGTGAGTGTGTGTATGTGTGTCACTTTTTTCCCCTTATTTTGCTGTTCCATGTGGAAAAAAAAAACCTTTGCCAAAGAATAAGGTTAGTGTTTCTGTATTTTTCACCTATTCACTAGTGAGCTGCTCATACTTGTGTGTAGATAGGATGTTGCTATCCAGTGTTTAGGGTGTGCCAGTATAATTCTACTTCTTTTCAGGTGCAGCAGTTGTTCATGAAAGCTGTCAGAGTTCTACCCTATGCAGTGTCACTATGGAAACATGTAACAAAGATTTTTATTACCTTTCTTTTTCCTCAAACCTTTTATGGTGTGAAAATAATTCATGATCTCTGCTGCTGTCCATCTCTGTATCTCCATGATTAGAGTTACCATTAGTTTGAGTGCATTATTCATTTTTAATGGTGTAAGCTTAGTGTTTTGGTAGTGTGTTAAACCATATTCTTTTTGGAACTGTCAACAGATATGAAGATAAAAAAAAGATGGATTGGACCTAACAGTATATTCTTTAGAACCTTTCTTGGAGTTACTTGTACAGCCATTTAGCTTATTTATTCCAGTGTTCATCTAATCATCGACATAACTGCTTTTTTTTACATCTCATAGGTTACTGAACAGGTTCATACTCAGCTTACGTATTACTATTGGATTATGCAAATGATATTCTATGCCTTATACATGTGCCAATATTTATTACGATTTTAGAACATGTTGTACCGACTTTCATATCAGTAGATCCACCATTTCTCTGAGCTCTCTCTCATACATATATATATATATGTGTGTGAGTGTGTATATGAGAGAGAACAATATGAACAATACTCAAAAAGGCAATCACGTATTCTAGTTAGCAAAAAATGTCTGTACAATCAGTATAAGGTTCCAAAAATGCATCATTATTTGAGGGGAAAATAATTTAGAGAATAAATCAATCAGTTCACTGTTAGTTAGTCCCTTTAGTCAATTTAAAACTCTGTAGTTCAGTGGTAAAATGAATGAACAGACACAGTATAGAACTATTGGTGCTGCCTCCTTAGGAAGGATCAGTAGACAAAGTGGCCGATTGAAAAATTGCTAGGATAGGTGTTGGATTTGAATTCAAATTATTTTTGATATATCCACATAAATTGAGATATCAAATTCCCTGAAGGATACTGAATACAATATACAGTTCAAGATAGTTCGAAAGGGCATTGGCCTAAACAAGATTGAAACAATGAAGATGGTGGTCTCAGTATTTGATGGGAAAAGTATTTCATATTTGAATTTCAGGCCATACCTTTTAAAGCAGGAGTGTCAAACGTGTAGCCCACTGGCCATACGTTTGTTTGTTTTTAAAAGCCTCACACGAGCCTGAAAGTAAAATAAATCCTTTCTTATTTTTCAAATACCTACCTAATGCGATCATGAATCACTCAGTTATTTTGTCTGACCTGTATACAATATACTTCTATCATATTTGGCCCACCATAGTAAATCAGTTTGACACCTCTGTTTTAAAGTAATTTATTAAATGCATGAAACATTAGCTGTTTAAAAAATGCTTCAAATTAGTGTGAATGGTCTATCTTGTCTAAACCAAGTGTTCGAAACAATTTATTTATTCCTTAATAGATATTCGAAAGAAAACAGATAGAGAACCACTTAAAAACTTTCAGAGATCATTATTTCATTTTTGCTTCTTTTGAGAGTTGCTTTAAGATAAGCCGAAATTGTGGCTTTAACTGCACATCTAAATAAATGAATAAAATATTTATCCACTATAAATAGATAAGACAGCTTTTTTTTTTCAAAATTATAGCGAATAAATCTTCTTTCCAATGTAAAAGTACTTTCTACTCAATTTTTAGATATCTAACAATGCTAATATCATAAAGTTATCAGAACTTTTATGGCTTGTAAGTGGGACTTGGCAAGGGAAATAGTATGCTGTGTTTAAATGTTCTGGCTTACCTAACTGACTCCTGTCAAAGCCAGTTGAAGAATTTTATAATTGACTGGTGGTTTTTGGAGTGTAATTTCATTTTCTGTCTTGAACTAAAATGCGTTAATTTCATCATATATATCTAAATATGATTATTATTGGATTTCTGCTAAATTGACCTGTGTATCAAAATTTTTCATGTATGATTTGCATATCTGAACCGGATTCAAATATCAAATTTGAATCCAGTGTTTCAATTGCTTTTAAATTTCTTTTTATCACTCTGATCTATTTACTTACTTTTTTATTTTGATAGTCAATTATATATTTTCTTATTGAAAGATGCATTTTACATAGTACATGTCTTACCACTTATTTTAATTACTTTTGCAATATTACGAAGGCTCCTTTGTCCCTTTTGAATTCTTTCTGACATCAATTATTTTAACTTTATTCTGTTTTGTCTTAAAACTTATTCCTACAAATTGTAGCCATCCCTCCTTTGATTAATGAGTCCTAAAGCCAGTTTTCCAATTGATGATCTTTTATTCTAACATTATAGTAGAGTATCTATTAAGTTTCTACTTTTCTGCAAAACTTGTTGACTAAAAGTAGTATACTCATTTTACCTCGAGTAATTACCATATATTTCAGTTGATAAGACGATACTCGAAACATCCAAAAAAACACGCCAAAAATGGTTCCATCCTGCTGGCCAGATACAAAAACAGTGAGCTAAAACCATGAAATTTGGTCGTCTTATGTAAAGGTTACCTTATCTGCCGAAATATATGGTACATACTTTTGATTTGGATATTGTCTCGTAAAACTAAAATTAGTTAATTAATACCAAGAAATCTCCGCTGCAAATATACTATACTAAATTTTTTTTTCTTTTTCTTTCTAATCATTCTTATTTGTTAAATTTATTAGTAAACACTATTGTGAAAGCAATCTTTAGACATGTATTTGGGTTTGTGCCTATTTTATCCTCCTTTTACGATTTTGCTTACAATATTTTTTCTTTTTCTTTTTTTTTTTTCTTTTTTTCCCCCTTCTTTCTTTTTCTCTCTCTTCTCACAGTTTCTGTTCTTCGAGGTGACGTTGGGAGCCGAGGCAAATGTCTTGCAGATTATGCGCCGCTGTAAGGAATTGGATGTGAATATCCTGGGCTTTGTGAAGACTATCTCTCGGTGACCTTTTTTTTGACGACACCTCCCTTCATTCAGACACTCCACAGATTGTATAGTGGTGGCTACTCTTAAGTAGCAGTACAGGTGCTACAGAGGTCTTGGATATGGAAGAGATTTAAAAAAAAAAAAAAGAAAAAAAAAAAAAAGTTTTTTCTTCCCCCCTCTTCTCCTTCCCAGTATCACAAATGGTTATCTTTGTTTGTTACCTGCCCACTCTTATTACGTATGTTGGTCTCTTTCAATCTTAGGGGCCATTACTTCTACCCTAGTCCATCCTGGGTAGGTGAATCTAGTAAATTTGTGTTTTCTGATCACAATCTTCAACCTCTTAATGCTACTACTACTACTGCCATTTGCATCTTCTACTGACAACTGGTTACAACTGCTGACCAATGTGACTGTTACCAACAAGCACAGTAAGTATGTCTGCATCTAATGTGTAAGCGTCTCGGCACTTACTAATGCAGACTTTTTTTTTTTCAATTTTTTTTTTTTTACCTCGCCTCAGCCCTCTCTTATCAGATCACTTTTATAAAATTCATTGCTGTTTTTCAGCAATAAGCAGGCCTTTTTCCCAAAGGCCAAGGCAAGTTTCTCAATTATTCGGCCATTTTTTTTTTCTTTCTCCTTATAAAGTAACAAAAAGACTAAAACTTTCTAAATTTTATTTGAGTTGGATTTTTTTTTTTTTTTCTTATTTTCAATGGAGAAATAGGAATTTTTTTTTAACTGTACTTTTCCAAATTTCTCTTCTTTCTAGTTAGATTTTCATTTCATTTTTTTTTTATTCTCTCTCTTGAATCTCTTCTGCCATTCCAGCTAATTCTTTGATTTCTATGATTGTATTAACCAGACTTTTTTCCCCAGGAATTTTATACATTGGCAAAAAACATTGACTGTAATCAAGTCTAAAATGCAAACACCAAGAGTCAAAGAAATGATGCGAATTATTTTCATAGAATGAAAACAAAAACCAAAAAGAGGCAAATTGAAAGGAGAAAAGACCAACGAAACATACACCAAAATCCTTTGAATAATCAATATTGTCATCTGTAGAGCTGTGTCGTATGATGAGGACCTCCAAGGATTGTGACTGCATGTTCCCTGCAAAGTGTGGTTTCTGTGGGCTTACTGTAGCAGTTCATCTATCTCTCAGCCCATATTGATTTGCTTTTTAGACAACTTATAGATTGGCCTGCTTCAAGCAGGAGTGGCTCTTAGACAAAATGAGTGCTTAAAAAAGGTTCAGCTGAATATTATCACAATTTGTTTTATAAATGGTAAAAAGCAACTGCTGCTTGCCTCATTTCTTGGCAGCTGCCCACTCAACATATTCTGTCAGACACTCTTGTTTCTTCTTCTTCTTCTTCTTCAATGTCTCATCTCGACTTGTCATGTTTTTTTCTCTTTTTACTATCTTACCTGCTCCTTTGTCCTCCTTCTGTAAGGATTCCATTTGTCTGTCTGAACAATGCTGCTTGTTGATATCATTCTTACATGGCTTGTCATGTTGTCTTATTTTGAAATAAGGCAACATCTAGAGTTACTCATTTTTCTTATCCTTATAGAGCTTAATTTTCTTAGTACTGCCAAATAGAACATTAGTCAGATTGGTATATATTTACATCCAATTTCAGCTTAGTAACCTAAAGTCAGAAAATAATCAAAGCATTCAACCAGGCTAGCTATTGGTAAATGTAATTTTTTTCTTTTTATTCCCTTTTGTAAATTCTGAGAATCAATTGAATGTTTTATTTCACCTGTGGTGTTCATTATTCTTTGCTGATTGTGATGTTAGAATTCTGATGGTTTCAATTGATTTTAGTATATTTGAAGGAACCTCTCACTGTACTGTCTGACATAATCTTTACATGATCAGTATTATTAGAAATGTTTTGACTTGTCGATTTTTCTTTCAGAAAATATTTCCTCTTCAGTGACTTAGAGCCATTTAACTATCCACTTCTTCCTTCTTGTTACAAAAATTTTTTTACCGTAAGCTATGACAAATCTTTGAATATTTTTTCTATATGGACTGGATGATGGTCCATTAATGTGATCATTGATAAATATTTGTCAAATATTAATTGGAGCTTTTATGTAACTCAGATGTACAGTTGGAAATGTTACTGCTATAAGTGTAACAGCTTCTAATATTTTTGTAATAGATTTACTCAGGTGACAACTTTGTTTTGTGTATATATGTTTATATATGTTTATATTCATCAAATATCCAAATATAGCCAATGGTGGTATTAAAACCAGCAACCAGACATTCTATTACAATTTATCATACAGACTTGTAACTTATACATTCTGAGTTATAATTCTCAGATTTTCATTTATATTCTGGTAGCATCTGTTTGTCTGCCAAGACCATGTATCTGCACGCACAGTCTTGCTTGAGTCTATGGGCACAGGCCTAGGCAAGGATGTATGTAAGATGGGCAGTTGCCCATTGCAGCACATCTTACCCCCTCCACACACACCATCGTTCTCCAAGGGAAGGGCATTGGCCAATACAGTTTGGCATTACTGTCGTTGAAGGTGTTGAGAGAACGAGGCTGCAGACAACATTGAACTGCTTTAGGGACTAAAGTTCCTGATTTTGAATTCAGAGTTGTCCTCCTAGACTGGTTGCCTCCCAGGACTTGAGAGCCCAGTCTAACCTGCTATTTTACTCATTGCTGGGGTCATTTATATAAATAGCACTGTGCCTGCACCCCTGCACACTATACTTTTTGGTTACTCACCATTTAAAGTTGCATAATTTGTACTAGTCTGATCTCTTTAGAAACAGGGGTCAACCAAGTGTCTTTCAATACGCTCACTCACACACACACACACACACACACACACACACATAATTTCACTTGTAACTGTTTTCCTTCAATTTGTTATACTTGTTACTGCTATCATCCAGTTGTGTAATCATTTTTGCACATTTCAGTGTTAGATTCTTGTTGGGTCATATCAAGAATAAGAATTTTTATTGTCTCTCTGTTCACAATCTCATAAGTTCCTCTTGCCAGTCAACGCACAGGAGAATCTTTCCAGAACATTTATCCCATGTATAATTACCAAGTTGAATTCACCTGTCTTGTTATTGGACTACATTGGTAAAATAAAGTTTAGACACTTTTTATTTATTTTTCTGGCAAAGGTCATTACATAAATGCTCCCTTGAATAGATTCTGTCTAGTATGTATCCATTTTGCACCTGCCTGCAATCAAGGTTGAGACTAATTACATGGGCAAACTATTAAAACAAGCCTGGCAAATTATTCCTTTAGTTTGTCTCTTCTTTTTAGAAACTGTCACCAAAATTGTCCAAATAGGTTTCTTCAATTTTCAAGTCAGTCTGGCTGGCTATGAATGTATAATGTGCACAGGCCACACCAGTGGGGCTAGAGGTCTGAAAATTTAAAAATTTCACTCATTTTGGCAAAGAACTTTTTTTTTGTTTTATTTTTTGTTTTTTTTCTCCTGTATTTTTGTTTGGGTGTTTTATTTTTTTTTCACCCCCGCCCCCCCTCTTCAAAAAGATTGTTAGTTAGAGGTTGGGTTCAATTTGCAATGTAAGTTTTTGCTGAATTGGTCCCTGGTTAGTTCCAGCTCATTTTTTGAAAATCCAGACTGTTTAGTGATTACTTCCCAATAAAAGGCAAGAGGAGAAATTTATTCATTGATCACCCCCAACATTGTATGCTGCCAAAAGACAATGGTCATGTGATGGTTTCTCTAAATACTGTTTCCTCTCCATCTGGAGGTTTCTATCATTTCCAAATTAGCATCTTTGTATTTGACGTTTCAAAAGGAAATCTTTGGTGCTATATGACTGATGTAGATATCAGTGTGCCAGAAAATTATTTTTTGATTTTTCCTGTATTTATTCTTAGGTATGTCTGTTGTCATTTTCTCATACTGTCTCTGTAATTTCCAGATATGTTTTGTTTTTTGTTGTTTTTTTTGTTTTTTTTTTCTTCCAAGCTCCTACCCAACATATGCACACAAACACAAAGGCTTTGCTCAATTCAGGACTTGATATTAACCAATCATTCAGGCTGGGGAACCAGCTTTTCTGACTCCACCTGCTCTCTATCTATTTCTTCTAGACTTGTTCGAATTATCTCCCCCCTTTGTATCCTAATCTGGCAACTCTGGACTTTGATCTTTTTAGGAGCATCCATCCATTCTTACTGATGTGCACCACCACTACACACACACACACACACAAACTGGGCACTGCCAAGAAGGATGGACATAATTGGTGCAGAGTCTTAACTTTTTTTTTTCTCCTTTTATCTCAAGAATAAAAATTACTGAAGTAAAGAAAATGCAAAATTTTATGATTTAATTCCTCTTATTTTATCCATAAAATTTTGTATCATGTTTTTGGTATATTTGATTAAAACAACGTTTTAAATTAAATTCTGAATTGTTGTTTTCATTGCTGCCTTTTGTGTTTGATTGATTTTATTGTTGCTTTACATATTCCGTGGCTTGTGCAATAAATACCCGCGTGGATCAATAATCCTGCAGCTGGCCGTAAAGTTATTACCTGAATTTTGATCTGAAATCTTCACTATACAATGTGATGTTTGTGATTACTATTCACTGATGAAGTAAGTGCATTGACTCGGAGATTCTTGAAAAATGAATATTTGTTGCATAGAAAAGATCCTCTTCTTTTTTTTTTTTTTTTTTTATGATTCATTTACATATGATCATGTACCGGGGCGGGGGATTCCCAAGAGTAGCACCCACCCGCAAAAGTTTTCCTTGCTGCTATAAACTAACTTCTCTCAAGTGCTTAATAAACAGCTAAGCTCATTTTCACAGTTTTTGACACTGCTTCTATTTCTCTTTAGAGAGGAAAGTGGCTCTTATCATAATCTGCATTTCTTGGAATTTCCAATGTTGAAAATACTTCATAATAAAATTTATCCACACGTAGAGCATTACAGAGACGCAGAGAAGACGTTGGGGCTGGTAAGTGGAGATTGAGCTTAATTTTCTTAGTAATTCCATTTAGAACACTATTCAGGTTGGTTTCTTCTTCTTCTTCAATGTCTCATCTCGACTTGTCATGTTTTTTTCTCTTTTTACTATCTTACCTGCTCCTTTGTCCTCCTTCTGTAAGGATTCCATTTGTCTGTCTGAACAATGCTGCTTGTTGATATCATTCTTACATGGCTTGTCATGTTGTCTTATTTTGAAATAAGGCAACATCTAGAGTTACTCATTTTTCTTATCCTTATAGAGCTTAATTTTCTTAGTACTGCCAAATAGAACATTAGTCAGATTGGTATATATTTACATCCAATTTCAGCTTAGTAACCTAAAGTCAGAAAATAATCAAAGCATTCAACCAGGCTAGCTATTGGTAAATGTAATTTTTTTCTTTTTATTCCCTTTTGTAAATTCTGAGAATCAATTGAATGTTTTATTTCACCTGTGGTGTTCATTATTCTTTGCTGATTGTGATGTTAGAATTCTGATGGTTTCAATTGATTTTAGTATATTTGAAGGAACCTCTCACCGTACTATCTGACATAATCTTTACATGATCAGTATTATTAGAAATGTTTTGACTTGTTTTTTTTTTTCCATTTTGTAATGGCTGTATACTTTCATTTTGCTAAAGTTACACTTCTCAGAATTTTTATTCATACTTCCTTTTTCTAAAAATAAACATGTATATTATATATTCTATGGTTCCTGAAGCTTCTGTAGCTATAATCTACCCACCCACATAGCATTGCAGATATGGTTACAAGTAGTTATTTCTGTTTAATATATATCTGCTAATTATGGAAATATTGATTCATTAATTATATCAACTCACTGCATTTATAAAAGATGCATAATTCTATCTAATACTAAAACTATGAAACTACCACTTCCTCTCAACCTTTGGTATATCAAGTGTCACATAGACAAAGAGACTGTATATTGTAATATATCAACAACCAAGGGAGACTGATGTGAAAGAAATGGGGCCGAGGGGGATAAATCCTTTGTTCTTTTTCCTTTTTTCCTTTAAGGTACGTGTTCAACCGACTATTTTGAAAAAAAGAATGGATGTGATCATTGAGAGAAAAGAAATCATTTATGGTATATTTGGAGCAACTATTTTAAGGCTGAGGTTTCAAGTTATAACTTGAGAAATTTCAAAAAATCTATAATAAAAAAATATATATATATATATATATGTACAATAAAAAAAAAGAAATAGAATTTAAAACTGAAAAGCTATTTAACAATCAATGTTTTTGTTGCCTTTGGTTACAGGTTTGTTGACTCCTATCACTATTGAGTCTACCTTACGATAATAAAGTGTTTTTATTACTTTTTATAAATAGTTTATTGGAGTGTTATAAAAAAAATTAACCATGTTCATGTGCTAATTTTTCTGTTTGTTAATGCTCAAATGGAATTATCTCATTGGTTCATTCACCTACCTATTATGACATAATAAAAGAATTGATCACAGATTGAATCTGATGGAAATGGGTTGAGACTGAAAAAAAAAAAAGAGCCAGAATTAGGTTACTTGAATTACTAAAAACTAATAAAAATATGTAATGAGATAGCTTTAGACTTTTTAGTGCCAAACTATACAGAAATAACCCAGTCATTTTGGACAGGATATTGTGCATTCTTGGATGTGGAATTTCTGTGTAAATAGATATATCACTTGAATTCAGCCTTACTGACCATCCAGTTCCGTAGTCCAGAGGTAGGATATCGGCCTCCGGGTCTGAAGTGAAGGTTTCAATTATACCTCGCGGTACTGGATGGGATAATGGAAAGTCAATAGCCACACTGAAGAGATGTAATACATCGAAACAGCTGTCTGACACAATTATATATATATATATATATATGAATTCTCAAATAGAATAAAATAAAAATGTGAAACGTTAAGAAATAAGAAGAAAAAATTATCTTTATCAAACAGACAGAAAAAACATCTGCTATTACTGAAAAGTCATCGAAAGGCTTTTTGCTCTTCGTGCTCAATACGGAAAATATCGAAACAGCTTGGATAATTTCATTATTTTTTTTTTCTGTTCCTATAAATAAGTATGAATAGAAAATGTGAATCATTAGCCATATATGCTTTTTGTTGGGCTGTGATCTCTATAAGAAGGTCTGAATTGAGAGAAATAACAAGCGCGTACAGATTAGTTAACATGAAATAGTTATGCAAGATTGAATGCTTATAGATGTTATTAATATTACCTTTAGTTGATGTTATTTTGACTGGTTTTAAAAAATGAGTTTTTGTCCACTTAGAAATAATTGATACTGTTTGATGGACTTAATGTTAGATAGAGGTCCTTCAACAAGAAAACGAAAAATGATACCCCTAGAAAATTTTTTTTTTTTTTTTGGTCGAAGTCAGAAATACAAAAAATAATCACTTACGAAAGGGCTAGTTTGAATTCTGCTCTCCCCTTATCTATTTATTTTTTCATCTGTTAATGCTTTCAAATTCTGCTTGAGCTAATGGTTTATTGCATTGAAAATGTAAACAGATATTTGTGTTGGTTTTTGAATTGAAATTTTCAAAAAACTAACTTTAATATGAACGGAAGATTAAGTCTGAAGGCAATCTAATCTTGGCTCGTCGCTGGTCTTGAATATATGGACACCAGCAGTCATTACTTCCTGACCTACAGCTGATTATTATTTCCTTTCCCGGAGACCCAGTGGCATATTGTGACATTGACAAATGAGTCTTTTCTTCCAGTTAATTTGCTGTGTACAGGAACGTGTTGCCTTCATGATATTGTGAACGTATGAAGACTTGAACTTGATTTACGCTTTGAAGAAACTTGCTCAGTTTCCATGGTTCTCGCTCATTCTCTACCCTGAAACTTGACTGGTCTGACCAGGTTGGTAAGTCAGTGAGTCACCCCCAGTATTGCCAATGCTAGATTGACCTCAAAAAATGCCCCCCTAAAAAAAAGCAATAAAACACTGTAAGCCTTTTTATGGTTATTTTTGATAGTTGAAAATGGCTGGAAGATAACGAAAGATTGGCAAAATGGTGCTAAAAGTAAAGGGGAATATTGCCAAAACATCATGGTGTCACCCGGGTCGGGTATGTGTGTGTCCAACCCCGCCGGTACGCCACTGGGTCGAACAAGAGTAGACACCTACATCTACCTAAGACAAGGAATCTCCATGAAATCTTCAAAGGATGTAGAAATTAAGTTAACAACCACTTTAAGATTGCAAGCCTTTGGCAGAGCCAGCTCAACCTTCAAGAACAAGAAATTCCCATGAGTCCTGAAAACATCCTCCCGCAAGTCACCTATGGAGCTGAAACATGGAACCATTCCAAAAGATTGATCCTAAAACTGAGAAGCATGCTCAACATCACCAGACAGGTTTAGAAAGTATTGGCTCCGCAATACCCTTGATAGAGAGGTCTGGCGAATCTTGGTTAAGGTCTATGTCAACGGACGCTGAAAGACTGCTGCTGAGGGTGATGATGCAGCAGCAACAACTTTCGGTTGTTTTTCGGGTTATTTCGTACGTAGTTTTGGGATCAAATATACGAACGGCACCCCAAAATTGATCGAACTAGAAAAGAACTCATTTCGAGTCTTCACCGGATGAGGTCACCTCTACATCAACATTTGAACGAAAACGATTTGTTTAATTCATTTTGGATATTAATTAATTTTCAGTATTGGATGACGTAATGTCATACAATATCTCTGTTATTAATTTCGATTGGTTTTGAACTTCCTCTTATTTTTTTTTTTTTTACTTGCTTTTCATCTCAACTCTGACTACTGTTTCTGATTGTCCTCTTTGTCAGTTGCCGTATAAGTTAAAATGAAAGCAAAAACTAGCTAAATTGATTTATAAAAATGCGATTTGTTTTCATAAAGATATATCATGATATTAAATCAAAAGTTGCTGAATATTTTACTTCACCGACTATTGCTTTGAACTCTGGAATTGGATACATGATACCTCAAGTTACTTACACCCGGATGATATTCTTAATGGTTTACAAACAAATTATTTACGTATGGATCGGCATAAATTTCGTTCCTGGGTAGGAAAGAAGTCATTTGGTGTAATTTTATAATTAGCCTTTTCCTATAAAATCTGACGTCTTATTTCTTGGCGAAATATATTTGTTCAAGAGAAATCTTTTCCATGAACATTTACACCCCAAAGCGCAGGAGAAAATGAAATCACTTCGAAAACATCAGATTTTTTTATTGTAGGAAAAAAGTATTTCTTATTTCAAATGTTGAAGCAATAGAGGTAAAACATGAGCGACATAACGGGTTAAAATAAAGAAGGAAAAAAGACCCGAAATTACGTTCCAGTAAGCAGAAGGAGAAATTATATCAATTAAAGACAAAATCTCAGAAGAGAAAGGAGAAAAGTCGACACAGAACATAAAAAAAAAACATACCGATTCAAATCGGTCTATCAGAGGAAATACCTAAGAAAACCAAGAAGTGTAAAAGAGTTGAAACGTCCCAAATGATGACAGGCCTGTTCCTCAGACGATGAAGAATTGTTTAGATAAAGGTCGTGTGAATGAATTTCTGACTGAGTAAAGAAATAAAGTCGAATCTTAAAAGGCCAAATTTGTTGAAGGGAAAAACAAGTGGAAAAATAAAGCCAGACTTGTTTCGAGGAGAAAAATAAAGGACGACTAGACTATCCTATGAATAAAGGGAAACATCATCATCATCATCATCATCATCATCATCAGTCTTTTAACGTCCGTCGTTGGACATAGATCTTCCCCAGGATTCGCCACAATTCTCTATCATGGGCGTCGTAGAGCCAGTACTTTCTGAATTTGTCCAGTTTATCTCTCCATCTTGTATTCTGTAGGCTTCGGTTGCGCATGTGATCGGTGGGGATCCATGTTGTGAGTTGTGATGTCCATCGGTTGTCTATGATTCTCGCAACATGACCAGTCCATTGCCATTTGAGTTTTCTATTAGATTCTATGATGTCTCGGACACCCGTTTTCTTTCTGATATACTGTGCTGTCTTGTGATCTCTCCATGTGAGGTTGAGCATGATTCTCTCACTTGCTCGTTGCATGCTTCTCACTTTGCAGGTTTGCCTCTCGGTTAGGTTCCATGTTCCAGCTCCATAAGTGACTATCAGGAGGATGCATTGGTTGTACACCCGTCTTTTTAAGATTTTTGGGATCTTCTTATTTTTTAAGGTTGAGCTTGCTCTGCCGAAGGCTAGCCATCCTAGGGTGATTCTTTGCTTGATTTCTTCTTTTATGTGTTTTCCTGCTCCCTCGGTATCCAGGAAAGATTAATCGCTGTCCTCTCGATCTGCCTTGGGTGATCCACAGATTTGCTTAAAGGGTCCCTTTTTCCGCAAGTGTATCATTCTTTATCCTTTGCTGGCCATTGCGCTTACTGTTGAGCGGTATCAAATCCAGATTTTCTCCACGCCGCCATGTTTACGACGGGCTTTCTCCCCGAAGTTTGGTTTGTTGTCGACGGCCTCTTTTGCCAGTTAGATGGCCCTCTCCTATGTGAGGTCCTTATAACATTCGTTCTGACGGATAGGTATTGGATAGACCCACAACTAACCTATCCCTAATGAGTTCCACTCTCTAGGCTCCATATTCACGATTCTTCGTGTGGGTGTTGAGAAAATATTCATGGACAAGTGTCTTTTAATCAAATATATTAATACATATCATAAAGATTCAAGGAGTCAGATTTCATAGAAAAAAGTAACTCAAGGTATTACGGATCCAATTCAAGTTTTTAAAACAATTGTCGGTGGAGTGAAATAGTTAACAACTTTGCATTTTTATTCATAATAATTTTTTTTTTTTTAAGTATTTTTATGATTAATTTTGACAAGTTTTTACCTTCCTTTTAATTATTTAAAACAACGACTTTGTGGCGCAGTTGAAAACGTATAGTCCAAGTTAGATATGTGATAAAAAGCTACTAAAAAAGTTAAAAACTTGCAGAAATTAATTATAAAGATAATGTGTTATAATACCTCATTCAATATAGAAAATAGATTAATTATCAAGATTGATTAAACAAATTATTTTAATTTGTATCTTTGATCCATAGTTTGTGATTCTCTCTCTCTCTCCCCCCTCCCCTCTCCCCCCTCTCTCTCTTTCTCTGTCTCTGTCTGTCTGTCTCTCTCTCTCTCTCTCTCTCTCTCTCTCTCTCTCTCAGTAATACCTTCCACGAGCATTGCTCTTGGCAACATTCTGATGTCTGTCTTCTTGGCATACTTAATTCTAAGATAATGGCTTATCTTATCCTGTTATACAAGTAATATAGTTTCATTCACAACTGTCAACTAAACCTACCAACAATTGCCTCTTCGGTTTTCAAGCTGTATGTATGCATCACGCGTACAGGTCATACCATTGTAGCTAGAGAGATAAAAATTTAATCTTCATGATATCTAAAAAAATAAATAAATAATTTTTTCGTTCTGAAAATCCCACTCCAACTAAGCTCTTAGGTGCGGTCAATTTAGGTTTATGGTCCTTAGTTTGTGTCCGGTAGCATTCACGCTTATTTTGGGATGAAGGGTTGCTAACCTTATTTCTTTTCATTACCCACCTCTTTTTTGTTGATATTTCATTCCTGGATTGTTTTCTGTTTCAGCAACACACACACACACACACACACACACACACACACACACCCACACACATACACCCACATGTAAGTATGCAATCGAAAGTGAATCATAATATTTCCCGTGCTACAGATGAATCAAATTGAAGTATGCGTCATCACTGATTTTCCTGGAAGGTTTTCTGGAGAAATGGAAAATGAGAACTGAAAGTTGTTGAAAATAAATTGAAACTATTAATAACAATTTCTTCATTGCAGAATACAACGAAGTAAGATCTTTTTCAGTCCTGGGAATCATTCGGAAATACAAAAAGTGAGTTTGAATTTTGTTTATTGTTTAAATCTACGTTAAAGCTTCCAAGTGAAAGTGATTATCGAACTAATTAGATAACTCAGTAATTATGCTTGTTTAAATGCTCTTCTTTCGTATGTTTCAGTATTCAAATCTCGGTATAACATGCAGTTCGTGTTTATAAATACTGTTTAATGTTCATCAACGATTTTTATTACGTAACTCGTTACTATGTGGGATCAAAGCTGAGTGTTCCCTGCCCTACCAAGGAAAGAGTTTTATTACCTATTCAAGGTGAATCTCTAACATGGGCTGAGGAAAAAAATTGATCAATCTCGGGGGCAGGTTCAAGAATCGATGATTGTTCGGAGGAGATTCGCAAAGAGAAACTGGAGGTAAGTTCAAATTACGAAACAAATGAAAGCAGAAAGCTTTATCATTTAAAAGATTTTTTTTTTTTTATTAAATCTAGCTACAAAGAATATAGTTTGGGGTTAGTGCTTAGGACTATGATTAGTGTTAAAGTTAAGTTAGTCTTAAAGTAAGTTTAGTGTGTAGGGTTATAGTAACGGTTGTGGTTACAATCAGCAAATGACGATGGAATATTTTTTCCATGTTTGCAAAACCAGAATGGAATTTTCCATTTCGTGAAAGGGGTAAGCTTGCTGCCTAATTCACGAAGTATTTATTTTACTTATATTTTCTTTGAGTGATTACTGTATCTACTCGTCTCAATCATTACTCGGCAATTTGTTTTGAATGTTGAAAAAATTAATATGTTTATATTCGGGATTTTCAAGTTGAAAATTACTAAACAACCTTTTAAAGTACGTTTACTACAGTTTATGGAATTTATCAAATAACAATCCTATCATACAAAATCTTCTTTTTTTTTTTAAATTCTGTGTTTTTATTTAAATTTATTTTGATATTCTAAGAAAACATACAGAAAAGTCTCTCTCTCTCTCACACACACACACACAGATCAAAAAATAAATCACAATATTTCCTGAACACTGAGAAATTAATTCGATGCTTGGCCATTTTTCAGCTTCTGTACTTTGAAATTCATAACGTCACTTTTTAAAAAATGACGGATTTTTTTTTTTCCAAATTTAGCCTAAAATTATCTGGAATAAAACATCTGAAGCTTACAACCGTTATTTTATTATTTCCTGTTTTGTTTTTTGTTTTTTTAGTAAAACGCAATTGCCAGGGTGATACCTTGTGGAAAAGTGGTTAAGCAATTTTGAGTTTGAACTTGCTCATCTCGGGACAGGCTGTAAAAAGTTTGGAAGAGCTGTACGATAATGATAGCCGTTTTTGTCTTCCATACTTGAGATTCGAAACGTTACTTTGTGTTAAGCACTTAGAATGCATTTCTGTACTTTAAAAAACTCCTTATTAGCGAGGTAATTATAGCATGTAAGCATCTCGAGTAAAATATCTAAATTTTACGACCGGTTTTTGGAGGTGGGGCGTAAAATGCAATCGTCAGGTGATATCTCGTCATAAGCAAGTTCTGATTATATACTGGACAGGATATCTCTCCTCGAGAAGCGTGTTTTCTTAGCTTACGTCATACAACCAACGGATCGAATGAGTCTCATGCACCAATGGGATTGCGATTGTGAGTGAGTAATTTGAATAACAAATTTTTAAAAAGAGATACACCCACGATTTTCAGTTCCAGAAGTGGAAAAAAAGCTCAGATAATCTTAATCGAAGTTCGGAATTTTCGTTGTCACTATTTTCCATCATTTCTCATGTCGGGCACCAAGCAGTGACCTTCGATTTTTAAGGTCCGACTTCAATAAAATAGGTTGAACTCCATTTTGGGGGGTATTAAACTAAATTTCAAGCCTCCGGTTGTCCTAGTCTGTTCTGGGCCTACTGCGAGTTATTTCTATGGTCTGCACCATGAATCATCCACCCTATAGACAATACAATTAATTTTTATCTCTTATTCTGTGCGAAATTTGATTCTGCACTTCGTTCGAAATATCAATATCCACCCTGTTTGTGTCTACTCTCACATTTCGTTTTAGCAAGTTTCTGCACTCAATCTGTATGTTACGCATTGAAAGCGAGAAAAAAAAAAGATCATTTATGGTCAAGAATTACATCAAGCATCAGTGACAGAATAGGTCTATTATATTTGCAATATACTAAACTTGGTTCAGTCTTTTAGTCAGGCACGTGATTTTTTTTTTTTACAAAATAGGATCGCAAGTAATTTTAGAACAGAAAGGCACTGCGAATTATTTCGCAATCGAAATGCATTGAAAATGAGACTAAAAGGCATTGCTCGGTCTCAGAAATTAGGACAAGGGTTACTGACAAAAGGGGAAATGTTGCTAATGATTTGGCAATGGGAACAGCAAAAAATGCACTCGAAATAAGGAAAAAAAGGATTGATTGTCAATGATTGGTTAGGAAGTAATGCAAGCGTTACTAACAAATAGAGTAATTATGTTTACTATCTGAAAACTATCAGAAAACCCACATCACAGGTGTGATGGGGGGTTTCAAGCTAGTTTCTGTGGAAGGCCTGAATTGGCACTTTAGCCCCCAAAGGAGATCGATTCTGAACTTGCCTCCGTGCGTGTGCTTAAGCACACTGCTAAAAATGTGCGAGTGTGTATTGAGAGAGTCCAGGACGTGTGTGTTAGCGTTGGCTGTTTAAAGTAGGGAAAAGGCACCAGTAAACGATTTTTTTTTCTTATTGGTCAATTTTGCAAAGCTTGTCTACAACTACGTCCGTGCATTTGATTTTTATATCGGCTTTTGACACGTCTTGTACAAATCTGGTTTTCCATTGTCGAAAGTATGGGATACCATTAACGAATGGTATGATTATTCGTTGGGAATTCTAGATACTGTTTATTGGCAGATATCCAGATGTTCTTACAAATTGAAAAGTGCTATGATAAAAAGAGGAGCCTGGTGTTGAGACAAGTATAAAGTTTAAAAGGAGTTATGGTTATTAAGATGAGGCATTATATTGAGAAAAGAGGACTTATATCGAGAAAAGGGGAATAATGTTAAAAGGGGGGGGTGATGTTAAAAAATGGAGTAGATAGTTAAAAGGGCGTTCGAGACGTGGAAGGTAATGTTAAAAAACATGGGATGATTTTCAGGGGTGGGAGAACAATGGTAAGAAAGGGAAAGTTCTCCCTCAATTTTGATCAATAAAAGTTGAAAATGTTTACCCTTCGATTTTTGCCCCGAAAAAGTTGGAAAAGAAAAAATTCTGACCACTAAAAGAGAAAAAAGAGGCCCCACTCGGACAACCTGAGATGAAAAAACAAATTTATCCTCGATTTTGACCTCAGAAGTGAGGAAAAAAAACCAACTTCCTACTCGATGTCAACCCCTAAAAGTGAAAAAAGCGATTTTGTCTTCGAAAGTTGTAAAAAATCCTTTACAGTTCTAACCCCCTAAAGTGATAACAATTTCTCACTTCATTTTGACCCCTAAAAATGGAAAAACAATTTACCCCCGATTTTGTCCCCTGAAACTGAAAAAAATCTTCCTCCTCGATTTTGACCCTTAAAAGAGAGAAAAATCTCCTCCTCGATTTTGACCTCTGAAAGTAAAAAAAAAAAAAAAAAAAAAAAAAAAAAAACTTTCATCTTGTTTTTGACCCCAAAAGATTTTCACCATTAGAATGAGAAAAAAAAGAACGAAAAATTAAAACCACGATTTAGGTAATGAAAGCTGGAGGAGAAAAATTACAGAAGAAAGTAATATGACAGAGGGAAAAAATGATTTCCTGGTTTATAAGGAATGTCATTCACAAAAAAAAAAACACACAAAAAAAACACAGATTGAATAGAAGCAAAAGTAATTCTTCCTATAGAACACAGAAAATTGGAACTGAGCCATTTTGATATCTTTCACAAGAAAAAAAACATGAAGAAAGGGATGTTAAATAGTGTTCATTTGTGTTAGATTGAACGGGGAGGGATGCGTTAGATATCTGTGTACGAAGCTATCACGCAGTAATACGTTGCTACAGATGGGTAGGAAATCAGCAAAGCTGAACAAATAAAATGTTCTCAAACCAATTACACCTGTGTCCAGTTGTTCTTTTTAATACATGCTGACTCATTTCAATTTCAGGTTTAACTGATGGTCAACAGTAAGAGAAAGATTTTGCCAAGAAATAAAAGTTATTGTTCTCTAAATGCGCTGCGCTTTTTATACGACCTATACGTTGAAGTTTTAGGTTGCTTAGAGACGGTCATGTCATCCGACTCTCTGCAGGTGGTCCAATGGACCAGATATGTCAGTGACGTTATCGGGTCGAGTTTATTTATCCAAATTTTATATTCGAAATCGAAGATATAAAAATACAAAGAAAAGTACAAATGTAGATCAGTTCAGTGGAAATATACAAACCGCAAAATCTGGATGTGACACGGAGTCAGGGGGAGGGGCTCGGTCGTTGCTAGTCTCAATCCTTAACCATTTGCTTGACAATTTTATTACATGCTTGTCCATTCATTGGTTATCAGCAATTCTTACAACATGACCTGCCCATCGCCATTTAAGTTTTCTAATAGATTCTATGATACCTCGGACTTTCGTTTTCTTCCAGGTATAATGTGCTGTCTTGTGATCTCTGAATGTGGGATTGAGCATACTCTTTATTCACTCTCCCACCAGGGCAAAATAGGAGCAATCCATCAAAAAACAGCTCCAGCCGACGCGATTTTGCTTGCTAAGCATCCGTGGTTGCTAAAGCAACCGCAGTCACGAAAGCGTCAGGACAATCCTGACCTGTTCCTTTGAGTGCAATGGAACAGTGCTGCCCCAGGACCGTATTTATTTACGGTCCCACCACTGCAAAATGTGACACAAGGTCGAGGCTTTACGTGGGGAAAATAGGAGACACCCTTCCAAAAATGGCTCTAGCCAATGCAGCTTCGGTTTGATATGCAACCAAAGCAACCTCCGCCACGAAAGCGTCCGGACAAGTCCCGACCTTCTCCGTTAAGTGCAGTGGAGCAGTGCTGCCCTGGGGCAACGGATCCCCCGCAGGGATCTGGAAGGTTCTCGATGCCCGTAGCAGTGCGCAGCCTCAGTAAAACCTCATTAGCTCCACGTTTCAGCTCTCTATCGGGAGAATGCATTGGTTGTATATTCTTCTTCTTAGGATTATTGGGATCGTCTTGTTTTTGAAGGTTGAGCTTGTTTTGCCGTAAACTTACCATCCTAGGGTGATTTCTCGCTTGATTTCTTCTTTTGTGGGTTTCATAGAGATTCGTTGTCCAAGGTAGATGTAGTAGTCTACTTCCCTGAGTTTTGCATCTTCAATTTGACAGTTATGTCCTCATTCTCGAAGTGATTGTTGCACATGACTTTTTTTTTACTGATTTCATGTGTACGCCAACATTTTTTTTTGCTTTCTTCGTTTAGTTCATCTAGCATTCATGTCATGTAGGTTCTCTGCGAAAAGGACGAAGTCGTCTGCAAATCTACAGTTGCTCAGATATTCATCGTCTATTTTGATTCCTCCATCCTCCCAGTCCAGGTTTCAGAAGATCATCTCGAGGCAGGCTGTGAGGAGTTTGGGTGAGCTGGTATTACCTTGTCTTACTCCTTTTTGGAGCTGGAAGAGACAATCTATGGACATCACGACTCACAAACCGAACCCCACAGATCACATGTGAAACCGAGGCCTACAGAATACAAGATGGGGAGATAAACTAGACAAATTTAGAAAATATTGGCCCTGGGACGCCCATGACAGAGAAACGTAGCGGATCCTGGGGAAGGTCTATGTCCTACGATGGACGTTAAAAGACTGATGATGATGATGATGATAATTCCGTTCATTCGTCAATTTCTGTACTCCTTTCACTTTGGAGGCCTAGGTTTCTCCACCTAATGAATAATGGTGAGATAATTACTGGTGAGTATGATGAAAATGAAGGATGGGGTTGAGAGAAAACCGGAGGGGGAGGCGACCATGGATTTCAGAGAGGCACGGCGGCCTCACTTTCTTATGCCGGAAATCAGTGCCAAGAGACCGGATAAATGAATCGTAGGAGACGGAAATGAGAAAGTCTTTGAGAACTTTCCGTCAGACATCAACTGCAGGGCTACCAAAATATAGGTCCGCCACAGGGCACTGTTACTCAATATATACTTACATATCCTCAAGATAATCTTTGTATATTTTATGTTTTTAGGATTTGAACATGACTGGGGCAAAACACTTATCCTTTGTGGTGTTTTTCGGCTTCATCGTAAGTATTCAACACGGATTGACATTCTATCACAATTCTTCTTGCTGACTGTGTGTGATGAATCAAAGAAGACACAAAGAATTTTTAAGGAAATACTAAGCATTGAACTACGCTGGTAGCGAAGGGTTTGTGTGTCCCAGTACTCCTAGCCACGCCGTTTTATCTCTAGACTTGAAAATTGGCATCAGTACTCCACTTCACCCTTTCTAAAGATTTTCTTTTCTGGAGGAGGGTAACGTATTTTGGGGCCTTATTTTGACGGGTTTACTAACAACATATAGGTTATCGTGAATCTATATCTTTTAAACTTTATTTCAGATGTTTCCAATTGGAAACAATATTTTCTTAACGTACCTCATCCTATTTTCCAGCAAGCAAAATGGAGTCAAAAAGTATTTTTTTCACTATTTCTTTTTATTAGATGAAGAATTCTCAAAGTCGGTGTCGAGACACCCCTGGGAGTAGCATGAAAATTATTGGGACCACAGAAATATTTTGAAATCTTCTTAAAGGAAAAAAACAAAACAATTTTTTTTACGCTTTTTTGACGGTTTATAGATAACATTTAGATCCTCCAGAATTTAGATGTGTTTCTAGAAATCTTTTTTTATCCTCGTTTAATTTTTTCCAATGGAAAACGCCAGTAATGTCATAAATATAATTTATTTTAGCCATGTTTAATCATCTGACCCAAATATTTGACGCTACAATTGTTCAGTTCTTTACAGTGATGACAAGTTTATTTAATTTATTGTTAAACTCTAGTCCAAGTCTGGACTTGATTTTGTTTTTTCTACAGTAACAAGAACAAGATCAATCTTCACCAAATTTAGGGAAATAAAAATGAACTTTCCCATACCGTTATTAGCAATCACGAATAACTGATTGGTAGGCTGTTGTCAAACCGACTATATTGACTGGTCATACATACTTATTTTACAGATATGCCAAGAAGATTTTATCATTTTGATAAATAGATTTATACAGAAATTATTTAAATTTTTTTTTACTCCATTATATATACAATACAAAAGTTCATTAGTCACCTTCAGTCGGAATAGAAATATGAGTGGAGTTTGTCACAGCAACAACCAGGCCTGCCATATTGAATCTACTTGAAATATGTTTTTTTAAAGCAGTTAATTGCGTCATCAAGCCAGCTTCAGTTTATTTGGAATGGAATTAAACTAATGAGAAAATTGGTTGCTGGATTTGCTATGACCAATTTCAGAAAAGAAGTTATCTTTTTTTCAAATATTGGTATTCTCGAATATGACTGTTTTCCCAGTCAGGCTATTCCATGCATTTGCTACTATAGCCGAGCAGATTTTTTTCTAACACTAGTGAAGGTCTGAATATTTATCTTATGACGGTATCCTCTAGTTTCATGAGGTATATAGTGTATTCTGGCCCTCACATTGTGTTAAGGAACTGAATCCAGCTGGGGTATGCTTTCCCGGGTAGTTCATTTTCAAGAAGGTCAATTGACTCTTGAGTTGATTTTCCACTTGATAAATTTTTCCAGTTCATTTTTACTATGTCTATGAATTTGTAATCGCGTACGAGCAACTCGGGAGTCATTGTCGCACGCTGAAAATAACAAACAAACGACGAACAGACTATTCAAGTGTGAAAAAATACATCGGGTTAAGCCTATGCGCACTTCCTATAAGTTGAATTAGAAAACAGATAATCGTGACTGTTGTGTAGTAAATGCATTGCCATTTCATTCGTGGGAGACGGAGATGTGAATATGCTGTTTGAGCCAGAGGAGAGGGGACGATTGAATAGCTGAGCGTATGAGGAATATCTTGATATCTGTGGAATGAATTGAGCGATTTTTAGAACAGTGATTGGTCATGGTGGAAAAACGGTAAAGTTTGGATTGGCCATTAGGCTGGCGAAATGATGCAGATTCTGGAGAGAAAGAAAAGAAAGACAGTTGTGACCGACTAGGGCAGTCTCCTCTATTACAACTATATATCATACTCCATCTTTTTCCTGTTAGGCCAGCGTCATTTCAGCACATTGAATCTGTCAATTTGTCTTCTTTATTAACTTTTTCAGATTTATATTCTTATATATATATATATATATATATATATATATATATATATATTATAATGCGTTTGTCGAGGTCTGTAGGCATCTGTATGTTAGAAGATAAAAAAATCAAGGCTGCTTATTTTCAAATTCTGCGACCCTTAAAGTAAGCAACATGGATCAGAAATTTGAGAAAAAAAATTTCTGACGAGATTTGAACTCAAATAATCTATATTTGAGAGTCTGTCTAACCAGTACAGTGCATTATTGGTCGGGCTTCGGAATCAGATAATGAAAAATGTAGCTATATGACTAATCGTGAATGATGTCTGCCTCTGTAAAATACGATCCTGCAGCTCCACAATGTCCATGAGGCCATATCCACTGAAATGTAATTAATTATAAAGACACACACACACACACACACACATACAAACATAGATTCATTAAAATCCACATTCCGTCTCTTTTAACACGATAGTAAGTATTTAAGAAATGGTCATGAGAATCTGGGTTGAGAGCTGTTATTTGGCCTTTTCATTACTGGCAGGCTGTTTAGCAAAATGGCATGTGAATCGCTACATTGAAGCAGCTACCCTATCAGTGGTAGGTTCGATTCATATAGTTGCTCCGTTTTCTTTCAATTGTTCATTCCATTTACATCGTCTGAATTGATTGATATATCAACCATTTAACGACGAAAGATCATTTCGAACAAGTTTCTATATAATACATCGGAATTTATAATTCATGTGTACTGATGAAAGTGAAAGTTGGAAGGCGAAGAGAAAAACTTGAGATAAAGCTGATGTTATATCTCAATTCTTATAAATTTATCCAATGAGCATGTTTTGATACATTTCGACGGTTGCTAGCCATCTTTTTCAGAGAAAGACTTGCAGCGTTTCACAGAAAATTTCGACGTTTAAATTTGAGATCGAGGAAAGAAATGGAGATATTTCTGTGTTGTTCAGTAGGAGCAGGAGGGGAGGTATTCGTATCTGTGAGAGTCAAGTTTAGTTTGAAATGAGAAAGGTCTGTAACATGCAATTATAATCATAATTTGAATCGTTAGAATTGAAATTCACCTGACGAATGCGGACTACTTTTAGCTGCTTGCAAGAAACTGATAATCGTGAAATAAATTCAACGTAACTCATAATTATTATCATATATACATAGTCCTTCAAGTTTATTGCTTATTACATCTTTCTTTAAAACTAAAAAGATGTTATTGCTTTATTGCAGCTTTATTTATCAGGTGTCTTTTCAAACCCAGCAAGTAAGTAGTCATTTGAATTTTTTGCAATGTTTTAAAGCTTTCTAATTATTTTTTTAAAACCATGCCAACTCCAGCTGATTCTTGATACTAATATTATATTCTGCAAACTTAAGCCATGCAATTTATAAACTTTTACTGAACAATAACACTAGATATCACCAATACCGATAATGACCCAATTGATGCCTTCTATTTCATTTTCAGCTAAGTTTGATGCATTTCTGTTGTAGGTGCTTATTTATGATATTGTTTTCTTGGTAACGTTCTTGAAGTTCCATTTTAGTGGTCGCCTGTGGAGCATATAACCCTCAACCAAAAAAAAAAAAAATATGCGACTGGCTCCTATGAACGGTTGTTCTCTCAGTGTGTTTGGGTAGTCACTCTTTGAGCACATCAACCTCACCCAAAGCAAGTGATGCAAGTGAGCCGCAAACCCAGCAGGAACGGCCTGTATGTTTTTGATCGATTTAACCGTAGGGAGTCTTAGGCCATACCTTGCCACACTGGTTTATGGCAATTTGGAAGTGGGTCTGGTGAATTGGTTACAACTGATTTCAGTCGGAGTAGCCCCAAAGCTTCACCTCCGCTCAGTAAACATTGTATCCCTTGATTTGTGAGAGAAGACATTAATATGCGCAGCGTTTTGAGAGATAACAGGATGCTTGAGTATTTAACATTTCCTTGCGTTACTGTAAATGTGGATTCTATAGTAGGTGGATGGTATTTGTCCGTTTATACCTTTCTCTTACACCATCGAAGTTTTAACTTGGAAGGAGTCGACATTTATTTCAGGACAAAAGATAAAGTAGTCCTATGTTGTACAGAATCCAAAAGTTACATGTAATACATGTAAGTATGTGAGTAATACATTGGTAAGATATCTCAAAGACTCACCTATGATGATTCTATCCAAAGCTGAGTAGATAATATAGCCTGATGTAACAGATCCTTTATTTCTATACGAAATTTATGACGAAAATAAGCATTAGCTTCAGCTACAAACCCCTAAATTAAGGTCCTATATACAAGACGTCACTTCCCCTAGTTCACTATTAATTACTATTACTATTTGACGTAGAGCTTCTACCTTTCGCTTAGAAGCTATCTTTAATCTTTCTCTTCTACTTAGATACAAGTTTACACTGGCCCTTCAATCACTGACCCAATCTCCTAATCTAAATAGGCCTTTTCACGATCGATCTTATTAATGTCTGCTTACAAGTATTTTCTTCCAGTCTTCAACATTTTCGGTGACGTCAGCGCGTGGTGGGAAAAAAACAAATTATGTTGTGATAAATTCCTCACCAACTACCCAATCTTGTCGCCACCAAAAACCAACAGCTATAGCTAATCTCCCTCTGTCACTACAAGAACCAACTATTACTAGTATTCAAAACTAGCATTTCCACACGAAATTATCCACACTCTGTATTGTCTAAGAGACTCAAATTTTTTCTTCACCCCCTTTTTTACCTTTATGGCCCCTGTAAATGACTGTTTCTATCCATAACAATGCTACAAAGTTGTTCTGGTTTGAGTTGGTGTTTTAATGGGGAGACTCGGAGAGGAACTAATGGAGTTAAAGAATAAAAATCTCCTTCACAGCTAAGGAAAAGAAGCGAGAAAACAAAGCCAAGTTGGCTCTCTTATCCTTAAAGAACTCCTAGACAATGTTTTAGGATTCAAAGCTATCTCCGCTCGCGTAACTAGTGTCCCTGTATAACTCTCAAAGAGGTACAAACGGAACATCATTCAAGTCTATGCTCTCACTTTACAGCTAACAAAGACAATGGAGTGAAAAGGGAAGAATACCAGAACACCCTGCTCTCCGTTTAATCGGGTCGGTGATCGCCATGACATTGATTCAATATGAGCTTTACTTCCTTTTTATCTTTTCTCGTTTGATATGTAAGAAACCGTGAACCAAAACTGTCAACCAAGACTGTCAACATACGTTTCTTCAGTTTTCGAGTTGGTCCGGTTGGCTGACTATGTATGCATCGATGGAGCTAGAGGGCTGAAAATTTAAACATTTACTGATTAAGTCCACAAAATTTTCTCTCTTTGTTCTTTTAGGAAAAATCCCCCTCTTAAAAGGTATTTAATGAGGGCTCATTTTTTTATGTAATGCTAAATTGGTCCTAATATGTACTCAGCTGCGTTAATGCTTGTTTATTATTGTTGTTGTTGTTTTTTAATGAAAATTCAAACTTTTTAGGCGGGAGGGGTAACTTATTCACTTATCACCCCTTTTTTCATTTTTCTTGTAATTGATCACCCCCAACAAAGCATGCAGCTAAAAGACGTTTGTCGCGTGACATTTTCTACAAGACCTGTTTTATATGTTTTTTCAAGCCTTTATTTATGATTTTGTTATTTCATTCGTTAACCCTTTTCGATTCAGAAAAGCGTCTTGGAGAATTATGCAGCTACGAAAGAAAATGTCTGGACCCAAATGCAGAATGCATTGGCCAGGTGACACGTGCGTCATTCTTTAAAAAAGCCGTTAACAATGGGAAATACCGTTGTGAATGTAAAAGAAATTACACTGAAATAAACGGTAAATGTCAAGGTGAGTCCTCTTCCACAAAGTTAAGGAGAGAGAAAATAACTCATTTTTTAAAAATGCATCTAAACGAATATATATGAACATGGTTCGTTGGTCTGTCTGTTAGTCAGTCAGAGTGTCCTCAGTATTTTCGAAACCAATCTTTGGATCATGGTAGAAATAATCTTTTTAGTCAAGCATCTTTACTGTAATCTAACTTAGAGAATTAAACTAAATAGGAACATGTCTTTATGGTCAGGTGTAATTACGTCATTCAGAGAAGAGAGAAAAGAGTTTGTCAGGACTCAAGCGTGAAATGAAAAGGTCAGGTTATATCTAAGTCATTCTTTTGAAAGAATCGTAAACACTGATAAATATCAGAGTGAATCTGAAAGATTTTACAACGTAGGAGACGGTAAATATCAAGGTGTGTCCTCTTTAGAAATAAACTTTCTAGTTTCACCTGGCTTTAACTAAATCTGATCCAGGCTTTATGGCCACTTGTAATAACATCATTCCGAGAACTAAAAGTAAAATTCTCTGACGTCATAAAAATTCCTGGAACAAAACGATCAGCTGAGTCAGACGTTATATCTTTAGGAAGTTATTTTTTACTTGACTTCATATTGAATGTAAATCTTCTTGGCCTGTCACCGAAAAGTGATGTAAAAACGAGACTTTTTACATCGTAGCAATGGCAGGTGGGAACGGGGACAATTCATTGGAATCATATCCTTGTTTTACTATGATTTAGAAAAAAATTTCTTTCTGAACATTGACCCAGTTTCATTTCCTAATTTTGATATTTGACCCTGATATGGTCCAATTCACCCAGCTGCTGCAATGAGGACACATAACAATGTTTTCAGATAAGAGCCGCCGTACACGTATCGAGTGGCCTCCGTCGTTTAATCCTGCTTCATGAATATATGATCTCCACATAATGGAATAATCGAGTTTAGGTAAAAGGAACACTACGTTGGAGCAGCAACCCTATTCATTGCAGGTTCGATCCCTGCAGCAGCCCCATTCTCTTTAAATTGTTTTATTCTGCTCACGTTATCTAGGCCAAATGATGTATTCACCGTATGATATCGGAAGTCATTTCAATATAATATAACGTAATGTACAATCATTCTACCGGATCATATATCCGTTTCTTAATATCACACACACACACACACACACACACACATATATATATGTATATTCAATGTCTGGATAAGATTTTGCTTAAGGTAACGCACAATAAAACTAACCGATCCGACGAAACTTACTTTTTGGAAAACATGGTAATGGAATAAATTACACAAATCTTTCTCTACCTTGCCATTACTAATATCACACATATATGTATATGTATAAAATCTATCTTATCGGTCATTATACCTGGGCCTGATGTTTTTTTATGCTATAGAAATTTAAATGCTCATCGTGACAAAATTAATCATTACAAGGTCTGTTTTATTGACTTATTGTTATTTACTTTTAATTATCTTTTTTGAAATATGGAGCAGTATATATTTCTGACAAGTCCCCCCCCCAGGAACAAAAAGAAATATATATGCACACACACGTACACACACACAAACACACACACACACACACACACACACACACACACACATATATATATATATATATATATATATATATATATATATATATATATATATATTCTGGTTTTGCCTGTCATATAACGGTTTTCCAATGTTGGGAATGTACTTTTGCCACCGTGCATAATATTAGGTTCTGTCCCTTTTTAATCATTACTATAACAGCTGTCTCACACGATACACGTAGATAGCTGAAATTTCATCACACATGGATAAGGTAAGCTCTAGGACTCTATATCCACATGTCCCTCCCCACTCAAAAAAAAATCATGCCTAATATTTTGATGACTTTCTGTAAAGTTTTAATGATTTACGTAAATGTTTGTGCATGTGAACGTGTGTGTATGCGTGTGTGCGTGTACCTGTGTGTATGTGTGGGTCTGAGATGAAGAGGGAACGAACGGAGAGAAAAAGAGAGAGAGAGAGAAAGAGATGGATGGATGTCAAAGTGCTTAAAATAAAAGAACTGCCATTTCTTTTTGTATGTAGAAAGTAACCAAGTTATTACTGTCCTACTTTATTTGTCCATCTTCGTGGTCATCATCATTATATTGGTAAGTTATTTTTTTTGCCTGAAATTCATTCTTTAAAAGCACTAACCATTATGAATATAAAGGTTTGCTGTTTACTCTGTTTAACGATCCCATTCTCCGCATCTGTAACCATTAATCTGTTTGCTTGCTGAAGTCGAGAGATAGCTTGAGCTTAGTAGCGAGAAGACGATTGAATATTCTTAAATCAAATTATTCAGATGAATGTAAATTGCTGTCAAAACTAATTCAATCGATTACAACACCCAAGAATAAAAGTAAACTCACTATCACAGTAAATAATTGAACAACCATATTCATGAACAAAAAAATCCATCGAAAAAGAATTATGGTCAGAATAAATTCTATTTATGACATCACAGGCGAAAAACATAAAATAAAGCGAAAATGATTTAGAAACGTCTAGATGTTATAAATAAAGAATTAGAATGAGACCACAACAGATATAAAAAATCATTTTAGTGTAAAAAGATCTTTCTTTGTGAGATAAAAATCATAGCCATATAGGCGAAATTTCTTACATACAAAATCGAAATTTCACCCCATATTTCATTTTGAAAATTAATAAATAAAATTCAAATAGGGAAATGTTGGATTTTTAAAAGTCTCTTCAGATACATGAGAGACCCTGTATAAATGCTGAGTTGAGATCACTAGTTTGTATAGACCGCTAAGATATTTGCGTGACTGATTGCTTGGTACTCTGTGTCTTGACACACTTTTGGGAATATAGCAACAGGCTAATTTGGGAATCAGTTATTGGACAAAAATGAAGGAAGCTGGGTGTATCAAGCAACATTAAGAAGGCACCGTACTGAAGCTTGTGAAGAAATATAGAGAAGTAGATCCTAGAATCAACAATTACAAGAACCTATTCACCACTGATATGTTGATGAGTCAGCTATTCGTTGGATGCTGAAGGTAATGAAAAAAAAGCACCATAGGATTGGTTGGTGGGAACAATTTTCTTAGATGCAGAGTTAAGACGTGGCTTGAAGTGATAGCTGCATGGTACATAGTTGTAGACAGAAAGATATCTATGAGTATACCGAAAGGTCAAGGCATAGCTATGAGAAACAGCTTGGTCTTGCTGTTTCAGGTGAATTTCATTGTCAATTTACTCCGTGCAGCTGTATTCAATGCCTTAGTGGCTCCAGCAAAAGGTTTGTGAAATCTTATTAGCCACTGGAACTCGCTATTTCCAACTCATCTTTTTGTAAACGAGATTCATTTTTGGTGTCCCTTGGACTCTTACTACGTTACACGCTGAGGATCAGACGGGGGTCATTATGCAAGTATTTCAATTAAACTCAAAAGTGCATGCACTTATCCATGAACAGCCATCTCCCATATACCGGATGTTTTAAACACAGTGCTACTGCCTTATGTGTATAAACCTTTTGCTCATTTTTCTTGTTTTTTTTTCGTCAATGAGTATGCATTTGAACACAATTGTCCTTGATATATATATATATATATATATATATATATATATATATATACTGTATGCATTTATTTGTACATTTACAATTTGAGAAATAGTGAAGTATTTGTTTATCAGAAGGTCTACAGTACTATCTATGGTTTGGGCTCTCAAAATTGAATGTTGGAAGGACTCTTGCAAGTAGTGCACTAAAGACGTAGTTTCCACCATCTCCTTTACAGTTGTACTCCGGAAGATATGATGGGAACTAAGCCTTGAGGTAAGTAATTATTCTCATTACTCACCCTTGCACCTAGTATCGATTATATCCTTCAAAGTACTCCTGAAAGGGAAATGGTGGAAAGTACGTGATAGGGTGCTACTTGCAAGAGTCCTTACTACATCCAATTTGCCAGTGCTGTTCAAATTACCCCAACTTCTGGATCATCATTATCATCATCATCATCATCATCAGTCTTTAAGCGTCCGTCGTTGGACATAGACCTTCCCCAGGATTTGCCACACTTCTCTATCATGGGCGTCACAGAGCCAGTACTTCCTGAACTTGTCTAGCTCGTCTCTCCATCTAACATTTTGCCGGCCTCGGTTGTGCATGTGGTCTCGGGGAATCCATGTTGTGAGTCGTGATGTCCATCGATTGTCTGACATTCTTGCAACATGGCCAGCCCACCGCCATTTGAGATTTTTTATGGATTCTATGATGTCTCTAACTCTTGTCTTTTCCCGGATGTACTGTGCTGTTTTGTGGTCTCTCCATGTGAGGCCCAGCATTATTCTTTCATGTGCACGTTGCATGGTTCTCAGCTTACGGGTCCATCTCTTGGTTAAGTTCCATGTTTCAGCTCCATAAGTGACTATTGGGAGGATGCATTGGTTATACACCCTTCTCTTTAGGATTAATGGGATGGAAGGTGCTAAGTGAAAAGATCCATTTCATGGTAATCCTTATTCGTTAGGTCCTAAAATACGACGGCATGAAGTTATCCTCCTTGATGGCCAAAATTGGCTAGATTTTTCATTTCTAATCAACTTTGTTGCCAAAAACTTCAAATCTAGGATATCCTATCAAATTGAATGAATTGGGTAGTGTACATGATATTTTAGTTCCAATGATAACCAGAAATGATTCTCATGTATTTCATTGGTTAATTTACCTTCCTATTCAGACGTAACAATAAAGTTTTGACATGCAGAGTAGTTCCCCTTTGCTCATGGCTGCAGCTAAAGATTTTGGGACTTGGTTCCTCCAACATCTTGTGAGATTATTTGAATAATATCTATACATATGCAGGATATGAACTTCTATGCATAAAGTATATACGAAGCCCTTACATGGGGACTCAAGGACGTTTTGAAATAGCTGCTCCGTACACCACTCCATCAATTACGCCTCTGCTCCCGCATTTCATACTTATTTTTTTGGTGGGGGCGGGTCCGTTCACTTCTGACCCCTTAATAGAGGTGAGGGTAATCTCTCTTCATTTTTGACTCCTTAAAGCTGGGAGGACTCTCCAATTACTTCTGACTCTTTTAAAGGGAGAAAAATGTCTCCTTTCTCTTGTGACCTTTTGAAGAGAAGGAAAAGTTTATCCCTTGAAACGTTGAAAAGGTTTCTCTTCATTTTTGACCGCTTCAGATCGGTTGAAAAGCCTCCTGTTAAAAAAAGATCTCTGCTCACTTTTGACCCTTCAAGTGGGGTTGTTCCCTTCACTTTATAAACATATCAAATTGAAAGGTTTAAATATTAAACAGGAAGTAAAGTCCCACTTTGGTCATTATGGTTACATTGTCAATAGAATACCCCTCTAAAACCTTCGAGTTCTTATATACGGATAGCTGAAGAACCTGTCGATGTCAGGTGAAATATTTCTCGTGTAGAAAGATTCTAAAAAATACTAAAATTCTCAAACATATATAAAAAAGAATTCTCTTCATTTTTGATCCCTTATCGAAGAAAAAATAATCTTCATCTCACTTCTGACCCCTTAAAGGCGAAAAAAAATTACTTTCTGTTATTTTGATTGGAGGAAGGGGAAAAAGTCACCTTTCACTTTTGAATTGGAGGCTGGGGAGTCTCCCATTGATACTAACTCTTAAAGGGAGGATGTCTCCCTTCACCTCCAAGCTCTTGAAATGGCGTAGAAGTTTCCCTACACTTTTGACCTCTTGATGAATTGATGTTTCTCCAAACTTTTGACCCCTTTAGGGGATAAAAGTTTCCTCTACACTTTTGACCCCTTACGGGAAGTGGGGGTTGGAAGTTTATCCACACTTTTGACCCCCTGAAGTTCTGGAAGTCTCTTTACACTTTTCAACTCTTAAGGGGTGGGAGTTACCGGCTCTTTTGATCCCTTCAACCGTGCAAAAGTATCCGTTCATTTTTGATCCCTCAAAAGAGAGGAAAAAGTTTCCAGATCTGTTTTTGGCCTCCTGAAGGGAGCAAAAGTCTATTTTTGACTCTTCCAAAGGAGGAAAATTGATAAATTAAAATAGAAAAAAACTCTCCTGTCTAAAATTGTTAAAGCATTTTTTTTTAAATTCAAGTTCCTCTATGACTTCTGGCTATGCAGGGGTTGGGTGGAGTATGCATTCACTTGATAACCATTAAAAAACTTATGTGTAAACGTATACATTGAGAGAATAGGTGTATGGCCAGAAAGTATGTTCGCTTTGGTATTATAGTCACATTTCAAATAACCTCCGCCAAAAACCCTCAATGATTAATTTCTGTCAAAAGTTTTTATATTACCCCTCGCCCAAAGATCTGGTCCATTAAGTAAGGATGCCAAATTAGTGTGGGCTGCACCCACGTTTTGGTGCTTTTCATAGCGTGACACAATAACAGATACCTCCCCCTTGAATTTGTAATAACTGTTTCTTGAAATTTCTGAAAACATTGCAAAATAGACTATTTGAATTAAAGGGAGAATACTTCTGAAGTGATTTCTCAAAGCTTACTTCCCTTGTATTCAATAGGTCTATAAATTGTGGAAGCATCGTTCGGGCTCTGTGCTGGTCTACGCAGCAGATGCAGTAGCAGCAGCGGCAGCAGCAGCAGCAGGAGCAGCAAAAGCAGCAGGAGCAGCAGCAGTAACAATAATAACAGCAATTTTGGATGCATGGAGTAATTAAAATTACGTTGGCAAGTTCGGAAATAAAGTACGGAAAGAGAGAGATGAAGACCTTGTAAATTTAGCAACTGCGTCAAGAATAAACTCAATAA
>OY735228.1:41331261-41371261 GCA_963457665.1 Thysanoteuthis rhombus | reverse complement strand
AATGTGTTAAATTTAGTAAAAACGTAACAACCTGATCGCTTCTGTATCTCACAAAGTAAATGAGATGTTCATTAGTTACTTTCGAATCTATTGTAAAATTAATAAAGAATAATGTAATTAGGAATTAATTAGTTAATCTTTAACGCAACTCAGATTTGAGCCACAGAACGCTTTCCCGCTATTCACACACAAATTTCTTGTTTTTGAATCTCTCTAGCTATTTTACATTCGAAAACACTCGGAAATAAAGCAATGATACAACCACATATGGGTTGTTGCGAACAGGCTTGGGCCCCATGCGTTAGACATAGTGATTGGAATTTTATTTTGAAGTTGGAGACAGTACAGAGAAAATCTACTAGAATGATTAGTGACACGAGATATTCAAATTATAAATATCTAAAAAAGTTGGGCATGACTACTTTTTTGAGAGGAGACTTGATGGAAACTTCCAAGGAATGTTAATGGCTTCACAAATTACAGAATTTTAATGTTTAATAAGTCGTATAGGACGGGAAATCTACTTCCTGGGCCCATTACACATTGGAATCCTGGAATAGTTTACCATCTTATGTACAAAAAAATAGTATAAGTATTCATAATATTGAAGATGAATTTAGATCCTGGGATAAAAGATGAATCTGTAGGGCAATTTTGGTAGCTGTCTGCAGAATACATTGATGAATTTAGGAAAAATTAATAGATAAAATGTATCTGGTAAATGTTTATTTGCACGGGTGGGCTTCGATTTTTTAATTAAGTTTCATACATTTTTATAACTTGGATTAATGTATATCTTATTGTTGACAATATATTTCAAAAGTAAATTCTTTATGCTTATAGAAAATGATAAAAGGGAAAACATTAATCAATTTTATGAATTCCGCAAAACATTTTCAATTGTTACTAACTTTGATTATTTTCTAACAGTAGTTTTAACCTATGTAGCAACTTTTTACTGCGTTCAGAATGACAAAAAATAAGACTTTATATAATTAAAATTGAATTTAGAAATGTGCTAGCTACACTAGATTTAGACCAAACTCAGAGGCAACTTTTCACAACGTTAGAACCAGTTAGCTTCTGGAATAAACTCACACGCAACGACTTGAAATTAAAAAGAACAGATTTACCAGTTGTCCGTTCACTTCAATCCTCTTATTCATGAATAGGATAGATCGACATGCACGGCCCACATGCATTAAGGCGTATTTTGAACTATTTTGAAAATAAAGTCAATTATTCCTTGAGAAAAAACAGAAAAAAAAAATCCTTTCGATTCGCTTTAAAGCAAACTTCTGTTTTTGTGTCCACACGATTAAAATTTTCCTTTCAGTATGCTTCGTATGAAGATATTTATTAATTAAATTTTATCTCATTCGATGGAGAATCGTAAATAATCGTAAATAATTAACATTCATATCTATGGTAGCCATTTTTTCTTCTTTAATTCTAGAGTTGTTTTTTTTCTCCATTTTTCAATCGGCCAGAATGAAACTTACGATAAAACTTTGGACTCATCCACTCTTTCCCGGGTGTACCGGGGCAAGAGAATTTCCGCTTTGTGGTTAACTTCCATGGATAAAACTTACAATAGAGAAGTAACTGGAAAAATGAGGATTAATCTCTTCCATCCATTGACTTATTTATTTCTGCTTCCATTATTCACCCGTTTAAAGCTTCCAGAAACTACGCAAGCTAATGTTTTTATGTCCTGAAGATTTTTTTTTATTTTGATTCTAAATCAAACATAAATTTCAAGTTTCATCGCAACTTCTTTTCAGGCTGGTTAAAAGAAAAAAAAAGAAGCAACTAATAAATGAATCTAAAGATAACAAGTAGATATAAAAATGAATAATACTGATTTATCATACATCGAATAAAGTTAAATGAAAAAATATCTTTATTAGACACTCAGTTATGTCGCTCAGACCTGCAAATCCTTCGCATGGAATTGTTTTCATCTCTACCCGGCCCCAATAATCAAAAAAAGAAAAAAAAAAAAAAAAAAAAAAAAAAAAAAGGAAAGGATTCAAGGGAGGTAACTTTTCTTTTTAGTCATTTGGACACCGCTCTTGCATTAGTGCCGAAAGAAAGTAAAGAGTAGACAGCACTAAGTAATAATTATAATTCATCTGAGAAATTCGAAGATTATTACATCTAATGCCTAAGACAAAGAATCTCGAAATCCACGAAAGAAGAAGAAAATCTCTAAAAACAGAAGAAATCAAGAGAAGAATCACTCTAGGATGACAAGCTTCCTGTAGAGCAAGCTCAACCTTCAATAACAAGAAAATCCAATGAGTCGTAAAAAGATGGGTATACAATCAATGCATCCTTCCGATAGTCACCTATGGAGCTAAAACATAGTACCTAACCAAAAGATTGACCCTCAAACTAAAAACCATGCAACGTGCACAAGAAAGAATGACGCTCAACTGATAAGATGAAGTTCTAACGCAATTCTTGCTTCACACGGAAGAGTGAAAAGAATAGAGGAAATTCATAGCGTATACAACTGCCGGTTTTACTTGACACTACCGAAAAATGTACCCCACTTTGTGTACGGATAATACAGCCGAATAAAACCGTAGGATGGATCGGCCGAAACGTTGTTGGAACAGCAAAAATAACCAGAGGAATGAATTCAATTCCCCGAAAAAATCAAGTTAACCTTCCGTGTATGTGTTTTTTTTTTTTTTTTATAAGATGGTAGAATATACCCGTTCAAAATGACAGGGTTATTTATCTATGGATTAGCGCATAGGAGCCTAAAGCTTATTTAATCGATAATATCTTACTTAAGATTCAAATTTACTGATTTCAAGTATTTGGGAGGGGGGGGGGCCTCAACTTATCTCAAACTGTTTTAATGTGTGATGATTTGACAGGAGGTCTCATGAGTTTCTTTGACGTAATTTTCTTTTATTGTTATGTCATAATAGGAAAGTAAATCAACGAATGAGATCATCCCATTTGAGCGCAAACAAACAAACAATTAAAGGAACAGAAACATTTCCACATAAGCTCACTATTTGGTTAGATTATCTTATAAGGCATTAATTCGAATCGTATTCTCACTTATTAGAAGCCGTCTACCAAAACTATTAACATATATTTCTTCGGTTTTCACATTGGTACAGCTGGCTGGCTGGATATTCATGCATGTCTGTATCACGCATAGAGGCCACATCAATGGAGCTAGAGGGCTGAAAGTTTAAAAGTTTTCTCTTTATTATGCCTGGAAAAAGAATTTTTTAAATATTTTTTCAAAATTCCACCTCTAATTTTTTTTCAATAGGCACTGCCTAACAAAAGGCGAGAGAAGTATCTAATCCACTGATCACCCCATTTTCAAGTATTTTAATTGATCACATCCAACACGACATACTGCCAGATGATCGTATGACAGTTTTTATTGAGTGACTCACCAGACCTATTTGATTCCAAATCATAGCGTTGTCTCATACTGGGTTATTTACAATCTTTTGCTATTCATTGTCATCGCTGCAACCATTTTTTCGAATCTGTGTGTCCAGTGTCGACAAGATTTAGATGTTTTTCAAAAAGATTTTTGTCATCTTTTAAAGTCCAGAGTTGGCAATTTAGTTGTTTTTTTTTTTCGGAATTAATGATTCCAGAGTCGACGATATTAGGATGATTTTAAAAACTTTTTGTCATGAATTAAAGTCCAGAGTTGTCAATTTAGAAGTATCTTTTTATTAATTTTTTTTTTCGAATTTGTGCGCTCAGTGATGACAATATTTATATGTTTAAAAAAACACTGTCATGTTTTGGAGGCCGGTGTTGCCAATTTAGATCTTGTCTGTTTTGCGTTTCATTTTTTTTTTAACTGAGAGTCCAGTGTTAACCGAAAATTTGAAAATATCATTTAAATTGGCAACCCTGGTGCCATTTGAAACTAGGATTGCAGCCCTTTAGAATGCACATGGCCGTATATCCTCATCAGAGCAGCGTGTACCTAAAAAAGGGACCGGGTGTCCGACCCGAGGACAGCTTGGTAAGAAGTTTTGTTATTCGGCATCACAGCATAAGCTGATACAATCACAGAATAATCTTATCTGCTTTCGGCTCCTGGTATTAGCAGACGGTTACCTGACCCAACGTCGCATAACTATAATGATCGTGCGAATTTTGTTATTTAAGTTATGTCTATTGGAGACTTTTCCCGTCTTATCTTACAGAAGGCAATTCAGGTGCCTCTTAAGTGATTTTCATTATTCTCAGCTCAGTGAGGCACATACACACATGTAGGGCACCAAGTGAGGATATAAGTCATGACTCAATCATTCATGGTATTATAAATTTTGCATAAACTTAAATTGCAAACTGATCCCTCACTATTTAAGGGAGATTTAACAAAACACATACGAAAAAAGTTTTTTGTAGACTTAAGGAGGAAATGTTTAGATTTTCAGCCCTCTAGCTCAATTTGTGCAGTCAGCCGGACTGACTTTGAAGCTGAAGAAACCTACATTAACAGTTTTTGGAAACAGTTTTAGTTTATGGTTGGTAAAGACCACTTTTAACTACGATATCAGATCTTGGTTTTAAATGATTAGCGCTTAATAAGGTAAATTAGACCCGCTAACTTCCAGTAGGATTTTCTAAAACAAACCAATTCTAACTAATAAAACCCGAATGGGATGTTGATAAATGTATAGGACCGAAGCTGTGGAGAATTGATCAATAATTATATTGAATACAAATAGATATTAATCTTTATTGTATGTTTTCAGATATTGATTCTAAATAATTTACTTTTGAAACGTATTCGCTCAGTTTCACAGGAATCAGCCTCATTTTTTGTGAGCTACGTTATGGTAACATTGCAACTGTATTTTATATTCTCTTTATTTGGCCTTTTTTTTCTCTCTCTCTCTATTCATCCAGGGGGAAAATGAAATTGATTTCCTGTGACTTACAATTTGAAATGAAGCCTGCATTGAACGACCAATCGAAAATGAAAATAAAAAGCTTAGGTCAATCTTTTTGAAGAAGGATTCTGATTATGACTCGATCTGAAAGAGAAAAGGTATTTAAAGGTTTTTATTCCCTGATTATATAACATACTTCATAATCCAATCATAAAAATGGACATTGTTATTTCAGTCTATAAATCAATATCTTCTATTTCAAATAGAAATGCATGTACTTAGGAATGCAACTACTAAAATAAGTGTTGCAAGAATGGTGTGAAATATACTGGATTGTTACTTGTTTTATAAATGCAACCAGTACTTGTTTGTTACTGCTCATCAATAAAAGTATATGAGGCATTCACTTTTCAAGGTCCTTTTCTGTCAAGTTTTATACATCATAAGAATAATGTAGTACAAGTAATTATGAAACTCTCAGACTTTTTGTAATGAGTCATTAGAAATTATCTGAATTAAATTCTTTTTTTTCTTTCCTTTGTAAGAGAAAATTTGAAATCATCCAGTGGTTTCATTTTAAGCATATTGCACTTTGTGAGCCTTTTAAATCAACTTGATTATTACTGAATCAATCACTTAACTACGTGCAGTATTTTTTTCTATTGTTTCTAATGAATTCCTGTATTGAATGTAGTTGTATTGTGTGTGATTTTCTTTCAGGGCCCCATGAATCTTAAGATAGAATTTGCTTCAAGTAGATTTGAACAGTTAGTTTACACCTGTGAAACTGATCAGGACTTATTCTACCAACCCATACCCTCGTCAATAATAAAATACATGAGCTTCCTTGCATAGGCTTAGTTTAATTAACCATTCCTTGATGTTACTTTTCCATCAATATAGTCTGGTTGCAAATTGAAATAATTCTTCAAGCCATGATTCCGGAATTAAGAATTAGTCAAGATATTTGTTGACTCCAATTTTTCTAAATATGTCAAATCTTTCATGAAGAATGAAACTTTAGAACCATTCCGCAAAGCAAAAATAACCTCTTCTCTCTTTTTTTCTCCGTATAGTTACCAAGTAATCAATTCTTGTAGAGACTTTAACCTCAAAACTTGGCCATATATACAATATGGCCATATGTAAATGAAATGGAAAAAAATGAAACTCTTTAAACTGTTAACCCATTCTATATACGTGATGCAAATTAAACAAATTCCTTGATCATGGATGTGTAGTAAAATGTATATTGACTTTTGGTCTAACTTAGATAAAATCCAAGGGATTAATTTTAATGTTTTGTAACCTGTTCTCTAAAGAACAATGAATAAAGTGTACTAAATTTGTTTATTCAAAGTCTGTAGATTGTTCTGATATGTACAATGTATATATTATGATAATGGCCTGGCTTAGCTCAACAAATCTAAGCATTGGATATAGGGTCACCAAAATAATTATATGCAGAAGAAGAATGCAAAAGATAAAATATGAAATGATATCGTTGAAACGTTTTATCCCTGTGACACAGACTCCTCATCACAATTCGCACACTTGAGTGGAAAGAGAAAAAAGCTTTTTTTTCTTAGATTGGCAAAGTATATGTCGTTGTGGCTTGTTACTTTGATTTGGCAGTAAAATGTTATTTCTTCAACAGAATTTTCAGAAAGCAAAGGGATTTAATTGGCAACTTTGAAATGTTGGCCACAGTATATGTTTCATCGCTTGTCTTGATGTACGCTTTCATTTTTTTTTTTTTTCTTTCACCTCTTTCAGTTTAAGATTAGTCTCACATCTTGTTAGTCTCACAAAAAGGTTTATTAAAGTTCTGTTTATCATTATCATTATAGTTTACTTACATTCACTTAGATTTTATGAATACCACCCATTTTTTTTTTCTCATTAAGGGTATATCGACTTGTTTATCGCATTCAACAAAATGGGAGATTTGTTCATAACTTATTGTATTCAATTCTTCTTTTGATGCCATTACATATTTTTTTTTTTTTTTATTACAATGACATTTGTTTCATTTCAGTTATCATTTATGAGCTTATTTCTTGGTTTTCTCATTTTAGTCTAGTCAATACCTTATCCTTAGGTAACTTGAGATATTCAGTTTGTGACATGCTAATGTAGATCTTTTTATTTGTACAATATCCGTGTACTTTTAAATCTCAAATACTCATTCAAGGTATCAGATTATTCCAATATATCTAAGGTTGCTCAATCTTTCTTGGACTAGCAGTAATTTTTTTTTTTAAGTTGATGAAATGAAGTTTTCATTGCATGTTCAAAACGGTTTTACTCTCATTTAAATCAACTGATATTTCCAGCAGGATATCTAATAAATGTACTATTCATATATAGATGTATCTAGAAAGAAAAATCACACTATCATAAGATGGAGGAGACAACTTGCTAAAGAGTTATATCATAGGTAGTAGTAAACAGTTTAATGTTTGAAAACTTTTTTAGAATTTTTATATGTTTGAACAAGTTGAAGAGAAAAATTTTCAACTACTGAATGAAGGATCGATTTTGAATTACCCGAACAAAAGTAAAATTTATTTCTGTTAGGTTATTTTGTTTTGGTTCTTTTTTGTTTCTGTTTGTTTTGATTTGATGCTTTTTGTTCGGTTGGTCTCAGTCAAGTTGAACAAAACAAATAGGAAGGATGGGAGAGGTGTGATGTCATTAAAAGGTGTGACCTCTATTCCAATCAGTTTTTTTTCACTGGCTGTTAATAATGTCATAATACAATGTCTAAGGCCTGTATTTTTTTTTCTAAGCTAAAAATGGCAAGAATTAACACCCAAGATTGGCCATTTATGATCTTTATTGGAACTACTTACTTAATATTTCCAAATAGCAATATTTTCCAAGTATGAGAATTGATTCACTGAAAGAAAGGCTACTTGCTCTCCTTCTTCCTACAACCACTGATGCTTACAACATCATTGAACTTCTCTTTTTGAATTGCAATTATATGAAATGTATATATCTTATTTGTTTTTTTATCTTGTGAAAAATTGTATACATTTACTTGTAAATATATGTGTGTACACTATATACACAACATTCCAACTTACATTTTTTTTTTCTTTTTTTTTTTGAGTTTAAACTCACTTTTGTATTCCACTGAAATATTATGTGTGAGATTGACAATCATAATATTTCATGTGAGTGTGTGTACGTGTGTCACTTTTTCCCCTTATTTTGCTGTTCCATGTGGAAAAAAAAAACTTTGCCAAAGAATAAGGTTAGTGTTTCTGTATTTTTCACCTATTCACTAGTCAGCTGCTCATACTTGTGTGTAGATAGGATGTTGCTATCCAGTGTTTAGGGTGTGCCAGTATAATTCTACTTCTTTTCAGGTGCAGCAGTTGTTCATGAAAGCTGTCAGAGTTCTACCCTATGCAGTGTCACTATGGAAACATGTAACAAAGATTTTTATTACCTTTCTTTTTCCTCAAACCTTTTATGGTGTGAAAATAATTCATGATCTCTGCTGCTGTCCATCTCTGTATCTCCATGATTAGAGTTACCATTAGTTTGAGTGCATTATTCATTTTTAATGGTGTAAGCTTAGTGTTTTGGTAGTGTGTTAAACCATATTCTTTTTGGAACTGTCAACAGATATGAAGATAAAAAAAAAGATGGATTGGACCTAACAGTATATTCTTTAGAACCTTTCTTGGAGTTACTTGTACAGCCATTTAGCTTATTTATTCCAGTGTTCATCTAATCATCGACATAACTGCTTTTTTTTACATCTCATAGGTTACTGAACAGGTTCATACTCAGCTTACGTATTACTATTGGATTATGCAAATGATATTCTATGCCTTATACATGTGCCAATATTTATTACGATTTTAGAACATGTTGTACCGACTTTCATATCATTAGATCCACCATTTCTCTGAGCTCTCTCTCATATATATATATATATATATATGTGTGTGAGTGTGTATATGAGAGAGAACAATATGAACAATACTCAAAAAGGCAATCACGTATTCTAGTTAGCAAAAAATGTCTGTACAATCAGTATAAGGTTCCAAAAATGCATCATTATTTGAGGGGAAAATAATTTAGAGAATAAATCAATCAGTTCACTGTTAGTTAGTCCCTTTAGTCAATTTAAAACTCTGTAGTTCAGTGGTAAAATGAATGAACAGACACAGTATAGAACTATTGGTGCTGCCTCCTTAGGAAGGATCAGTAGACAAAGTGGCCGATTGAAAAATTGCTAGGATAGGTGCTGGATTTGAATTCAAATTATTTTTGATATATCCACATAAATTGAGATATCAAATTCCCTGAAGGATACTGAATACAATATACAGTTCAAGATAGTTCGAAAGGGCATTGGCCTAAACAAGATTGAAACAATGAAGATGGTGGTCTCAGTATTTGATGGGAAAAGTATTTCATATTTGAATTTCAGGCCATACCTTTTAAAGCAGGAGTGTCAAACGTGTAGCCCACTGGCCATATGTTTGTTTGTTTTTAAAAGCCTCACACGAGCCTGAAAGTAAAATAAATCCTTTCTTATTTTTCAAATACTTACCTAATGCGATCATGAATCACTCAGTTATTTTGTCTGACCTGTATACAATGTACTTCTATCATATTTGGCCCACCATAGTAAATCAGTTTGACACCTCTGTTTTTAAAGTAATTTATTAAATGCATGAAACATTAGCTGTTTCAAAAATGCTTCAAATTAGTGTGAATGGTTTATCTTGTCCAAACCAAGTGTTCGAAACAATTTATTTATTCCCTAATAGATATTCGAAAGAAAACAGATAGAGAACCACTTAAAAACTTTCAGAGATCATTATTTCATTTTTGCTTCTTTTGAGAGTTGCTTTAAGATAAGCTGAAACTGTGGCTTTAACTGCACATCTAAATAAATGAATAAAATATTTATCCATTATAATTAGATAAGACAGCTTTTTTTTTTCTTTTTCTTTTTTTCAAAATTATAGCGAATAAATCTTCTTTCCAATGTAAAAGTACTTTCTACTCAATTTTTAAATATCTAACAATGCTAATATCATAAAGTTATCAGAACTTTTATGGCTTGTAAGTGGGACTTGGCAAGGGAAATAGTATGCTGTGTTTAAATGTTCTGGCTTACCTAACTGACTCCTGTCAAAGCCAGTTGAAGAATTTTATAATTGACTGGTGGTTTTTGGAGTGTAATTTCATTTTCTGTCTTGAACTAAAATGCGTTAATTTCATCATATATATCTAAATATGATTATTATTGGATTTCTGCTAAATTGACCTGTGTATCAAAATTTTTCATGTATGATTAGCATATCTGAACCGGATTCAAATATTAAATTTGAATCCAGTGTTTCAATTGCTTTTAAATTTCTTTTTATCACTCTGATCTATTTACTTACTTTTTTATTTTGATAGTCAATTATATATTTTCTTATTGAAAGATGCATTTTACATAGTACATGTCTTACCACTTATTTTAATTACTTTTGCAATATTACGAAGGCTCCTTTGTCCCTTTTGAATTCTTTCTGACATCAATTATTTTGATTTTATTCTGTTTTGTCTTGAAACTTATTCCTACAAATTGTAGCCATCCCTCCTTTGATTAATGAGTCCTAAAGCCAGTTTTCCAATTGATAATCTTTTATTCTAACATTATAGTAGAGTATCTGTTAAGTTTCTACTTTTCTGAAAAACTTGTTGACTAAAAGTAGTATACTCATTTTACCTCGAGTAATTACCATATATTTCAGTTGATAAGACGATACTCGAAACATTAAAAAAAACACGCCAAAAATGGTTCCATCCTGCTGGCCAGATACAAAAACAGTGAGCTAAAACCATGAAATTTGGTCGTCTTATGTAAAGGTTACCTTATCTGCCGAAATATATGGTACATACTTTTGATTTGGATATTGTCTCGTAAAACTAAAATTAGTTAATTAATACCAAGAAATCTCCGCTGCAAATTTACTATACTAAATTTTTTTTTCTTTTTCTTTCTAATCATTCTTATTTGTTAAATTTATCAGTAAACACTATTGTGAAAGCAATCTTTAGACATGTATTTGGGTTTGTGCCTATTTTATCTTCCTTTTACGATTTTGCTTACAATATTTTTTCTTTTTCTTTTTTTTTTTTCTTTTTTTCCCCCTTCTTTCTTTTTCTCTCTCTTCTCACAGTTTCTGTTCTTCGAGGTGACGTTGGGAGCCGAGGCAAATGTCTTGCAGATTATGCGCCGCTGTAAGGAATTGGATGTGAATATCCTGGGCTTTGTGAAGACTATCTCTCGGTGACCTTTTTTTTGACGACACCTCCCTTCATTCAGACACTCCACAGATTGTATAGTGGTGGCTACTCTTAAGTAGCAGTACAGGTGCTACAGAGGTCTTGGATATGGAAGAGATTTAAAAAAAAAAAAAAGAAAAAAAAAAAAGTTTTTTCTTCCCCCCCTCTTCTCCTTCCCAGTATCACAAATGGTTATCTTTGTTTGTTACCTGCCCACTCTTATTACGTATGTTGGTCTCTTTCAATCTTAGGGGCCATTACTTCTACCCTAGTCCATCCTGGGTAGGTGAATCTAGTAAATTTGTGTTTTCTGATCACAATCTTCAACCTCTTAATGCTACTACTACTACTGCCATTTGCATCTTCTACTGACAACTGGTTACAACTGCTGACCAATGTGACTGTTACCAACAAGCACAGTAAGTATGTCTGCATCTAATGTGTAAGCGTCTCGGCACTTACTAATGCAGACTTTTTTTTTTTTCAATTTTTTTTTTACCTCACCTCAGCCCTCTCTTATCAGATCACTTTTATAAAATTCATTGCTGTTTTTCAGCAATAAGCAGGCCTTTTTCCCAAAGGCCAAGGCAAGTTTCTCAATTATTCGGCCATTTTTTTTTCTTTCTCCTTATAAAGTAACAAAAAGACTAAAACTTTCTAAATTTTATTTGAGTTGGATTTTGTTTTTTCTTATTTTCAATGGAGAAATAGGAATTTTTTTTTAACTGTACTTTTCCAAATTTCTCTTCTTTCTAGTTAGATTTTCATTTCATTTTTTTTTTATTCTCTCTCTTGAATCTCTTCTGCCATTCCAGCTAATTCTTTGATTTCCATGATTGTATTAACCAGACTTTTTTCCCCAGGAATTTTATACATTGGCAAAAAACATTGACTGTAATCAAGTCTAAAATGCAAACACCAAGAGTCAAAGAAATGATGCGAATTATTTTCATAGAATGAAAACAAAAACCAAAAAGAGGCAAATTGAAAGGAGAAAAGACCAACGAAACATACACCAAAATCCTTTGAATAATCAATATTGTCATCTGTAGAGCTGTGTCGTATGATGAGGACCTCCAAGGATTGTGACTGCATGTTCCCTGCAAAGTGTGGTTTCTGTGGGCTTACTGTAGCAGTTCATCTATCTCTCAGCCCATATTGATTCGCTTTTTAGACAACTTATAGATTGGCCTGCTTCAAGCAGGAGTGGCTCTTAGACAAAATGAGTGCTTAAAAAAGGTTCAGCTGAATATTATCACAATTTGTTTTATAAATGGTAAAAAGCAACTGCTGCTTGCCTCATTTCTTGGCAGCTGCCCACTCAACATATTCTGTCAGACACTCTTGTTTCTTCTTCTTCTTCTTCTTCAATTTCTCATCTCGACTTGTCATGTTTTTTTCTCTTTTTACTATCTTACCTGCTCCTTTGTCCTCCTTATTGATCCGTAAGGATTCCATTTGTCTGAACAATGCTGCTTGTTGATATCATTCTTACATGGCTTGTCATGTTGTCTTATTTTGAAATAAGTCAACATCTAGAGTTACTCATTTTTCTTATCCTTATAGAGCTTAATTTTCTTAGTACTGCCAAATAGAACATTAGTCAGATTGGTATATATTTACATCCAATTTCAGCTTAGTAACCCAAAGTCAGAAAATAATCAAAGCATTCAACCAGGCTAGCTATTGGTAAATGTAATTTTTTTCTTTTTATTCCCTTTTGTAAATTCTGAGAATCAATTGAATGTTTTATTTCACCTGTGGTGTTCATTATTCTTTGCTGATTGTGATGTTAGAATTCTGATGGTTTCAATTGATTTTAGTATATTTGAAGGAACTTCTCACCGTACTGTCTGACATAATCTTTACATGATCAGTATTATTAGAAATGTTTTGACTTGTCGATTTTTCTTTCAGAAAATATTTCCTCTTCAGTGACTTAGAGCCATTTAACTATCCACTTCTTCCTTCTTGTTACAAAAAATTTTTTTACCGTAAGCTATGACAAATCTTTGAATATTTTTTCTAAATGGACTGGATGATGGTCCATTAATGTGATCATTGATAAATATTTGTCAAATATTAATTGGAGCTTTTATGTAACTCAGATGTACAGTTGGAAATGTTACTGCTATAAGTGTAACAGCTTCTAATATTTTTGTAATAGATTTACTCAGGTGACAACTTTGTTTTGTGTATATATGTTTATATATGTTTATATTCATCAAATATCCAAATATAGCCAATGGTGGTATTAGAACCAGCAACCAGACATTCTATTACAATTTATCATACAGACTTGTAACTTATACATTCTGAGTTATAATTCTCAGATTTTCATTTATATTCTGGTAGCATCTGTTTGTCTGCCAAGACCATGTATCTGCACGCACAGTCTTGCTTGAGTCTATGGGCACAGGCCTAGGCAAGGATGTATGTAAGATGGGCAGTTGCCCATTGCAGCACATCTACCCCCTCCACACACACCATCGTTCTCCAAGGGAAGGGCATTGGCCAATACAGTTTGGCATTACTGTCGTTGAAGGTGTTGAGAGAACGAGGCTGCAGACAACATTGAACTGCTTTAGGGACTAAAGTTCCTGATTTTGAATTCAGAGTTGTCCTCCTAGACTGGTTGCCTCCCAGGACTTGAGAGCCCAGTCTAACCTGCTATTTTACTCATTGCTGGGGTCATTTATATAAATAGCACTGTGCCTGCACCCCTGCACACTATACTTTTTGGTTACTCACCATTTAAAGTTGCATAATTTGTACTAGTCTGATCTCTTTAGAAACAGGGGTCAACCAAGTGTCTTTCAATACGCTCACTCACACACAGACACACACACACATAATTTCACTTGTAACTGTTTTCCTTCAATTTGTTATACTTGTTACTGCTATCATCCAGTTGTGTAATCATTTTTGCACATTTCAGTGTTAGATTCTTGTTGGGTCATATCAAGAATAAGAATTTTTATTGTCTCTCTGTTCACAATTTCATAAGTTCCTCTTGCCAGTCAACGCACAGGAGAATCTTTCCAGAACATTTATCCAATGTATAATTACCAAGTTGAATTCACCTGTCTTGTTATTGGGCTACTTTGGTAAAATAAAGTTTAGACACTTTTTATTTATTTTTCTGGCAAAGGTCATTACATAAATGCTCCCTTGAATAGATTCTGTCTAGTATGTATCCATTTTGCACCTGCCTGCAATCAAGGTTGAGACTAATTACATGGGCAAACTATTAAAACAAGCCTGGCAAATTATTCCTTTTAGTTTGTCTCTTCTTTTTAGAAACTGTCACCAAAATTGTCCAAATAGGTTTCTTCAATTTTCAAGTCAGTCTGGCTGGCTATGAATGTATAATGTGCACAGGCCACACCAGTGGGGCTAGAGGTCTGAAAATTAAAAAATTTCACTCATTTTGGCAAAAAACGTTTTTTTGTTGTTTTATTTTTTGTTTGTTTCTCCTGTATTTTTGTTTGGGTGTTTTATTTTTTTCACCCCCGCCCCCCTCTTCAAAAAGATTGTTAGTTAGAGGTTGGGTTCAATTTGCAATGTAAGTTTTTGCTGAATTGGTCCCTAGTTAGTTCCAGCTGATTTTTTGAAAATCCAGACTGTTTAGTGATTACTTCCCAATAAAAGGCAAGAGGAGAAACTTATTCATTGATCACCCCCAACATGGTATGCTGCCAAAAGACTATGGTCATGTGATGGTTTCCCTAAATACTGTTTCCTCTCCATCTGGAGGTTTCTATCATTTCCAAATTGGCATCTTTGTATTTGACGTTTCAAAAGGAAATCTTTGGTGCTATATGACTGTTGTAGATATCAGTGTGCCAGAAAATTATTTTTTGATTTTTACCCTTTTTTTTTTTTTTTTCCTGTATTTATTCTTAGGTATGTCTGTTGTCATTTTCTCATACTGTCTCTGTAATTTCCAGATATGTTTTGTTTTTTGTTGTTTTTTTTTGTTTTTTTTTCTTCCAAGCTCCTACCCAACATATGCACACAAACACAAAGGCTTTGCTCAATTCAGGACTTGATATTAACCAATCATTCAGGCTGGGGAACCAGCTTTTCTGACTCCACCTGCTCTCTATCTATTTCTTCTAGACTTGTTCGAATTATCTCCCCCCTTTGTATCCTAATCTGGCAACTCTGGACTTTGATCTTTTTAGGAGCATCCATCCATTCTTACTGATGTGCACCACCACTACACACACACACACACACACACACACACACACACACACGCACACACAAACTGGGCACTGCCAAGAAGGATGGACATAATTGGTGCAGAGTCTTAACTTTTTTTTTTTTTTCTCCTTTTATCTCAAGAATAAAAATTACTGAAGTAAAGAAAATGCAAAATTTTATGATTTAATTCCTCTTATTTTATCCATAAAATTTTGTATCATGTTTTTGGTATATTTGATTAAAACAACGTTTTAAATTAAATTCTGAATTGTTGTTTTCATTGCTGCCTTTTGTGTTTGATTGATTTTATTGTTGCTTTACATATTCCGTGGCTTGTGCAATAAATACCCGCGTGGATCAATAATCCTGCAGCTGGCCACAAAGTTATTAGCTGAATTTTGATCTGAAATCTTCACTATACAATGTGATGTTTGTGATTACTATTCACTGATGAAGTAAGTGCATTGACTCGGAGATTCTTGAAAAATGAATATTTGTTGCATAGAAAAGATCCTTTTATTTTATTTATTTATTTATTTTTTTTTTTTATGATTCATTTACATATGATCATGCACTGGGGCGGGGGGTACCAAGAGTAGCACCCACCCGCAAAAGTTTTCCTTGCTGCTATAAACTAACTTCTCTCGAGTGCTTAATAAACAGCTAAGCTCATTTTCACAGTTTTTGACACTGCTTCTATTTCTCTTTAGAGAGGAAAGTGGCTCTTATCGTAATCTGTGTTTCTTGGAATTTCCAATGTTGAAAATACTTTATAATAAAATTTATCCACACGTAGAGCATTACAGAGACGCAGAGAAGACGTTGGGGCTGGTAAGTGGAGATTGAGCTTAATTTTCTTATTAATTCCATTTAGAGCTCTATTCAGGTTGGTTTCTTCTTCTTCTTCAATTTCTCATCTCGACTTGTCATGTTTTTTTCTCTTTTTACTATCTTACCTGCTCCTTTGTCCTCCTTATTGATCCGTAAGGATTCCATTTGTCTGAACAATGCTGCTTGTTGATATCATTCTTACATGGCTTGTCATGTTGTCTTATTTTGAAATAAGTCAACATCTAGAGTTACTCATTTTTCTTATCCTTATAGAGCTTAATTTTCTTAGTACTGCCATATAGAACATTAGTCAGATTGGTATATATTTACATCCAATTTCAGCTTAGTAACCTAAAGTCAGAAAATAATCAAAGCATTCAACCAGGCTAGCTATTGGTAAATGTAATTTTTTTCTTTTTATTCCCTTTTGTAAATTCTGAGAATCAATTGAATGTTTTATTTCACCTGTGGTGTTCATTATTCTTTGCTGATTGTGATGTTAGAATTCTGATGGTTTCAATTGATTTTAGTATATTTGAAGGAACCTTTCACTGTATTGCCTGATATAATCTTTACATGATCAGTATTATTAGAAATGTTTTGACTTGTTTTTTTTTTCATTTTGTAATGGCTATATACTTTCATTTTGCTAAAGCTACACTTCTCAGAATTTTTATTCATACTTCCTTTTTCTAAAAATAAACATGTATATTATATATTCTATGGTTCCTGAAGCTTCTGTAGCTATAATCTACCCACCCACATAGCATTGCAGATATGGTTACAAGTAGTTATTTCTGTTTAATATATATCTGCTAATTATGGAAATATTGATTCATTAATTATATCAACTCACTGCATTTATAAAAGATGCATAATTCTATCTAATACTAAAACTATGAAACTACCACTTCCTGTCAACCTTTGGTATATCAAGTGTCACATAGACAAAGAGACTGTATATTGTAATATGTCAACAACCAAGGGAGACTGATGTGAAAGAAATGGGGCCGAGGGGATAAATCCTTTGTTCTTTTTCCTTTTTTCCTTTTAAGGTACATGTTCAACCAACTATTTTGAAAAAAAGAATGGATGTGATCATTGAGAGAAAAGAAATCATTTATGGTATATTTGGAGCAACTATTTTAAGGCTGAGGTTTCAAGTTATAACTTGAGAAATTTCAAAAAAATCTATAATAAAAAAAAAAAAATATATATATATATATATATATATATATATATATATATATATATATATGTACAATTAAAAAAAAAGAAATAGAATTTAAAACTGAAAAGCTATTTAACAATCAATGTTTTTGTTGCCTTTGGTTACAGGTTTGTTGACTCCTATCACTTTTGAGTCTACCTTACGATAATAAAGTGTTTTTATTACTTTTTATAAATAGTTTATTGGAGTGTTATAAAAAAATTAACCATGTTCATGTGCTAATTTTTCTGTTTGTTAATGCTCAAATGGAATTATCTCATTGGTTCATTCACCTACTTATTATGACATAATAAAAGAATTGATCACAGATTGAATCTGATGGAAATGGGTTGAGACTGAAAAAAAAAAAAAAAAAAAGAGCCAGAATTAGGTTACTTGAATTACTAAAAACTAATAAAAATACGTAATGAGATAGCTTTAGACTTTTTAGTGCCAAACTATACAGAAATAACCCAGTCATTTTGGACAGGATATTGTGCATTCTTGGATGTGGAATTTCTGTGTAAATAGATATATCACTTGAATTCAGCCTTACTGACCATCCATTTCCGTTGTCCAGAGGTAGGATATCGGCCTCTGGGTCTGAAGTGAAGGTTTCAATTATACCTCGCGGTACTGGATGGGATAATGGAAAGTTAATAGCCACACTGAAGAGATGTAATACATCGAAACAGCTGTCTGACACAATTATATATATATATATATATATATTCTCAAATAGAATAAAATAAAAATGTGAAACGTTAAGAGATAGATAACAAGAAAAAATTATCTATTTATCAAACAAACAGAAAAAACATCTGCTATTACTGAAAAGTCATCGAAAGGCTTTTTGCTCTTCGTGCTCAATACGGAAAATATCGAAACAGCTTGGATAATTTCATTATTTTTTTTCTGTTCCTATAAATAAGTATGAGTAGAAAATGTGAATCATTAGCCATATATGCTTTTTGTTGGGCTGTGATCTCTATAAGAAGGTCTGAATTGAGAGAAATAGCAAGCACGTACAGATTAGTTAACATGAAATAGTTATGCAAGATTGAATGCTTATAGATGTTATTAATATTACGTTTAGTTGATGTTATTTTGACTGGTTTTAAAAAATGAGTTTTTGTCCACTTAGAAATAATTAATACTGTTTGATGGACTTAATGTTAGATACAGGTCCTCCAACAAGAAAACGAAAAATGATACCCCTTGAATAGTTTTTTTTTTTTTTTTTTTTTTTATCGAAGTCAGAAATACAAAAAAATAATCACTTACAAAAGGGCTAGTTTGAATTCTGCTATCCCCTTATCTATTTATTTTTCATCTGTTAATGCTTTCAAATTCTGCTTGAGCTAATGGTTTATTGCATTGAAAATGTAAACAGATATTTTTGTTGGTTTTTCAATTGAAATTTTCAAAAAACTAACTTTAATATGAACGGAAGATTAAGTCTGAAGGCAATCTGATCTCAGCTCGTCGCTGGTCTTGAATATATGGACACAAGCAGTCATTACTTCCTGACCTACAGCTGATTATTATTTCTTTTCCTGGAGACCCAGTGGCAAATTGTGACATTGACAAATGAGTCTTTTCTTCCAGTTAATTTGCTGTGTACAGGAACGTGTTGCCTTCATGATATTGTGAACGTATGAAGACTTGAACTTGATTTACGCTTTGAAGAAACTTGCTCAGTTTCCATGGTTCTCGCTCATTCTCTACCCTGAAACTTGACTGGTCTGACCAGTTTGGTAAGTCGGTGTGTCACCCCCAGTATTGCCAATGCTAAATTGACCTCAAAAAATGCCCCCCTAAAAAAAGCAATAAAACACTGTAAGCCTTTTTATGGGTATTTTTGATAGTTGAAAATGGCTGGAAGATAACGAAAGATTGGCAAAATGGTGCTAAAAGTAAAGGGGAATATTGCCAAAACATCATGGTGTCACCCGGGGCGGGTATGTGTGTGTCCAACCCCGCCGGTACGCCACTGGGTCGAACAAGAGTAGACACCTACATCTAGCTAAGACAAGGAATCTCCATGAAATCTTCAAAGGATGTAGAAATTAAGTTAACAACCACTTTAAGATTGCAAGCCTTTGGCAGAGCCAGCTCAACCTTCAAGAACAAGAAATTCCCATGAGTCCTGAAAACATCCTCCCGCAAGTCACCTATGGAGCTGAAACATGGAACCATTCCAAAAGATTGATCCTAAAACTGAGAAGCATGCTCAACATCACCAGACAGGTTTAGAAAGTATTGGCTCCGCGATGCCCTTGATAGAGAGGTCTGGCGAATCTTGGTTAAGGTCTATGTCATCGGATGCTGGAAGGCTGCTGCTGAGGATGATGATGCAGCAGCAACAACTTTCGGTTGTTTTTCGGGTTATTTCGTACGTAGTTTTGGGATCAAATACACGAACGGCACCCCGAAATTGATCGAACTAGAAAAGAACTCATTTCGAGTCTTCGCCGGATGAGGTCACCTCTACATCAACATTTGAACAAAAACGATTTGTTTAATTCATTTTGAATATTAATTAATTTTCAGTATTGGATGACGTAATGTCATACAATATCTCTGTTATCAATTTCGATTGGTTTTGAACTTCCTCTTATTTTTTTTTTTTTTACTTGCTTTTCATCTCAACTCTGACTACTGTTTCTGATTGTCCTCTTTGTCAGTTGCCGTATAAGTTAAAATGAAAGCAAAAACTAGCTAAATTGATTTATAAAAATGCGATTTGTTTTCATGAAGATACATCATGATATTAAATCAAAAGTTGCTGAATATTTTACTTCACCGACTCTTGCTTTGAACTCTGGAATTGGATACATGATACCTCAAGTTACTTACACCCGGATGATATTTTTAATGGTTTACAAACAAATTATTTACGTATGGATCGGCATAAATTTCGTTCCTGGGTAGGAAAGAAGTCATTTGGTGTAATTTTATAATTAGCCTTTTCCTATAAAATCTGACGTCTTATTTCTTGGCGAAATATATTTGTTGAAGAGAAATCTTTTCCATGAACATTTACACCCCAAAGCGCAGGAGAAAATGAAATCACCTCGAAAACATCAGATTTTTTTATTGTAGGAAAAAAGTATTTCTTATTTCAAATGTTGAAGCAATAGAGGTAAAACATGAGCGACATAACGGGTTAAAATAAAGAAGGAAAAAAGACCCGAAATTACGTTCCAGTAAGCAGAAGGAGAAATTATATCAATTAAAGACAAAATCTCAGAAGAGAAAGGAGAAAAGTCGACACAGAACATAAAAAAAACATACCGATTCAAATCGGTCTATCAGAGGAAATACCTAAGAAAACGAAGAAGTGTAAAAGAGTTGAAACGTCCCAAATGATGACAGGCCTGTTCCTCAGACGATGAAGAATTGTTTAGATAAAGGTCGTGTGAATGAATTTCTGACTGAGTAAAGAAATAAAGTCGAATCTTAAAAGGCCAAATTTGTTGAAGGGAAAAACAAGTGGAAAAATAAAGCCAGACTTGTTTCGAGGAGAAAAATAAAGGACGACTAGACTATCCTATGAATAAAGGGAAACATCATCATCATCATCATCATCAGTCTTTTAACGTCCGTCGTTGGACATAGATCTTCCCCAGGATTCGCCACAATTCTCTATCATGGGCGTCGTAGAGCCAGTACTTTCTGAATTTGTCCAGTTTATCTCTCCATCTTGTATTCTGTAGGCTTCGGTTGCGCATGTGATCGGTGGGGATCCATGTTGTGAGTTGTGATGTCCATCGGTTGTCTATGATTCTCGCAACATGACCAGTCCATTGCCATTTGAGTTTTCTATTAGATTCTATGATATCTCGGACACCCGTTTTCTTTCTGATATACTGTGCTGTCTTGTGATCTCTCCATGTGAGGTTGAGCATGATTCTCTCACTTGCTCGTTGCATGCTTCTCACTTTGCAGGTTTGCCTCTCGGTTAGGTTCCATGTTCCAGCTCCATAAGTGACTATCAGGAGGATGCATTGGTTGTACATCCGTCTTTTTAAGATTATTGGGATCTTCTTATTTTTTAAGGTTGAGCTTGCTCTGCCGAAGGCTAGCCATCCTAGGGTGATTCTTTGCTTGATTTCTTCTTTTATGTGTTTTCCTGCTCCCTCGGTATCCAGGAAAGATTAATCGCTGTCCTCTCGATCTGCCTTGGGTGATCCACAGATTTGCTTAAAGGGTCCCTTTTTCCGCAAGTGTATCATTCTTTATCCTTTGCTGGCCATTGCCCTTACTGTTGAGCGGTATCAAATCCAGATTTTCTCCACGCCGCCATGTTTACGACGGGCTTTCTCCCCGAAGTTTGGTTTGTTGTCGACGGCCTCTTTTGCCAGTTAGATGGCCCTCTCCTATGTGAGGTCCTTATAACATTCGTTCTGACGGATAGGTATCGGATAGACCCACAACTAACCTATCCCTAATGAGTTCCACTCTCTAGGCTCCATATTCACGATTCTTCGTGTGGGTGTTGAGAAAATATTCATGGACAAGTGTCTTTTAATCAAATATATTAATACATATCATAAAGATTCAAGGAGTCAGATTTCATAGAAAAAAGTAACTCAAGGTATTACGGATCCAATTCAAGTTTTTAAAACAATTGTCGGTGGAGTGAAATAGTTAACAACTTTGCATTTTTATTCATAATAATTTTTTTTTAAAGTATTTTTATGATTAATTTTGACAAGTTTTTACCTTCCTTTTAATTATTTAAAACAACGACTTTGTGGCGCAGTTGAAAACGTATAGTCCAAGTTAGATATGTGATAAAAAGCAACTAAAAAAGTTAAAAACTTGCAGAAATTAATTATAAAGATAATGTGTTATAATACCTTCAATATAGAAAATAGATTAATTATCAAGATTGATTAAACAAATTATTTTAATTTGTATCTTTGATTCATAGTTTGTGATTCTCTCTCTCTCACTCTCCCCCTTCTCTCTCTCTCTCTCTCTCTCTCTCTCTCTCTCTCTCTCTCTCTCTCTCTCTCTCTCTCTCGCAGTAATACCTTCAATGCATTGCTCTTGGCAACATTCTGATGTCTGTCTTCTTGGCATACTTAATTCTAAGATAATGGCTTATCTTATCTTGTTATATAAATAATATAGTTTCATTCACAACTGTCAACTAAACCTACCAACAATTGCCTCTTCGGTTTTCAAGCTGTATGTATGCATCACGCGTACAGGTCATACCATTGTAGCTAGAGAGATAAAAATTTAATCTTCATGATATCTAAAAAAATAAATAAATAATTTTTTCGTTCTGAAAATCCCACTCCAACCAAGCTCTTAGGTGCGGTCAATTTAAGTTTATGGTCCTTAGTTTGTGTCCGGTAGCATTCACGCTTATTTTGGGATGAAGGGTTGCTAACCTTATTTCTTTTCATTACCCACCTCTTTTTCGTTGATATTTCATTCCTGGGTTGTTATCTGTTTCAGCAACACACACACACACACACACACACCCACACACATACACCCACATGTAAGTATGCAATCGAAAGTGAATCATAATATTTCCCGTGCTACAGATGAATCAAATTGAAGTATGCGTCATCACTGATTTTCCTGGAAGGTTTTCTGGAGAAATGGAAAATGAGAACTGAAAGTTGTTGAAAATAAATTGAAACTATTAATAACAATTTCTTCATTGCAGAATACAACGAAGTAAGATCTTTTTCAGTCCTGGGAATCATTCGGAAATACGAAAAGTGAGTTTGAATTTTGTTTATTGTTTAAATCTACGTTAAAGCTTTCAAGTGAAAGTGATTATCGAACTAATTAGATAACTCAGTAATTATGCTTGTTTAAATGCTCTTCTTTCGTATGTTTCAGTATTCAAATCTCGGTATAACATGCAGTTCGTGTTTATAGATACTGTTTAATGTTCATCAACGATTTTTATTACGTAACTCGTTACTATGTGGGATCGAAGCTGAGTGTTCCCTGCCCTACAAAGGAAAGAGTTTTATTACCTATTCAAGGTGAATCTCTAATATGGGCTGAGGAAAAAAATTGATCAATCTCGGGGGCAGGTTCAAGAATCGATGATTGTTCAGAGGAGATTCGCAAAGAGAAACTGGAGGTAAGTTCAAATTACGAAACAAATGAAAGCAGAAAGCTTTATCATTTAAAAGAGTATTTTTTTTAATTAAGTCTAGCTACAAAGAATATAGTTTGGGGTTAGTGCTTTGGACTATGATTAGTGTTAAAGTTAAGTTAGTCTTAAAGTAAGTTTAGTGTGTAGGGTTATAGTAACGGTTGTGGTTACAATTAGCAAATGACGATTGAATATTTTTTCCATGTTTGCAAAACCAGAATGGAATTTTCCATTTCGTGAAAGGGGTAAGCTTGCTGCCTAATTCACGAAGTATTTATTTTACTTATATTTTCTTTGAGTGATTACTGTATCTACTCGTCTCAATCATTACTCGGCAATTTGTTTTGAATGTTGAAAAAATTAATATGTTTATATTCGGGATTTTTAAGTTGAAAATTACTAAACAACCTTTTAAAGTACGTTTACTACAGTTTATGGAATTTATCTAATAACAATCCTATCATACAAAATCTTATTTTTTAAAAGATTCAGTGTTTTTATTTAAATTTAATTTGATATTCTAAGAAAACATACAGAAAAGTCTCTCTCTCTTACACACACACACAGATCAAAAAATAAATCACAATATTTCCTGAACACTGAGAAATTAATTCAATGCTTGGCCATTTTTCAGCTTCTGTACTTTGAAATTCATAACGTCACTTTTTAAAAAATGACGGATTTTTTTTTCCAAATTTAGCCTAAAATTATCTGGAATAAAACATCTGAAGCTTACAACCGTTATTTTATTATTTCCTGTTTTGTTTTTTGTTTTTTTAGTAAAACGCAATTGCCAGGGTGATACCTTGTGGAAAAGTGGTTAAGCAATTTTGAGTTTGAACTTGCTCATCTCGGGACAGGCTGTGAAAAGTTTGGAAGAGCTGTACGATAATGATAGCCGTTTTTGTCTTCCATACTTGAAATTCGAAACGTTACTTTGTGTTAAGCACTTAGAATGCATTTCTGTACTTTAAAAAACTCCTTATTAGCGAGGTAATTATAGCATGTAAGCATCTCGAGTAAAATATCTAAATTTTACGACCGGTTTTTGGAGGTGGGGCGTAAAATGCAATCGTCAGGTGATATCTCGTCATAAGCAAGTTCTGATTATATACTGGACAGGATATCTCTCCTCGAGAAGCGTGTTTTCTTAGCTTACGTCATACAACCAAAGGATCGAATGAGTCTCATGCACCAATGGGATTGCGATTGTGAGTGAGTAATTTGAATAACAAATTTTTAAAAAGAGATACACCCACGATTTTCAGTTCCAGAAGTGGAAAAAAATCTCAGATGATCTGAATCGAAGTTCGGAATTTTCGTTGACACTATTTTCCATCATTTCTCATGTCGGGCACCAAGCAGTGACCTTCGATTTTTAAGGTCCGACTTCAATAAAATAGGTTGAACTCCATTTTGGGGGGTATTAAACTAAATTTCAAGCCTCCGGTTGTCCTAGTCTGTTCTGGGCCTACTGCGAGTTATTTCTATGGTCTGCACCATGAATCATCCACCCTATAGACAATACAATTAATTTTTATCTCTTATTCTGTGCGAAATTTGATTCTGCACTTCGTTCGAAATATCAATATCCACCCTGTTTGTGTCTACTCTCACAATTCGTTTTAGCAAGTTTCTGCACTCAATCTGTATGTTACGCATTGAAAGCGAGAAAAAAAAAAGATCATTTATGGTCAAGAATTACATCAAGCATCAGTGACAGAATAGGTCTATTATATTTGCAATATACTAAACTTGGTTCAGTCTTTTAGTCAGGCACGTGATTTTTTTTTTTATAAAATAGGATCGCAAGTAATTTTAGAACAGAAAGGCACTGCGAATTATTTCGCAATCGAAATGCATTGAAAATGAGACTAAAAGGCATTGCTCGGTCTCAGAAATTAGGACAAGGGTTACTGACAAAAGGGGAAATGTTGCTGATGATTTGGCAATGAAAACAGCAAAAAATGCACTCGAAATAAGGAAAAAAAAGGATCGATTGTCAATGATTGGTTAGGAAGTAATGCAAGCGTTACTAACAAATAGAGTAATTATGTTTACTATCTGAAAACTATCAGAAAACCCACATCACAGGTGTGATGGGGGGTTTCAAGCTAGTTTCTGTGGAAGGCCTGAATTGGCACTTTAGCCCCCAAAGGAGATCGATTCTGAACTTGCCTCCGTGCGTGTGCTTAAGCACACTGTTAAAAATGTGCGAGTGTGTATTGAGAGAGTCCAGGGCGTGTGTGTTAGCGTTGGCTGTTTAAGGTAGGGAAAAGGCACCAGTAAACGATTTTTTTTCTATTGGTCAATTTTGCAAAGCTTGTCTACAACTACGTCCGTGCATTTGATTTTTATATCGGCTTTTGACACGTCTTGTACAAATCTGGTTTTCCATTGTCGAAAGTATGGGATACCATTAACGAATGGTATGATTATTCGTTGGGAATTCTAGATACTGTTTATTGGCAGATATCCAGATGTTCCTACAAATTGAAAAGTGCTATGATAAAAAGAGGAGCCTGGTGTTGAGACAAGTATAAAGTTTAAAAGGAGTTATGGTTATTAAGATGAGGCATTATATTGAGAAAAGAGGACTTATATCGAGAAAAGGGGAATAATGTTAAAAGGGGGGTGATGTTAAAAAATGGAGTAGATAGTTAAAAGGGCGTTCGAGACGTGGAAGGTAATGTTAAAAAACATGGGATGATTTTCAGGGGTGGGAGAACAATGGTAAGAAAGGGAAAGTTCTCCCTCAATTTTGATCAATAAAAGTTGAAAATGTTTACCCTTCGATTTTTGCCCCGAAAAAGTTGGAAAAGAAAAAATTCTGACCACTAAAAGAGAAAAAAGAGGCCCCACTCGGACAACCTGAGATGAAAAAACAAATTTATCCTCGATTTTGACCTCAGAAGTGAGGAAAAAAAAACAACTTCCTACTCGATGTCAACTCCTAAAAGTGAAAAAAGCGATTTTGTCTTCGAAAGTTGTAAAAAATCCTTTACAGTTCTAACCCCCTAAAGTGATAACAATTTCTCACTTCATTTTGACCCCTAAAAATGGAAAAACAATTTACCCCCGATTTTGTCTCCTGAAACTGAAAAAAATCTTCCTCCTCGATTTTGACCCTTAAAAGAGAGAAAAATCTCCTCCTCGATTTTGACCTCTGAAAGTAAAAAAAAAAAAAACTTTCATCTTGTTTTTGACCCCAAAAGATTTTCACTATTAGAATGAGAAAAAAAAGAACGAAAAATTAAAACAACGATTTAGGTAATGAAAGCTGGAGGAGAAAAATTACAGAAGAAAGTAATATGACAGAGGGAAAAAATGATTTCCTGGTTTATAAGGAATGTCATTCACAAAAAAAAAAACACACAAAAAAAACACAGATTGAATAGAAGCAAAAGTAATTCTTCCTATAGAACACAGAAAATTGGAACTGAGCCATTTTGATATCTTTCACAAGAAAAAAAAACATGAAGAAAGGGATGTTAAATAGTGTTCATTTGTGTTAGATTGAACGGGGAGGGATGCGTTAGATATCTGTGTACGAAGCTATCACGCAGTAATACGTTGCTACAGATGGGTAGGAAATCAGCAAAGCTGAACAAATAAAATGTTCTCAAACCAATTACACCTGTGTCCAGTTGTTCTTTTTAATACATGCTGACTCATTTCAATTTCAGGTTTAACTGATGGTCAACAGTAAGAGAAAGATTTTGCCAAGAAATAAAAGTTATTGTTCTCTAAATGCGCTGCGCTTTTTATACGACCTATACGTTGAAGTTTTAGGTTGCTTAGAGACGGTCATGTCATCCGACTCTCTGCAGGTGGTCCAATGGACCAGATATGTCAGTGACGTTATCGGGTCGAGTTTATTTATCCAAATTTTATATTCGAAATCGAAGATATAAAAATACAAAGAAAAGTACAAATGTAGATCAGTTCAGTGGAAATATACAAACCGCAAAATCTGGATGTGACACGGAGTCAGGGGGAGGGGCTCGGTCGTTGCTAGTCTCAATCCTTAATCATTTGCTTGACAATTTTATTACATGCTTGTCCATTCATTGGTTATCAGCAATTCTTACAACATGACCTGCCCATCGCCATTTAAGTTTTCTAATAGATTCTATGATACCTCGGACTTTCGTTTTCTTCCAGGTATAATGTGCTATCTTGTGATCTCTGAATGTGGGATTGAGCATACTCTTTATTCACTCTCCCACCAGGGCAAAATAGGAGCAATCCATCAAAAAACAGCTCCAGCCGACGCGATTTTGCTTACTAAGCATCCGTGGTTGCTAAAGCAACCGCAGTCACGAAAGCGTCAGGACAATCCTGACCTGTTCCTTTGAGTGCAATGGAACAGTGCTGCCCCAGGACCGTATTTATTTACGGTCCCACCACTGCAAAATGTGACACAAGGTCGAGGCTTTACGTGGGGAAAATAGGAGACACCCTTCCAAAAATGGCTCTAGCCAATGCAGCTTCGGTTTGATATGCAACCAAAGCAACCTCCGCCACGAAAGCGTCCGGACAAGTCCCGACCTTCTCCGTTAAGTGCAGTGGAGCAGTGCTGCCCTGGGGCAACGGATCCCCCGCAGGGATCTGGAAGGTTCTCGATGCCCGTAGCAGTGCGCAGCCTCAGTAAAACCTCATTAGCTCCACGTTTCAGCTCTCTATCGGGAGAATGCATTGGTTGTATATTCTTCTTCTTAGGATTATTGGGATCGTCTTGTTTTTGAAGGTTGAGCTTGTTTTGCCGAAAACTTACCATCCTAGGGTGATTTCTCGCTTGATTTCTTCTTTTGTGGGTTTCATAGAGATTCGTTGTCCAAGGTAGATGTAGTAGTCTACTTCCTTGAGTTTTGCATCTTCAATTTGACAGTTATGTCCTCATTCTCGAAGTGATTGTTGCAGATGACTTTTTTTTTTACTGATTTCATGTGTACGCCAACATTTTTTTTTTGCTTTCTTCGTTTAGTTCATCTAGCATTCATGTCATGTAGGTTCTCTGCGAAAAGGACGAAGTCGTCTGCAAATCTACAGTTGCTCAGATATTCATCGTCTATTTTGATTCCTCCATCCTCCCAGTCCAGGTTTCAGAAGATCATCTCGAGGCAGGCTGTGAGGAGTTTGGGTGAGCTGGTATTACCTTGTCTTACTCCTTTTTGGAGCTGGAAGAGACAATCTATGGACATCACGACTCACAAAACGGAACCCCACAGATCACATGTGAAACCGAGGCCTACAGAATACAAGATGGGGAGATAAACTAGACAAATTTAGAAAATATTGGCCCTGGGACGCCCATGACAGAGAAACGTAGCGGATCCTGGGGAAGGTCTATGTCCTACGATGGACGTTAAAAGACTGATGATGATGATGATGATAATTCCGTTCATTCGTCAATTTCTGTACTCCTTTCACTTTGGAGGCCTAGGTTTCTCCACCTAATGAATAATGGTGAGATAATTACTGGTGAGTATGATGAAAATGAAGGATGGGGTTGAGAGAAAACCGGAGGGGGAGGCGACCATGGATTTCAGAGAGGCACGGCGGCCTCACTTTCTTATGCCGGAAATCAGTGCCAAGAGACCGGATAAATGAATCGTAGGAGACGGAAATGAGAAAGTCTTTGAGAACTTTCCGTCAGACATCAACTGCAGGGCTACCAAAATATAGGTCCGCCACAGGGCACTGTTACTCAATATATACTTACATATCCTCAAGATAATCTTTGTATATTTTATGTTTTTAGGATTTGAACATGACTGGGGCAAAGCACTTCTCCTTTGTGGTGTTTTTCGGCTTCATCGTAAGTATTCAACACGGATTGACATTCTATCACAATTCTTCTTGCTGACTGTGTGTGATGAATCAAAGAAGACACAAAGAATTTTTAAGGAAATACTAAGCATTGAACTACGCTGGTAGCGAAGGGTTTGTGTGTCCCAGTACTCCTAGCCACGCCGTTTTATCTCTAGACTTGAAAATTGGCATCAGTACTCCACTTCACCCTTTCTAAAGATTTTCTTTTCTGGAGGAGGGTAACGTATTTTGGGGCCTTATTTTGACGGGTTTACTAACAACATATAGGTTATCGTGAATCTATATCTTTTAAACTTTATTTCAGATGTTTCCCATTGGAAACAATATTTTCTTAACATACCCCATCCTATTTTTCAGATTTATATTCTTTATATATATATATATATATATATATATATATATATATATATATATATATATATATATATATATATATATATTATAATGCGTTTGTCGAGGTCTGTAGGCATCTGTATGTTAGAAGATAAAAAAATCAAGGCTGCTTATTTTCAAATTCTGCGACCCTTAAAGTAAGCAACATGGATCAGAAATTTGAGAAAAAAAATTTCTGACGAGATTTGAACTCAAATAATCTATATTTGAGAGTCTGTCTAACCAGTACAGTGCATTATTGGTCGGGCTTCGGAATCAGATAATGAAAAATGTAGCTATATGACTAATCGTGAATGATGTCTGCCTCTGTAAAATACGATCCTGCAGCTCCACAATGTCCATGAGGCCATATCCACTGAAATGTAATTAATTATAAAGACACACACACACACACACACACACACACATACAAACATAGATTCATTAAAATCCACATTCCGTCTCTTTTAACACGATAGTAAGTATTTAAGAAATGGTCATGAGAATCTGGGTTGAGAGCTGTTATTTGGCCTTTTCATTACTGGCAGGCTGTTTAGCAAAATGGCATGTGAATCGCTACATTGAAGCAGCTACCCTATCAGTGGTAGGTTCGATTCATATAGTTGCTCCGTTTTCTTTCAATTGTTCATTCCATTTACATTGTCTGAATTGATTGATATATCAACCATGTAACGACGAAAGATCATTTCGAACAAGTTTCTATAAAATACAACGGAATTTATAATTCATGTGTACTGATGAAAGTGAGAGTTGGAAGGCGAAGAGAAAAACTTAAGATAAAGCTGATGTTATATCTCAATTCTTATAAATTTATCCAATGAGCATGTTTTGATACATTTCGACGGTTGCTAGCCATCTTTTTCAGAGAAAGACTTGCAGCGTTTCACAGGAAAAATTTCGACGTTTAAATTTGAGATCGAGGAAAGAAATGGAGATATTTCTGTGTTGTTCAGTAGGAGCAGGAGGGGATGTATTCGTATCTGTGAGAGTCAAGTTTAGTTTGAAATGAGAAAGGTCTGTAACATGCAATTATAATCATAATTTGAATCGTTAGAATTGAAATTCACCTGACGAATGCGGACTACTTTTAGCTGCTTGCAAGAAACTGATAATCGTGAAATGAATTCAACGTAACTCATAATTATTATCATATATACATAGTCCTTCAAGTTTATTGCTTATTACATCTTTCTTTAAAACTAAAAAGATGTTATTGCTTTATTGCAGCTTTATTTATCAGGTGTCTTTTCAAACCCAGCAGGTAAGTAGTCATTTGAATTTTTTTGCAATGTTTTAAAGCTTTCTAATTATTTTTTTAAAACCATGCCAACTCCAGCTGATTCTTGATACTAATATTATATTCTGCAAACTTAAGCCATGCAATTTATAAACTTTTACTGACCAATGACACTAGATATCACCAATACCGATAATGACCCAATTGATGCCTTCTATTTCATTTTCAGCTAAGTTAGATGCATTTCTGTTGTAGGTGCTTATTTATGATATTGTTTTCTTGGTAACGTTCTTGAAGTTCCATTTTAGTGGTCGCCTGTGGAGCATATAACCCTCAATCAAAAAAAAAAAAAAAAAAAATATGCGACTGGCTCCTATGAACGGTTGTTCTCTCAGTGTGTTTGGGTAGTCACTCTTTGAGCACATCACCCTCACCCAAAGCAAGTGATGCAAGTGAGCCGCAAACCCAGCAGGAACGGCCTGTATGTTTTTGATCGATTTAACCGTAGGGAGTCTTAGGCCATACCTTGCCACACTGGTTTATTGCAATTTGGAAGTGGGTCTGGTGGATTGGTTACAACTGATTTCAGTCGGAGTAGCCTCAGAGCTTCACCTCCGCTCAGTAAACATTGTATCCCCTGATTTGTGAGAGAAGACATTAATGTGCACAGCTTTTTGAGAGATAACAGAATGCTTGAGTATTTAACATTTCCTTGCGTTACTGTAAATGTGGATTCTATAGTAGGTGGATGGTATTTGTCTGTTCATACCTTTCTCTTACACCATCGAAGTTTTAACTTGGAAGGAGTCGACATTTATTTCAGGACAAAAGATAAAGTAGTCCTATGTTGTACAGAATCCAAAAGTTACATGTAATACATGTAAGTATGTGAGTAATACATTGGTAAGATATCTCAAAGACTCACCTATGATGATTCTATCCAAAGCTGAGTAGATAATATAGCCTGATGTAACGGATCCTTTATTTCCATACGAAATTTATGACAAAAATAAGCATTAGCTTCAGCTACAAACCCCTAAATCAAGGTCCTATATACAAGACGTCACTTCCCCTAGTTCACTATTAATTACTATAACTATTTAACATAGAGCTCCTACCTTTCGCTTAGAAGCTATCTTTAATCTTTCTCTTCTACTTAGATACAAGTTTACACTGGCCCTTCAATCACTGACCCAATCTCCTAATCTAAATAGGCCTTTTCACGATCGATCTTATTAATGTCTGCTTACAAGTATTTTCTTCCAGTCTTCAACATTTTCGGTGACGTCAGCGCGTGGTGGGAAAAAAACAAATTATGTTGTGATAAATTCCTCACCAACTACCCAATCTTGTCGCCACCAAAAACCAACAGCTATAGCTAATCTCCCTCTGTCACTACAAGAACCAACTATTACTAGTATTCAAAACTAGCATTTCCACACGAAATTATCCACACTCTGTATTGTCTAAGAGACTCAAATTTTTTCTTCACCCCCTTTTTTTACCTTTATGGCCCCTGTAAATGACTGTTTCTATCCATAACAATGCTACAAAGTTGTTCTGGTTTGAGTTGGTGTTTTAATGGGGAGACTCGGAGAGGAACTAATGGAGTTAAAGAATAAAAATCTCCTTCACAGCTAAGGAAAAGAAGCGAGAAAACAAAGCCAAGTTAGCTTTCTTATCCTTAAAGAACTCCTAGACAATGTTTTAGGATTCAAAGCTATCTCCGCTCGCGTAACTAGTGTCACTGTATAACTCTCAAAGAGGTACAAACGGAACATCATTCAAGTCTATGCTCTCACTTCACAGCTAACAAAGACAATGGAGTGAAAAGGGAAGAATACCAGAACACCCTGCTCTCCGTTTAATCGGGTCGGTGATCGCCATGACATTGATTCAATATGAGCTTTACTTCCTTTTTATCTTTTCTCGTTTGATATGTAAGAAACCGTGAACCAAAACTGTCAACCAAGACTGTCAACATACGTTTCTTCAGTTTTCAAGTTGGTCCGGTTGGCTGACTATGTATGCATCGATGGAGCTAGAGGGCTGAAAATTTAAACATTTACTGATTAAGTCCACAAAATTTTCTCTTTTTGTTCTTTTAGAAAAAATCCCCCTCTTAAAAGGTATTTAATGAGGGCTCATTTTTTTATGTAATGCTAAATTGGTCCTAATATGTACTCAGCTGCGTTAATGCTTATTTATTATTGTTGTTGTTGTTTTTTAATGAAAATTCAAACTTTTTAGGCGGGAGGGGTAACTTATTCACTCATCACCCCTTTTTTCATTTTTCTTGTAATTGATCACCCCCAACAAAGCATGCAGCTAAAAGACGTTTGTCGCGTGACATTTTCTACAAGACCTGTTTTATATGTCTTTTCAAGCCTTTATTTATGATTTTGTTATTTCATTCATTAACCCTTTTCGATTAAGAAAAGCGTCTTGGAGAATTATGCGGCTACCAAAGAGAATGTCTGGACCCAAATGCAAAATGCATTGGCCAGGTGACACGTGCGTCATTATTTGAAAAAGCCGTTAACAATGGGAAATACCGTTGTGAATGTAAAAGAAATTACACTGAAATAAACGGTAAATGTCAAGGTGAGTCCTCTTCCACAAAGTTAAGGAGAGAGAAAATAACTCATTTTTTAAAAATGCATCTAAACGAATATATATGAACATGGTTCGTTGGTCTGTCTGTTAGTCAGTCAGAGTGTCCTCAGTATTTTCGAAACCAATCTTTGGATCATGGTAGAAATAATCTTTTTAGTCAAGCATCTTTACTGTAATCTAACTTAGAGAATTAAACTAAATAGGAACATGTCTTTATGGTCAGGTGTAATTACGTCATTCAGAGAAGAGAGAAAAGAGTTTGTCAGGACTCAAGCGTGAAATGAAAAGGTCAGGTTATATCTAAGTCATTCTTTTGAAAGAATCGTAAACACTGATAAATATCAGAGTGAATCTGAAAGATTTTACAACGTAGGAGACGGTAAATATCAAGGTGTGTCCTCTTTAGAAATAAACTTTTTAGTTTCACCTGGCTTTAACTAAATCTGATCCAGGCTTTATAGCCACTTGTAATAACATCATTCCGAGAACTAAAAGTAAAATTCTCTGACGTCATAAAAATTCCTGGAACAAAACGATCAGCTGAGTCAGACGTTATATCTTTAGGAAGTTATTTTTTACTTGACTTCATATTGAATGTAAATCTTCTTGGCCTGTCACCGAAAAGTGATGTAAAAACGAGACTTTTTACATCGTAGCAATGGCAGGTGGGAACGGGGACAATTCATTGGAATCATATCCTTGTTTTACTATGATTTAGAAAAAAATTTCTTTCTGAACATTGACCCAGTTTCATTTCCTAATTTTGATATTTGACCCTGATATGGTCCAATTCACCCAGCTGCTGCAATGAGGACACATAACAATGTTTTCAGATAAGAGCCGCCGTACACGTATCGAGTGGCCTCCGTCGTTTAATCCTGCTTCATGAATATATGATCTCCACATAATGGAATAATCGAGTTTAGGTAAAAGGAACACTACGTTGGAGCAGCAACCCTATTCATTGCAGGTTCGATCCCTGCAGCAGCCCCATTCTCTTTAAATTGTTTTATTCTGCTCACGTTATCTAGGCCAAATGATGTATTCACCGTATGATATCGGAAGTCATTTCAATATAATATAACGTAATGTACAATCATTCTACCGGATCATATATCCATTTCTTAATATCACACACACACACACACACACACATATATATATGTATATTCAATGTCTGGATAAGATTTTGCTTAAGGTAACGCACAATAAAACTAACCGATCCGACGAAACTTACTTTTTGGAAAACATGGTAATGGAATAAATTACACAAATCTTTCTCTACCTTGCCATTACTAATATCACACATATATGTATATGTATAAAATCTATCTTATCGGTCATTATACCTGGGCCTGATGTTTTTTTATGCTATAGAAATTTAAATGCTCATCGTGACAAAATTAATCATTACAAGGTCTGTTTTATTGACTTATTGTTATTTACTTTTAATTATCTTTTTTGAAATATGGAGCAGTATATATTTCTGACAAGTCCCCCCCCCCAGGAACAAAAAGAAATATATATGCACACACACGTACACACACACACACACACACACACACACACACACACACACACACACACATATATATATATATATATATATATATATATATATATATATATATATATTCTGATTTTGCCTGTCATATAACGGTTTTCCAATGTTGGGAATGTACTTTTGCCACCGTGCATAATATTAGGTTCTGTCCCTTTTTAATCATTACTATAACAGCTGTCCCACACGATACACGTAGATAGCTGAAATTTCATCACACATGGATAAGGTAAGCTCTAGGACTCTATATCCACATGTCCCTCCCCACTCAAAAAAAAATCATGCCTAATATTTTGATGACTTTCTGTAAAGTTTTAATGATTTACGTAAATGTTTGTGCATGTGAACGTGTGTGTATGCGTGTGTGCGTGTACCTGTGTGTATGTGTGGGTCTGAGATGAAGAGGGAACGAACGGAGAGAAAAAGAGAGAGAGAGAGAAAGAGATGGATGGATGTCGAAGTGCTTAAAATAAAACAACTGCCATTTCTTTTTGTATGCAGAAAGTACTGTCCTACTTTATTTGTCCATCTTCTTGGTCATCATGATGATTCTTATATTGGTAAGTTATTTTTTTTGCCTGAAATTCATTCTTTAAAAGCACTAACCATTATGAATATAAAGGTTTGCTGTTTACTCTGTTTAACGATCCCATTCTCCGCATCTGTAACCATTAATCTGTTTGCTTGCTGAAGTCGAGAGATAGCTTGAGCTTAGTAGCGAGAAAACGATTGAATATTCTTAAATCAAATTATTCAGATGAATGTAAATTGCTGTCAAAACTAATTCAATCGATTACAACACCCAAGAATAAAAGTAAACTCACCATCACAGTAAATAATTGAACAACCATATTCATGAACAAAAAAATCCATCGAAAAAGAATTATGGTCAGAATAAATTCTATTTATGACATCACAGGCGAAAAACATAAAATAAAGCGAAAATGATTTAGAAACGTCTAGATGTTATAAATAAAAAATTAGAATGAGACCACAACAGATATAAAAAATCATTTTAGTGTAAAAAGATCTTTCTTTGTGAGATAAAAATCATAGCCATATAGGCGAAATTTCTTACATACAAAATCGAAATTTCACCCCATATTTCATTTTGAAAATTAATAAATAAAATTCAAATAGGGAAATGTTGGATTTTTAAAAGTCTCTTCAGATACATGAGAGACCCTGTATGAATGCTGAGTTGAGATCACTAGTTTGTATAGACCGCTAAGATATTTGCGTGACTGATTGCTTGGTACTCTGTGTCTTGACACACTTTTGGGAATATACCAACAGGCTAATTTGGGAATCAGTTATTGGACAAAAATGAAGGAAGCTGGGTGTATCAAGCAACATTAAGAAGGCACCGTACTGAAGCTTGTGAAGAAATATAGAGAAGTAGATCCTAGAATCAACAATTACAAGAACCTATTCACCACTGATATGTTGATGAGTCAGCTATTCGTTGGATGCTGAAGGTAATGAAAAAAAAAGCACCATAGGATTGGTTGGTGGGAACAATTTTCTTAGATGCAGAGTTAAGACGTGGCTTGAAGTGATAGCTGCATGGTACATAGTTGTAGACAGAAAGATATCTATGAGTATACCGAAAGGTCAAGGCGTAGCTATGAGAAACAGCTTGGTCTAGCTGTTTCAGGTGAATTTCATTGTCAATTTACTCCGTGCAGCTGTATTCAATGCCTTAGTGGCTCCAGCAAAAGGTTTGTGAAATCTTATTAGCCACTGGAACTCGCTATTTCCAACTCATCTTTTTGTAAACGAGATTCATTTTTGGTGTCCCTTGGACTCTTACTACGTTACACGCTGAGGATCAGACGGGGGTCATTATGCAAGTATTTCAATTAAACTCAAAAGTGCATGCACTTATCCATGAACAGCCATCTCCCATATACCGGATGTTTTAAACACAGTGCTACTGCCTTATGTGTATAAACCTTTTGCTCATTTTTCTTGTTTTTTTTTCGTCAATGAGTATGCATTTGAACACAATTGTCCTTGATATATATATATATATATATATATATATATATATATATATACTGTATGCATTTATTTGTACATTTACAATTTGAGAAATAGTGAAGTATTTGTTTATCAGAAGGTCTACAGTACTATCTATGGTTTGGGCTCTCAAAATTGAATGTTGGAAGGACTCTTGCAAGTAGTGCACTAAAGACGTAGTTTCCACCATCTCCTTTACAGTTGTACTCCGGAAGATATGATGGGAACTAAGCCTTGAGGTAAGTAATTATTCTCATTACTCACCCTTGCACCTAGTATCGATTATATCCTTCAAAGTACTCCTGAAAGGGAAATGGTGGAAAGTACGTGATGCTACTTGCAAGAGTCCTTACTACATCCAATTTGCCAGTGCTGTTCAAATTACCCCAACTTCTGGATCATCATTATCATCATCATCATCATCATCAGTCTTTAAGCGTCCGTCGTTGGACATAGACCTTCCCCAGGATTTGCCACACTTCTCTATCATGGGCGTCACAGAGCCAGTACTTCCTGAACTTGTCTAGCTCGTCTCTCCATCTAACATTTTGCCGGCCTCGGTTGTGCATGTGGTCTCGGGGAATCCATGTTGTGAGTCGTGATGTCCATCGATTGTCTGCCATTCTTGCAACATGGCCAGCCCACCGCCATTTGAGATTTTTTATGGATTCTATGATGTCTCTAACTCTTGTCTTTTCCCGGATGTACTGTGCTGTTTTGTGGTCTCTCCATGTGAGGCCCAGCATTATTCTTTCATGTGCACGTTGCATGGTTCTCAGCTTACGGGTCTATCTCTTGGTTAAGTTCCATGTTTCAGCTCCATAAGTGACTATTGGGAGGATGCATTGGTTATACACCCTTCTCTTTAGGATTAATGGGATGGAAGGTGCTAAGTGAAAAGATCCATTTCATGGTAATCCTTATTCGTTAGGTCCTAAAATACGACGGCATGAAGTTATCCCCGTTGATGGCCAAAATTGGCTAGATTTTTCATTTCTAATCAACTTTGTTGCCAAAAACTTCAAATCTAGGATATCCTATCAAATTGAATGAATTGGGTAGTGTACATGATATTTTAGTTCCAATAATAACCAGAAATGATTCTCATGTATTTCATTGGTTAATTTACCTTCCTATTCAGACGTAACAATAAAGTTTTGACATGCAGAGTAGTTCCCCTTTGCTCATGGCTGCAGCTAAAGATTTTGGGACTTGGTTCCTCCAACATCTTGTGAGATTATTTGAATAATATCTATACATATGCAGGATATGAACTTCTATGCATAAAGTATATACGAAGCCCTTACATGGGGACTCAAGGACGTTTTGAAATAGCTGCTCCGTACACCCCTCCATCAATTACGCCTCTGCTCCCGCATTTCATACTTATTTTTTGGGTGGGGGCGGGTCCGTTCACTTCTGACCCCTTAATAGAGGTGAGGGTAATCTCTCTTCATTTTTGACTCCTTAAAGCTGGGAGGACTCTCCAATTACTTCTGACTCTTTTAAAGGGAGAAAAATGTCTCCTTTCTCTTGTGACCTTTTGAAGAGAAGGAAAAGTTTATCCCTTGAAACGTTGAAAAGGTTTCTCTTCATTTTTGACCGCTTCAGATCGGTTGAAAAGCCTCCTGTTAAAAAAAGATCTCTGCTCACTTTTGACCCTTCAAGTGGGGTTGTTCCCTTCACTTTATAAACATATCAAATTGAAAGGTTTAAATATTAAACAGGAAGTAAAGTCCCACTTTGGTCATTATGGTTACATTGTCAATAGAATACCCCTCTAAAACCCTTGAGTTCTTATATACGGATAGCTGAAGAACCTGTCGATGTCAGGTGAAATATTTCTCGTGTAGAAAGATTCTAAAAAATACTAAAATTCTCAAACATATAAAAAAAAGAATTCTCTTCATTTTTGATCCCTTATCGAAGAAAAAATAATCTTCATCTCACTTCTGACCCCTTAAAGGCGAAAAAAAAATTACTTTCTGTTATTTTGATTGGAGGAAGGGGAAATAGTCACCTTTCACTTTTGAATTGGAGGCTGGGGAGTCTCCCATTGATACTAACTCTTAAAGGGAGGATGTCTCCCTTCACCTCCAAGCTCTTGAAATGGCGTAGAAGTTTCCCTACACTTTTGACCTCTTGATGAATTGATGTTTCTCCAAACTTTTGACCCCTTTAGGGGATAAAAGTTTCCTCTACACTTTTGACCCCTTACGGGAAGTGATGGTTCGAAGTTTATCCATACTTTTGACCCCCTGAAGTTCTGGAAGTCTCTTTACACTTTTCAACTCTTAAGGGGTGGGAGTTACCGGCTCTTTTGACCCCTTCAACCGTGCAAAAGTATCCGTTCATTTTTGATCCCTCAAAAGAGAGGAAAAAGTTTCCAGATCTGTTTTTGGCCCCCTGAAGGGAGCAAAAGTCTGTTTTTGACTCTTCCAAAGGAGGAAAATTGATAAATTAAAATAGAAAAAAACTCTCCTGTCTAAAATTGTTAAAGCATTTTTTTTAAAATTCATGTTCCTCTATGACTTCTGGCTATGCAGGGGTTGGGTGGAGTATGCATTCACTTGATAACCATTAAAAAACTTATGTGTAAACGTATACATTGAGAGAATAGGTGTATGGCCAGAAAGTATGTTCGCTTTGGTATTATAGTCACATTTCAAATAACCTCCGCCAAAAACCCTCAATGATTAATTTCTGTCAAAAGTTTTTATATTACCCCTCACCCAAAGATCTG
>OY735228.1:41283761-41323761 GCA_963457665.1 Thysanoteuthis rhombus | reverse complement strand
ACTAGATTTAGACCAAACTCAGAGGCAACTTTTCACAACGTTAGAACCAGTTAGCTTCTGGAATAAACTCACACGCAACGACTTGAAATTAAAAAGAACAGATTTACCAGTTGTCCGTTCACTTCAATCCTCTTATTCATGAATAGGATAGATCGACAAGCACGGCCCACATGCATTAAGGCGTATTTTGAACTATTTTGAAAATAAAGTCAATTATTCCTTGAGAAAAAACAGAAAAAAAAATCCTTTCGATTCGCTTTAAAGCAAACTTCTGTTTTTGTGTCCACACGATTAAAATTTTCCTTTCAGTATGCTTCGTATGAAGATATTTATTAATTAAATTTTATCTTATTCGATGGAGAATCGTAAATAATCGCAAATAATTAACATTTATATCTATGGTAGCCATTTTTTCTTCTTTAATTCTAGAGTTGTTTTTTTTCTCCATTTTTCAATCGGCCAGAATGAAACTTACGATAAAACTTTGGACTCATCCACTCTTTCCCGGGTGTACCGGGGCAAGAGAATTTCCGCTTTGTGGTTAACTTCCATGGATAAAACTTACAATAGAGAAGTAACTGGAAAAATGAGGATTAATCTCTTCCATCCATTGACTTATTTATTTCTGCTTCCATTATTCACCCGTTTAAAGCTTCCAGAAACTACGCAAGCTAATGTTTTTATGTCCTGAAGATTTTTTTTTATTTTGATTCTAAATCAAACATAAATTTCAAGTTTCATCGCAACTTCTTTTCAGGCTGGTTAAAAGAAAAAAAAGAAGCAACTAATAAATTAATCTAAAGATAACAAGTAGATATAAAAATGAATAATACTGATTTATCATACATCGAATAAAGTTAAATGAAAAAATATCTTTATTAGACACTCAGTTATGTCGCTCAGACCTGCAAATCCTTCGCATGGAATTGTTTTCATCTCTACCCGGCCCCAATAATCAAAAAAAGAAAAAAAAGAAAAAAAAAAAAAAAAGGAAAGGATTCAAGGGAGGTAACTTTTCTTTTTAGTCATTCGGACACCGCTCTTGCATTAGTGCCGAAAGAAAGTAAAGAGTAGACAGCACTAAGTAATAATTATAATTCATCTGAGAAATTCGAAGATTATTACATCTAATGCCTAAGACAAAGAATCTCGAAATCCACGAAAGAAGAAGAAAATCTCTAAAAACAGAAGAAATCAAGAGAAGAATCACTCTAGGATGACAAGCTTCCTGTAGAGCAAGCTCAACCTTCAATAACAAGAAAATCCAATGAGTCGTAAAAAGATGGGTATACAATCAATGCATCCTTCCGATAGTCACCTATGGAGCTAAAACATAGTACCTAACCAAAAGATTGACCCTCAAACTAAAAACCATGCAACGTGCACAAGAAAGAATGACGCTCAACTGATAAGATGAAGTTCTAACGCAATTCTTGCTTCACACGGAAGAGTGAAAAGAATAGAGGAAATTCATAGCGTATACAACTGCCGGTTTTACTTGACACTACCGAAAAATGTACCCCACTTTGTGTACGGATAATACAGCCGAATAAAACTGTAGGATGGATCGGCCGAAACGTTGTTGGAACAGCAAAAATAACCAGAGGAATGAATTCAATTCCCCGAAAAAATCAAGTTAACCTTCCGTGTATGTGGTTTTTTTTTTTTTTTATAAGATGGTAGAATATACCCGTTCAAAATGACAGGGTTATTTATCTATGGATTAGCGCATAGGAGCCTAAAGCTTATTTAATCGATAATATCTTACTTAAGATTCAAATTTACTGATTTCAAGTATTGGGGGGGGGGTCTCAACTTATCTCAAACTGTTTTAATGTGTGATGATTTGACAGGAAGTCTCATGAGTTTCTTTGACGTAATTTTCTTTTATTGTTATGTCATAATAGGAAAGTAAATCAACGAATGAGATCATCCCATTTGAGCGCAAACAAACAAACAATTAAAGGAACAGAAACATTTCCACATAAGCTCACTATTTGGTTAGATTATCTTATAAGGCATTAATTCGAATCGTATTCTCACTTATTAGAAGCCGTCTACCAAAACTATTAACATATATTTCTTCGGTTTTCACATTGGTACAGCTGGCTGGCTGGATATTCATGCATGTCTGTATCACGCATAGAGGCCACATCAATGGAGCTAGAGGGCTGAAAGTTTAAAAGTTTTCTCTTTATTATGCCTGGAAAAAGAATTTTTTAAATATTTTTTCAAAATTCCACCTCTAATTTTTTTTCAATAGGCACTGCCTAACAAAAGGCGAGAGAAGTATCTAATCCACTGATCACCCCATTTTCAAGTATTTTAATTGATCACATCCAACACGACATACTGCCAGATGATCGTATGACAGTTTTTATTGAGTGACTCACCAGACCTATTTGATTCCAAATCATAGCGTTGTCTCATACTGGGTTATTTACAATCTTTTGCTATTCATTGTCATCGCTGCAACCATTTTTTCGAATCTGTGTGTCCAGTGTCGACAAGATTTAGATGTTTTTCAAAAAGATTTTTGTCATCTTTTAAAGTCCAGAGTTGGCAATTTAGTTGTTTTTTTTTTTTCGGAATTAATGATTCCAGAGTCGACGATATTAGGATGATTTTAAAAACTTTTTGTCATGAATTAAAGTCCAGAGTTGTCAATTTAGAAGTATCTTTTTATTAATTTTTTTTTTCGAATTTGTGCGCTCAGTGATGACAATATTTATATGTTTAAAAAAACACTGTCATGTTTTGGAGGCCGGTGTTGCCAATTTAGATCTTGTCTGTTTTGCGTTTCATTTTTTTTTTAACTGAGAGTCCAGTGTTAACCGAAAATTTGAAAAATATCATTTAAATTGGCAACCCTAGTGCCATTTGAAACTAGGATTGCAGCCCTTTAGAATGCACATGGCCGTATATCCTCATCAGAGCAGCGTGTACCTAAAAAAGGGACCGGGTGTCCGACCCGAGGACAGCTTGGTAAGAAGTTTTGTTATTCGGCATCACAGCATAAGCTGATACAATCACAGAATAATCTTATCTGCTTTCGGCTTCTGGTATTAGCAGACGGTTACCTGACCCAACGTCGCATAACTATAATGATCGTGCGAATTTTGTTATTTAAGTTATGTCTATTGGAGACTTTTCCCGTCTTATCTTACAGAAGGCAATTCAGGTGCCTCTTAAGTGATTTTCATTATTCTCAGCTCAGTGAGGCACATACACACATGTAGGGCACCAAGTGAGGATATAAGTCATGACTCAATCATTCATGGTATTATAAATTTTGCATAAACTTAAATTGCAAACTGATCCCTCACTATTTAAGGGAGATTTAACAAAACACATACGAAAAAAGTTTTTTGTAGACTTAAGGAGGAAATGTTTAGATTTTCAGCCCTCTAGCTCAATTTGTGCAGTCAGCCGGACTGACTTTGAAGCTGAAGAAACCTACATTAACAGTTTTTGGAAACAGTTTTAGTTTATGGTTGGTAAAGACCACTTTTAACTACGATATCAGATCTTGGTTTTAAATGATTAGCGCTTAATAAGGTAAATTAGACCCGCTAACTTCCAGTAGGATTTTCTAAAACGAACCAATTCTAACTAATAAAACCCGAATGGGATGTTGATAAATGTATAGGACCGAAGCTGTGGAGAATTGATCAATAATTATATTGAATACAAATAGATATTAATCTTTATTGTATGTTTTCAGATATTGATTCTAAATAATTTACTTTTGAAACGTATTCGCTCAGTTTCACAGGAATCAGCCTCATTTTTTGTGAGCTACGTTATGGTAACATTGCAACTGTATTTTATATTCTCTTTATTTGGCCTTTTTTTCTCTCTCTCTATTCATCCAGGGGGAAAATGAAATTGATTTCCTGTGACTTACAATTTGAAATGAAGCCTGCATTGAACGACCAATCGAAAATGAAAATAAAAAGCTTAGGTCAATCTTTTTGAAGAAGGATTCTGATTATGACTCGATCTGAAAGAGAAAAGGTATTTAAAGGTTTTTATTCCCTGATTATATAACATACTTCATAATCCAATCATAAAAATGGACATTGTTATTTCAGTCTATAAATCAATATCTTCTATTTCAAATAGAAATGCATGTACTTAGGAATGCAACTACTAAAATAAGTGTTGCAAGAATGGTGTGAAATATACTGGATTGTTACTTGTTTTATAAATGCAACCAGTACTTGTTTGTTACTGCTCATCAATAAAAGTATATGAGGCATTCACTTTTCAAGGTCCTTTTCTGTCAAGTTTTATACATCATAAGAATAATGTAGTACAAGTAATTATGAAACTCTCAGACTTTTTGTAATGAGTCATTAGAAATTATCTGAATTAAATTCTTTTTTTTCTTTCCTTTGTAAGAGAAAATTTGAAATCATCCAGTGGTTTCATTTTAAGCATATTGCACTTTGTGAGCCTTTTAAATCAACTTGATTATTACTGAATCAATCACTTAACTACGTGCAGTATTTTTTTCTATTGTTTCTAATGAATTCCTGTATTGAATGTAGTTGTATTGTGTGTGATTTTCTTTCAGGGCCCCATGAATCTTAAGATAGAATTTGCTTCAAGTAGATTTGAACAGTTAGTTTACACCTGTGAAACTGATCAGGACTTATTCTACCAACCCATACCCTCGTCAATAATAAAATACATGAGCTTCCTTGCATAGGCTTAGTTTAATTAACCATTCCTTGATGTTACTTTTCCATCAATATAGTCTGGTTGCAAATTGAAATAATTCTTCAAGCCATGATTCCGGAATTAAGAATTAGTCAAGATATTTGTTGACTCCAATTTTTCTAAATATGTCAAATCTTTCATGAAGAATGAAACTTTAGAACCATTCCGCAAAGCAAAAATAACCTCTTCTCTCTTTTTTTCTCCGTATAGTTACCAAGTAATCAATTCTTGTAGAGACTTTAACCTCAAAACTTGGCCATATATACAATATGGCCATATGTAAATGAAATGGAAAAAAATGAAACTCTTTAAACTGTTAACCCATTCTATATACGTGATGCAAATTAAACAAATTCCTTGATCATGGATGTGTAGTAAAATGTATATTGACTTTTGGTCTAACTTAGATAAAATCCAAGGGATTAATTTTAATGTTTTGTAACCTGTTCTCTAAAGAACAATGAATAAAGTGTACTAAATTTGTTTATTCAAAGTCTGTAGATTGTTCTGATATGTACAATGTATATATTATGATAATGGCCTGGCTTAGCTCAACAAATCTAAGCATTGGATATAGGGTCACCAAAATAATTATATGCAGAAGAAGAATGCAAAAGATAAAATATGAAATGATATCGTTGAAACGTTTTATCCCTGTGACACAGACTCCTCATCACAATTCGCACACTTGAGTGGAAAGAGAAAAAAGCTTTTTTTTCTTAGATTGGCAAAGTATATGTCGTTGTGGCTTGTTACTTTGATTTGGCAGTAAAATGTTATTTCTTCAACAGAATTTTCAGAAAGCAAAGGGATTTAATTGGCAACTTTGAAATGTTGGCCACAGTATATGTTTCATCGCTTGTCTTGATGTACGCTTTCATTTTTTTTTTTTTTCTTTCACCTCTTTCAGTTTAAGATTAGTCTCACATCTTGTTAGTCTCACAAAAAGGTTTATTAAAGTTCTGTTTATCATTATCATTATAGTTTACTTACATTCACTTAGATTCTATGAATACCACCCATTTTTTTTTTTCTCATTAAGGGTATATCGACTTGTTTATCGCATTCAACAAAATGGGAGATTTGTTCATAATTTGTTGAATTCAATTCTTCTTTTGATGCCATTACATATTTTTTTTTTATTATTACAATGACATTTGTTTCATTTCAGTTATCATTTATGAGCTTATTTCTTGGTTTTCTCATTTTAGTCTAGTCAATACCTTATCCTTAGGTAACTTGAGATATTCAGTTTGTGACATGCTAATGTAGATCTTTTTATTTGTACAATATCCGTGTACTTTTAAATCTCAAATACTCATTTAAGGTATCAGATTATTCCAATATATCTAAGGTTGCTCAATCTTTCTTGGACTAGCAGTAATTTTTTTTTAAGTTGATGAAATGAAGTTTTCATTGCATGTTCAAAACGGTTTTACTCTCATTTAAATCAACTGATATTTCCAGCAGGATATCTAATAAATGTACTATTTATAAATAGATGTATCTAGAAAGAAAAAATCACACTATCATAAGATGGAGGAGACAACTTGCTAAAGAGTTATATCATAGGTAGTAGTAAACAGTTTAATGTTTGAAAACTTTTTTAGAATTTTTATATGTTTGAACAAGTTGAAGAGAAAAATTTTCAACTACTGAATGAAGGATCGATTTTGAATTACCCGAACAAAAGTAAAATTTATTTCTGTTAGGTTATTTTGTTTTGGTTCTTTTTTGTTTCTGTTTGTTTTGATTTGATGCTTTTTGTTCGGTTGGTCTCAGTCAAGTTGAACAAAACAAATAGGAAGGATGGGAGAGGTGTGATGTCATTAAAAGGTGTGACCTCTATTCCAATCAGTTTTTTTTCACTGGCTGTTAATAATGTCATAATACAATGTCTAAGGCCTGTATTTTTTTTTTCTAAGCTAAAAATGGCAAGAATTAACACCCAAGATTGGCCATTTATGATCTTTATTGGAACTACTTACTTAATATTTCCAAATAGCAATATTTTCCAAGTATGAGAATTGATTCACTGAAAGAAAGGCTACTTGCTCTCCTTCTTCCTACAACCACTGATGCTTACAACATCATTGAACTTCTCTTTTTGAATTGTAATTATATGAAATGTATATATCTTATTTGTTTTTTTATCTTGTGAAAAATTGTATACATTTACTTGTAAATATATGTATGTACACTATATACACAACATTCCAACTTACATTTTTTTTTCTTTTTTTTTTTTGAGTTTAAACTCACTTTTGTATTCCACTGAAATATTATGTGTGAGATTGACAATCATAATATTTCATGTGAGTGTGTGTATGTGTGTCACTTTTTCCCCTTATTTTGCTGTTCCATGTGGAAAAAAAAAAACTTTGCCAAAGAATAAGGTTAGTGTTTCTGTATTTTTCACCTATTCACTAGTCAGCTGCTCATACTTGTGTGTAGATAGGATGTTGCTATCCAGTGTTTAGGGTGTGCCAGTATAATTCTACTTCTTTTCAGGTGCAGCAGTTGTTCATGAAAGCTGTCAGAGTTCTACCCTATGCAGTGTCACTATGGAAACATGTAACAAAGATTTTTATTACCTTTCTTTTTCCTCAAACCTTTTATGGTGTGAAAATAATTCATGATCTCTGCTGCTGTCCATCTCTGTATCTCCATGATTAGAGTTACCATTAGTTTGAGTGCATTATTCATTTTTAATGGTGTAAGCTTAGTGTTTTGGTAGTGTGTTAAACCATATTCTTTTTGGAACTGTCAACAGATATGAAGATAAAAAAAAGATGGATTGGACCTAACAGTATATTCTTTAGAACCTTTCTTGGAGTTACTTGTACAACCATTTAGCTTATTTATTCCAGTGTTCATCTAATCATCGACGTAACTGCTTTTTTTTTACATCTCATAGGTTACTGAACAGGTTCATACTCAGCTTACGTATTACTATTGGATTATGCAAATGATATGCTATGCCTTATACATGTGCCAATATTTATTATGATTTTAGAACTGATTGTACCTACTTTCATATCATTAGATCCACCATTTCTCTGAGCTCTCTCTCATATATATATATATATATGTGTGTGAGTGTGTATATGAGAGAGAACAATATGAACAATACTCAAAAAGGCAATCACGTATTCTAGTTAGCAAAAAATGTCTGTACAATCAGTATAAGGTTCCAAAAATGCATCATTATTTGAGGGGAAAATAATTTAGAGAATAAATCAATCAGTTCACTGTTAGTTAGTCCCTTTAGTCAATTTAAAACTCTGTAGTTCAGTGGTAAAATGAATGAACAGACACAGTATAGAACTATTGGTGCTGCCTCCTTAGGAAGGATCAGTAGACAAAGTGGCCGATTGAAAAATTGCTAGGATAGGTGTTGGATTTGAATTCAAATTATTTTTGATATATCCACATAAATTGAGATATCAAATTCCCTGAAGGATACTGAATACAATATACAGTTCAAGATAGTTCGAAAGGGCATTGGCCTAAACAAGATTGAAACAATGAAGATGGTGGTCTCAGTATTTGATGGGAAAAGTATTTCATATTTGAATTTCAGGCCATACCTTTTAAAGCAGGAGTATCAAACGTGTAGCCCACTGGCCATATGTTTGTTTGTTTTTAAAAGCCTCACACGAGCCTGAAAGTAAAATAAATCCTTTCTTATTTTTCAAATACCTACCTAATGCGATCATGAATCACTCAGTTATTTTGTCTGACCTGTATACAATATACTTCTATCATATTTGGCCCACCATAGTAAATCAGTTTGACACCTCTGTTTTAAAGTAATTTATTAAATCCATGAAACATTAGCTGTTTAAAAAATGCTTCAAATTAGTGTGAATGGTCTATCTTGTCTAAACCAAGTGTTCGAAACAATTTATTTATTCCTTAATAGATATTCGAAAGAAAACAGATAGAGAACCACTTAAAAACTTTCAGAGATCATTATTTCATTTTTGCTTCTTTTGAGAGTTGCTTTAAGATAAGCCGAAATTGTGGCTTTAACTGCACATCTAAATAAATGAATAAAATATTTATCCACTATAAATAGATAAGACAGCTTTTTTTTTTCAAAATTATAGCGAATAAATCTTCTTTCCAATGTAAAAGTACTTTCTACTCAATTTTTAGATATCTAACAATGCTAATATCATAAAGTTATCAGAACTTTTATGGCTTGTAATTGGGACTTGGCAAGGGAAATAGTATGCTGTGTTTAAATGTTCTGGCTTACCTAACTGACTCCTGTCAAAGCCAGTTGAAGAATTTTATAATTGACTGGTGGTTTTTGGAGTGTAATTTCATTTTCTGTCTTGAACTAAAATGCGTTAATTTCATCATATATATCTAAATATGATTATTATTGGATTTCTGCTAAATTGACCTGTGTATCAAAATTTTTCATGTATGATTAGCATATCTGAACCGGATTCAAATATTAAATTTGAATCCAGTGTTTCAATTGCTTTTAAATTTCTTTTTATCACTCTGATCTATTTACTTACTTTTTTATTTTGATAGTCAATTATATATTTTCTTATTGAAAGATGCATTTTACATAGTACATGTCTTACCACTTATTTTAATTACTTTTGCAATATTACGAAGGCTCCTTTGTCCCTTTTGAATTCTTTCTGACATCAATTATTTTGATTTTATTCTGTTTTGTCTTGAAACTTATTCCTACAAATTGTAGCCATCCCTCCTTTGATTAATGAGTCCTAAAGCCAGTTTTCCAATTGATAATCTTTTATTCTAACATTATAGTAGAGTATCTGCTAAGTTTCTACTTTTCTGCAAAACTTGTTGACTAAAAGTAATATACTCATTTTACCTCGAGTAATTACCATATATTTCAGTTGATAAGACGATACTCGAAACATCCAAAAAAACACGCCAAAAATGGTTCCATCCTGCTGGCCAGATACAAAAACAGTGAGCTAAAACCATGAAATTTGGTCGTCTTATGTAAAGGTTACCTTATCTGCCGAAATATATGGTACATACTTTTGATTTGGATATTGTCTCGTAAAACTAAAATTAGTTAATTAATACCAAGAAATCTCCGCTGCAAATATACTATACTAAATTTTTTTTTCTTTTTCTTTCTAATCATTCTTATTTGTTAAATTTATTAGTAAACACTATTGTGAAAGCAATCTTTAGACATGTATTTGGGTTTGTGCCTATTTTATCTTCCTTTTACGATTTTGCTTACAATATTTTTTCTTTTTCTTTTTTTTTTTCTTTTTTCCCCCTTCTTTCTTTTTCTCTCTCTTCTCACAGTTTCTGTTCTTCGAGGTGACGTTGGGAGCCGAGGCAAATGTCTTGCAGATTATGCGCCGCTGTAAGGAATTGGATGTGAATATCCTGGGCTTTGTGAAGACTATCTCTCGGTGACCTTTTTTTTGACGACACCTCCCTTCATTCAGACACTCCACAGATTGTATAGTGGTGGCTACTCTTAAGTAGCAGTACAGGTGCTACAGAGGTCTTGGATACGGAATAGATTTTTTAAAAAAAAAAAGAAAAAAAAAAAAGTTTTTTCTTCCCCCCCTCTTCTCCTTCCCAGTATCACAAATGGTTATCTTTGTTTGTTACCTGCCCACTCTTATTACGTATGTTGGTCTCTTTCAATCTTAGGGGCCATTACTTCTACCCTAGTCCATCCTGGGTAGGTGAATCTAGTAAATTTGTGTTTTCTGATCACAATCTTCAACCTCTTAATGCTACTACTACTACTGCCATTTGCATCTTCTACTGACAACTGGTTACAACTGCTGACCAATGTGACTGTTACCAACAAGCACAGTAAGTATGTCTGCATCTAATGTGTAAGCGTCTCGGCACTTACTAATGCAGACTTTTTTTTTTTCAATTTTTTTTTTTTTACCTCGCCTCAGCCCTCTCTTATCAGATCACTTTTATAAAATTCATTGCTGTTTTTCAGCAATGAGCAGTTTTTTTCCCAAAGGCCAAGGCAAGTTTCTCAATTATTCGGCCATTTTTTTTTTCTTTCTCCTTATAAAGTAACAAAAAGACTAAAACTTTCTAAATTTTATTTGAGTTGGATTTTTTTTTTCTTATTTTCAATGGAGAAATAGGAATTTTTTTTTAACTGTACTTTTCCAAATTTCTCTTCTTTCTAGTTAGATTTTCATTTTTTTTTATTCTCTCTCTTGAATCTCTTCTGCCATTCCAGCTAATTCTTTGATTTCTATGATTGTATTAACCAGACTTTTTTCCCCAGGAATTTTATACATTGGCAAAAAACATTGACTGTAATCAAGTCTAAAATGCAAACGCCAAGAGTCAAAGAAATGATGCGAATTATTTTCATAGAATGAAAACAAAAACCAAAAAGAGGCAAATTGAAAGGAGAAAAGACCAACGAAACATACACCAAAATCCTTTGAATGATCAATATTGTCATCTGTAGAGCTGTGTCGTATGATGAGGACCTCCAAGGATTGTGACTGCATGTTCCCTGCAAAGTGTGGTTTCTGTGGGCTTACTGTAGCAGTTCATCTATCTCTCAGCCCATATTGATTTGCTTTTTAGACAACTTATAGATTGGCCTGCTTCAAGCAGGAGTGGCTCTTAGACAAAATGAGTGCTTAAAAAAGGTTCAGCTGAATATTATCACAATTTGTTTTATAAATGGTAAAAAGCAACTGCTGCTTGCCTCATTTCTTGGCAGCTGCCCACTCAACATATTCTGTCAGACACTCTTGTTTCTTCTTCTTCTTCTTCTTCAATGTCTCATCTCGACTTGTCATGTTTTTTTCTCTTTTTACTATCTTACCTGCTCCTTTGTCCTCCTTCTGTAAGGATTCCATTTGTCTGTCTGAACAATGCTGCTTGTTGATATCATTCTTACATGGCTTGTCATGTTGTCTTATTTTGAAATAAGGCAACATCTAGAGTTACTCATTTTTCTTATCCTTATAGAGCTTAATTTTCTTAGTACTGCCAAATAGAACATTAGTCAGATTGGTATATATTTACATCCAATTTCAGCTTAGTAACCTAAAGTCAGAAAATAATCAAAGCATTCAACCAGGCTAGCTATTGGTAAATGTAATTTTTTTCTTTTTATTCCCTTTTGTAAATTCTGAGAATCAATTGAATGTTTTATTTCACCTGTGGTGTTCATTATTCTTTGCTGATTGTGATGTTAGAATTCTGATGGTTTCAATTGATTTTAGTATATTTGAAGGAACCTCTCACTGTACTGTCTGACATAATCTTTACATGATCAGTATTATTAGAAATGTTTTGACTTGTCGATTTTTCTTTCAGAAAATATTTCCTCTTCAGTGACTTAGAGCCATTTAACTATCCACTTCTTCCTTCTTGTTACAAAAATTTTTTTACCGTAAGCTATGACAAATCTTTGAATATTTTTTCTATATGGACTGGATGATGGTCCATTAATGTGATCATTGATAAATATTTGTCAAATATTAATTGGAACTTTTATGTAACTCAGATGTACAGTTGGAAATGTTACTGCTATAAGTGTAACAGCTTCTAATATTTTTGTAATAGATTTACTCAGGTGACAACTTTGTTTTGTGTATATATGTTTATATTCATCAAATATCCAAATATAGCCAATGGTGGTATTAGAACCAGCAACCAGACATTCTATTACAATTTATCATACAGACTTGTAACTTATACATTCTGAGTTATAATTCTCAGATTTTCATTTATATTCTGGTAGCATCTGTTTGTCTGCCAAGACCATGTATCTGCACGCACAGTCTTGCTTGAGTCTATGGGCACAGGCCTAGGCAAGGATGTATGTAAGATGGGCAGTTGCCCATTGCAGCACATCTACCCCCTCCACACACACCATCGTTCTCCAAGGGAAGGGCATTGGCCAATACAGTTTGGCATTACTGTCGTTGAAGGTGTTGAGAGAACGAGGCTGCAGACAACATTGAACTGCTTTAGGGACTAAAGTTCCTGATTTTGAATTCAGAGTTGTCCTCCTAGACTGGTTGCCTCCCAGGACTTGAGAGCCCAGTCTAACCTGCTATTTTACTCATTGCTGGGGTCATTTATATAAATAGCACTGTGCCTGCACCCCTGCACACTATACTTTTTGGTTACTCACCATTTAAAGTTGCATAATTTGTACTAGTCTGATCTCTTTAGAAACAGGGGTCAACCAAGTGTCTTTCAATACGCTCACTCACACACAGACACACACACACATAATTTCACTTGTAACTGTTTTCCTTCAATTTGTTATACTTGTTACTGCTATCATCCAGTTGTGTAATCATTTTTGCACATTTCAGTGTTAGATTCTTGTTGGGTCATATCAAGAATAAGAATTTTTATTGTCTCTCTGTTCACAATTTCATAAGTTCCTCTTGCCAGTCAACGCACAGGAGAATCTTTCCAGAACATTTATCCAATGTATAATTACCAAGTTGAATTCACCTGTCTTGTTATTGGGCTACTTTGGTAAAATAAAGTTTAGACACTTTTTATTTATTTTTCTGGCAAAGGTCATTACATAAATGCTCCCTTGAATAGATTCTGTCTAGTATGTATCCATTTTGCACCTGCCTGCAATCAAGGTTGAGACTAATTACATGGGCAAACTATTAAAACAAGCCTGGCAAATTATTCCTTTTAGTTTGTCTCTTCTTTTTAGAAACTGTCACCAAAATTGTCCAAATAGGTTTCTTCAATTTTCAAGTCAGTCTGGCTGGCTATGAATGTATAATGTGCACAGGCCACACCAGTGGGGCTAGAGGTCTGAAAATTAAAAAATTTCACTCATTTTGGCAAAAAACGTTTTTTTGTTGTTTTATTTTTTGTTTGTTTCTCCTGTATTTTTGTTTGGGTGTTTTATTTTTTTCACCCCCGCCCCCCTCTTCAAAAAGATTGTTAGTTAGAGGTTGGGTTCAATTTGCAATGTAAGTTTTTGCTGAATTGGTCCCTAGTTAGTTCCAGCTGATTTTTTGAAAATCCAGACTGTTTAGTGATTACTTCCCAATAAAAGGCAAGAGGAGAAACTTATTCATTGATCACCCCCAACATGGTATGCTGCCAAAAGACTATGGTCATGTGATGGTTTCCCTAAATACTGTTTCCTCTCCATCTGGAGGTTTCTATCATTTCCAAATTGGCATCTTTGTATTTGACGTTTCAAAAGGAAATCTTTGGTGCTATATGACTGTTGTAGATATCAGTGTGCCAGAAAATTATTTTTTGATTTTTACCCTTTTTTTTTTTTTTTTCCTGTATTTATTCTTAGGTATGTCTGTTGTCATTTTCTCATACTGTCTCTGTAATTTCCAGATATGTTTTGTTTTTTGTTGGTTTTTTTTTTTTTTTCTTCCAAGCTCCTACCCAACATATGCACACAAACACAAAGGCTTTGCTCAATTCAGGACTTGATATTAACCAATCATTCAGGCTGGGGAACCAGCTTTTCTGACTCCACCTGCTCTCTATCTATTTCTTCTAGACTTGTTCGAATTATCTCCCCCCTTTGTATCCTAATCTGGCAACTCTGGACTTTGATCTTTTTAGGAGCATCCATCCATTCTTACTGATGTGCACCACCACTACACACACACACACACACACACACACACACACACACACGCACACACAAACTGGGCACTGCCAAGAAGGATGGACATAATTGGTGCAGAGTCTTAACTTTTTTTTTTTTTTCTCCTTTTATCTCAAGAATAAAAATTACTGAAGTAAAGAAAATGCAAAATTTTATGATTTAATTCCTCTTATTTTATCCATAAAATTTTGTATCATGTTTTTGGTATATTTGATTAAAACAACGTTTTAAATTAAATTCTGAATTGTTGTTTTCATTGCTGCCTTTTGTGTTTGATTGATTTTATTGTTGCTTTACATATTCCGTGGCTTGTGCAATAAATACCCGCGTGGATCAATAATCCTGCAGCTGGCCACAAAGTTATTAGCTGAATTTTGATCTGAAATCTTCACTATACAATGTGATGTTTGTGATTACTATTCACTGATGAAGTAAGTGCATTGACTCGGAGATTCTTGAAAAATGAATATTTGTTGCATAGAAAAGATCCTTTTATTTTATTTATTTATTTATTTTTTTTTTTTATGATTCATTTACATATGATCATGCACTGGGGCGGGGGGTACCAAGAGTAGCACCCACCCGCAAAAGTTTTCCTTGCTGCTATAAACTAACTTCTCTCGAGTGCTTAATAAACAGCTAAGCTCATTTTCACAGTTTTTGACACTGCTTCTATTTCTCTTTAGAGAGGAAAGTGGCTCTTATCGTAATCTGTGTTTCTTGGAATTTCCAATGTTGAAAATACTTTATAATAAAATTTATCCACACGTAGAGCATTACAGAGACGCAGAGAAGACGTTGGGGCTGGTAAGTGGAGATTGAGCTTAATTTTCTTATTAATTCCATTTAGAGCTCTATTCAGGTTGGTTTCTTCTTCTTCTTCAATTTCTCATCTCGACTTGTCATGTTTTTTTCTCTTTTTACTATCTTACCTGCTCCTTTGTCCTCCTTATTGATCCGTAAGGATTCCATTTGTCTGAACAATGCTGCTTGTTGATATCATTCTTACATGGCTTGTCATGTTGTCTTATTTTGAAATAAGTCAACATCTAGAGTTACTCATTTTTCTTATCCTTATAGAGCTTAATTTTCTTAGTACTGCCATATAGAACATTAGTCAGATTGGTATATATTTACATCCAATTTCAGCTTAGTAACCTAAAGTCAGAAAATAATCAAAGCATTCAACCAGGCTAGCTATTGGTAAATGTAATTTTTTTCTTTTTATTCCCTTTTGTAAATTCTGAGAATCAATTGAATGTTTTATTTCACCTGTGGTGTTCATTATTCTTTGCTGATTGTGATGTTAGAATTCTGATGGTTTCAATTGATTTTAGTATATTTGAAGGAACCTTTCACTGTATTGCCTGATATAATCTTTACATGATCAGTATTATTAGAAATGTTTTGACTTGTTTTTTTTTTCATTTTGTAATGGCTATATACTTTCATTTTGCTAAAGCTACACTTCTCAGAATTTTTATTCATACTTCCTTTTTCTAAAAATAAACATGTATATTATATATTCTATGGTTCCTGAAGCTTCTGTAGCTATAATCTACCCACCCACATAGCATTGCAGATATGGTTACAAGTAGTTATTTCTGTTTAATATATATCTGCTAATTATGGAAATATTGATTCATTAATTATATCAACTCACTGCATTTATAAAAGATGCATAATTCTATCTAATACTAAAACTATGAAACTACCACTTCCTGTCAACCTTTGGTATATCAAGTGTCACATAGACAAAGAGACTGTATATTGTAATATGTCAACAACCAAGGGAGACTGATGTGAAAGAAATGGGGCCGAGGGGATAAATCCTTTGTTCTTTTTCCTTTTTTCCTTTTAAGGTACATGTTCAACCAACTATTTTGAAAAAAAGAATGGATGTGATCATTGAGAGAAAAGAAATCATTTATGGTATATTTGGAGCAACTATTTTAAGGCTGAGGTTTCAAGTTATAACTTGAGAAATTTCAAAAAAATCTATAATAAAAAAAAAAAAATATATATATATATATATATATATATATATATATATATATATATATATGTACAATTAAAAAAAAAGAAATAGAATTTAAAACTGAAAAGCTATTTAACAATCAATGTTTTTGTTGCCTTTGGTTACAGGTTTGTTGACTCCTATCACTTTTGAGTCTACCTTACGATAATAAAGTGTTTTTATTACTTTTTATAAATAGTTTATTGGAGTGTTATAAAAAAATTAACCATGTTCATGTGCTAATTTTTCTGTTTGTTAATGCTCAAATGGAATTATCTCATTGGTTCATTCACCTACTTATTATGACATAATAAAAGAATTGATCACAGATTGAATCTGATGGAAATGGGTTGAGACTGAAAAAAAAAAAAAAAAAAAGAGCCAGAATTAGGTTACTTGAATTACTAAAAACTAATAAAAATACGTAATGAGATAGCTTTAGACTTTTTAGTGCCAAACTATACAGAAATAACCCAGTCATTTTGGACAGGATATTGTGCATTCTTGGATGTGGAATTTCTGTGTAAATAGATATATCACTTGAATTCAGCCTTACTGACCATCCATTTCCGTTGTCCAGAGGTAGGATATCGGCCTCTGGGTCTGAAGTGAAGGTTTCAATTATACCTCGCGGTACTGGATGGGATAATGGAAAGTTAATAGCCACACTGAAGAGATGTAATACATCGAAACAGCTGTCTGACACAATTATATATATATATATATATATATTCTCAAATAGAATAAAATAAAAATGTGAAACGTTAAGAGATAGATAACAAGAAAAAATTATCTATTTATCAAACAAACAGAAAAAACATCTGCTATTACTGAAAAGTCATCGAAAGGCTTTTTGCTCTTCGTGCTCAATACGGAAAATATCGAAACAGCTTGGATAATTTCATTATTTTTTTTCTGTTCCTATAAATAAGTATGAGTAGAAAATGTGAATCATTAGCCATATATGCTTTTTGTTGGGCTGTGATCTCTATAAGAAGGTCTGAATTGAGAGAAATAGCAAGCACGTACAGATTAGTTAACATGAAATAGTTATGCAAGATTGAATGCTTATAGATGTTATTAATATTACGTTTAGTTGATGTTATTTTGACTGGTTTTAAAAAATGAGTTTTTGTCCACTTAGAAATAATTAATACTGTTTGATGGACTTAATGTTAGATACAGGTCCTCCAACAAGAAAACGAAAAATGATACCCCTTGAATAGTTTTTTTTTTTTTTTTTTTTTTTATCGAAGTCAGAAATACAAAAAAATAATCACTTACAAAAGGGCTAGTTTGAATTCTGCTATCCCCTTATCTATTTATTTTTCATCTGTTAATGCTTTCAAATTCTGCTTGAGCTAATGGTTTATTGCATTGAAAATGTAAACAGATATTTTTGTTGGTTTTTCAATTGAAATTTTCAAAAAACTAACTTTAATATGAACGGAAGATTAAGTCTGAAGGCAATCTGATCTCAGCTCGTCGCTGGTCTTGAATATATGGACACAAGCAGTCATTACTTCCTGACCTACAGCTGATTATTATTTCTTTTCCTGGAGACCCAGTGGCAAATTGTGACATTGACAAATGAGTCTTTTCTTCCAGTTAATTTGCTGTGTACAGGAACGTGTTGCCTTCATGATATTGTGAACGTATGAAGACTTGAACTTGATTTACGCTTTGAAGAAACTTGCTCAGTTTCCATGGTTCTCGCTCATTCTCTACCCTGAAACTTGACTGGTCTGACCAGTTTGGTAAGTCGGTGTGTCACCCCCAGTATTGCCAATGCTAAATTGACCTCAAAAAATGCCCCCCTAAAAAAAGCAATAAAACACTGTAAGCCTTTTTATGGGTATTTTTGATAGTTGAAAATGGCTGGAAGATAACGAAAGATTGGCAAAATGGTGCTAAAAGTAAAGGGGAATATTGCCAAAACATCATGGTGTCACCCGGGGCGGGTATGTGTGTGTCCAACCCCGCCGGTACGCCACTGGGTCGAACAAGAGTAGACACCTACATCTAGCTAAGACAAGGAATCTCCATGAAATCTTCAAAGGATGTAGAAATTAAGTTAACAACCACTTTAAGATTGCAAGCCTTTGGCAGAGCCAGCTCAACCTTCAAGAACAAGAAATTCCCATGAGTCCTGAAAACATCCTCCCGCAAGTCACCTATGGAGCTGAAACATGGAACCATTCCAAAAGATTGATCCTAAAACTGAGAAGCATGCTCAACATCACCAGACAGGTTTAGAAAGTATTGGCTCCGCGATGCCCTTGATAGAGAGGTCTGGCGAATCTTGGTTAAGGTCTATGTCATCGGATGCTGGAAGGCTGCTGCTGAGGATGATGATGCAGCAGCAACAACTTTCGGTTGTTTTTCGGGTTATTTCGTACGTAGTTTTGGGATCAAATACACGAACGGCACCCCGAAATTGATCGAACTAGAAAAGAACTCATTTCGAGTCTTCGCCGGATGAGGTCACCTCTACATCAACATTTGAACAAAAACGATTTGTTTAATTCATTTTGAATATTAATTAATTTTCAGTATTGGATGACGTAATGTCATACAATATCTCTGTTATCAATTTCGATTGGTTTTGAACTTCCTCTTATTTTTTTTTTTTTTACTTGCTTTTCATCTCAACTCTGACTACTGTTTCTGATTGTCCTCTTTGTCAGTTGCCGTATAAGTTAAAATGAAAGCAAAAACTAGCTAAATTGATTTATAAAAATGCGATTTGTTTTCATGAAGATACATCATGATATTAAATCAAAAGTTGCTGAATATTTTACTTCACCGACTCTTGCTTTGAACTCTGGAATTGGATACATGATACCTCAAGTTACTTACACCCGGATGATATTTTTAATGGTTTACAAACAAATTATTTACGTATGGATCGGCATAAATTTCGTTCCTGGGTAGGAAAGAAGTCATTTGGTGTAATTTTATAATTAGCCTTTTCCTATAAAATCTGACGTCTTATTTCTTGGCGAAATATATTTGTTGAAGAGAAATCTTTTCCATGAACATTTACACCCCAAAGCGCAGGAGAAAATGAAATCACCTCGAAAACATCAGATTTTTTTATTGTAGGAAAAAAGTATTTCTTATTTCAAATGTTGAAGCAATAGAGGTAAAACATGAGCGACATAACGGGTTAAAATAAAGAAGGAAAAAAGACCCGAAATTACGTTCCAGTAAGCAGAAGGAGAAATTATATCAATTAAAGACAAAATCTCAGAAGAGAAAGGAGAAAAGTCGACACAGAACATAAAAAAAACATACCGATTCAAATCGGTCTATCAGAGGAAATACCTAAGAAAACGAAGAAGTGTAAAAGAGTTGAAACGTCCCAAATGATGACAGGCCTGTTCCTCAGACGATGAAGAATTGTTTAGATAAAGGTCGTGTGAATGAATTTCTGACTGAGTAAAGAAATAAAGTCGAATCTTAAAAGGCCAAATTTGTTGAAGGGAAAAACAAGTGGAAAAATAAAGCCAGACTTGTTTCGAGGAGAAAAATAAAGGACGACTAGACTATCCTATGAATAAAGGGAAACATCATCATCATCATCATCATCAGTCTTTTAACGTCCGTCGTTGGACATAGATCTTCCCCAGGATTCGCCACAATTCTCTATCATGGGCGTCGTAGAGCCAGTACTTTCTGAATTTGTCCAGTTTATCTCTCCATCTTGTATTCTGTAGGCTTCGGTTGCGCATGTGATCGGTGGGGATCCATGTTGTGAGTTGTGATGTCCATCGGTTGTCTATGATTCTCGCAACATGACCAGTCCATTGCCATTTGAGTTTTCTATTAGATTCTATGATATCTCGGACACCCGTTTTCTTTCTGATATACTGTGCTGTCTTGTGATCTCTCCATGTGAGGTTGAGCATGATTCTCTCACTTGCTCGTTGCATGCTTCTCACTTTGCAGGTTTGCCTCTCGGTTAGGTTCCATGTTCCAGCTCCATAAGTGACTATCAGGAGGATGCATTGGTTGTACATCCGTCTTTTTAAGATTATTGGGATCTTCTTATTTTTTAAGGTTGAGCTTGCTCTGCCGAAGGCTAGCCATCCTAGGGTGATTCTTTGCTTGATTTCTTCTTTTATGTGTTTTCCTGCTCCCTCGGTATCCAGGAAAGATTAATCGCTGTCCTCTCGATCTGCCTTGGGTGATCCACAGATTTGCTTAAAGGGTCCCTTTTTCCGCAAGTGTATCATTCTTTATCCTTTGCTGGCCATTGCCCTTACTGTTGAGCGGTATCAAATCCAGATTTTCTCCACGCCGCCATGTTTACGACGGGCTTTCTCCCCGAAGTTTGGTTTGTTGTCGACGGCCTCTTTTGCCAGTTAGATGGCCCTCTCCTATGTGAGGTCCTTATAACATTCGTTCTGACGGATAGGTATCGGATAGACCCACAACTAACCTATCCCTAATGAGTTCCACTCTCTAGGCTCCATATTCACGATTCTTCGTGTGGGTGTTGAGAAAATATTCATGGACAAGTGTCTTTTAATCAAATATATTAATACATATCATAAAGATTCAAGGAGTCAGATTTCATAGAAAAAAGTAACTCAAGGTATTACGGATCCAATTCAAGTTTTTAAAACAATTGTCGGTGGAGTGAAATAGTTAACAACTTTGCATTTTTATTCATAATAATTTTTTTTTAAAGTATTTTTATGATTAATTTTGACAAGTTTTTACCTTCCTTTTAATTATTTAAAACAACGACTTTGTGGCGCAGTTGAAAACGTATAGTCCAAGTTAGATATGTGATAAAAAGCAACTAAAAAAGTTAAAAACTTGCAGAAATTAATTATAAAGATAATGTGTTATAATACCTTCAATATAGAAAATAGATTAATTATCAAGATTGATTAAACAAATTATTTTAATTTGTATCTTTGATTCATAGTTTGTGATTCTCTCTCTCTCACTCTCCCCCTTCTCTCTCTCTCTCTCTCTCTCTCTCTCTCTCTCTCTCTCTCTCTCTCTCTCTCTCTCGCAGTAATACCTTCAATGCATTGCTCTTGGCAACATTCTGATGTCTGTCTTCTTGGCATACTTAATTCTAAGATAATGGCTTATCTTATCTTGTTATATAAATAATATAGTTTCATTCACAACTGTCAACTAAACCTACCAACAATTGCCTCTTCGGTTTTCAAGCTGTATGTATGCATCACGCGTACAGGTCATACCATTGTAGCTAGAGAGATAAAAATTTAATCTTCATGATATCTAAAAAAATAAATAAATAATTTTTTCGTTCTGAAAATCCCACTCCAACCAAGCTCTTAGGTGCGGTCAATTTAAGTTTATGGTCCTTAGTTTGTGTCCGGTAGCATTCACGCTTATTTTGGGATGAAGGGTTGCTAACCTTATTTCTTTTCATTACCCACCTCTTTTTCGTTGATATTTCATTCCTGGGTTGTTATCTGTTTCAGCAACACACACACACACACACACACACCCACACACATACACCCACATGTAAGTATGCAATCGAAAGTGAATCATAATATTTCCCGTGCTACAGATGAATCAAATTGAAGTATGCGTCATCACTGATTTTCCTGGAAGGTTTTCTGGAGAAATGGAAAATGAGAACTGAAAGTTGTTGAAAATAAATTGAAACTATTAATAACAATTTCTTCATTGCAGAATACAACGAAGTAAGATCTTTTTCAGTCCTGGGAATCATTCGGAAATACGAAAAGTGAGTTTGAATTTTGTTTATTGTTTAAATCTACGTTAAAGCTTTCAAGTGAAAGTGATTATCGAACTAATTAGATAACTCAGTAATTATGCTTGTTTAAATGCTCTTCTTTCGTATGTTTCAGTATTCAAATCTCGGTATAACATGCAGTTCGTGTTTATAGATACTGTTTAATGTTCATCAACGATTTTTATTACGTAACTCGTTACTATGTGGGATCGAAGCTGAGTGTTCCCTGCCCTACAAAGGAAAGAGTTTTATTACCTATTCAAGGTGAATCTCTAATATGGGCTGAGGAAAAAAATTGATCAATCTCGGGGGCAGGTTCAAGAATCGATGATTGTTCAGAGGAGATTCGCAAAGAGAAACTGGAGGTAAGTTCAAATTACGAAACAAATGAAAGCAGAAAGCTTTATCATTTAAAAGAGTATTTTTTTTAATTAAGTCTAGCTACAAAGAATATAGTTTGGGGTTAGTGCTTTGGACTATGATTAGTGTTAAAGTTAAGTTAGTCTTAAAGTAAGTTTAGTGTGTAGGGTTATAGTAACGGTTGTGGTTACAATTAGCAAATGACGATTGAATATTTTTTCCATGTTTGCAAAACCAGAATGGAATTTTCCATTTCGTGAAAGGGGTAAGCTTGCTGCCTAATTCACGAAGTATTTATTTTACTTATATTTTCTTTGAGTGATTACTGTATCTACTCGTCTCAATCATTACTCGGCAATTTGTTTTGAATGTTGAAAAAATTAATATGTTTATATTCGGGATTTTTAAGTTGAAAATTACTAAACAACCTTTTAAAGTACGTTTACTACAGTTTATGGAATTTATCTAATAACAATCCTATCATACAAAATCTTATTTTTTAAAAGATTCAGTGTTTTTATTTAAATTTAATTTGATATTCTAAGAAAACATACAGAAAAGTCTCTCTCTCTTACACACACACACAGATCAAAAAATAAATCACAATATTTCCTGAACACTGAGAAATTAATTCAATGCTTGGCCATTTTTCAGCTTCTGTACTTTGAAATTCATAACGTCACTTTTTAAAAAATGACGGATTTTTTTTTCCAAATTTAGCCTAAAATTATCTGGAATAAAACATCTGAAGCTTACAACCGTTATTTTATTATTTCCTGTTTTGTTTTTTGTTTTTTTAGTAAAACGCAATTGCCAGGGTGATACCTTGTGGAAAAGTGGTTAAGCAATTTTGAGTTTGAACTTGCTCATCTCGGGACAGGCTGTGAAAAGTTTGGAAGAGCTGTACGATAATGATAGCCGTTTTTGTCTTCCATACTTGAAATTCGAAACGTTACTTTGTGTTAAGCACTTAGAATGCATTTCTGTACTTTAAAAAACTCCTTATTAGCGAGGTAATTATAGCATGTAAGCATCTCGAGTAAAATATCTAAATTTTACGACCGGTTTTTGGAGGTGGGGCGTAAAATGCAATCGTCAGGTGATATCTCGTCATAAGCAAGTTCTGATTATATACTGGACAGGATATCTCTCCTCGAGAAGCGTGTTTTCTTAGCTTACGTCATACAACCAAAGGATCGAATGAGTCTCATGCACCAATGGGATTGCGATTGTGAGTGAGTAATTTGAATAACAAATTTTTAAAAAGAGATACACCCACGATTTTCAGTTCCAGAAGTGGAAAAAAATCTCAGATGATCTGAATCGAAGTTCGGAATTTTCGTTGACACTATTTTCCATCATTTCTCATGTCGGGCACCAAGCAGTGACCTTCGATTTTTAAGGTCCGACTTCAATAAAATAGGTTGAACTCCATTTTGGGGGGTATTAAACTAAATTTCAAGCCTCCGGTTGTCCTAGTCTGTTCTGGGCCTACTGCGAGTTATTTCTATGGTCTGCACCATGAATCATCCACCCTATAGACAATACAATTAATTTTTATCTCTTATTCTGTGCGAAATTTGATTCTGCACTTCGTTCGAAATATCAATATCCACCCTGTTTGTGTCTACTCTCACAATTCGTTTTAGCAAGTTTCTGCACTCAATCTGTATGTTACGCATTGAAAGCGAGAAAAAAAAAAGATCATTTATGGTCAAGAATTACATCAAGCATCAGTGACAGAATAGGTCTATTATATTTGCAATATACTAAACTTGGTTCAGTCTTTTAGTCAGGCACGTGATTTTTTTTTTTATAAAATAGGATCGCAAGTAATTTTAGAACAGAAAGGCACTGCGAATTATTTCGCAATCGAAATGCATTGAAAATGAGACTAAAAGGCATTGCTCGGTCTCAGAAATTAGGACAAGGGTTACTGACAAAAGGGGAAATGTTGCTGATGATTTGGCAATGAAAACAGCAAAAAATGCACTCGAAATAAGGAAAAAAAAGGATCGATTGTCAATGATTGGTTAGGAAGTAATGCAAGCGTTACTAACAAATAGAGTAATTATGTTTACTATCTGAAAACTATCAGAAAACCCACATCACAGGTGTGATGGGGGGTTTCAAGCTAGTTTCTGTGGAAGGCCTGAATTGGCACTTTAGCCCCCAAAGGAGATCGATTCTGAACTTGCCTCCGTGCGTGTGCTTAAGCACACTGTTAAAAATGTGCGAGTGTGTATTGAGAGAGTCCAGGGCGTGTGTGTTAGCGTTGGCTGTTTAAGGTAGGGAAAAGGCACCAGTAAACGATTTTTTTTCTATTGGTCAATTTTGCAAAGCTTGTCTACAACTACGTCCGTGCATTTGATTTTTATATCGGCTTTTGACACGTCTTGTACAAATCTGGTTTTCCATTGTCGAAAGTATGGGATACCATTAACGAATGGTATGATTATTCGTTGGGAATTCTAGATACTGTTTATTGGCAGATATCCAGATGTTCCTACAAATTGAAAAGTGCTATGATAAAAAGAGGAGCCTGGTGTTGAGACAAGTATAAAGTTTAAAAGGAGTTATGGTTATTAAGATGAGGCATTATATTGAGAAAAGAGGACTTATATCGAGAAAAGGGGAATAATGTTAAAAGGGGGGTGATGTTAAAAAATGGAGTAGATAGTTAAAAGGGCGTTCGAGACGTGGAAGGTAATGTTAAAAAACATGGGATGATTTTCAGGGGTGGGAGAACAATGGTAAGAAAGGGAAAGTTCTCCCTCAATTTTGATCAATAAAAGTTGAAAATGTTTACCCTTCGATTTTTGCCCCGAAAAAGTTGGAAAAGAAAAAATTCTGACCACTAAAAGAGAAAAAAGAGGCCCCACTCGGACAACCTGAGATGAAAAAACAAATTTATCCTCGATTTTGACCTCAGAAGTGAGGAAAAAAAAACAACTTCCTACTCGATGTCAACTCCTAAAAGTGAAAAAAGCGATTTTGTCTTCGAAAGTTGTAAAAAATCCTTTACAGTTCTAACCCCCTAAAGTGATAACAATTTCTCACTTCATTTTGACCCCTAAAAATGGAAAAACAATTTACCCCCGATTTTGTCTCCTGAAACTGAAAAAAATCTTCCTCCTCGATTTTGACCCTTAAAAGAGAGAAAAATCTCCTCCTCGATTTTGACCTCTGAAAGTAAAAAAAAAACAAACTTTCATCTTGTTTTTGACCCCAAAAGATTTTCACTATTAGAATGAGAAAAAAAAGAACGAAAAATTAAAACAACGATTTAGGTAATGAAAGCTGGAGGAGAAAAATTACAGAAGAAAGTAATATGACAGAGGGAAAAAATGATTTCCTGGTTTATAAGGAATGTCATTCACAAAAAAAAAAACACACAAAAAAAACACAGATTGAATAGAAGCAAAAGTAATTCTTCCTATAGAACACAGAAAATTGGAACTGAGCCATTTTGATATCTTTCACAAGAAAAAAAAACATGAAGAAAGGGATGTTAAATAGTGTTCATTTGTGTTAGATTGAACGGGGAGGGATGCGTTAGATATCTGTGTACGAAGCTATCACGCAGTAATACGTTGCTACAGATGGGTAGGAAATCAGCAAAGCTGAACAAATAAAATGTTCTCAAACCAATTACACCTGTGTCCAGTTGTTCTTTTTAATACATGCTGACTCATTTCAATTTCAGGTTTAACTGATGGTCAACAGTAAGAGAAAGATTTTGCCAAGAAATAAAAGTTATTGTTCTCTAAATGCGCTGCGCTTTTTATACGACCTATACGTTGAAGTTTTAGGTTGCTTAGAGACGGTCATGTCATCCGACTCTCTGCAGGTGGTCCAATGGACCAGATATGTCAGTGACGTTATCGGGTCGAGTTTATTTATCCAAATTTTATATTCGAAATCGAAGATATAAAAATACAAAGAAAAGTACAAATGTAGATCAGTTCAGTGGAAATATACAAACCGCAAAATCTGGATGTGACACGGAGTCAGGGGGAGGGGCTCGGTCGTTGCTAGTCTCAATCCTTAATCATTTGCTTGACAATTTTATTACATGCTTGTCCATTCATTGGTTATCAGCAATTCTTACAACATGACCTGCCCATCGCCATTTAAGTTTTCTAATAGATTCTATGATACCTCGGACTTTCGTTTTCTTCCAGGTATAATGTGCTATCTTGTGATCTCTGAATGTGGGATTGAGCATACTCTTTATTCACTCTCCCACCAGGGCAAAATAGGAGCAATCCATCAAAAAACAGCTCCAGCCGACGCGATTTTGCTTACTAAGCATCCGTGGTTGCTAAAGCAACCGCAGTCACGAAAGCGTCAGGACAATCCTGACCTGTTCCTTTGAGTGCAATGGAACAGTGCTGCCCCAGGACCGTATTTATTTACGGTCCCACCACTGCAAAATGTGACACAAGGTCGAGGCTTTACGTGGGGAAAATAGGAGACACCCTTCCAAAAATGGCTCTAGCCAATGCAGCTTCGGTTTGATATGCAACCAAAGCAACCTCCGCCACGAAAGCGTCCGGACAAGTCCCGACCTTCTCCGTTAAGTGCAGTGGAGCAGTGCTGCCCTGGGGCAACGGATCCCCCGCAGGGATCTGGAAGGTTCTCGATGCCCGTAGCAGTGCGCAGCCTCAGTAAAACCTCATTAGCTCCACGTTTCAGCTCTCTATCGGGAGAATGCATTGGTTGTATATTCTTCTTCTTAGGATTATTGGGATCGTCTTGTTTTTGAAGGTTGAGCTTGTTTTGCCGAAAACTTACCATCCTAGGGTGATTTCTCGCTTGATTTCTTCTTTTGTGGGTTTCATAGAGATTCGTTGTCCAAGGTAGATGTAGTAGTCTACTTCCTTGAGTTTTGCATCTTCAATTTGACAGTTATGTCCTCATTCTCGAAGTGATTGTTGCAGATGACTTTTTTTTTTACTGATTTCATGTGTACGCCAACATTTTTTTTTTGCTTTCTTCGTTTAGTTCATCTAGCATTCATGTCATGTAGGTTCTCTGCGAAAAGGACGAAGTCGTCTGCAAATCTACAGTTGCTCAGATATTCATCGTCTATTTTGATTCCTCCATCCTCCCAGTCCAGGTTTCAGAAGATCATCTCGAGGCAGGCTGTGAGGAGTTTGGGTGAGCTGGTATTACCTTGTCTTACTCCTTTTTGGAGCTGGAAGAGACAATCTATGGACATCACGACTCACAAAACGGAACCCCACAGATCACATGTGAAACCGAGGCCTACAGAATACAAGATGGGGAGATAAACTAGACAAATTTAGAAAATATTGGCCCTGGGACGCCCATGACAGAGAAACGTAGCGGATCCTGGGGAAGGTCTATGTCCTACGATGGACGTTAAAAGACTGATGATGATGATGATGATAATTCCGTTCATTCGTCAATTTCTGTACTCCTTTCACTTTGGAGGCCTAGGTTTCTCCACCTAATGAATAATGGTGAGATAATTACTGGTGAGTATGATGAAAATGAAGGATGGGGTTGAGAGAAAACCGGAGGGGGAGGCGACCATGGATTTCAGAGAGGCACGGCGGCCTCACTTTCTTATGCCGGAAATCAGTGCCAAGAGACCGGATAAATGAATCGTAGGAGACGGAAATGAGAAAGTCTTTGAGAACTTTCCGTCAGACATCAACTGCAGGGCTACCAAAATATAGGTCCGCCACAGGGCACTGTTACTCAATATATACTTACATATCCTCAAGATAATCTTTGTATATTTTATGTTTTTAGGATTTGAACATGACTGGGGCAAAGCACTTCTCCTTTGTGGTGTTTTTCGGCTTCATCGTAAGTATTCAACACGGATTGACATTCTATCACAATTCTTCTTGCTGACTGTGTGTGATGAATCAAAGAAGACACAAAGAATTTTTAAGGAAATACTAAGCATTGAACTACGCTGGTAGCGAAGGGTTTGTGTGTCCCAGTACTCCTAGCCACGCCGTTTTATCTCTAGACTTGAAAATTGGCATCAGTACTCCACTTCACCCTTTCTAAAGATTTTCTTTTCTGGAGGAGGGTAACGTATTTTGGGGCCTTATTTTGACGGGTTTACTAACAACATATAGGTTATCGTGAATCTATATCTTTTAAACTTTATTTCAGATGTTTCCCATTGGAAACAATATTTTCTTAACATACCCCATCCTATTTTTCAGATTTATATTCTTATATATATATATATATATATATATATATATATATATATATATATATATATATATATATATATATATATATATTATAATGCGTTTGTCGAGGTCTGTAGGCATCTGTATGTTAGAAGATAAAAAAATCAAGGCTGCTTATTTTCAAATTCTGCGACCCTTAAAGTAAGCAACATGGATCAGAAATTTGAGAAAAAAAATTTCTGACGAGATTTGAACTCAAATAATCTATATTTGAGAGTCTGTCTAACCAGTACAGTGCATTATTGGTCGGGCTTCGGAATCAGATAATGAAAAATGTAGCTATATGACTAATCGTGAATGATGTCTGCCTCTGTAAAATACGATCCTGCAGCTCCACAATGTCCATGAGGCCATATCCACTGAAATGTAATTAATTATAAAGACACACACACACACACACACACACACACATACAAACATAGATTCATTAAAATCCACATTCCGTCTCTTTTAACACGATAGTAAGTATTTAAGAAATGGTCATGAGAATCTGGGTTGAGAGCTGTTATTTGGCCTTTTCATTACTGGCAGGCTGTTTAGCAAAATGGCATGTGAATCGCTACATTGAAGCAGCTACCCTATCAGTGGTAGGTTCGATTCATATAGTTGCTCCGTTTTCTTTCAATTGTTCATTCCATTTACATTGTCTGAATTGATTGATATATCAACCATGTAACGACGAAAGATCATTTCGAACAAGTTTCTATAAAATACAACGGAATTTATAATTCATGTGTACTGATGAAAGTGAGAGTTGGAAGGCGAAGAGAAAAACTTAAGATAAAGCTGATGTTATATCTCAATTCTTATAAATTTATCCAATGAGCATGTTTTGATACATTTCGACGGTTGCTAGCCATCTTTTTCAGAGAAAGACTTGCAGCGTTTCACAGGAAAAATTTCGACGTTTAAATTTGAGATCGAGGAAAGAAATGGAGATATTTCTGTGTTGTTCAGTAGGAGCAGGAGGGGATGTATTCGTATCTGTGAGAGTCAAGTTTAGTTTGAAATGAGAAAGGTCTGTAACATGCAATTATAATCATAATTTGAATCGTTAGAATTGAAATTCACCTGACGAATGCGGACTACTTTTAGCTGCTTGCAAGAAACTGATAATCGTGAAATGAATTCAACGTAACTCATAATTATTATCATATATACATAGTCCTTCAAGTTTATTGCTTATTACATCTTTCTTTAAAACTAAAAAGATGTTATTGCTTTATTGCAGCTTTATTTATCAGGTGTCTTTTCAAACCCAGCAGGTAAGTAGTCATTTGAATTTTTTTGCAATGTTTTAAAGCTTTCTAATTATTTTTTTAAAACCATGCCAACTCCAGCTGATTCTTGATACTAATATTATATTCTGCAAACTTAAGCCATGCAATTTATAAACTTTTACTGACCAATGACACTAGATATCACCAATACCGATAATGACCCAATTGATGCCTTCTATTTCATTTTCAGCTAAGTTAGATGCATTTCTGTTGTAGGTGCTTATTTATGATATTGTTTTCTTGGTAACGTTCTTGAAGTTCCATTTTAGTGGTCGCCTGTGGAGCATATAACCCTCAATCAAAAAAAAAAAAAAAAAAAATATGCGACTGGCTCCTATGAACGGTTGTTCTCTCAGTGTGTTTGGGTAGTCACTCTTTGAGCACATCACCCTCACCCAAAGCAAGTGATGCAAGTGAGCCGCAAACCCAGCAGGAACGGCCTGTATGTTTTTGATCGATTTAACCGTAGGGAGTCTTAGGCCATACCTTGCCACACTGGTTTATTGCAATTTGGAAGTGGGTCTGGTGGATTGGTTACAACTGATTTCAGTCGGAGTAGCCTCAGAGCTTCACCTCCGCTCAGTAAACATTGTATCCCCTGATTTGTGAGAGAAGACATTAATGTGCACAGCTTTTTGAGAGATAACAGAATGCTTGAGTATTTAACATTTCCTTGCGTTACTGTAAATGTGGATTCTATAGTAGGTGGATGGTATTTGTCTGTTCATACCTTTCTCTTACACCATCGAAGTTTTAACTTGGAAGGAGTCGACATTTATTTCAGGACAAAAGATAAAGTAGTCCTATGTTGTACAGAATCCAAAAGTTACATGTAATACATGTAAGTATGTGAGTAATACATTGGTAAGATATCTCAAAGACTCACCTATGATGATTCTATCCAAAGCTGAGTAGATAATATAGCCTGATGTAACGGATCCTTTATTTCCATACGAAATTTATGACAAAAATAAGCATTAGCTTCAGCTACAAACCCCTAAATCAAGGTCCTATATACAAGACGTCACTTCCCCTAGTTCACTATTAATTACTATAACTATTTAACATAGAGCTCCTACCTTTCGCTTAGAAGCTATCTTTAATCTTTCTCTTCTACTTAGATACAAGTTTACACTGGCCCTTCAATCACTGACCCAATCTCCTAATCTAAATAGGCCTTTTCACGATCGATCTTATTAATGTCTGCTTACAAGTATTTTCTTCCAGTCTTCAACATTTTCGGTGACGTCAGCGCGTGGTGGGAAAAAAACAAATTATGTTGTGATAAATTCCTCACCAACTACCCAATCTTGTCGCCACCAAAAACCAACAGCTATAGCTAATCTCCCTCTGTCACTACAAGAACCAACTATTACTAGTATTCAAAACTAGCATTTCCACACGAAATTATCCACACTCTGTATTGTCTAAGAGACTCAAATTTTTTCTTCACCCCCTTTTTTTACCTTTATGGCCCCTGTAAATGACTGTTTCTATCCATAACAATGCTACAAAGTTGTTCTGGTTTGAGTTGGTGTTTTAATGGGGAGACTCGGAGAGGAACTAATGGAGTTAAAGAATAAAAATCTCCTTCACAGCTAAGGAAAAGAAGCGAGAAAACAAAGCCAAGTTAGCTTTCTTATCCTTAAAGAACTCCTAGACAATGTTTTAGGATTCAAAGCTATCTCCGCTCGCGTAACTAGTGTCACTGTATAACTCTCAAAGAGGTACAAACGGAACATCATTCAAGTCTATGCTCTCACTTCACAGCTAACAAAGACAATGGAGTGAAAAGGGAAGAATACCAGAACACCCTGCTCTCCGTTTAATCGGGTCGGTGATCGCCATGACATTGATTCAATATGAGCTTTACTTCCTTTTTATCTTTTCTCGTTTGATATGTAAGAAACCGTGAACCAAAACTGTCAACCAAGACTGTCAACATACGTTTCTTCAGTTTTCAAGTTGGTCCGGTTGGCTGACTATGTATGCATCGATGGAGCTAGAGGGCTGAAAATTTAAACATTTACTGATTAAGTCCACAAAATTTTCTCTTTTTGTTCTTTTAGAAAAAATCCCCCTCTTAAAAGGTATTTAATGAGGGCTCATTTTTTTATGTAATGCTAAATTGGTCCTAATATGTACTCAGCTGCGTTAATGCTTATTTATTATTGTTGTTGTTGTTTTTTAATGAAAATTCAAACTTTTTAGGCGGGAGGGGTAACTTATTCACTCATCACCCCTTTTTTCATTTTTCTTGTAATTGATCACCCCCAACAAAGCATGCAGCTAAAAGACGTTTGTCGCGTGACATTTTCTACAAGACCTGTTTTATATGTCTTTTCAAGCCTTTATTTATGATTTTGTTATTTCATTCATTAACCCTTTTCGATTAAGAAAAGCGTCTTGGAGAATTATGCGGCTACCAAAGAGAATGTCTGGACCCAAATGCAAAATGCATTGGCCAGGTGACACGTGCGTCATTATTTGAAAAAGCCGTTAACAATGGGAAATACCGTTGTGAATGTAAAAGAAATTACACTGAAATAAACGGTAAATGTCAAGGTGAGTCCTCTTCCACAAAGTTAAGGAGAGAGAAAATAACTCATTTTTTAAAAATGCATCTAAACGAATATATATGAACATGGTTCGTTGGTCTGTCTGTTAGTCAGTCAGAGTGTCCTCAGTATTTTCGAAACCAATCTTTGGATCATGGTAGAAATAATCTTTTTAGTCAAGCATCTTTACTGTAATCTAACTTAGAGAATTAAACTAAATAGGAACATGTCTTTATGGTCAGGTGTAATTACGTCATTCAGAGAAGAGAGAAAAGAGTTTGTCAGGACTCAAGCGTGAAATGAAAAGGTCAGGTTATATCTAAGTCATTCTTTTGAAAGAATCGTAAACACTGATAAATATCAGAGTGAATCTGAAAGATTTTACAACGTAGGAGACGGTAAATATCAAGGTGTGTCCTCTTTAGAAATAAACTTTTTAGTTTCACCTGGCTTTAACTAAATCTGATCCAGGCTTTATAGCCACTTGTAATAACATCATTCCGAGAACTAAAAGTAAAATTCTCTGACGTCATAAAAATTCCTGGAACAAAACGATCAGCTGAGTCAGACGTTATATCTTTAGGAAGTTATTTTTTACTTGACTTCATATTGAATGTAAATCTTCTTGGCCTGTCACCGAAAAGTGATGTAAAAACGAGACTTTTTACATCGTAGCAATGGCAGGTGGGAACGGGGACAATTCATTGGAATCATATCCTTGTTTTACTATGATTTAGAAAAAAATTTCTTTCTGAACATTGACCCAGTTTCATTTCCTAATTTTGATATTTGACCCTGATATGGTCCAATTCACCCAGCTGCTGCAATGAGGACACATAACAATGTTTTCAGATAAGAGCCGCCGTACACGTATCGAGTGGCCTCCGTCGTTTAATCCTGCTTCATGAATATATGATCTCCACATAATGGAATAATCGAGTTTAGGTAAAAGGAACACTACGTTGGAGCAGCAACCCTATTCATTGCAGGTTCGATCCCTGCAGCAGCCCCATTCTCTTTAAATTGTTTTATTCTGCTCACGTTATCTAGGCCAAATGATGTATTCACCGTATGATATCGGAAGTCATTTCAATATAATATAACGTAATGTACAATCATTCTACCGGATCATATATCCATTTCTTAATATCACACACACACACACACACACACATATATATATGTATATTCAATGTCTGGATAAGATTTTGCTTAAGGTAACGCACAATAAAACTAACCGATCCGACGAAACTTACTTTTTGGAAAACATGGTAATGGAATAAATTACACAAATCTTTCTCTACCTTGCCATTACTAATATCACACATATATGTATATGTATAAAATCTATCTTATCGGTCATTATACCTGGGCCTGATGTTTTTTTATGCTATAGAAATTTAAATGCTCATCGTGACAAAATTAATCATTACAAGGTCTGTTTTATTGACTTATTGTTATTTACTTTTAATTATCTTTTTTGAAATATGGAGCAGTATATATTTCTGACAAGTCCCCCCCCCCAGGAACAAAAAGAAATATATATGCACACACACGTACACACACACACACACACACACACACACACACACACACACACACACACATATATATATATATATATATATATATATATATATATATATATATATATTCTGATTTTGCCTGTCATATAACGGTTTTCCAATGTTGGGAATGTACTTTTGCCACCGTGCATAATATTAGGTTCTGTCCCTTTTTAATCATTACTATAACAGCTGTCCCACACGATACACGTAGATAGCTGAAATTTCATCACACATGGATAAGGTAAGCTCTAGGACTCTATATCCACATGTCCCTCCCCACTCAAAAAAAAATCATGCCTAATATTTTGATGACTTTCTGTAAAGTTTTAATGATTTACGTAAATGTTTGTGCATGTGAACGTGTGTGTATGCGTGTGTGCGTGTACCTGTGTGTATGTGTGGGTCTGAGATGAAGAGGGAACGAACGGAGAGAAAAAGAGAGAGAGAGAGAAAGAGATGGATGGATGTCGAAGTGCTTAAAATAAAACAACTGCCATTTCTTTTTGTATGCAGAAAGTACTGTCCTACTTTATTTGTCCATCTTCTTGGTCATCATGATGATTCTTATATTGGTAAGTTATTTTTTTTGCCTGAAATTCATTCTTTAAAAGCACTAACCATTATGAATATAAAGGTTTGCTGTTTACTCTGTTTAACGATCCCATTCTCCGCATCTGTAACCATTAATCTGTTTGCTTGCTGAAGTCGAGAGATAGCTTGAGCTTAGTAGCGAGAAAACGATTGAATATTCTTAAATCAAATTATTCAGATGAATGTAAATTGCTGTCAAAACTAATTCAATCGATTACAACACCCAAGAATAAAAGTAAACTCACCATCACAGTAAATAATTGAACAACCATATTCATGAACAAAAAAATCCATCGAAAAAGAATTATGGTCAGAATAAATTCTATTTATGACATCACAGGCGAAAAACATAAAATAAAGCGAAAATGATTTAGAAACGTCTAGATGTTATAAATAAAAAATTAGAATGAGACCACAACAGATATAAAAAATCATTTTAGTGTAAAAAGATCTTTCTTTGTGAGATAAAAATCATAGCCATATAGGCGAAATTTCTTACATACAAAATCGAAATTTCACCCCATATTTCATTTTGAAAATTAATAAATAAAATTCAAATAGGGAAATGTTGGATTTTTAAAAGTCTCTTCAGATACATGAGAGACCCTGTATGAATGCTGAGTTGAGATCACTAGTTTGTATAGACCGCTAAGATATTTGCGTGACTGATTGCTTGGTACTCTGTGTCTTGACACACTTTTGGGAATATACCAACAGGCTAATTTGGGAATCAGTTATTGGACAAAAATGAAGGAAGCTGGGTGTATCAAGCAACATTAAGAAGGCACCGTACTGAAGCTTGTGAAGAAATATAGAGAAGTAGATCCTAGAATCAACAATTACAAGAACCTATTCACCACTGATATGTTGATGAGTCAGCTATTCGTTGGATGCTGAAGGTAATGAAAAAAAAAGCACCATAGGATTGGTTGGTGGGAACAATTTTCTTAGATGCAGAGTTAAGACGTGGCTTGAAGTGATAGCTGCATGGTACATAGTTGTAGACAGAAAGATATCTATGAGTATACCGAAAGGTCAAGGCGTAGCTATGAGAAACAGCTTGGTCTAGCTGTTTCAGGTGAATTTCATTGTCAATTTACTCCGTGCAGCTGTATTCAATGCCTTAGTGGCTCCAGCAAAAGGTTTGTGAAATCTTATTAGCCACTGGAACTCGCTATTTCCAACTCATCTTTTTGTAAACGAGATTCATTTTTGGTGTCCCTTGGACTCTTACTACGTTACACGCTGAGGATCAGACGGGGGTCATTATGCAAGTATTTCAATTAAACTCAAAAGTGCATGCACTTATCCATGAACAGCCATCTCCCATATACCGGATGTTTTAAACACAGTGCTACTGCCTTATGTGTATAAACCTTTTGCTCATTTTTCTTGTTTTTTTTTCGTCAATGAGTATGCATTTGAACACAATTGTCCTTGATATATATATATATATATATATATATATATATATATATATACTGTATGCATTTATTTGTACATTTACAATTTGAGAAATAGTGAAGTATTTGTTTATCAGAAGGTCTACAGTACTATCTATGGTTTGGGCTCTCAAAATTGAATGTTGGAAGGACTCTTGCAAGTAGTGCACTAAAGACGTAGTTTCCACCATCTCCTTTACAGTTGTACTCCGGAAGATATGATGGGAACTAAGCCTTGAGGTAAGTAATTATTCTCATTACTCACCCTTGCACCTAGTATCGATTATATCCTTCAAAGTACTCCTGAAAGGGAAATGGTGGAAAGTACGTGATGCTACTTGCAAGAGTCCTTACTACATCCAATTTGCCAGTGCTGTTCAAATTACCCCAACTTCTGGATCATCATTATCATCATCATCATCATCATCAGTCTTTAAGCGTCCGTCGTTGGACATAGACCTTCCCCAGGATTTGCCACACTTCTCTATCATGGGCGTCACAGAGCCAGTACTTCCTGAACTTGTCTAGCTCGTCTCTCCATCTAACATTTTGCCGGCCTCGGTTGTGCATGTGGTCTCGGGGAATCCATGTTGTGAGTCGTGATGTCCATCGATTGTCTGCCATTCTTGCAACATGGCCAGCCCACCGCCATTTGAGATTTTTTATGGATTCTATGATGTCTCTAACTCTTGTCTTTTCCCGGATGTACTGTGCTGTTTTGTGGTCTCTCCATGTGAGGCCCAGCATTATTCTTTCATGTGCACGTTGCATGGTTCTCAGCTTACGGGTCTATCTCTTGGTTAAGTTCCATGTTTCAGCTCCATAAGTGACTATTGGGAGGATGCATTGGTTATACACCCTTCTCTTTAGGATTAATGGGATGGAAGGTGCTAAGTGAAAAGATCCATTTCATGGTAATCCTTATTCGTTAGGTCCTAAAATACGACGGCATGAAGTTATCCCCGTTGATGGCCAAAATTGGCTAGATTTTTCATTTCTAATCAACTTTGTTGCCAAAAACTTCAAATCTAGGATATCCTATCAAATTGAATGAATTGGGTAGTGTACATGATATTTTAGTTCCAATAATAACCAGAAATGATTCTCATGTATTTCATTGGTTAATTTACCTTCCTATTCAGACGTAACAATAAAGTTTTGACATGCAGAGTAGTTCCCCTTTGCTCATGGCTGCAGCTAAAGATTTTGGGACTTGGTTCCTCCAACATCTTGTGAGATTATTTGAATAATATCTATACATATGCAGGATATGAACTTCTATGCATAAAGTATATACGAAGCCCTTACATGGGGACTCAAGGACGTTTTGAAATAGCTGCTCCGTACACCCCTCCATCAATTACGCCTCTGCTCCCGCATTTCATACTTATTTTTTGGGTGGGGGCGGGTCCGTTCACTTCTGACCCCTTAATAGAGGTGAGGGTAATCTCTCTTCATTTTTGACTCCTTAAAGCTGGGAGGACTCTCCAATTACTTCTGACTCTTTTAAAGGGAGAAAAATGTCTCCTTTCTCTTGTGACCTTTTGAAGAGAAGGAAAAGTTTATCCCTTGAAACGTTGAAAAGGTTTCTCTTCATTTTTGACCGCTTCAGATCGGTTGAAAAGCCTCCTGTTAAAAAAAGATCTCTGCTCACTTTTGACCCTTCAAGTGGGGTTGTTCCCTTCACTTTATAAACATATCAAATTGAAAGGTTTAAATATTAAACAGGAAGTAAAGTCCCACTTTGGTCATTATGGTTACATTGTCAATAGAATACCCCTCTAAAACCCTTGAGTTCTTATATACGGATAGCTGAAGAACCTGTCGATGTCAGGTGAAATATTTCTCGTGTAGAAAGATTCTAAAAAATACTAAAATTCTCAAACATATAAAAAAAAGAATTCTCTTCATTTTTGATCCCTTATCGAAGAAAAAATAATCTTCATCTCACTTCTGACCCCTTAAAGGCGAAAAAAAAATTACTTTCTGTTATTTTGATTGGAGGAAGGGGAAATAGTCACCTTTCACTTTTGAATTGGAGGCTGGGGAGTCTCCCATTGATACTAACTCTTAAAGGGAGGATGTCTCCCTTCACCTCCAAGCTCTTGAAATGGCGTAGAAGTTTCCCTACACTTTTGACCTCTTGATGAATTGATGTTTCTCCAAACTTTTGACCCCTTTAGGGGATAAAAGTTTCCTCTACACTTTTGACCCCTTACGGGAAGTGATGGTTCGAAGTTTATCCATACTTTTGACCCCCTGAAGTTCTGGAAGTCTCTTTACACTTTTCAACTCTTAAGGGGTGGGAGTTACCGGCTCTTTTGACCCCTTCAACCGTGCAAAAGTATCCGTTCATTTTTGATCCCTCAAAAGAGAGGAAAAAGTTTCCAGATCTGTTTTTGGCCCCCTGAAGGGAGCAAAAGTCTGTTTTTGACTCTTCCAAAGGAGGAAAATTGATAAATTAAAATAGAAAAAAACTCTCCTGTCTAAAATTGTTAAAGCATTTTTTTTAAAATTCATGTTCCTCTATGACTTCTGGCTATGCAGGGGTTGGGTGGAGTATGCATTCACTTGATAACCATTAAAAAACTTATGTGTAAACGTATACATTGAGAGAATAGGTGTATGGCCAGAAAGTATGTTCGCTTTGGTATTATAGTCACATTTCAAATAACCTCCGCCAAAAACCCTCAATGATTAATTTCTGTCAAAAGTTTTTATATTACCCCTCACCCAAAGATCTGGTCCATTAAGTAAGGATGCCAAATTAGTGTGGGCTGCATCCACGTTTTGGTGCTTTTCATAGCGTGACACAAAAACAGATACCTCCCCCTTGAATTCGTAATAACTGTTTCTTGAAATTTCTGAAAACATTGCAAAATGGACTATTTGAATTAAAGGGAGAATACTTCTGAAGTGATTTCTCAAAGCTTACTTCCCTTGTATTCAATAGGTCTATAAATTGTGGAAGCATCGTTTGGGCTCTGTGCTGGTCTACGCAGCAGCAGCAGCAGCAGTAGCAGCAGCAGTAGCAGCAGCAGCAGCAGCAAGCGCAGGAGCAGGAGCAGCAGCAGCAGCAGCAGTAGCAGCAGCAGCAGCAGTAGCAGCAGCAGCAGGATTAGGAGCAGCAGTAGGGGCAGTAGCAGCAGCAGCAGTAGGGGCAGGAGCAGCAGCAGTAGCAGCAGCAGCAGCAGCAACAGCAGCAGCAGTAGCAGCAACAGCAGCAGCAATAATAATAACAGCAATTTTGGTTGCATGAAGTAATTAAAATTACGTTGGCAAGTTCGGAAATAAAGTACGGAAAGAGAGAGATGAAGACCTTGTAAATTTAGCAACTGCGAAAGGGTTCGAAATCACAAACATCTTTGTCATAACCGTTCTACATCCATGTACAGCCAATAAACATCGGGATATGAGATATGTTATTGATTGTTTTTGCTTCTTTCTGAATAAAGAGCGCAGTCTACGTCACGTTTTTATCACCGTGGATTGTGTAGGGGAAAATGAATGGAAAATATTCTTTTATTACGTCGAGAAGTATTTTTACCATTGATGAATAATCATACAAACAGACCCCCCCATCTGATTTGAAACTCCTTAAAACATATTTTGGATGGTAGTTTTCAAGGAATAATTTGCTAAAAACGCACCCCAGGGATCACATCCGTACCCACAGAAAATTTTATGGATTTATATCGAATAGTTTTTGTAATGAGCGAGGACTGACAAATAGACTGACATATAAATAGACAGACTGGCGGACTTTTGCCAAATTATTTTGAGATGAGGGAATTAAGAAAAATATAAGTTTTTTTTTCTAAAGTCTCT
>OY735228.1:41236261-41278761 GCA_963457665.1 Thysanoteuthis rhombus | reverse complement strand
TGGCAACAACAAAAACAACAAAAAGGAAGCGTTCAATTGCCAGGAAATCTTTTTTATATCAATAACTCTTCTCGAAACTAGAAACAAAAAAAAAACAACCAACCACAGTATGGAGATTATCTCTACTAAGGGAGGTAACTCCTACATTTTTTTTCAAGAGTTATTGTAACTGTATTGTCATTCGCAACCCATCCATTCTCTGAGACTGAGCGCGTGAAGAAGTGGTTCGTAAGCTTTTTTTTGTCTGTTTCATGCCCCCCTACCCCAGGAAGCTAATAAGTTTCGATACCCCCTTAATATGAAAGAGACAATTTATCTATATACCATGTCACGAATTCTTTGTTTAGGGTACTCTGACACATGAACTTTGGACCACTTCGTAAAATTTCTAATGTGTTAAATTTAGTAAAAACGTAACAACCTGATCGCTTCTGTATCTCACAAAGTAAATGAGATGTTCATTAGTTACTTTCGAATCTATTGTAAAATTAATAAAGAATAATGTAATTAGGAATTAATTAGTTAATCTTTAACGCAACTCAGATTTGAGCCACAGAACGCTTTCCCGCTATTCACACACAAATTTCTTGTTTTTGAATCTCTTTAGCTATTTTACATTCGAAAACACTCGGAAATAAAGCAATGATACAACCACATATGGGTTGTTGCGAACAGGCTTGGGCCCCATGCGTTAGACATAGTGATTGGAATTTTATTTTGAAGTTGGAGACAGTACAGAGAAAATCTACTAGAATGATTAGTGACACGAGATATTCAAATTATAAATATCTGAAAAAGTTGGGCATGGCTACTTTTTTGAGAGGAGACTTGATGGAAACTTCCAAGGAATGTTAATGGCTTCACAAATTACAGAATTTTAATGTTTAATAAGTCGTATAGGAGGGGGAATCTACTTCCTGGGCCCATTACACATTGGAATCCTGGAATAGTTTACCATCTTATGTACAAAAAAATAGTATAAGTATTCATAATATTGAAGATGAATTTAGATCCTGGGATAAAAGATGAATCTGTAGGGCAATTTTGGTAGCTGTCTGCAGAATACATTGATGAATTTAGGAAAAATTAATTGATAAAATGTATCTGGTAAATGTTTATTTGCACGGGTGGGCTTCGATTTTTTAATTAAGTTTCATACATTTTTATAACTTGGATTAATGTATATCTTATTGTTGACAATATATTTCAAAAGTAAATTCTTTATGCTTATAGAAAATGATAAAAGGGAAAACATTAATCAATTTTATGAATTCCGCAAAACATTTTCAATTGTTACTAACTTTGATTATTTTCTAACAGTAGTCTTAACCTATGTAGCAACTTTTTACTGCGTTCAGAATGACAAAAAATAAGACTTTATATAATTAAAATTGAATTTAGAAATGTGCTAGCTACACTAGATTTAGACCAAACTCAGAGGCAACTTTTCACAACGTTAGAACCAGTTAGCTTCTGGAATAAACTCACACGCAACGACTTGAAATTAAAAAGAACAGATTTACCAGTTGTCCGTTCACTTCAATCCTCTTATTCATGAATAGGATAGATCGACAAGCACGGCCCACATGCATTAAGGCGTATTTTGAACTATTTTGAAAATAAAGTCAATTATTCCTTGAGAAAAAACAGAAAAAAAAATCCTTTCGATTCGCTTTAAAGCAAACTTCTGTTTTTGTGTCCACACGATTAAAATTTTCCTTTCAGTATGCTTCGTATGAAGATATTTATTAATTAAATTTTATCTTATTCGATGGAGAATCGTAAATAATCGCAAATAATTAACATTTATATCTATGGTAGCCATTTTTTCTTCTTTAATTCTAGAGTTGTTTTTTTTCTCCATTTTTCAATCGGCCAGAATGAAACTTACGATAAAACTTTGGACTCATCCACTCTTTCCCGGGTGTACCGGGGCAAGAGAATTTCCGCTTTGTGGTTAACTTCCATGGATAAAACTTACAATAGAGAAGTAACTGGAAAAATGAGGATTAATCTCTTCCATCCATTGACTTATTTATTTCTGCTTCCATTATTCACCCGTTTAAAGCTTCCAGAAACTACGCAAGCTAATGTTTTTATGTCCTGAAGATTTTTTTTTATTTTGATTCTAAATCAAACATAAATTTCAAGTTTCATCGCAACTTCTTTTCAGGCTGGTTAAAAGAAAAAAAAGAAGCAACTAATAAATTAATCTAAAGATAACAAGTAGATATAAAAATGAATAATACTGATTTATCATACATCGAATAAAGTTAAATGAAAAAATATCTTTATTAGACACTCAGTTATGTCGCTCAGACCTGCAAATCCTTCGCATGGAATTGTTTTCATCTCTACCCGGCCCCAATAATCAAAAAAAGAAAAAAAAGAAAAAAAAAAAAAAAAGGAAAGGATTCAAGGGAGGTAACTTTTCTTTTTAGTCATTCGGACACCGCTCTTGCATTAGTGCCGAAAGAAAGTAAAGAGTAGACAGCACTAAGTAATAATTATAATTCATCTGAGAAATTCGAAGATTATTACATCTAATGCCTAAGACAAAGAATCTCGAAATCCACGAAAGAAGAAGAAAATCTCTAAAAACAGAAGAAATCAAGAGAAGAATCACTCTAGGATGACAAGCTTCCTGTAGAGCAAGCTCAACCTTCAATAACAAGAAAATCCAATGAGTCGTAAAAAGATGGGTATACAATCAATGCATCCTTCCGATAGTCACCTATGGAGCTAAAACATAGTACCTAACCAAAAGATTGACCCTCAAACTAAAAACCATGCAACGTGCACAAGAAAGAATGACGCTCAACTGATAAGATGAAGTTCTAACGCAATTCTTGCTTCACACGGAAGAGTGAAAAGAATAGAGGAAATTCATAGCGTATACAACTGCCGGTTTTACTTGACACTACCGAAAAATGTACCCCACTTTGTGTACGGATAATACAGCCGAATAAAACTGTAGGATGGATCGGCCGAAACGTTGTTGGAACAGCAAAAATAACCAGAGGAATGAATTCAATTCCCCGAAAAAATCAAGTTAACCTTCCGTGTATGTGGTTTTTTTTTTTTTTTATAAGATGGTAGAATATACCCGTTCAAAATGACAGGGTTATTTATCTATGGATTAGCGCATAGGAGCCTAAAGCTTATTTAATCGATAATATCTTACTTAAGATTCAAATTTACTGATTTCAAGTATTGGGGGGGGGGTCTCAACTTATCTCAAACTGTTTTAATGTGTGATGATTTGACAGGAAGTCTCATGAGTTTCTTTGACGTAATTTTCTTTTATTGTTATGTCATAATAGGAAAGTAAATCAACGAATGAGATCATCCCATTTGAGCGCAAACAAACAAACAATTAAAGGAACAGAAACATTTCCACATAAGCTCACTATTTGGTTAGATTATCTTATAAGGCATTAATTCGAATCGTATTCTCACTTATTAGAAGCCGTCTACCAAAACTATTAACATATATTTCTTCGGTTTTCACATTGGTACAGCTGGCTGGCTGGATATTCATGCATGTCTGTATCACGCATAGAGGCCACATCAATGGAGCTAGAGGGCTGAAAGTTTAAAAGTTTTCTCTTTATTATGCCTGGAAAAAGAATTTTTTAAATATTTTTTCAAAATTCCACCTCTAATTTTTTTTCAATAGGCACTGCCTAACAAAAGGCGAGAGAAGTATCTAATCCACTGATCACCCCATTTTCAAGTATTTTAATTGATCACATCCAACACGACATACTGCCAGATGATCGTATGACAGTTTTTATTGAGTGACTCACCAGACCTATTTGATTCCAAATCATAGCGTTGTCTCATACTGGGTTATTTACAATCTTTTGCTATTCATTGTCATCGCTGCAACCATTTTTTCGAATCTGTGTGTCCAGTGTCGACAAGATTTAGATGTTTTTCAAAAAGATTTTTGTCATCTTTTAAAGTCCAGAGTTGGCAATTTAGTTGTTTTTTTTTTTTCGGAATTAATGATTCCAGAGTCGACGATATTAGGATGATTTTAAAAACTTTTTGTCATGAATTAAAGTCCAGAGTTGTCAATTTAGAAGTATCTTTTTATTAATTTTTTTTTTCGAATTTGTGCGCTCAGTGATGACAATATTTATATGTTTAAAAAAACACTGTCATGTTTTGGAGGCCGGTGTTGCCAATTTAGATCTTGTCTGTTTTGCGTTTCATTTTTTTTTTAACTGAGAGTCCAGTGTTAACCGAAAATTTGAAAAATATCATTTAAATTGGCAACCCTAGTGCCATTTGAAACTAGGATTGCAGCCCTTTAGAATGCACATGGCCGTATATCCTCATCAGAGCAGCGTGTACCTAAAAAAGGGACCGGGTGTCCGACCCGAGGACAGCTTGGTAAGAAGTTTTGTTATTCGGCATCACAGCATAAGCTGATACAATCACAGAATAATCTTATCTGCTTTCGGCTTCTGGTATTAGCAGACGGTTACCTGACCCAACGTCGCATAACTATAATGATCGTGCGAATTTTGTTATTTAAGTTATGTCTATTGGAGACTTTTCCCGTCTTATCTTACAGAAGGCAATTCAGGTGCCTCTTAAGTGATTTTCATTATTCTCAGCTCAGTGAGGCACATACACACATGTAGGGCACCAAGTGAGGATATAAGTCATGACTCAATCATTCATGGTATTATAAATTTTGCATAAACTTAAATTGCAAACTGATCCCTCACTATTTAAGGGAGATTTAACAAAACACATACGAAAAAAGTTTTTTGTAGACTTAAGGAGGAAATGTTTAGATTTTCAGCCCTCTAGCTCAATTTGTGCAGTCAGCCGGACTGACTTTGAAGCTGAAGAAACCTACATTAACAGTTTTTGGAAACAGTTTTAGTTTATGGTTGGTAAAGACCACTTTTAACTACGATATCAGATCTTGGTTTTAAATGATTAGCGCTTAATAAGGTAAATTAGACCCGCTAACTTCCAGTAGGATTTTCTAAAACGAACCAATTCTAACTAATAAAACCCGAATGGGATGTTGATAAATGTATAGGACCGAAGCTGTGGAGAATTGATCAATAATTATATTGAATACAAATAGATATTAATCTTTATTGTATGTTTTCAGATATTGATTCTAAATAATTTACTTTTGAAACGTATTCGCTCAGTTTCACAGGAATCAGCCTCATTTTTTGTGAGCTACGTTATGGTAACATTGCAACTGTATTTTATATTCTCTTTATTTGGCCTTTTTTTCTCTCTCTCTATTCATCCAGGGGGAAAATGAAATTGATTTCCTGTGACTTACAATTTGAAATGAAGCCTGCATTGAACGACCAATCGAAAATGAAAATAAAAAGCTTAGGTCAATCTTTTTGAAGAAGGATTCTGATTATGACTCGATCTGAAAGAGAAAAGGTATTTAAAGGTTTTTATTCCCTGATTATATAACATACTTCATAATCCAATCATAAAAATGGACATTGTTATTTCAGTCTATAAATCAATATCTTCTATTTCAAATAGAAATGCATGTACTTAGGAATGCAACTACTAAAATAAGTGTTGCAAGAATGGTGTGAAATATACTGGATTGTTACTTGTTTTATAAATGCAACCAGTACTTGTTTGTTACTGCTCATCAATAAAAGTATATGAGGCATTCACTTTTCAAGGTCCTTTTCTGTCAAGTTTTATACATCATAAGAATAATGTAGTACAAGTAATTATGAAACTCTCAGACTTTTTGTAATGAGTCATTAGAAATTATCTGAATTAAATTCTTTTTTTTCTTTCCTTTGTAAGAGAAAATTTGAAATCATCCAGTGGTTTCATTTTAAGCATATTGCACTTTGTGAGCCTTTTAAATCAACTTGATTATTACTGAATCAATCACTTAACTACGTGCAGTATTTTTTTCTATTGTTTCTAATGAATTCCTGTATTGAATGTAGTTGTATTGTGTGTGATTTTCTTTCAGGGCCCCATGAATCTTAAGATAGAATTTGCTTCAAGTAGATTTGAACAGTTAGTTTACACCTGTGAAACTGATCAGGACTTATTCTACCAACCCATACCCTCGTCAATAATAAAATACATGAGCTTCCTTGCATAGGCTTAGTTTAATTAACCATTCCTTGATGTTACTTTTCCATCAATATAGTCTGGTTGCAAATTGAAATAATTCTTCAAGCCATGATTCCGGAATTAAGAATTAGTCAAGATATTTGTTGACTCCAATTTTTCTAAATATGTCAAATCTTTCATGAAGAATGAAACTTTAGAACCATTCCGCAAAGCAAAAATAACCTCTTCTCTCTTTTTTTCTCCGTATAGTTACCAAGTAATCAATTCTTGTAGAGACTTTAACCTCAAAACTTGGCCATATATACAATATGGCCATATGTAAATGAAATGGAAAAAAATGAAACTCTTTAAACTGTTAACCCATTCTATATACGTGATGCAAATTAAACAAATTCCTTGATCATGGATGTGTAGTAAAATGTATATTGACTTTTGGTCTAACTTAGATAAAATCCAAGGGATTAATTTTAATGTTTTGTAACCTGTTCTCTAAAGAACAATGAATAAAGTGTACTAAATTTGTTTATTCAAAGTCTGTAGATTGTTCTGATATGTACAATGTATATATTATGATAATGGCCTGGCTTAGCTCAACAAATCTAAGCATTGGATATAGGGTCACCAAAATAATTATATGCAGAAGAAGAATGCAAAAGATAAAATATGAAATGATATCGTTGAAACGTTTTATCCCTGTGACACAGACTCCTCATCACAATTCGCACACTTGAGTGGAAAGAGAAAAAAGCTTTTTTTTCTTAGATTGGCAAAGTATATGTCGTTGTGGCTTGTTACTTTGATTTGGCAGTAAAATGTTATTTCTTCAACAGAATTTTCAGAAAGCAAAGGGATTTAATTGGCAACTTTGAAATGTTGGCCACAGTATATGTTTCATCGCTTGTCTTGATGTACGCTTTCATTTTTTTTTTTTTTCTTTCACCTCTTTCAGTTTAAGATTAGTCTCACATCTTGTTAGTCTCACAAAAAGGTTTATTAAAGTTCTGTTTATCATTATCATTATAGTTTACTTACATTCACTTAGATTCTATGAATACCACCCATTTTTTTTTTTCTCATTAAGGGTATATCGACTTGTTTATCGCATTCAACAAAATGGGAGATTTGTTCATAATTTGTTGAATTCAATTCTTCTTTTGATGCCATTACATATTTTTTTTTTATTATTACAATGACATTTGTTTCATTTCAGTTATCATTTATGAGCTTATTTCTTGGTTTTCTCATTTTAGTCTAGTCAATACCTTATCCTTAGGTAACTTGAGATATTCAGTTTGTGACATGCTAATGTAGATCTTTTTATTTGTACAATATCCGTGTACTTTTAAATCTCAAATACTCATTTAAGGTATCAGATTATTCCAATATATCTAAGGTTGCTCAATCTTTCTTGGACTAGCAGTAATTTTTTTTTAAGTTGATGAAATGAAGTTTTCATTGCATGTTCAAAACGGTTTTACTCTCATTTAAATCAACTGATATTTCCAGCAGGATATCTAATAAATGTACTATTTATAAATAGATGTATCTAGAAAGAAAAAATCACACTATCATAAGATGGAGGAGACAACTTGCTAAAGAGTTATATCATAGGTAGTAGTAAACAGTTTAATGTTTGAAAACTTTTTTAGAATTTTTATATGTTTGAACAAGTTGAAGAGAAAAATTTTCAACTACTGAATGAAGGATCGATTTTGAATTACCCGAACAAAAGTAAAATTTATTTCTGTTAGGTTATTTTGTTTTGGTTCTTTTTTGTTTCTGTTTGTTTTGATTTGATGCTTTTTGTTCGGTTGGTCTCAGTCAAGTTGAACAAAACAAATAGGAAGGATGGGAGAGGTGTGATGTCATTAAAAGGTGTGACCTCTATTCCAATCAGTTTTTTTTCACTGGCTGTTAATAATGTCATAATACAATGTCTAAGGCCTGTATTTTTTTTTTCTAAGCTAAAAATGGCAAGAATTAACACCCAAGATTGGCCATTTATGATCTTTATTGGAACTACTTACTTAATATTTCCAAATAGCAATATTTTCCAAGTATGAGAATTGATTCACTGAAAGAAAGGCTACTTGCTCTCCTTCTTCCTACAACCACTGATGCTTACAACATCATTGAACTTCTCTTTTTGAATTGTAATTATATGAAATGTATATATCTTATTTGTTTTTTTATCTTGTGAAAAATTGTATACATTTACTTGTAAATATATGTATGTACACTATATACACAACATTCCAACTTACATTTTTTTTTCTTTTTTTTTTTTGAGTTTAAACTCACTTTTGTATTCCACTGAAATATTATGTGTGAGATTGACAATCATAATATTTCATGTGAGTGTGTGTATGTGTGTCACTTTTTCCCCTTATTTTGCTGTTCCATGTGGAAAAAAAAAAACTTTGCCAAAGAATAAGGTTAGTGTTTCTGTATTTTTCACCTATTCACTAGTCAGCTGCTCATACTTGTGTGTAGATAGGATGTTGCTATCCAGTGTTTAGGGTGTGCCAGTATAATTCTACTTCTTTTCAGGTGCAGCAGTTGTTCATGAAAGCTGTCAGAGTTCTACCCTATGCAGTGTCACTATGGAAACATGTAACAAAGATTTTTATTACCTTTCTTTTTCCTCAAACCTTTTATGGTGTGAAAATAATTCATGATCTCTGCTGCTGTCCATCTCTGTATCTCCATGATTAGAGTTACCATTAGTTTGAGTGCATTATTCATTTTTAATGGTGTAAGCTTAGTGTTTTGGTAGTGTGTTAAACCATATTCTTTTTGGAACTGTCAACAGATATGAAGATAAAAAAAAGATGGATTGGACCTAACAGTATATTCTTTAGAACCTTTCTTGGAGTTACTTGTACAACCATTTAGCTTATTTATTCCAGTGTTCATCTAATCATCGACGTAACTGCTTTTTTTTTACATCTCATAGGTTACTGAACAGGTTCATACTCAGCTTACGTATTACTATTGGATTATGCAAATGATATGCTATGCCTTATACATGTGCCAATATTTATTATGATTTTAGAACTGATTGTACCTACTTTCATATCATTAGATCCACCATTTCTCTGAGCTCTCTCTCATATATATATATATATATGTGTGTGAGTGTGTATATGAGAGAGAACAATATGAACAATACTCAAAAAGGCAATCACGTATTCTAGTTAGCAAAAAATGTCTGTACAATCAGTATAAGGTTCCAAAAATGCATCATTATTTGAGGGGAAAATAATTTAGAGAATAAATCAATCAGTTCACTGTTAGTTAGTCCCTTTAGTCAATTTAAAACTCTGTAGTTCAGTGGTAAAATGAATGAACAGACACAGTATAGAACTATTGGTGCTGCCTCCTTAGGAAGGATCAGTAGACAAAGTGGCCGATTGAAAAATTGCTAGGATAGGTGTTGGATTTGAATTCAAATTATTTTTGATATATCCACATAAATTGAGATATCAAATTCCCTGAAGGATACTGAATACAATATACAGTTCAAGATAGTTCGAAAGGGCATTGGCCTAAACAAGATTGAAACAATGAAGATGGTGGTCTCAGTATTTGATGGGAAAAGTATTTCATATTTGAATTTCAGGCCATACCTTTTAAAGCAGGAGTATCAAACGTGTAGCCCACTGGCCATATGTTTGTTTGTTTTTAAAAGCCTCACACGAGCCTGAAAGTAAAATAAATCCTTTCTTATTTTTCAAATACCTACCTAATGCGATCATGAATCACTCAGTTATTTTGTCTGACCTGTATACAATATACTTCTATCATATTTGGCCCACCATAGTAAATCAGTTTGACACCTCTGTTTTAAAGTAATTTATTAAATCCATGAAACATTAGCTGTTTAAAAAATGCTTCAAATTAGTGTGAATGGTCTATCTTGTCTAAACCAAGTGTTCGAAACAATTTATTTATTCCTTAATAGATATTCGAAAGAAAACAGATAGAGAACCACTTAAAAACTTTCAGAGATCATTATTTCATTTTTGCTTCTTTTGAGAGTTGCTTTAAGATAAGCCGAAATTGTGGCTTTAACTGCACATCTAAATAAATGAATAAAATATTTATCCACTATAAATAGATAAGACAGCTTTTTTTTTTCAAAATTATAGCGAATAAATCTTCTTTCCAATGTAAAAGTACTTTCTACTCAATTTTTAGATATCTAACAATGCTAATATCATAAAGTTATCAGAACTTTTATGGCTTGTAATTGGGACTTGGCAAGGGAAATAGTATGCTGTGTTTAAATGTTCTGGCTTACCTAACTGACTCCTGTCAAAGCCAGTTGAAGAATTTTATAATTGACTGGTGGTTTTTGGAGTGTAATTTCATTTTCTGTCTTGAACTAAAATGCGTTAATTTCATCATATATATCTAAATATGATTATTATTGGATTTCTGCTAAATTGACCTGTGTATCAAAATTTTTCATGTATGATTAGCATATCTGAACCGGATTCAAATATTAAATTTGAATCCAGTGTTTCAATTGCTTTTAAATTTCTTTTTATCACTCTGATCTATTTACTTACTTTTTTATTTTGATAGTCAATTATATATTTTCTTATTGAAAGATGCATTTTACATAGTACATGTCTTACCACTTATTTTAATTACTTTTGCAATATTACGAAGGCTCCTTTGTCCCTTTTGAATTCTTTCTGACATCAATTATTTTGATTTTATTCTGTTTTGTCTTGAAACTTATTCCTACAAATTGTAGCCATCCCTCCTTTGATTAATGAGTCCTAAAGCCAGTTTTCCAATTGATAATCTTTTATTCTAACATTATAGTAGAGTATCTGCTAAGTTTCTACTTTTCTGCAAAACTTGTTGACTAAAAGTAATATACTCATTTTACCTCGAGTAATTACCATATATTTCAGTTGATAAGACGATACTCGAAACATCCAAAAAAACACGCCAAAAATGGTTCCATCCTGCTGGCCAGATACAAAAACAGTGAGCTAAAACCATGAAATTTGGTCGTCTTATGTAAAGGTTACCTTATCTGCCGAAATATATGGTACATACTTTTGATTTGGATATTGTCTCGTAAAACTAAAATTAGTTAATTAATACCAAGAAATCTCCGCTGCAAATATACTATACTAAATTTTTTTTTCTTTTTCTTTCTAATCATTCTTATTTGTTAAATTTATTAGTAAACACTATTGTGAAAGCAATCTTTAGACATGTATTTGGGTTTGTGCCTATTTTATCTTCCTTTTACGATTTTGCTTACAATATTTTTTCTTTTTCTTTTTTTTTTTCTTTTTTCCCCCTTCTTTCTTTTTCTCTCTCTTCTCACAGTTTCTGTTCTTCGAGGTGACGTTGGGAGCCGAGGCAAATGTCTTGCAGATTATGCGCCGCTGTAAGGAATTGGATGTGAATATCCTGGGCTTTGTGAAGACTATCTCTCGGTGACCTTTTTTTTGACGACACCTCCCTTCATTCAGACACTCCACAGATTGTATAGTGGTGGCTACTCTTAAGTAGCAGTACAGGTGCTACAGAGGTCTTGGATACGGAATAGATTTTTTAAAAAAAAAAAGAAAAAAAAAAAAGTTTTTTCTTCCCCCCCTCTTCTCCTTCCCAGTATCACAAATGGTTATCTTTGTTTGTTACCTGCCCACTCTTATTACGTATGTTGGTCTCTTTCAATCTTAGGGGCCATTACTTCTACCCTAGTCCATCCTGGGTAGGTGAATCTAGTAAATTTGTGTTTTCTGATCACAATCTTCAACCTCTTAATGCTACTACTACTACTGCCATTTGCATCTTCTACTGACAACTGGTTACAACTGCTGACCAATGTGACTGTTACCAACAAGCACAGTAAGTATGTCTGCATCTAATGTGTAAGCGTCTCGGCACTTACTAATGCAGACTTTTTTTTTTTCAATTTTTTTTTTTTTACCTCGCCTCAGCCCTCTCTTATCAGATCACTTTTATAAAATTCATTGCTGTTTTTCAGCAATGAGCAGTTTTTTTCCCAAAGGCCAAGGCAAGTTTCTCAATTATTCGGCCATTTTTTTTTTCTTTCTCCTTATAAAGTAACAAAAAGACTAAAACTTTCTAAATTTTATTTGAGTTGGATTTTTTTTTTCTTATTTTCAATGGAGAAATAGGAATTTTTTTTTAACTGTACTTTTCCAAATTTCTCTTCTTTCTAGTTAGATTTTCATTTTTTTTTATTCTCTCTCTTGAATCTCTTCTGCCATTCCAGCTAATTCTTTGATTTCTATGATTGTATTAACCAGACTTTTTTCCCCAGGAATTTTATACATTGGCAAAAAACATTGACTGTAATCAAGTCTAAAATGCAAACGCCAAGAGTCAAAGAAATGATGCGAATTATTTTCATAGAATGAAAACAAAAACCAAAAAGAGGCAAATTGAAAGGAGAAAAGACCAACGAAACATACACCAAAATCCTTTGAATGATCAATATTGTCATCTGTAGAGCTGTGTCGTATGATGAGGACCTCCAAGGATTGTGACTGCATGTTCCCTGCAAAGTGTGGTTTCTGTGGGCTTACTGTAGCAGTTCATCTATCTCTCAGCCCATATTGATTTGCTTTTTAGACAACTTATAGATTGGCCTGCTTCAAGCAGGAGTGGCTCTTAGACAAAATGAGTGCTTAAAAAAGGTTCAGCTGAATATTATCACAATTTGTTTTATAAATGGTAAAAAGCAACTGCTGCTTGCCTCATTTCTTGGCAGCTGCCCACTCAACATATTCTGTCAGACACTCTTGTTTCTTCTTCTTCTTCTTCTTCAATGTCTCATCTCGACTTGTCATGTTTTTTTCTCTTTTTACTATCTTACCTGCTCCTTTGTCCTCCTTCTGTAAGGATTCCATTTGTCTGTCTGAACAATGCTGCTTGTTGATATCATTCTTACATGGCTTGTCATGTTGTCTTATTTTGAAATAAGGCAACATCTAGAGTTACTCATTTTTCTTATCCTTATAGAGCTTAATTTTCTTAGTACTGCCAAATAGAACATTAGTCAGATTGGTATATATTTACATCCAATTTCAGCTTAGTAACCTAAAGTCAGAAAATAATCAAAGCATTCAACCAGGCTAGCTATTGGTAAATGTAATTTTTTTCTTTTTATTCCCTTTTGTAAATTCTGAGAATCAATTGAATGTTTTATTTCACCTGTGGTGTTCATTATTCTTTGCTGATTGTGATGTTAGAATTCTGATGGTTTCAATTGATTTTAGTATATTTGAAGGAACCTCTCACTGTACTGTCTGACATAATCTTTACATGATCAGTATTATTAGAAATGTTTTGACTTGTCGATTTTTCTTTCAGAAAATATTTCCTCTTCAGTGACTTAGAGCCATTTAACTATCCACTTCTTCCTTCTTGTTACAAAAATTTTTTTACCGTAAGCTATGACAAATCTTTGAATATTTTTTCTATATGGACTGGATGATGGTCCATTAATGTGATCATTGATAAATATTTGTCAAATATTAATTGGAACTTTTATGTAACTCAGATGTACAGTTGGAAATGTTACTGCTATAAGTGTAACAGCTTCTAATATTTTTGTAATAGATTTACTCAGGTGACAACTTTGTTTTGTGTATATATGTTTATATTCATCAAATATCCAAATATAGCCAATGGTGGTATTAGAACCAGCAACCAGACATTCTATTACAATTTATCATACAGACTTGTAACTTATACATTCTGAGTTATAATTCTCAGATTTTCATTTATATTCTGGTAGCATCTGTTTGTCTGCCAAGACCATGTATCTGCACGCACAGTCTTGCTTGAGTCTATGGGCACAGGCCTAGGCAAGGATGTATGTAAGATGGGCAGTTGCCCATTGCAGCACATCTACCCCCTCCACACACACCATCGTTCTCCAAGGGAAGGGCATTGGCCAATACAGTTTGGCATTACTGTCGTTGAAGGTGTTGAGAGAACGAGGCTGCAGACAACATTGAACTGCTTTAGGGACTAAAGTTCCTGATTTTGAATTCAGAGTTGTCCTCCTAGACTGGTTGCCTCCCAGGACTTGAGAGCCCAGTCTAACCTGCTATTTTACTCATTGCTGGGGTCATTTATATAAATAGCACTGTGCCTGCACCCCTGCACACTATACTTTTTGGTTACTCACCATTTAAAGTTGCATAATTTGTACTAGTCTGATCTCTTTAGAAACAGGGGTCAACCAAGTGTCTTTCAATACGCTCACTCACACACAGACACACACACACATAATTTCACTTGTAACTGTTTTCCTTCAATTTGTTATACTTGTTACTGCTATCATCCAGTTGTGTAATCATTTTTGCACATTTCAGTGTTAGATTCTTGTTGGGTCATATCAAGAATAAGAATTTTTATTGTCTCTCTGTTCACAATTTCATAAGTTCCTCTTGCCAGTCAACGCACAGGAGAATCTTTCCAGAACATTTATCCAATGTATAATTACCAAGTTGAATTCACCTGTCTTGTTATTGGGCTACTTTGGTAAAATAAAGTTTAGACACTTTTTATTTATTTTTCTGGCAAAGGTCATTACATAAATGCTCCCTTGAATAGATTCTGTCTAGTATGTATCCATTTTGCACCTGCCTGCAATCAAGGTTGAGACTAATTACATGGGCAAACTATTAAAACAAGCCTGGCAAATTATTCCTTTTAGTTTGTCTCTTCTTTTTAGAAACTGTCACCAAAATTGTCCAAATAGGTTTCTTCAATTTTCAAGTCAGTCTGGCTGGCTATGAATGTATAATGTGCACAGGCCACACCAGTGGGGCTAGAGGTCTGAAAATTAAAAAATTTCACTCATTTTGGCAAAAAACGTTTTTTTGTTGTTTTATTTTTTGTTTGTTTCTCCTGTATTTTTGTTTGGGTGTTTTATTTTTTTCACCCCCGCCCCCCTCTTCAAAAAGATTGTTAGTTAGAGGTTGGGTTCAATTTGCAATGTAAGTTTTTGCTGAATTGGTCCCTAGTTAGTTCCAGCTGATTTTTTGAAAATCCAGACTGTTTAGTGATTACTTCCCAATAAAAGGCAAGAGGAGAAACTTATTCATTGATCACCCCCAACATGGTATGCTGCCAAAAGACTATGGTCATGTGATGGTTTCCCTAAATACTGTTTCCTCTCCATCTGGAGGTTTCTATCATTTCCAAATTGGCATCTTTGTATTTGACGTTTCAAAAGGAAATCTTTGGTGCTATATGACTGTTGTAGATATCAGTGTGCCAGAAAATTATTTTTTGATTTTTACCCTTTTTTTTTTTTTTTTCCTGTATTTATTCTTAGGTATGTCTGTTGTCATTTTCTCATACTGTCTCTGTAATTTCCAGATATGTTTTGTTTTTTGTTGGTTTTTTTTTTTTTTTCTTCCAAGCTCCTACCCAACATATGCACACAAACACAAAGGCTTTGCTCAATTCAGGACTTGATATTAACCAATCATTCAGGCTGGGGAACCAGCTTTTCTGACTCCACCTGCTCTCTATCTATTTCTTCTAGACTTGTTCGAATTATCTCCCCCCTTTGTATCCTAATCTGGCAACTCTGGACTTTGATCTTTTTAGGAGCATCCATCCATTCTTACTGATGTGCACCACCACTACACACACACACACACACACACACACACACACACACACGCACACACAAACTGGGCACTGCCAAGAAGGATGGACATAATTGGTGCAGAGTCTTAACTTTTTTTTTTTTTTCTCCTTTTATCTCAAGAATAAAAATTACTGAAGTAAAGAAAATGCAAAATTTTATGATTTAATTCCTCTTATTTTATCCATAAAATTTTGTATCATGTTTTTGGTATATTTGATTAAAACAACGTTTTAAATTAAATTCTGAATTGTTGTTTTCATTGCTGCCTTTTGTGTTTGATTGATTTTATTGTTGCTTTACATATTCCGTGGCTTGTGCAATAAATACCCGCGTGGATCAATAATCCTGCAGCTGGCCACAAAGTTATTAGCTGAATTTTGATCTGAAATCTTCACTATACAATGTGATGTTTGTGATTACTATTCACTGATGAAGTAAGTGCATTGACTCGGAGATTCTTGAAAAATGAATATTTGTTGCATAGAAAAGATCCTTTTATTTTATTTATTTATTTATTTTTTTTTTTTATGATTCATTTACATATGATCATGCACTGGGGCGGGGGGTACCAAGAGTAGCACCCACCCGCAAAAGTTTTCCTTGCTGCTATAAACTAACTTCTCTCGAGTGCTTAATAAACAGCTAAGCTCATTTTCACAGTTTTTGACACTGCTTCTATTTCTCTTTAGAGAGGAAAGTGGCTCTTATCGTAATCTGTGTTTCTTGGAATTTCCAATGTTGAAAATACTTTATAATAAAATTTATCCACACGTAGAGCATTACAGAGACGCAGAGAAGACGTTGGGGCTGGTAAGTGGAGATTGAGCTTAATTTTCTTATTAATTCCATTTAGAGCTCTATTCAGGTTGGTTTCTTCTTCTTCTTCAATTTCTCATCTCGACTTGTCATGTTTTTTTCTCTTTTTACTATCTTACCTGCTCCTTTGTCCTCCTTATTGATCCGTAAGGATTCCATTTGTCTGAACAATGCTGCTTGTTGATATCATTCTTACATGGCTTGTCATGTTGTCTTATTTTGAAATAAGTCAACATCTAGAGTTACTCATTTTTCTTATCCTTATAGAGCTTAATTTTCTTAGTACTGCCATATAGAACATTAGTCAGATTGGTATATATTTACATCCAATTTCAGCTTAGTAACCTAAAGTCAGAAAATAATCAAAGCATTCAACCAGGCTAGCTATTGGTAAATGTAATTTTTTTCTTTTTATTCCCTTTTGTAAATTCTGAGAATCAATTGAATGTTTTATTTCACCTGTGGTGTTCATTATTCTTTGCTGATTGTGATGTTAGAATTCTGATGGTTTCAATTGATTTTAGTATATTTGAAGGAACCTTTCACTGTATTGCCTGATATAATCTTTACATGATCAGTATTATTAGAAATGTTTTGACTTGTTTTTTTTTTCATTTTGTAATGGCTATATACTTTCATTTTGCTAAAGCTACACTTCTCAGAATTTTTATTCATACTTCCTTTTTCTAAAAATAAACATGTATATTATATATTCTATGGTTCCTGAAGCTTCTGTAGCTATAATCTACCCACCCACATAGCATTGCAGATATGGTTACAAGTAGTTATTTCTGTTTAATATATATCTGCTAATTATGGAAATATTGATTCATTAATTATATCAACTCACTGCATTTATAAAAGATGCATAATTCTATCTAATACTAAAACTATGAAACTACCACTTCCTGTCAACCTTTGGTATATCAAGTGTCACATAGACAAAGAGACTGTATATTGTAATATGTCAACAACCAAGGGAGACTGATGTGAAAGAAATGGGGCCGAGGGGATAAATCCTTTGTTCTTTTTCCTTTTTTCCTTTTAAGGTACATGTTCAACCAACTATTTTGAAAAAAAGAATGGATGTGATCATTGAGAGAAAAGAAATCATTTATGGTATATTTGGAGCAACTATTTTAAGGCTGAGGTTTCAAGTTATAACTTGAGAAATTTCAAAAAAATCTATAATAAAAAAAAAAAAATATATATATATATATATATATATATATATATATATATATATATATATGTACAATTAAAAAAAAAGAAATAGAATTTAAAACTGAAAAGCTATTTAACAATCAATGTTTTTGTTGCCTTTGGTTACAGGTTTGTTGACTCCTATCACTTTTGAGTCTACCTTACGATAATAAAGTGTTTTTATTACTTTTTATAAATAGTTTATTGGAGTGTTATAAAAAAATTAACCATGTTCATGTGCTAATTTTTCTGTTTGTTAATGCTCAAATGGAATTATCTCATTGGTTCATTCACCTACTTATTATGACATAATAAAAGAATTGATCACAGATTGAATCTGATGGAAATGGGTTGAGACTGAAAAAAAAAAAAAAAAAAAGAGCCAGAATTAGGTTACTTGAATTACTAAAAACTAATAAAAATACGTAATGAGATAGCTTTAGACTTTTTAGTGCCAAACTATACAGAAATAACCCAGTCATTTTGGACAGGATATTGTGCATTCTTGGATGTGGAATTTCTGTGTAAATAGATATATCACTTGAATTCAGCCTTACTGACCATCCATTTCCGTTGTCCAGAGGTAGGATATCGGCCTCTGGGTCTGAAGTGAAGGTTTCAATTATACCTCGCGGTACTGGATGGGATAATGGAAAGTTAATAGCCACACTGAAGAGATGTAATACATCGAAACAGCTGTCTGACACAATTATATATATATATATATATATATTCTCAAATAGAATAAAATAAAAATGTGAAACGTTAAGAGATAGATAACAAGAAAAAATTATCTATTTATCAAACAAACAGAAAAAACATCTGCTATTACTGAAAAGTCATCGAAAGGCTTTTTGCTCTTCGTGCTCAATACGGAAAATATCGAAACAGCTTGGATAATTTCATTATTTTTTTTCTGTTCCTATAAATAAGTATGAGTAGAAAATGTGAATCATTAGCCATATATGCTTTTTGTTGGGCTGTGATCTCTATAAGAAGGTCTGAATTGAGAGAAATAGCAAGCACGTACAGATTAGTTAACATGAAATAGTTATGCAAGATTGAATGCTTATAGATGTTATTAATATTACGTTTAGTTGATGTTATTTTGACTGGTTTTAAAAAATGAGTTTTTGTCCACTTAGAAATAATTAATACTGTTTGATGGACTTAATGTTAGATACAGGTCCTCCAACAAGAAAACGAAAAATGATACCCCTTGAATAGTTTTTTTTTTTTTTTTTTTTTTTATCGAAGTCAGAAATACAAAAAAATAATCACTTACAAAAGGGCTAGTTTGAATTCTGCTATCCCCTTATCTATTTATTTTTCATCTGTTAATGCTTTCAAATTCTGCTTGAGCTAATGGTTTATTGCATTGAAAATGTAAACAGATATTTTTGTTGGTTTTTCAATTGAAATTTTCAAAAAACTAACTTTAATATGAACGGAAGATTAAGTCTGAAGGCAATCTGATCTCAGCTCGTCGCTGGTCTTGAATATATGGACACAAGCAGTCATTACTTCCTGACCTACAGCTGATTATTATTTCTTTTCCTGGAGACCCAGTGGCAAATTGTGACATTGACAAATGAGTCTTTTCTTCCAGTTAATTTGCTGTGTACAGGAACGTGTTGCCTTCATGATATTGTGAACGTATGAAGACTTGAACTTGATTTACGCTTTGAAGAAACTTGCTCAGTTTCCATGGTTCTCGCTCATTCTCTACCCTGAAACTTGACTGGTCTGACCAGTTTGGTAAGTCGGTGTGTCACCCCCAGTATTGCCAATGCTAAATTGACCTCAAAAAATGCCCCCCTAAAAAAAGCAATAAAACACTGTAAGCCTTTTTATGGGTATTTTTGATAGTTGAAAATGGCTGGAAGATAACGAAAGATTGGCAAAATGGTGCTAAAAGTAAAGGGGAATATTGCCAAAACATCATGGTGTCACCCGGGGCGGGTATGTGTGTGTCCAACCCCGCCGGTACGCCACTGGGTCGAACAAGAGTAGACACCTACATCTAGCTAAGACAAGGAATCTCCATGAAATCTTCAAAGGATGTAGAAATTAAGTTAACAACCACTTTAAGATTGCAAGCCTTTGGCAGAGCCAGCTCAACCTTCAAGAACAAGAAATTCCCATGAGTCCTGAAAACATCCTCCCGCAAGTCACCTATGGAGCTGAAACATGGAACCATTCCAAAAGATTGATCCTAAAACTGAGAAGCATGCTCAACATCACCAGACAGGTTTAGAAAGTATTGGCTCCGCGATGCCCTTGATAGAGAGGTCTGGCGAATCTTGGTTAAGGTCTATGTCATCGGATGCTGGAAGGCTGCTGCTGAGGATGATGATGCAGCAGCAACAACTTTCGGTTGTTTTTCGGGTTATTTCGTACGTAGTTTTGGGATCAAATACACGAACGGCACCCCGAAATTGATCGAACTAGAAAAGAACTCATTTCGAGTCTTCGCCGGATGAGGTCACCTCTACATCAACATTTGAACAAAAACGATTTGTTTAATTCATTTTGAATATTAATTAATTTTCAGTATTGGATGACGTAATGTCATACAATATCTCTGTTATCAATTTCGATTGGTTTTGAACTTCCTCTTATTTTTTTTTTTTTTACTTGCTTTTCATCTCAACTCTGACTACTGTTTCTGATTGTCCTCTTTGTCAGTTGCCGTATAAGTTAAAATGAAAGCAAAAACTAGCTAAATTGATTTATAAAAATGCGATTTGTTTTCATGAAGATACATCATGATATTAAATCAAAAGTTGCTGAATATTTTACTTCACCGACTCTTGCTTTGAACTCTGGAATTGGATACATGATACCTCAAGTTACTTACACCCGGATGATATTTTTAATGGTTTACAAACAAATTATTTACGTATGGATCGGCATAAATTTCGTTCCTGGGTAGGAAAGAAGTCATTTGGTGTAATTTTATAATTAGCCTTTTCCTATAAAATCTGACGTCTTATTTCTTGGCGAAATATATTTGTTGAAGAGAAATCTTTTCCATGAACATTTACACCCCAAAGCGCAGGAGAAAATGAAATCACCTCGAAAACATCAGATTTTTTTATTGTAGGAAAAAAGTATTTCTTATTTCAAATGTTGAAGCAATAGAGGTAAAACATGAGCGACATAACGGGTTAAAATAAAGAAGGAAAAAAGACCCGAAATTACGTTCCAGTAAGCAGAAGGAGAAATTATATCAATTAAAGACAAAATCTCAGAAGAGAAAGGAGAAAAGTCGACACAGAACATAAAAAAAACATACCGATTCAAATCGGTCTATCAGAGGAAATACCTAAGAAAACGAAGAAGTGTAAAAGAGTTGAAACGTCCCAAATGATGACAGGCCTGTTCCTCAGACGATGAAGAATTGTTTAGATAAAGGTCGTGTGAATGAATTTCTGACTGAGTAAAGAAATAAAGTCGAATCTTAAAAGGCCAAATTTGTTGAAGGGAAAAACAAGTGGAAAAATAAAGCCAGACTTGTTTCGAGGAGAAAAATAAAGGACGACTAGACTATCCTATGAATAAAGGGAAACATCATCATCATCATCATCATCAGTCTTTTAACGTCCGTCGTTGGACATAGATCTTCCCCAGGATTCGCCACAATTCTCTATCATGGGCGTCGTAGAGCCAGTACTTTCTGAATTTGTCCAGTTTATCTCTCCATCTTGTATTCTGTAGGCTTCGGTTGCGCATGTGATCGGTGGGGATCCATGTTGTGAGTTGTGATGTCCATCGGTTGTCTATGATTCTCGCAACATGACCAGTCCATTGCCATTTGAGTTTTCTATTAGATTCTATGATATCTCGGACACCCGTTTTCTTTCTGATATACTGTGCTGTCTTGTGATCTCTCCATGTGAGGTTGAGCATGATTCTCTCACTTGCTCGTTGCATGCTTCTCACTTTGCAGGTTTGCCTCTCGGTTAGGTTCCATGTTCCAGCTCCATAAGTGACTATCAGGAGGATGCATTGGTTGTACATCCGTCTTTTTAAGATTATTGGGATCTTCTTATTTTTTAAGGTTGAGCTTGCTCTGCCGAAGGCTAGCCATCCTAGGGTGATTCTTTGCTTGATTTCTTCTTTTATGTGTTTTCCTGCTCCCTCGGTATCCAGGAAAGATTAATCGCTGTCCTCTCGATCTGCCTTGGGTGATCCACAGATTTGCTTAAAGGGTCCCTTTTTCCGCAAGTGTATCATTCTTTATCCTTTGCTGGCCATTGCCCTTACTGTTGAGCGGTATCAAATCCAGATTTTCTCCACGCCGCCATGTTTACGACGGGCTTTCTCCCCGAAGTTTGGTTTGTTGTCGACGGCCTCTTTTGCCAGTTAGATGGCCCTCTCCTATGTGAGGTCCTTATAACATTCGTTCTGACGGATAGGTATCGGATAGACCCACAACTAACCTATCCCTAATGAGTTCCACTCTCTAGGCTCCATATTCACGATTCTTCGTGTGGGTGTTGAGAAAATATTCATGGACAAGTGTCTTTTAATCAAATATATTAATACATATCATAAAGATTCAAGGAGTCAGATTTCATAGAAAAAAGTAACTCAAGGTATTACGGATCCAATTCAAGTTTTTAAAACAATTGTCGGTGGAGTGAAATAGTTAACAACTTTGCATTTTTATTCATAATAATTTTTTTTTAAAGTATTTTTATGATTAATTTTGACAAGTTTTTACCTTCCTTTTAATTATTTAAAACAACGACTTTGTGGCGCAGTTGAAAACGTATAGTCCAAGTTAGATATGTGATAAAAAGCAACTAAAAAAGTTAAAAACTTGCAGAAATTAATTATAAAGATAATGTGTTATAATACCTTCAATATAGAAAATAGATTAATTATCAAGATTGATTAAACAAATTATTTTAATTTGTATCTTTGATTCATAGTTTGTGATTCTCTCTCTCTCACTCTCCCCCTTCTCTCTCTCTCTCTCTCTCTCTCTCTCTCTCTCTCTCTCTCTCTCTCTCTCTCTCTCTCTCGCAGTAATACCTTCAATGCATTGCTCTTGGCAACATTCTGATGTCTGTCTTCTTGGCATACTTAATTCTAAGATAATGGCTTATCTTATCTTGTTATATAAATAATATAGTTTCATTCACAACTGTCAACTAAACCTACCAACAATTGCCTCTTCGGTTTTCAAGCTGTATGTATGCATCACGCGTACAGGTCATACCATTGTAGCTAGAGAGATAAAAATTTAATCTTCATGATATCTAAAAAAATAAATAAATAATTTTTTCGTTCTGAAAATCCCACTCCAACCAAGCTCTTAGGTGCGGTCAATTTAAGTTTATGGTCCTTAGTTTGTGTCCGGTAGCATTCACGCTTATTTTGGGATGAAGGGTTGCTAACCTTATTTCTTTTCATTACCCACCTCTTTTTCGTTGATATTTCATTCCTGGGTTGTTATCTGTTTCAGCAACACACACACACACACACACACACCCACACACATACACCCACATGTAAGTATGCAATCGAAAGTGAATCATAATATTTCCCGTGCTACAGATGAATCAAATTGAAGTATGCGTCATCACTGATTTTCCTGGAAGGTTTTCTGGAGAAATGGAAAATGAGAACTGAAAGTTGTTGAAAATAAATTGAAACTATTAATAACAATTTCTTCATTGCAGAATACAACGAAGTAAGATCTTTTTCAGTCCTGGGAATCATTCGGAAATACGAAAAGTGAGTTTGAATTTTGTTTATTGTTTAAATCTACGTTAAAGCTTTCAAGTGAAAGTGATTATCGAACTAATTAGATAACTCAGTAATTATGCTTGTTTAAATGCTCTTCTTTCGTATGTTTCAGTATTCAAATCTCGGTATAACATGCAGTTCGTGTTTATAGATACTGTTTAATGTTCATCAACGATTTTTATTACGTAACTCGTTACTATGTGGGATCGAAGCTGAGTGTTCCCTGCCCTACAAAGGAAAGAGTTTTATTACCTATTCAAGGTGAATCTCTAATATGGGCTGAGGAAAAAAATTGATCAATCTCGGGGGCAGGTTCAAGAATCGATGATTGTTCAGAGGAGATTCGCAAAGAGAAACTGGAGGTAAGTTCAAATTACGAAACAAATGAAAGCAGAAAGCTTTATCATTTAAAAGAGTATTTTTTTTAATTAAGTCTAGCTACAAAGAATATAGTTTGGGGTTAGTGCTTTGGACTATGATTAGTGTTAAAGTTAAGTTAGTCTTAAAGTAAGTTTAGTGTGTAGGGTTATAGTAACGGTTGTGGTTACAATTAGCAAATGACGATTGAATATTTTTTCCATGTTTGCAAAACCAGAATGGAATTTTCCATTTCGTGAAAGGGGTAAGCTTGCTGCCTAATTCACGAAGTATTTATTTTACTTATATTTTCTTTGAGTGATTACTGTATCTACTCGTCTCAATCATTACTCGGCAATTTGTTTTGAATGTTGAAAAAATTAATATGTTTATATTCGGGATTTTTAAGTTGAAAATTACTAAACAACCTTTTAAAGTACGTTTACTACAGTTTATGGAATTTATCTAATAACAATCCTATCATACAAAATCTTATTTTTTAAAAGATTCAGTGTTTTTATTTAAATTTAATTTGATATTCTAAGAAAACATACAGAAAAGTCTCTCTCTCTTACACACACACACAGATCAAAAAATAAATCACAATATTTCCTGAACACTGAGAAATTAATTCAATGCTTGGCCATTTTTCAGCTTCTGTACTTTGAAATTCATAACGTCACTTTTTAAAAAATGACGGATTTTTTTTTCCAAATTTAGCCTAAAATTATCTGGAATAAAACATCTGAAGCTTACAACCGTTATTTTATTATTTCCTGTTTTGTTTTTTGTTTTTTTAGTAAAACGCAATTGCCAGGGTGATACCTTGTGGAAAAGTGGTTAAGCAATTTTGAGTTTGAACTTGCTCATCTCGGGACAGGCTGTGAAAAGTTTGGAAGAGCTGTACGATAATGATAGCCGTTTTTGTCTTCCATACTTGAAATTCGAAACGTTACTTTGTGTTAAGCACTTAGAATGCATTTCTGTACTTTAAAAAACTCCTTATTAGCGAGGTAATTATAGCATGTAAGCATCTCGAGTAAAATATCTAAATTTTACGACCGGTTTTTGGAGGTGGGGCGTAAAATGCAATCGTCAGGTGATATCTCGTCATAAGCAAGTTCTGATTATATACTGGACAGGATATCTCTCCTCGAGAAGCGTGTTTTCTTAGCTTACGTCATACAACCAAAGGATCGAATGAGTCTCATGCACCAATGGGATTGCGATTGTGAGTGAGTAATTTGAATAACAAATTTTTAAAAAGAGATACACCCACGATTTTCAGTTCCAGAAGTGGAAAAAAATCTCAGATGATCTGAATCGAAGTTCGGAATTTTCGTTGACACTATTTTCCATCATTTCTCATGTCGGGCACCAAGCAGTGACCTTCGATTTTTAAGGTCCGACTTCAATAAAATAGGTTGAACTCCATTTTGGGGGGTATTAAACTAAATTTCAAGCCTCCGGTTGTCCTAGTCTGTTCTGGGCCTACTGCGAGTTATTTCTATGGTCTGCACCATGAATCATCCACCCTATAGACAATACAATTAATTTTTATCTCTTATTCTGTGCGAAATTTGATTCTGCACTTCGTTCGAAATATCAATATCCACCCTGTTTGTGTCTACTCTCACAATTCGTTTTAGCAAGTTTCTGCACTCAATCTGTATGTTACGCATTGAAAGCGAGAAAAAAAAAAGATCATTTATGGTCAAGAATTACATCAAGCATCAGTGACAGAATAGGTCTATTATATTTGCAATATACTAAACTTGGTTCAGTCTTTTAGTCAGGCACGTGATTTTTTTTTTTATAAAATAGGATCGCAAGTAATTTTAGAACAGAAAGGCACTGCGAATTATTTCGCAATCGAAATGCATTGAAAATGAGACTAAAAGGCATTGCTCGGTCTCAGAAATTAGGACAAGGGTTACTGACAAAAGGGGAAATGTTGCTGATGATTTGGCAATGAAAACAGCAAAAAATGCACTCGAAATAAGGAAAAAAAAGGATCGATTGTCAATGATTGGTTAGGAAGTAATGCAAGCGTTACTAACAAATAGAGTAATTATGTTTACTATCTGAAAACTATCAGAAAACCCACATCACAGGTGTGATGGGGGGTTTCAAGCTAGTTTCTGTGGAAGGCCTGAATTGGCACTTTAGCCCCCAAAGGAGATCGATTCTGAACTTGCCTCCGTGCGTGTGCTTAAGCACACTGTTAAAAATGTGCGAGTGTGTATTGAGAGAGTCCAGGGCGTGTGTGTTAGCGTTGGCTGTTTAAGGTAGGGAAAAGGCACCAGTAAACGATTTTTTTTCTATTGGTCAATTTTGCAAAGCTTGTCTACAACTACGTCCGTGCATTTGATTTTTATATCGGCTTTTGACACGTCTTGTACAAATCTGGTTTTCCATTGTCGAAAGTATGGGATACCATTAACGAATGGTATGATTATTCGTTGGGAATTCTAGATACTGTTTATTGGCAGATATCCAGATGTTCCTACAAATTGAAAAGTGCTATGATAAAAAGAGGAGCCTGGTGTTGAGACAAGTATAAAGTTTAAAAGGAGTTATGGTTATTAAGATGAGGCATTATATTGAGAAAAGAGGACTTATATCGAGAAAAGGGGAATAATGTTAAAAGGGGGGTGATGTTAAAAAATGGAGTAGATAGTTAAAAGGGCGTTCGAGACGTGGAAGGTAATGTTAAAAAACATGGGATGATTTTCAGGGGTGGGAGAACAATGGTAAGAAAGGGAAAGTTCTCCCTCAATTTTGATCAATAAAAGTTGAAAATGTTTACCCTTCGATTTTTGCCCCGAAAAAGTTGGAAAAGAAAAAATTCTGACCACTAAAAGAGAAAAAAGAGGCCCCACTCGGACAACCTGAGATGAAAAAACAAATTTATCCTCGATTTTGACCTCAGAAGTGAGGAAAAAAAAACAACTTCCTACTCGATGTCAACTCCTAAAAGTGAAAAAAGCGATTTTGTCTTCGAAAGTTGTAAAAAATCCTTTACAGTTCTAACCCCCTAAAGTGATAACAATTTCTCACTTCATTTTGACCCCTAAAAATGGAAAAACAATTTACCCCCGATTTTGTCTCCTGAAACTGAAAAAAATCTTCCTCCTCGATTTTGACCCTTAAAAGAGAGAAAAATCTCCTCCTCGATTTTGACCTCTGAAAGTAAAAAAAAAAAAAACTTTCATCTTGTTTTTGACCCCAAAAGATTTTCACTATTAGAATGAGAAAAAAAAGAACGAAAAATTAAAACAACGATTTAGGTAATGAAAGCTGGAGGAGAAAAATTACAGAAGAAAGTAATATGACAGAGGGAAAAAATGATTTCCTGGTTTATAAGGAATGTCATTCACAAAAAAAAAAACACACAAAAAAAACACAGATTGAATAGAAGCAAAAGTAATTCTTCCTATAGAACACAGAAAATTGGAACTGAGCCATTTTGATATCTTTCACAAGAAAAAAAAACATGAAGAAAGGGATGTTAAATAGTGTTCATTTGTGTTAGATTGAACGGGGAGGGATGCGTTAGATATCTGTGTACGAAGCTATCACGCAGTAATACGTTGCTACAGATGGGTAGGAAATCAGCAAAGCTGAACAAATAAAATGTTCTCAAACCAATTACACCTGTGTCCAGTTGTTCTTTTTAATACATGCTGACTCATTTCAATTTCAGGTTTAACTGATGGTCAACAGTAAGAGAAAGATTTTGCCAAGAAATAAAAGTTATTGTTCTCTAAATGCGCTGCGCTTTTTATACGACCTATACGTTGAAGTTTTAGGTTGCTTAGAGACGGTCATGTCATCCGACTCTCTGCAGGTGGTCCAATGGACCAGATATGTCAGTGACGTTATCGGGTCGAGTTTATTTATCCAAATTTTATATTCGAAATCGAAGATATAAAAATACAAAGAAAAGTACAAATGTAGATCAGTTCAGTGGAAATATACAAACCGCAAAATCTGGATGTGACACGGAGTCAGGGGGAGGGGCTCGGTCGTTGCTAGTCTCAATCCTTAATCATTTGCTTGACAATTTTATTACATGCTTGTCCATTCATTGGTTATCAGCAATTCTTACAACATGACCTGCCCATCGCCATTTAAGTTTTCTAATAGATTCTATGATACCTCGGACTTTCGTTTTCTTCCAGGTATAATGTGCTATCTTGTGATCTCTGAATGTGGGATTGAGCATACTCTTTATTCACTCTCCCACCAGGGCAAAATAGGAGCAATCCATCAAAAAACAGCTCCAGCCGACGCGATTTTGCTTACTAAGCATCCGTGGTTGCTAAAGCAACCGCAGTCACGAAAGCGTCAGGACAATCCTGACCTGTTCCTTTGAGTGCAATGGAACAGTGCTGCCCCAGGACCGTATTTATTTACGGTCCCACCACTGCAAAATGTGACACAAGGTCGAGGCTTTACGTGGGGAAAATAGGAGACACCCTTCCAAAAATGGCTCTAGCCAATGCAGCTTCGGTTTGATATGCAACCAAAGCAACCTCCGCCACGAAAGCGTCCGGACAAGTCCCGACCTTCTCCGTTAAGTGCAGTGGAGCAGTGCTGCCCTGGGGCAACGGATCCCCCGCAGGGATCTGGAAGGTTCTCGATGCCCGTAGCAGTGCGCAGCCTCAGTAAAACCTCATTAGCTCCACGTTTCAGCTCTCTATCGGGAGAATGCATTGGTTGTATATTCTTCTTCTTAGGATTATTGGGATCGTCTTGTTTTTGAAGGTTGAGCTTGTTTTGCCGAAAACTTACCATCCTAGGGTGATTTCTCGCTTGATTTCTTCTTTTGTGGGTTTCATAGAGATTCGTTGTCCAAGGTAGATGTAGTAGTCTACTTCCTTGAGTTTTGCATCTTCAATTTGACAGTTATGTCCTCATTCTCGAAGTGATTGTTGCAGATGACTTTTTTTTTTACTGATTTCATGTGTACGCCAACATTTTTTTTTTGCTTTCTTCGTTTAGTTCATCTAGCATTCATGTCATGTAGGTTCTCTGCGAAAAGGACGAAGTCGTCTGCAAATCTACAGTTGCTCAGATATTCATCGTCTATTTTGATTCCTCCATCCTCCCAGTCCAGGTTTCAGAAGATCATCTCGAGGCAGGCTGTGAGGAGTTTGGGTGAGCTGGTATTACCTTGTCTTACTCCTTTTTGGAGCTGGAAGAGACAATCTATGGACATCACGACTCACAAAACGGAACCCCACAGATCACATGTGAAACCGAGGCCTACAGAATACAAGATGGGGAGATAAACTAGACAAATTTAGAAAATATTGGCCCTGGGACGCCCATGACAGAGAAACGTAGCGGATCCTGGGGAAGGTCTATGTCCTACGATGGACGTTAAAAGACTGATGATGATGATGATGATAATTCCGTTCATTCGTCAATTTCTGTACTCCTTTCACTTTGGAGGCCTAGGTTTCTCCACCTAATGAATAATGGTGAGATAATTACTGGTGAGTATGATGAAAATGAAGGATGGGGTTGAGAGAAAACCGGAGGGGGAGGCGACCATGGATTTCAGAGAGGCACGGCGGCCTCACTTTCTTATGCCGGAAATCAGTGCCAAGAGACCGGATAAATGAATCGTAGGAGACGGAAATGAGAAAGTCTTTGAGAACTTTCCGTCAGACATCAACTGCAGGGCTACCAAAATATAGGTCCGCCACAGGGCACTGTTACTCAATATATACTTACATATCCTCAAGATAATCTTTGTATATTTTATGTTTTTAGGATTTGAACATGACTGGGGCAAAGCACTTCTCCTTTGTGGTGTTTTTCGGCTTCATCGTAAGTATTCAACACGGATTGACATTCTATCACAATTCTTCTTGCTGACTGTGTGTGATGAATCAAAGAAGACACAAAGAATTTTTAAGGAAATACTAAGCATTGAACTACGCTGGTAGCGAAGGGTTTGTGTGTCCCAGTACTCCTAGCCACGCCGTTTTATCTCTAGACTTGAAAATTGGCATCAGTACTCCACTTCACCCTTTCTAAAGATTTTCTTTTCTGGAGGAGGGTAACGTATTTTGGGGCCTTATTTTGACGGGTTTACTAACAACATATAGGTTATCGTGAATCTATATCTTTTAAACTTTATTTCAGATGTTTCCCATTGGAAACAATATTTTCTTAACATACCCCATCCTATTTTTCAGATTTATATTCTTTATATATATATATATATATATATATATATATATATATATATATATATATATATATATATATATATATATATTATAATGCGTTTGTCGAGGTCTGTAGGCATCTGTATGTTAGAAGATAAAAAAATCAAGGCTGCTTATTTTCAAATTCTGCGACCCTTAAAGTAAGCAACATGGATCAGAAATTTGAGAAAAAAAATTTCTGACGAGATTTGAACTCAAATAATCTATATTTGAGAGTCTGTCTAACCAGTACAGTGCATTATTGGTCGGGCTTCGGAATCAGATAATGAAAAATGTAGCTATATGACTAATCGTGAATGATGTCTGCCTCTGTAAAATACGATCCTGCAGCTCCACAATGTCCATGAGGCCATATCCACTGAAATGTAATTAATTATAAAGACACACACACACACACACACACACACACATACAAACATAGATTCATTAAAATCCACATTCCGTCTCTTTTAACACGATAGTAAGTATTTAAGAAATGGTCATGAGAATCTGGGTTGAGAGCTGTTATTTGGCCTTTTCATTACTGGCAGGCTGTTTAGCAAAATGGCATGTGAATCGCTACATTGAAGCAGCTACCCTATCAGTGGTAGGTTCGATTCATATAGTTGCTCCGTTTTCTTTCAATTGTTCATTCCATTTACATTGTCTGAATTGATTGATATATCAACCATGTAACGACGAAAGATCATTTCGAACAAGTTTCTATAAAATACAACGGAATTTATAATTCATGTGTACTGATGAAAGTGAGAGTTGGAAGGCGAAGAGAAAAACTTAAGATAAAGCTGATGTTATATCTCAATTCTTATAAATTTATCCAATGAGCATGTTTTGATACATTTCGACGGTTGCTAGCCATCTTTTTCAGAGAAAGACTTGCAGCGTTTCACAGGAAAAATTTCGACGTTTAAATTTGAGATCGAGGAAAGAAATGGAGATATTTCTGTGTTGTTCAGTAGGAGCAGGAGGGGATGTATTCGTATCTGTGAGAGTCAAGTTTAGTTTGAAATGAGAAAGGTCTGTAACATGCAATTATAATCATAATTTGAATCGTTAGAATTGAAATTCACCTGACGAATGCGGACTACTTTTAGCTGCTTGCAAGAAACTGATAATCGTGAAATGAATTCAACGTAACTCATAATTATTATCATATATACATAGTCCTTCAAGTTTATTGCTTATTACATCTTTCTTTAAAACTAAAAAGATGTTATTGCTTTATTGCAGCTTTATTTATCAGGTGTCTTTTCAAACCCAGCAGGTAAGTAGTCATTTGAATTTTTTTGCAATGTTTTAAAGCTTTCTAATTATTTTTTTAAAACCATGCCAACTCCAGCTGATTCTTGATACTAATATTATATTCTGCAAACTTAAGCCATGCAATTTATAAACTTTTACTGACCAATGACACTAGATATCACCAATACCGATAATGACCCAATTGATGCCTTCTATTTCATTTTCAGCTAAGTTAGATGCATTTCTGTTGTAGGTGCTTATTTATGATATTGTTTTCTTGGTAACGTTCTTGAAGTTCCATTTTAGTGGTCGCCTGTGGAGCATATAACCCTCAATCAAAAAAAAAAAAAAAAAAAATATGCGACTGGCTCCTATGAACGGTTGTTCTCTCAGTGTGTTTGGGTAGTCACTCTTTGAGCACATCACCCTCACCCAAAGCAAGTGATGCAAGTGAGCCGCAAACCCAGCAGGAACGGCCTGTATGTTTTTGATCGATTTAACCGTAGGGAGTCTTAGGCCATACCTTGCCACACTGGTTTATTGCAATTTGGAAGTGGGTCTGGTGGATTGGTTACAACTGATTTCAGTCGGAGTAGCCTCAGAGCTTCACCTCCGCTCAGTAAACATTGTATCCCCTGATTTGTGAGAGAAGACATTAATGTGCACAGCTTTTTGAGAGATAACAGAATGCTTGAGTATTTAACATTTCCTTGCGTTACTGTAAATGTGGATTCTATAGTAGGTGGATGGTATTTGTCTGTTCATACCTTTCTCTTACACCATCGAAGTTTTAACTTGGAAGGAGTCGACATTTATTTCAGGACAAAAGATAAAGTAGTCCTATGTTGTACAGAATCCAAAAGTTACATGTAATACATGTAAGTATGTGAGTAATACATTGGTAAGATATCTCAAAGACTCACCTATGATGATTCTATCCAAAGCTGAGTAGATAATATAGCCTGATGTAACGGATCCTTTATTTCCATACGAAATTTATGACAAAAATAAGCATTAGCTTCAGCTACAAACCCCTAAATCAAGGTCCTATATACAAGACGTCACTTCCCCTAGTTCACTATTAATTACTATAACTATTTAACATAGAGCTCCTACCTTTCGCTTAGAAGCTATCTTTAATCTTTCTCTTCTACTTAGATACAAGTTTACACTGGCCCTTCAATCACTGACCCAATCTCCTAATCTAAATAGGCCTTTTCACGATCGATCTTATTAATGTCTGCTTACAAGTATTTTCTTCCAGTCTTCAACATTTTCGGTGACGTCAGCGCGTGGTGGGAAAAAAACAAATTATGTTGTGATAAATTCCTCACCAACTACCCAATCTTGTCGCCACCAAAAACCAACAGCTATAGCTAATCTCCCTCTGTCACTACAAGAACCAACTATTACTAGTATTCAAAACTAGCATTTCCACACGAAATTATCCACACTCTGTATTGTCTAAGAGACTCAAATTTTTTCTTCACCCCCTTTTTTTACCTTTATGGCCCCTGTAAATGACTGTTTCTATCCATAACAATGCTACAAAGTTGTTCTGGTTTGAGTTGGTGTTTTAATGGGGAGACTCGGAGAGGAACTAATGGAGTTAAAGAATAAAAATCTCCTTCACAGCTAAGGAAAAGAAGCGAGAAAACAAAGCCAAGTTAGCTTTCTTATCCTTAAAGAACTCCTAGACAATGTTTTAGGATTCAAAGCTATCTCCGCTCGCGTAACTAGTGTCACTGTATAACTCTCAAAGAGGTACAAACGGAACATCATTCAAGTCTATGCTCTCACTTCACAGCTAACAAAGACAATGGAGTGAAAAGGGAAGAATACCAGAACACCCTGCTCTCCGTTTAATCGGGTCGGTGATCGCCATGACATTGATTCAATATGAGCTTTACTTCCTTTTTATCTTTTCTCGTTTGATATGTAAGAAACCGTGAACCAAAACTGTCAACCAAGACTGTCAACATACGTTTCTTCAGTTTTCAAGTTGGTCCGGTTGGCTGACTATGTATGCATCGATGGAGCTAGAGGGCTGAAAATTTAAACATTTACTGATTAAGTCCACAAAATTTTCTCTTTTTGTTCTTTTAGAAAAAATCCCCCTCTTAAAAGGTATTTAATGAGGGCTCATTTTTTTATGTAATGCTAAATTGGTCCTAATATGTACTCAGCTGCGTTAATGCTTATTTATTATTGTTGTTGTTGTTTTTTAATGAAAATTCAAACTTTTTAGGCGGGAGGGGTAACTTATTCACTCATCACCCCTTTTTTCATTTTTCTTGTAATTGATCACCCCCAACAAAGCATGCAGCTAAAAGACGTTTGTCGCGTGACATTTTCTACAAGACCTGTTTTATATGTCTTTTCAAGCCTTTATTTATGATTTTGTTATTTCATTCATTAACCCTTTTCGATTAAGAAAAGCGTCTTGGAGAATTATGCGGCTACCAAAGAGAATGTCTGGACCCAAATGCAAAATGCATTGGCCAGGTGACACGTGCGTCATTATTTGAAAAAGCCGTTAACAATGGGAAATACCGTTGTGAATGTAAAAGAAATTACACTGAAATAAACGGTAAATGTCAAGGTGAGTCCTCTTCCACAAAGTTAAGGAGAGAGAAAATAACTCATTTTTTAAAAATGCATCTAAACGAATATATATGAACATGGTTCGTTGGTCTGTCTGTTAGTCAGTCAGAGTGTCCTCAGTATTTTCGAAACCAATCTTTGGATCATGGTAGAAATAATCTTTTTAGTCAAGCATCTTTACTGTAATCTAACTTAGAGAATTAAACTAAATAGGAACATGTCTTTATGGTCAGGTGTAATTACGTCATTCAGAGAAGAGAGAAAAGAGTTTGTCAGGACTCAAGCGTGAAATGAAAAGGTCAGGTTATATCTAAGTCATTCTTTTGAAAGAATCGTAAACACTGATAAATATCAGAGTGAATCTGAAAGATTTTACAACGTAGGAGACGGTAAATATCAAGGTGTGTCCTCTTTAGAAATAAACTTTTTAGTTTCACCTGGCTTTAACTAAATCTGATCCAGGCTTTATAGCCACTTGTAATAACATCATTCCGAGAACTAAAAGTAAAATTCTCTGACGTCATAAAAATTCCTGGAACAAAACGATCAGCTGAGTCAGACGTTATATCTTTAGGAAGTTATTTTTTACTTGACTTCATATTGAATGTAAATCTTCTTGGCCTGTCACCGAAAAGTGATGTAAAAACGAGACTTTTTACATCGTAGCAATGGCAGGTGGGAACGGGGACAATTCATTGGAATCATATCCTTGTTTTACTATGATTTAGAAAAAAATTTCTTTCTGAACATTGACCCAGTTTCATTTCCTAATTTTGATATTTGACCCTGATATGGTCCAATTCACCCAGCTGCTGCAATGAGGACACATAACAATGTTTTCAGATAAGAGCCGCCGTACACGTATCGAGTGGCCTCCGTCGTTTAATCCTGCTTCATGAATATATGATCTCCACATAATGGAATAATCGAGTTTAGGTAAAAGGAACACTACGTTGGAGCAGCAACCCTATTCATTGCAGGTTCGATCCCTGCAGCAGCCCCATTCTCTTTAAATTGTTTTATTCTGCTCACGTTATCTAGGCCAAATGATGTATTCACCGTATGATATCGGAAGTCATTTCAATATAATATAACGTAATGTACAATCATTCTACCGGATCATATATCCATTTCTTAATATCACACACACACACACACACACACATATATATATGTATATTCAATGTCTGGATAAGATTTTGCTTAAGGTAACGCACAATAAAACTAACCGATCCGACGAAACTTACTTTTTGGAAAACATGGTAATGGAATAAATTACACAAATCTTTCTCTACCTTGCCATTACTAATATCACACATATATGTATATGTATAAAATCTATCTTATCGGTCATTATACCTGGGCCTGATGTTTTTTTATGCTATAGAAATTTAAATGCTCATCGTGACAAAATTAATCATTACAAGGTCTGTTTTATTGACTTATTGTTATTTACTTTTAATTATCTTTTTTGAAATATGGAGCAGTATATATTTCTGACAAGTCCCCCCCCCCAGGAACAAAAAGAAATATATATGCACACACACGTACACACACACACACACACACACACACACACACACACACACACACACACATATATATATATATATATATATATATATATATATATATATATATATATTCTGATTTTGCCTGTCATATAACGGTTTTCCAATGTTGGGAATGTACTTTTGCCACCGTGCATAATATTAGGTTCTGTCCCTTTTTAATCATTACTATAACAGCTGTCCCACACGATACACGTAGATAGCTGAAATTTCATCACACATGGATAAGGTAAGCTCTAGGACTCTATATCCACATGTCCCTCCCCACTCAAAAAAAAATCATGCCTAATATTTTGATGACTTTCTGTAAAGTTTTAATGATTTACGTAAATGTTTGTGCATGTGAACGTGTGTGTATGCGTGTGTGCGTGTACCTGTGTGTATGTGTGGGTCTGAGATGAAGAGGGAACGAACGGAGAGAAAAAGAGAGAGAGAGAGAAAGAGATGGATGGATGTCGAAGTGCTTAAAATAAAACAACTGCCATTTCTTTTTGTATGCAGAAAGTACTGTCCTACTTTATTTGTCCATCTTCTTGGTCATCATGATGATTCTTATATTGGTAAGTTATTTTTTTTGCCTGAAATTCATTCTTTAAAAGCACTAACCATTATGAATATAAAGGTTTGCTGTTTACTCTGTTTAACGATCCCATTCTCCGCATCTGTAACCATTAATCTGTTTGCTTGCTGAAGTCGAGAGATAGCTTGAGCTTAGTAGCGAGAAAACGATTGAATATTCTTAAATCAAATTATTCAGATGAATGTAAATTGCTGTCAAAACTAATTCAATCGATTACAACACCCAAGAATAAAAGTAAACTCACCATCACAGTAAATAATTGAACAACCATATTCATGAACAAAAAAATCCATCGAAAAAGAATTATGGTCAGAATAAATTCTATTTATGACATCACAGGCGAAAAACATAAAATAAAGCGAAAATGATTTAGAAACGTCTAGATGTTATAAATAAAAAATTAGAATGAGACCACAACAGATATAAAAAATCATTTTAGTGTAAAAAGATCTTTCTTTGTGAGATAAAAATCATAGCCATATAGGCGAAATTTCTTACATACAAAATCGAAATTTCACCCCATATTTCATTTTGAAAATTAATAAATAAAATTCAAATAGGGAAATGTTGGATTTTTAAAAGTCTCTTCAGATACATGAGAGACCCTGTATGAATGCTGAGTTGAGATCACTAGTTTGTATAGACCGCTAAGATATTTGCGTGACTGATTGCTTGGTACTCTGTGTCTTGACACACTTTTGGGAATATACCAACAGGCTAATTTGGGAATCAGTTATTGGACAAAAATGAAGGAAGCTGGGTGTATCAAGCAACATTAAGAAGGCACCGTACTGAAGCTTGTGAAGAAATATAGAGAAGTAGATCCTAGAATCAACAATTACAAGAACCTATTCACCACTGATATGTTGATGAGTCAGCTATTCGTTGGATGCTGAAGGTAATGAAAAAAAAAGCACCATAGGATTGGTTGGTGGGAACAATTTTCTTAGATGCAGAGTTAAGACGTGGCTTGAAGTGATAGCTGCATGGTACATAGTTGTAGACAGAAAGATATCTATGAGTATACCGAAAGGTCAAGGCGTAGCTATGAGAAACAGCTTGGTCTAGCTGTTTCAGGTGAATTTCATTGTCAATTTACTCCGTGCAGCTGTATTCAATGCCTTAGTGGCTCCAGCAAAAGGTTTGTGAAATCTTATTAGCCACTGGAACTCGCTATTTCCAACTCATCTTTTTGTAAACGAGATTCATTTTTGGTGTCCCTTGGACTCTTACTACGTTACACGCTGAGGATCAGACGGGGGTCATTATGCAAGTATTTCAATTAAACTCAAAAGTGCATGCACTTATCCATGAACAGCCATCTCCCATATACCGGATGTTTTAAACACAGTGCTACTGCCTTATGTGTATAAACCTTTTGCTCATTTTTCTTGTTTTTTTTTCGTCAATGAGTATGCATTTGAACACAATTGTCCTTGATATATATATATATATATATATATATATATATATATATATACTGTATGCATTTATTTGTACATTTACAATTTGAGAAATAGTGAAGTATTTGTTTATCAGAAGGTCTACAGTACTATCTATGGTTTGGGCTCTCAAAATTGAATGTTGGAAGGACTCTTGCAAGTAGTGCACTAAAGACGTAGTTTCCACCATCTCCTTTACAGTTGTACTCCGGAAGATATGATGGGAACTAAGCCTTGAGGTAAGTAATTATTCTCATTACTCACCCTTGCACCTAGTATCGATTATATCCTTCAAAGTACTCCTGAAAGGGAAATGGTGGAAAGTACGTGATGCTACTTGCAAGAGTCCTTACTACATCCAATTTGCCAGTGCTGTTCAAATTACCCCAACTTCTGGATCATCATTATCATCATCATCATCATCATCAGTCTTTAAGCGTCCGTCGTTGGACATAGACCTTCCCCAGGATTTGCCACACTTCTCTATCATGGGCGTCACAGAGCCAGTACTTCCTGAACTTGTCTAGCTCGTCTCTCCATCTAACATTTTGCCGGCCTCGGTTGTGCATGTGGTCTCGGGGAATCCATGTTGTGAGTCGTGATGTCCATCGATTGTCTGCCATTCTTGCAACATGGCCAGCCCACCGCCATTTGAGATTTTTTATGGATTCTATGATGTCTCTAACTCTTGTCTTTTCCCGGATGTACTGTGCTGTTTTGTGGTCTCTCCATGTGAGGCCCAGCATTATTCTTTCATGTGCACGTTGCATGGTTCTCAGCTTACGGGTCTATCTCTTGGTTAAGTTCCATGTTTCAGCTCCATAAGTGACTATTGGGAGGATGCATTGGTTATACACCCTTCTCTTTAGGATTAATGGGATGGAAGGTGCTAAGTGAAAAGATCCATTTCATGGTAATCCTTATTCGTTAGGTCCTAAAATACGACGGCATGAAGTTATCCCCGTTGATGGCCAAAATTGGCTAGATTTTTCATTTCTAATCAACTTTGTTGCCAAAAACTTCAAATCTAGGATATCCTATCAAATTGAATGAATTGGGTAGTGTACATGATATTTTAGTTCCAATAATAACCAGAAATGATTCTCATGTATTTCATTGGTTAATTTACCTTCCTATTCAGACGTAACAATAAAGTTTTGACATGCAGAGTAGTTCCCCTTTGCTCATGGCTGCAGCTAAAGATTTTGGGACTTGGTTCCTCCAACATCTTGTGAGATTATTTGAATAATATCTATACATATGCAGGATATGAACTTCTATGCATAAAGTATATACGAAGCCCTTACATGGGGACTCAAGGACGTTTTGAAATAGCTGCTCCGTACACCCCTCCATCAATTACGCCTCTGCTCCCGCATTTCATACTTATTTTTTGGGTGGGGGCGGGTCCGTTCACTTCTGACCCCTTAATAGAGGTGAGGGTAATCTCTCTTCATTTTTGACTCCTTAAAGCTGGGAGGACTCTCCAATTACTTCTGACTCTTTTAAAGGGAGAAAAATGTCTCCTTTCTCTTGTGACCTTTTGAAGAGAAGGAAAAGTTTATCCCTTGAAACGTTGAAAAGGTTTCTCTTCATTTTTGACCGCTTCAGATCGGTTGAAAAGCCTCCTGTTAAAAAAAGATCTCTGCTCACTTTTGACCCTTCAAGTGGGGTTGTTCCCTTCACTTTATAAACATATCAAATTGAAAGGTTTAAATATTAAACAGGAAGTAAAGTCCCACTTTGGTCATTATGGTTACATTGTCAATAGAATACCCCTCTAAAACCCTTGAGTTCTTATATACGGATAGCTGAAGAACCTGTCGATGTCAGGTGAAATATTTCTCGTGTAGAAAGATTCTAAAAAATACTAAAATTCTCAAACATATAAAAAAAAGAATTCTCTTCATTTTTGATCCCTTATCGAAGAAAAAATAATCTTCATCTCACTTCTGACCCCTTAAAGGCGAAAAAAAAATTACTTTCTGTTATTTTGATTGGAGGAAGGGGAAATAGTCACCTTTCACTTTTGAATTGGAGGCTGGGGAGTCTCCCATTGATACTAACTCTTAAAGGGAGGATGTCTCCCTTCACCTCCAAGCTCTTGAAATGGCGTAGAAGTTTCCCTACACTTTTGACCTCTTGATGAATTGATGTTTCTCCAAACTTTTGACCCCTTTAGGGGATAAAAGTTTCCTCTACACTTTTGACCCCTTACGGGAAGTGATGGTTCGAAGTTTATCCATACTTTTGACCCCCTGAAGTTCTGGAAGTCTCTTTACACTTTTCAACTCTTAAGGGGTGGGAGTTACCGGCTCTTTTGACCCCTTCAACCGTGCAAAAGTATCCGTTCATTTTTGATCCCTCAAAAGAGAGGAAAAAGTTTCCAGATCTGTTTTTGGCCCCCTGAAGGGAGCAAAAGTCTGTTTTTGACTCTTCCAAAGGAGGAAAATTGATAAATTAAAATAGAAAAAAACTCTCCTGTCTAAAATTGTTAAAGCATTTTTTTTAAAATTCATGTTCCTCTATGACTTCTGGCTATGCAGGGGTTGGGTGGAGTATGCATTCACTTGATAACCATTAAAAAACTTATGTGTAAACGTATACATTGAGAGAATAGGTGTATGGCCAGAAAGTATGTTCGCTTTGGTATTATAGTCACATTTCAAATAACCTCCGCCAAAAACCCTCAATGATTAATTTCTGTCAAAAGTTTTTATATTACCCCTCACCCAAAGATCTGGTCCATTAAGTAAGGATGCCAAATTAGTGTGGGCTGCATCCACGTTTTGGTGCTTTTCATAGCGTGACACAAAAACAGATACCTCCCCCTTGAATTCGTAATAACTGTTTCTTGAAATTTCTGAAAACATTGCAAAATGGACTATTTGAATTAAAGGGAGAATACTTCTGAAGTGATTTCTCAAAGCTTACTTCCCTTGTATTCAATAGGTCTATAAATTGTGGAAGCATCGTTTGGGCTCTGTGCTGGTCTACGCAGCAGCAGCAGCAGCAGTAGCAGCAGCAGTAGCAGCAGCAGCAGCAGCAAGCGCAGGAGCAGGAGCAGCAGCAGCAGCAGCAGTAGCAGCAGCAGCAGCAGTAGCAGCAGCAGCAGGATTAGGAGCAGCAGTAGGGGCAGTAGCAGCAGCAGCAGTAGGGGCAGGAGCAGCAGCAGTAGCAGCAGCAGCAGCAGCAACAGCAGCAGCAGTAGCAGCAACAGCAGCAGCAATAATAATAACAGCAATTTTGGTTGCATGAAGTAATTAAAATTACGTTGGCAAGTTCGGAAATAAAGTACGGAAAGAGAGAGATGAAGACCTTGTAAATTTAGCAACTGCGAAAGGGTTCGAAATCACAAACATCTTTGTCATAACCGTTCTACATCCATGTACAGCCAATAAACATCGGGATATGAGATATGTTATTGATTGTTTTTGCTTCTTTCTGAATAAAGAGCGCAGTCTACGTCACGTTTTTATCACCGTGGATTGTGTAGGGGAAAATGAATGGAAAATATTCTTTTATTACGTCGAGAAGTATTTTTACCATTGATGAATAATCATACAAACAGACCCCCCCATCTGATTTGAAACTCCTTAAAACATATTTTGGATGGTAGTTTTCAAGGAATAATTTGCTAAAAACGCACCCCAGGGATCACATCCGTACCCACAGAAAATTTTATGGATTTATATCGAATAGTTTTTGTAATGAGCGAGGACTGACAAATAGACTGACATATAAATAGACAGACTGGCGGACTTTTGCCAAATTATTTTGAGATGAGGGAATTAAGAAAAATATAAGTTTTTTTTTCTAAAGTCTCTGCGTCGTTAGTAGGTGAGCGTATGACGGAAAAATAATCCGTTTTGTAGGAATTGTAAAAATCAACGTACAAAAATGTTTTATATAAATTGAATAACTTAATTAAAAAAAAAAAACTCCTCGCAGGTGCCTAATAAAATAGACCCTTAGATATGTTTCATTCGTCACTTTTGAAATCAAAAATTACTGTTAATACAGAGGAAATCATACCTATACAGTTACCGCAATTCAATATACCCACTGGCCATTTTAAAATCTCGGCACTTTTAGCTATTTGAAATTGCCGTAATAAAATGGCCCATATCAAAATGACTACATGGCCAAATTATTATTTTTTTCTTTTTTACCCCCGAAGAAAAAAAAAATCTTATATATAGCTAGCACAATATATCAGGTAAAAAACAGGAGTTTGATACATCATAGAATCCATCAGTAAACTCAAATGGCAATGGGCTGGTCATGTTGCAAGAATGGTAGACAACAGGTGGACATCACAACTAATAAAATGGATCCCAAGAGATCACATGTAAAACCAAGGCCGACAGAATACAAGATGGAGAGACGAACTAGATAAATTCGGAAAGTATTAGCTCTGCGACCCCCATGATAGAGATGTATGGCGAATCTTGGGGAGGGTCTATGTATAACGACGTACGTTCAAAGACTGATGATGATGATGATAAATGTCCTTAGGCTTGAATGAATCAAGTTTACTGTCACAATTATCGTATTTTCAATGTATAACTAGCCGCCAATACGCCAATTACAGCCATGCAAAGGGTGAGGATATTATGCGTGTGTTAGTTATTAGGTAATAATATTTCTCTGTAGCTTCTCAACCTGAATTTGGACATGAACGTTCCCCCTTCAACACATTATGGTAATAATGGTTACAGCTCGGCATGTGGAATTACCTTATCCTATCATTACACATCGGTAGACTACTAAAGTACCGAAGTAAACAGTCATTTAGAATAGCCGACTTTTTTTTCTTTTCAAGCTCAACCACTGAAATTCATTTCTTTGAAGCCACTTCTTTTTGCCTGTGCGTATACATACTAATTTGACGGAATGTCGTTTGGT